>OY720363.1:19375855-19975855 GCA_963082945.1 Cerastis leucographa
GTGCGCGAGAAAAGTCCTTAAAAATATCACAGCTTAAAGTAAATTATTATTCTACACGAAAACATGTCAACTCTCTCTTTTTTATTTTAAATTCCAAAGCAATTTCTAGAGGATCAAGTTACAAAGACTTAAAAATATTAAAATCACGGCAAGCAATCTTATATTAGAGGACGCTTAAGGAATGAGAAAGCTTAAGGCGGGGGGTAAATAAAAATAATGAAACAAAATAAACGACAAAGTCGATACGAGACGAAGATTAAAATACTAACGAGAAATTGGTCTTTTCGCGCCGATCTTGGATTAAAAAATACTTACCTTACAATACAGAGAAAGTCGTGGGAATCGAATAAGGTGACATTAATGAGCTTTTCTTTTAAGCAGTAGGTTAAAAGGTCAATAACAGTTTGGACGTGTTATGTAAGGTGATGTCCATAAGAGACACTTGATATGTCTGGCTTGTCTAAGGGCGATCAGCCATACCGAATATAACTTATAAAAGGGTTAGTAGCGATGATATAGCAAAAGCTATTATTGTAACTTGGTAAAGCTCGCATTGATAAAATGAAAAAGGCAGATAGCGAAGCATATTAACTTCCAGGTGTTTGATTGAGTCTTTTCCATGAAAAACCTATTGAAAATCACTGGAAAACTGTTCCAGGTAAAGAACAACAGTAAAGAAAACTTAGAAAAACGAGTGTTTTTATGTATCCTATTGAAATAAAAACACGTATTTCCAACCAAAGTTTTCTTTGAAGTACTTACCTAACACGTAAAGTAGGTACCTCTTAGTAATTACAAGGTTTTTGTTCCGTCCTTAACTAGACGGAACTGCCCAAATCCGGTTCAATCCCGATTATTCTCGATTATTCCGGTAACAAGAGGCGCGGGGGCGCGGGCCGGGCATTATAAACACTCGCTCGACACTAACGCGATTTAAGGCTTCTGTCCTGTTGCCTTCACATGTGGTGTAAGATATTGACAGAAGCGGGTGGAAGAGTGATGGATGACGTCATTGATAGAAGGAAGAGCGTATATTTTTTTTTCTGTTGTAGCAGAGAACATTAAGTGTGTTAACTGCTTGGAAATTTAACAAAATACTGCCCTTACTTAAACTACAACTAGTTGGACAATTAATAAATATATCAACGTAGGTCGAAACGAAAAACATAAATATAGTTCCTACATTGATTTTACATGTTAATCATTGAACTATCTAACAAATCCTCTTTCAACCGAAGGACTAATTTTTTACTGAACTTCGTAGAAACAAAACCGTTACCTTCACTGTAAGTACATTACAATAAACACAATCAGACCCCCGCTCCACCTCTGACCTTGCTCCACGTATTAAACCTTAAGCCGTACGACTTAGACGTACTCCCTTGCTTAATTTCGCGGAATGAGCTCTTAAGCGCGGCCCTTCACTTGTCTGACTCGGGTACCCGGTTACCCAACTACCCGGGTAGTCGGTCCCTAGCTGTTACTACTACACCTGAAACTTGCCCTATTTAATATGGGCTCCATTTGTTTGCCTATATTGCATTTTATGTTGCCCAGGATTTGTGGGAAGTGCTATTAAGCGAGTAATCATTTTGAAGTGATATATGTAAGTGGTTTAGTCGGAGAAGGTCACGAATTAATATAATACTTGTGTTGGGATGTTAGCAACTAAGATTTTAATCATGAGAAGTGTAGCCTCAGTGAAGATCGCATGAAAAAGTGTTTAGGTACACTGCTCCGCGCATTCAACAACAGTGTTACGATTTACAGAATGAGTGAGTAAGACAACACTATTCAAATGTCATTGTCAACGGAACAGAAATGTCATCACATGTTTTTTTGCGAATTCATAAATCTTTGGTTTGTATGACTTAAAAAGTGGCTTGATTCAAAACTTTCCTTCTTTAAACGCCAATGTGACTTGGTTAGTGACTTATCGGCAGAGGTCTACTAAAACAGCCATAGGCCAGATGGCTAGGTGACGCTGTAATTACTCCTCGCTACAACTAGAAATATTTAGCATGATAAATGGAACAGACCTACCTGCCAATTAAACAGTACTCACACTGTAAGTCACTCTAAGCTTTGCGAGCGAAATGGATCTCTGAGAGAGTTAAATTGTGCTTTACTGTTATAAATTATAAACTACTACTAGTAGTTAATAAACTTATCATAATAATATCATCATCCACCGCCCGACTTCATCCACTGTTGGAGGGTATATTGTAGTGTATTATCTATGGCATATGCCTGTCTTTGCGTGAGCTCCGACTCTATGAAAGCCACATCCAGGTTGTTACCTTCGAAAGCAAGTATGTCGTCTGCCCACCTCGCCACAGGACAGCCGGCATTTCATCTTGCAGTTGGACGCCGCTCGGTCACAGCTTTTCTCCACCTAGCATCACCGCACTGCTTGCTAGCTAGGTGTCCTACTCAGCTCCATTTCAGTAAACAATTAATGCTATTGTAATAAGCTACATACTACAAAAACATAATACAAATGATACACGTGTGGATGTCAGAATTGAGTGAGTGAAAGTGAGAGGGCGTGAGAGAGAAAAAAGCACATTAAAAGATTGCGGAGTGTAGGACTGTGGTGACGATTTTGAATTGAATGAAAGTAGTTATCCATATTTATAGTATTTTGTTTTACCACACACATAAATAAATCACTGCGCACTAGAATTCAACGATTGGTATCTGAGGCATCAAGGTTTTATTTCATAGCCCGCTTCACTTTCAACGCCAGTAATGAAAAACAAATATCGCTGTTTTGCTTTTGCGTTACTGAAGATAAATAAAGTAAAAAATAAATAAAGTGCATTTTTAGCTAAAGACCGGATATTGAAAATGCTTCGGTATGGAAAGTTGCAACTTTACAAAATTTATGATTCTTTGTAAGCAGCAAAGAGAAGATAAGAAAAAGAAGAAAAAATAACTGTTTTTATTTTTATTTTTCGGCTCGATATTGGTGTTTTTATGTGGATCCTTAGGTAACAAAGGAAAAAGAAAGCGGAAGGCCTCTTTGCAAGTCTAGCAAGCAACCTTAGCTTTAAAGATTACAGAACTGCAATTATTGTTTTATAATTAGAGCATGTTTTTTTAACCCATTGTTTTAGATCGTGCAGTGAACATCAGTGTCATTGCAATCGCCGTTTATTGACCACATATTACTAAAGAATTTCATCTCATTTTTTTCCGTTGAAGAAGATAAATTAATTTTCAATAGCTTACAGTATAAAATGCAATACTAGTTCAGCATGTCGCACGTTCACGCTAAACTATGCGGGCCACGCAAGCTAATATTAAGTGTCGGGGCGCGACCGCATAGCGCCGGTCTTAGTCGCCGAACTGGTCCCGGCTTTATGTAAGTAAGTGCATCGATCCGCAGAGGTTATGGGTTTACTTTAGGTTTCTACTTGAGGCTAGATGGGCAGACGACATTGTTGCCATTGGGGGAAAGCCTGGATGAGACTGGCAGAGGCATAGCAGTGGATGAAGTCAGGCTGTGTATGATGATGATGATGAGTCGGAGTTAGATGGAACTGTTAAATATGGTGGTAGGTGGATAGCAGGAACGAAATCAAACGACAATGACGTGGTAGCACAGCGTATAATCGCAGACTGACGTGCCTTGACAAACATGAACCCTATTATAACCCTATTATATTTTGTGCTCCTACCCATTATAAACTAATTATTAACACATACTTCACAGGAACGATGATCTTAAACAGGTCGCTGTAGCTGGGATAGACTGGATGCTGAAGGCGGAGGTTGTGGCGTAGTTTGGAAAAGGCCAATGTCTAGCAGTGGTCTGCGACAGGCTGAGGGTGTCTATAAAGTCATTGACAAGTTTGAGAACGAAATAAAAATATAAATTTAGTGGTCTAGTAGTTGCGCCAGAGTTTAGATCTGAGCCTGTTTGATGGCAATTGACCGTTACATTTCATAAGCTCGAAAAACATTTGACCGAATTTCATTTCACCTAAAGCTTTTCAACTATAATCGTTTCTTTTTTTTTTTAACTTCACCGAAGTCACGTCTGCCACTGTATCAGTTTGCCTATTATCAATTCGATTTTTTTCGTTACTCCGACGTTTCATTTCGTCGAACAACCCTTACCGAAGTTACATTTAGCCGAAATAACATTATAATTACGATATTTGTTTTGTAAGAGCTTATCGTCGCAGCTAGTTTTAACACTCACCTCCGTAGCTTCGGCTTGCCACCACACCGAAGTGTGGTGAAAATATGACAAATGAAAAAGAAACAAAAGAGGCTTCGGCCAATAGCAAAAAGTGATTTTGTAAATAGGCAAAAGACAGTTCGGTAAAATAATACCTATGGACACATGATGCTTCGATGATCTAAAAATATGTCAAATAGTGCATTTTAGCAGAAAAGACGTCGGTCATTAGATTTCGGTAAAATGAAATTACACAAAAGAAATTCGGCAAAGTGATCGGTTCCCCAATAGACTCATTCCCCATAACATCACTTAACATGATGTTTTACACAATAAAATTATGTAAATTATGTGCCTTAAGTTGTAACAAGAACCTTCCATTGATGCGAAAATATCGAAATGAATAAAAGTACTTTTACCTTTTTTAAATATCTAATTTTAACATGGCATCAGAAATATTATAATTGGAATCAAATCGTATTTCAAAAATAGCAGTTACATTGTGCTGCTATTATTATATTAAGTTCTTTTTAAAAGATCAAAGAAGCCAACTATGTAGATATTTATTTGAAAGGCAGATAGAATTACGAAAGCGTTGTTCAAAATCGTTACATAAAATGTCTGAAGTAGATTCGGCCTTTGTTTAAAGGTAAGACGATATTCAAATCGTTTCAATTTGAGAAAAAAACAAAGATAATTGATAAAATAAGCAGCAGTCATTTACCAAAGGGATTTTGCCGATACACATTTTGAATCGCAAATGGTGCTAATGGATTCTGAGAATTCAGTCGTCATCGTAAAGTAAAAATTAAGTTGTTCTGCAGTACCGTTGTCACGTAGCGTCTGATTGTCTTCTGTTTCAGAGGAATCACACAGGCTTTGTTGACGTGATGTCTTCAATTTCGTGCGGATTACAAGACCGCTGGAAATCTGTCTGACTTGATTTATGTCCGAAAGGAGCTGTGCTAAAGGTTGGGACACCGATATTATTACGAGTTACAACGAGGTAACTATTGACGTACGTTTGTCGTATAGTTGTAGCAGGGGTTGTGACTTTGTTTTCTGCTGAAAGAGACAATGTCACATCCAAACTTCCATACTATTCATACTTCGATACTATCCATTCTTCCATATTAATATTATAAACTAGCTGTACCCAGCATGCGTTGCAATGCACTTTTTACTACCCACCTACCCTATCCGACCTACCTACCCTATCCTACCTACCCTACCCGACGCTACCTACCTACCTACTCTACCCTACCCTACCTACCTACTCTACCCTACCCTACCCTACCCTTACTACCTACCTACCCTACCTACCTACCCTACCCTACCTACCTACCCTACCCTACCCTACCTACCTACCCTACCCTACCCTACCTACCTACCCTACCTACCTACCCTACCCTACCTACCTACCCTACCCTACCTACCTACCTACCCTACCCTACCTACCTACCCTACCTACCTACCTACCCTACCTACCTACCCTACCCTACCTACCTACCCTACCCTACCTAACCTACCCTACCTACCTACCCTACCCTACCTACCTACCCTACCCTACCTACCTACCCTACCCTACCTACCTACCCTATCCTACCTACCTACCCTACCCTACCCTACCGTATCCTATGTCCTTCTCCTGGCTCTAAACTACCTCCCTGCCAATTTTCAGCTAAATCGGTTCAGCCGTTCTTGAGTTATAAGTGAAGTAACTAACACGACTTTCTTTTATATATATAGATGTGAAAGTCACTCTGATTGGTGGTTAGTTTATTTGTTTGTTACCTTTTCACGACTAAATGGCTGATCAGCTCGAAATGGAATTTGGTAAGAAGATAGATTTCAACCTGGGGATATAGGCTATATCCTAGCTATCCTAGCTAATATTATAAATGAGAAAGTAAGTTTGTTTGTTACCTTTTCACGACTAAACGGCTGATTGGATCTTAATGAAATTTAGCAAGAAGATAGATTTCAACCTGAGGAAGGACATAGGCTATATATCATCACGCTACGACCAATAGGAGTGGAGCAGCAATGAAAAATGTTGCGAAAACGAGGAAAATGTGACGCAGACGAAGTTGCGCGGGACAGCTAGTATAATTATAATAACTTTTGAAGGTGAGCAATATAGCATGATGTCCACATTCCTCAACTATTTGACAACTGACAACTGTTATGACAAGCATTAGTATGGAACGGCTATTTTAGACAAGTTGTCACAGAAGTAAAAAGCCTGACGGCTTAGCGAACGACTGGATCGTGAGGTGTAGGATTAAACCTCAGCGAGTTTTCACTTTTTGTGTTTATTTTGGTTTTTTTTATGCTGTAAGATTTGGACAAAAAGTGGACACTCTCGTTTTTGGAAATTCTACCTTAGGGTTTCATAATGAAAGTTGATGTCGTACGGTAGTCGGTAGTGTGTTCGTATAGATTTAGGAGTTATACTCGTTCTTCGAAGTTTTACTCACAAATGAATAGTAAGTTCTTTCAAATGAAACATAATCTTATAAAAATCAATTTAGGTCGCTAGGGTCGATCTTCAGGTTAAGTTGAGATTGGCTAGGTAGGTCCATGGTCAGTGACCAACCATTACGTACCGGCTTTACATTGTGCCACATAAAGCACGCTAAGCCGTTGGTCCCGCCTGTAATTTGTAGATCTTTGACAGTCGTTATAGGCAGTGGCCCGAAAGTCTGACAACCAGTCTTACCAAGGGGTGTTGTCAACCGAGTATTAACCGGGTTCTGGAAGTCAGATAGGCAGTCGATCCATATAAAACCCTGGTATTCAGCTGCATCCGGTTAGGATGATGATGATTCAGCTGCATCCGGTTAGGATGATGATGATTCAGCTGCATCCGGTTAGACTAAATGGCGACCTACAACAAAGTTGGAAAAAGACTGGGCAGATGATGGTTATTAATACTGGAGACATAAGGTAAAGAAAGCCAAAAAAAAAATGGTATCAAGGACCTTCTCACTAAAGAACTTATTTTAAGTAAATCACGAACCTAACGCGTACGAAGTAGCGGGTAAGCTAGTTTAAAAATACAAGGTGTTTTTTTGCATCCTCGTCAAATTTCAGGAGGTGGTCACAAAAGACATAAATAATCAATCAAAATTACGGTACCTAGTTAATTTTTAATAAACGCTGAAATTCCCTGCCGGAGTCTGTGTTTCCCGATAGCTACAATCTGGGGGTCTTCAAGTCAAGAGTGAATAGGTTTCTTCTAGGCAAGCGTGCTTCACCGTCGATCACATCATCGCTTACCATCAGGTGAGATAGTGGTCAAACGCGAGCCTATTTATAATAAAAAAAAAAAAAAAAAAAAATTTTTGGTTGTTTTAGTTTGTCAATATTTCAGAATAACCTTCTTAACGTGGTTTAGGGAATAAGAAATTATCGAATAAACGTTTGAGATTGTTTGTATGTATGTAAGCGAGGTTATAGGAGGGAGGAACTAGACGGGCGGAACTAGACGGGCCGCGTTTAAAACAAGGGTAGTTCACACTTAACGATTTCCGTAAATAAGAAAAAAAAAATACCAACCTGTTTTATTATTGATTTGGGACGAGAATCATTAGCATAGTTACCTCCTTGAATTTGACGAGGATGCAAAACAACACCTTGTATATCGTCAACATATCGCCTTGGAAAAGTCTTGTTGTCGGACTTTGGGTTGAAAAAATATCCCTTTAATGAGAACGACGTCAGTTTCCGAAATATATGTATTGTATACTTATTTGCTAGTTAGTATTTCATAGCAGAGACCTGTTTGCACAACCATAAAAAAACGTATAAGTACACAGTGCAAGACACGCTTGCAAATGGCACAATAACCCATTTTCCTTTGACAGTAATGAGCTGTGGAATATAAGCAGAAACTTATGCATGCAACCACACTGTAGTGAAAGAAATAGTGAAATGATAAGTATCTAAAGTAGGTCTTAAAATAAGTTGGGCTATGGTTTGTAGCGCTATAAGTACAGTCAGAGGCACAAATATTATATTTCAAAAGAGATTTACTCGTGGGCAATGCATGCATCATATATTATTATGGTAAGGGTAACATTAACCCGTGAGAAGGCGCGCTATAAGCAATTTGCTCACACAAAAATTGAAAGCAAAAACTTTTGTTGATACTGATGCCCTAACGTCTCAAGCGCTGCCCTCTCCACTGACGCAACTCTCATACCGGTCAGTTCCGTTGCGACCCCGCAGCGAAGTGTTTGTGGAGGCCGCGTAGCACCGCGCGGCAATTTGCTCATCACGCGCCCATCCATGAAAGTGTTTATTTTTCAAAGCAATTACTCTGCACCGAACATATCACATATATATGTTCAATGTGTTTCGAGAGGCACACTCGTCTAGATCCCATAGTATACATACATAGTATAGTATTTTTTAAGCTTTTTGTTATGTAAGATTTTTTATTGTGATTTATATGAATACTGTCAAAATTACGAAATAAAAATAAGTTGTTTTGTTATTTGCTTTAGAAGTTGCAGTTATGTTTCGTAGTTTTAATTAAAATATTATTTTTCTTACTTTTTAAACCTTGTCTTATTTATATAATTCCATTATAAGCCAATAAGTACTATAAAAGTAGAAATATAAGCATTTAAAGTAGTGTGAGTAATTTGCTCGCGCGCGCCTCTCCGCCTTCTGACAGGTTAAGAGAGTGCAATCAATAGTTTGAGAAAAACACATTTTTTATTTAAATTTTTACGCTATATAATAATAGCTAACAGTAAGATAAAGCTCACGACTATGCTTTTCACTTATACAACCATAATTACGTTTGCAAAGATTTAATAAGGGCTACACTAGTAGCCCTAATTAAATCTTTGTCAACAGTTTCCAATAGATAGATAAGAATTTAAAATACCTATGTGAACCTTTACAAAATAAACTGTTGATAAGAGGATGAAAGTCGATCATATCCCAATACCTTAGTACTTTGTTAACAATGTTATAAAATGTAACCATAACAACGAAAAATAACAAAATCTTCTAGTCTGGGATCTTTACACAAGATTATCTGGCCTTTTTAGATTTTCCTGAAAGATAGGCCGTCGCCATTTGTTTATCTCGATCAAAGAGATTTAAAGACTTATAGACCGGACATTGTGAATATTGTCTTACAAAAATTTTGATCTCTAGCGTGCGTAACGTAGTGCAACCTGGCGTTGAATAGAAAAAAAAAAACACAATATGAAAAATATTTGAATGTACTTCAGCTATTCAATTTAATTAATTTATTTTCAAACACAATAATCCATAATTTTGTTAGTAGGCACATTTAAAAATAATGTTAGTAACTCAAAAATCAGAAACAAATAAATATCCACCACTCAATAGTATTATTATACAATCAAATAACATATATAAAATTAAGTGAACACAATCATTTTTCATGTCGAATAAAATGTACACTGCCCACAACTAACATTAAAAGTTAAATAAAAATATGTTAAAATTAAATAATTCAATAAAAATAACCAGTATAAAAAATAAAAAAAACGCCTGCCTCTGAGTCATTTGTTTGTCTGGTCATAACATTTATCATATGACAATGATTGGTCTGGAGCCTACGCCGCAGAGATGTGCACCGCTTCCGTATCGTCGTGTCGAAACAGTCAACACGGGCGTCGGCGAACATACCCGACGCACTGCAGTGCCGGGGCAACCCCAACAGCACCCTGAACGCATTATTATACTGAACACGGAGGGCGTTCTACTGCTTCTAGGTATATGAAGTGTGGGGGTCTTATACCCAGAAGCAGTACTACGGCTGGCTGTGTACAGGGACGTACAAAACGCTCTGAAAAGAATTATTTTGTTATTTTGACGGCACCCTGAGCAACGAACAAACCTGCTGGCGATATTGGCCCTCAAAGACAACGCCCTCCGCTCCCTATCGATGTCTGCATCGTCCCTCAGGTCAGAGGTCACGATATGCCCGAGAAATTTAAACTAACCGTTAAATCTAATAGGGGGAACAGAATCCGGGCAGCTCCGACCCCTGGCCCGAAAGACCATGCATTCACATTTCTCTGCGTTGAAAAGCTAACCGTGATCCAGCGCGTAACGCAGATGCCCAGCAACCTGGGCAGGCCACACACCGCAGCCCACACGGGTACGGCTGAGCTCCTCTATCAGTGCATTCACGTACATGTTGTAGAGCTTCGTCCAACAAGGAACATTTTTATCAAATTCTATTTTTTCTTTTAATTGGACTTAAAATTCAAGTTAAATTTCTTTAAGCTTTAAAGAAAAAAATCGCAATATCTCACTAAACACCAGAAATACATGCACTTCACCTCAGTAAGGACTTGTACACGAACTGCGAATTGAATTCACAACGCAGAAGATACTGTAACTCTTTGTACTGTTTGAGCTCGAGGATTTTTACGATGCGACTTCGCATCGCAGTTTTGTCTACAAGCCCTTAGTACACTTGATTTTCTTGTTTTCCAAAAAACCTAGTAAATGACTTAGACTATTTTAAAACACAAATTAAGTAGCTGGACTCAGTAGGTTTTAAAATTCTCAGTGTACAGACGCCTCCTTTCTTTCAATATTCTTTATACAGTCAGAAATTTTCCTCATTATTCTGCATCACATGCCCATACCAAGCCAACCGATTACAACACAACTTTTCAGTCACCGGCGCCACTTTCAGACTTCCTCCTATGTACTAATTTCTTTTTTATCATTCGTGTAACTGCAAGCATTCCCCTTAGCATTTTCATCTCGGCCACATGCAAATGCCTTTTATTCATCCCTTTTGTGGCCCAACATTCTGAATTTCTGATCCATACAAGACACGAGGTTGCCAAGACAGGAGGCTGAACCATACAAGACAGGAGGCTGAACCATACAAGACACGAGGCTGCCAAAGCTGCGGGACTGTTTGCAAAAGATACCGTGGCCCTAGAACACAAAGGGCTAAGAAGCAACCTGCATGGGTTTTAGTCTTTTACGGTTATCTTTGTGATTGCTACTTATTTTAGATTTTTCTTTGTACTCTGTCTTGTTGATAAAACTATAAATTATTTTCTAAGACAGCACACTCACTCATTTATACACACCCAACAGCACTGCACAGCAGTACACGAACACCCAACAGCTAAACAATAGTTCGAAATGAACAATACCTAAAACATGCTGTTATGTATGCCTATTACATATAATAATTCAGTTTCACAAAACCAAACGATTTTTTTTGAGCAGACACCGAATACTAAAAATTTAATTTTCAATTTAATTTTTATTTCACACTTTTTAAACTAGCGTAGGCCTCCCCCATTGCTTCCACTTTTTCTCGGTGTTGCGCGTCTTCTCGACAATTAACGAAAACAGCTAAATTTATAAAAAAAAAACATAGGGGGGCGGGGATGCTGGCAACCCCCCCCCTGGCGATGCCCATGGTTACAAGTGACCAGATTTCAAATTTCGAATCGACCAGACCTGTGGAAGTTGTTAATTTCCCTTCAACTAGAAAAGAGGTGATATATACCTTCTTATATACCTTCAAACGGCTGACCAGATTTTCTCGAAACATAGCTAAGAACACTCTCGATTAAAACACCTTTCAAACGAAACCAATTTTATCAAAATCGGTTCATCCGTTTAGCAGCTACGATGCCACACACAGACACACAGATACACACGTCAAACTTATAACACCTCTCTTTTTTGGTCGGGGGTTAAAAAAGATTTAGCGTTAGCAGTGACAGGCGGTTTGTTATCTTATGATATTTCATGAAAGTTAACGATCAGCAAGTTCTAAAACCGTCACCATTAAGTCAGTCTATAGGTACAAATTATATATTTATCATTGTTGAGCCGTCTCCGGTCTCAATCAACGTCGGGCTGTCTCCTAAATAAAGACAAATGTCAGCGGCGACTTCGTGAACAAGTTCCAACAGAACTCGTTGAAAAACATCAGGAAACTCCGCTAATATCTGTTATAATTCAATTCAATAATTGTTTGATCTCGCTCAGGGCATTAATCAATTTCTAGTACAATTCCGTAGTTAACTTTCGAGCCATTTGCAAATTTAATTCTGAATTATGTCATAGATTAAATGGCATGTAGATAGGTTGCCCTGTGTCAATTTGTAACTTAGTGTTTCATAAATAGCGCTTCATACGCAATAGTCATAGTCAGAAGGGAGGGGGTTGGTAGACCGTTCGTGATGGAGGGCTATTGTGCTCTGCACAATCTAGGGGACAAAGGATTTTCAGTAAAATAAGTTCTGGAGATGGTTGGAAGCTCGGAGTCAGCTTACTAAATCGGTTTGAGGGACCAAGTGTGTACTTTTTTTTGTTTGGCCCCCGACGCCCTGGGTGGGACTCCCGCGGTAGCTGGGACGTGAGGCTCTCTCCCTCTCACGTACTACCACTACTTCGCTAGCATAACTGCTTCGCAGAAAGAGGCGACGGCTTCCCATTACCATTCCCAGTACCATGGATTGAACCAGGGCTGGATGCGAGATGTCGCCGTCGCCAATCGCAATCGACACGGCGGTGCTCAGACCAATCGGAGCAGACCTCCACGGTGTGCTCCAACGTGTCCTCCGGGCGATTTTCACAGTGGTGACACCCGGGTGTTTCCTCCCCGCCCGAGGCAGGAAACTCCTGAAAAAACCATGTCCGGTGAAGATCTGCGTCAGGCGGAAGGTGAGGGCGCCGAGGTGCCCCTCCAGCCACTCCTCAAAAAGGGGACTTATAGCCACTATTGTGGCGTGCTCTGTCTAAGTGTGTACTTAGCCGTAGATTAAAGCAACCTTCGACAATTTTAAAGGGCCTTCAGAAGTGTGTTTATAAATTCAACAACCCAAACATTCGAAATCTAAAAAGTTTTACTTAAATAAAGTTGAAAATTTCATGTGCCTTTCATTTCAGTTTCTCTGTAAGATTAGACCTCTGTAAGATACCAGTCGGCAGGTGTTTCTTCTGAAAAACTATTTCATTATGAAGCTTTTAAACCTACAGCTATTAAATACATAAACTTCTTCACATATTAGTTCCTTAGTGAAAGTTTTCACTTACAATTTTCAAGCTAATAAAAATTGGGTGACCTAGAAACAGTACCCACACTTCAACCGTTTTTGGCACGTATTCCGATCAAATAAAATGTGCCTGAATTGTCGTTGTGATCTATGTTATGATAATGTGATGTGTAATACTAAAGGCAATAGTATTATAGAAAGGGCTTCGGTAATCGATGTGGATGTTCACAGCTCCAGTGGCGCAATTGGTTAGCGCACGGTACTTATAAGCAGTATGTCGTGAGCAATGCCGGGGTTGCGAGTTCGAGCCTCGCCTGGAGCATATTTTTGAAAGATATTACTTTAACTTGAAGGAATTTCTTGGTAAATAACTGAACAGTGTTTTGGACAGTTTCTAATCAATTTTATGATGGATTTAGTTGGACTGTCCTTTTCTTTGGCTTTCAATTATCACATACACAACATGTAATCTTAGTTTTGATAGCAGGCATAATCATTTGAGAGTTTTTCCATAATCTCTCGGACATAGGAGACATTATAACGAGGAACGCGAGGAAAAAACTTTTTAAACTAAACACAAATACTTTAAACACCAATGAGTTGTGAGTTTACGGTTCAACGGACGAAAAGAAGTAGCACAGGCAATTAAAAGAAGGGTTAATTTAAAATCTAAAGGGGTTTTTACGAAGAAGAGAGTATGCAAATCTCTTTTTACTTAATATAGCTAGATTTAGTTATTACCTATAAAATAATGATTACCTCTTAGCCACGCTAAATTGCGTCTTGCGACGGCGGTTACGGGGAAAGCAATGAAAGAAGTTTTAAGCATGCCACGAGTTAGTGCGACGCGAGCTTAAATAAAAGCAAGGAAACAAGTGACGCATTTATCTTTTGACGACAGCGGGGGTCATGAAGAACTAAGGTAGGTATCAAAAAGTCAGTTCCTTAAAAAAAATCAGGGTTCCCTACTTTTTTGGATGTAGCATCCGCTATATTGATTATATTTATCTAAAATGTCACCTAAGTCATCCGGATCGTAAAACAAAATCGGAAAAGTAGTTTAGGTGCTACGGTGGCTAAACATACATACCCATAACATAGCCTGCTAATATCAAAACCCTTCTTTTTAGTTTCGCGGTAGTCGAGTGCAAATAAAGGGATAGTCTCTTCTACAATTCTCCAGTAAAATGTTACTCTGTGCTCCCTCACCTCGGATGTTTCTTTCAGACTTTCCACCATAATCAGATTTCACTGAAATTATAATTGTTTCAATGATTTATCGGCGAAACTTGTCCGTGAAACACAGGCTTTTCTTTTTCTGTTATTTGAATGTCAATCGAGTTTCGAGTTCTTACCTTCTTGATACTCGCAATTTGCGTAATTGATTTTTTTTTTGCTTTGAAGTTGGGATTTGATTGGAAAAAGGATTTTTAAATCAAATGATAACGATTTATAGTAAACTTATGCATGCTTGACTTAGAATGTAGATTTTAAGTGTGCCTGTTTGATGCGGAGTCTGTGACCTCCGAGCTGCTTCTGGAAAATCCTAATAGAAAAACACAATAAAACTTTGCCGAACCGGGAACCGAACTCAAATAGTCAGGTTATCATTACTAGTAGAAAGCGGTCCATTTATATACTTTTGGTGTACAATGATGTATTATTCTATTCTATAAACCTCTTTAATTATACGTCACTGGGCTGTATGGTCCTGTGTTTCTATAACTGTTTTTTTTTTATAAATTTCTATGACATCGTAAGTACGTCTTCTATCTACATAAGAAGTATGGAGTGCTGAAGTGATAATAGATACGAAATTTTGATTTAATGAACAATGGTAATGGCACGATAATAATGCCTGACTATATTGTTCGCCGTCTTTATTATAAGATTAAGTCGGCTCCTATTTTTGTTGTATTGCTCGGGTTAATAAGTGGTACATATTGGGTAATATTATTATGATAATGGAGTGGTCTTAATAATATTATTAGGTCTTTTGAGGGGCTGACATAGGTATTAGTAGACGGTTTAATTAGAGAGTACCTAATAAGTAACGTACATACTAGGTTACATGTAGTTACTAATGAGTAAGCACTGTAGGATTAGGTATTTATCTTTTATCTGCATATTTAAAAACGGGTTTGAGGAGAATTTTAGAATAAATTGGTACACTTTAATCCTAATTTACTTTGAAATAGACAGCCATTTTCCTCATTAGCTTAGCCATCCCAAACTATGTTGAGGATCTCTGATCTCCACAATATAGTTACTGGGCAACACGATACCCTTGGTAAGATTGGTTCTCAAAATCTCGGCATTTTAGTCACTTGAATTTGCATAACATGAAGTAAATCGCTGCGTAAATGCAAAACTTAACCCATAATCAAAAGCTGCCATCATTAATTTAAAATAAAATTAAACAAGGAACAATCTTGATACTTTAGACGTTTCATTATAATTAATAACGGCCAGGTGAGCAACCAATGGACAATTTCATTTACGTTGTCGGCCAAAGATAAATATTTGTGATATTAACAACGGAGACTCTGATTAACGATGCCGCATTGCTACCGGGTAGTGCTGTGTGATGTCAGTCGACAAACTATCCACTTTATACCATTTTTTTATTTAATTGTCTAGTGAAAGAAATATCCTACCAAAAACATTCTGTAAAAAACCAGCCAAGACTCGATATACCTGCTTGTTTATCCCAAAAAAGTAGTGAAATCCAGACAAACTCGTGCCAAGTCTAAGATTCCTTACTGCGATTTCTTTATTATTATAGTTAATGTTGTGTGACTTGGTCGTTGAAGGGTACACAAGGGTACAAAACCAGGTGCTCCATGACCCCATTGCACCAATCTGTCGCCAGAACTGCTACCCATTGACGATAGAAAATTGCCACTTGGAAAACGTTGATTCAATAACCAGTCAATTGTAAGCTAGTTATAGTGGTAGGTCTATAACTTTTAAAATATGTCAAAGAATAATTATCTGCCTTACATTTTTTGAGCACGCTGTCTGAAGATTATATCTAAACCGATAACATCTAGTTTCCATACAAGTCAGCACTATCTACAGTAAATATTTTCAGTTGACTGAAAAAACTATGTTACACCTGTACAATTTATCAGTTTTCCTTTCAGAGCAGCACAAAAGTTTTTAGTGACAAAACTCGTGTTCATAATTTTCGCTTTTGTAAAGCAACCCGCTAAGCTAGTACTGCAGGATTTTGCATATTTATAAATTCTCTTCATTTTAGTTTGCACCCAACAATATGCGGCTGATAGACCATTATATTTTTTCGCACAGATTGCAAAATCGTTAAAAGGATAGAGCCGCGTGAAATATCGATATCGCGCTGGCACATCACTAGTGTCACAGTTCTGAAATTGAATTTACAAAATGAAAACCGTTAACTTATCGACTTTTGTGAATAAGAATTTGATGAATGGATCCTGCAATGCCGTATAATTGTGATTGAGCCTTTTAAAGGAAAGATAAATTGATCCGTTTCAGCGGACGCCGAGATTTTGAATTCATTAACATTTTATTTGGATTATAGAGATTTGAAGTTGTACACTTTCCCCCAAGATTTCTGAATTGAAACAATAATCTTGTAACTGATTGTCGCGTTACCTTCAAAATCCGTAACTTCAGAAGACGCTTCATTTCAACATGGAATGTAAATGAAAATTACAACTTTAAAATTATAATATTGAGTGAGCGTTGTGTTTAATTTTAAAGTGTTTATTGATATTGCAACTTACTTGACGATGATATTTGAGCATGATACTTAACGAAATACAACGATCGCACAAAGTTATTTAGCTTCTACAGACTTCGAAAAGTCTAAATTCGAAACCGATAACATTATGAAGCACGTATACTGCTGAATAGTTTTTGATTACCGCCATGAAAAAGGAGTGCTTTTAAGTATGAGAGTGCAGTTACAATATGTCCATATGTATGTTTATGCACATATGTGTATGCTAAAGTTTATCTAAAACCGACTTCAGTGGTTTTATAACAAACCTTTCATGTTCCACTCTTTCCTGACTTCATCGCGTGACTCCAAGTTCTGTAACCCAGCTCTTTAAAACCACTCAAAACATATTCTAACAAGCGAAACTCTTATATTCTATCCCAAAACTCTGTTTAATTTCATTTTGATGAAGTAATAAGGACAGTACTTAACATAGATTGAAAGTTTTCAGATAAATAATGTCGGCTTCAGGGTATAAAGCGAAGTTATTCCGAGCCATTTTAAACGAAAGCCCATAACATCTTAATACCTTGTTTTATGAGGCGTGGCAGTAAATGATAGTTATATACTCGTAGATGATGCAGAACAATATGCTGTTAAATGTCGTAGAATGGTGATTGAAGTGTACAAGTATAAGTACCTCTAACCTCCAAATAATTAGCTTTTGTTTTTTCTCTAAAACTAAACATACAGAAACGTGCTGCTAGAGAGTTTGAACCGCATCTTCTTCTTACCAGAAAAAAAAACAGGTGAGGAATGGGAGTTTTCGCTCATTCGTACTTGTCATCAAAAAGTGCTGATGCCTTACTTGTATAATAATTATTAATGAATCTGAATTATATTCGCTTTCTATGTTCGTGTTGTCATTATTTCTAATTGCAATTATTTATGGAACTGAAGATATACAGCCTGACAGTCTGACAACCAGTCAACCAAGGGGTATAGTATGGGCCAGTTCTGACTGGGTTGTGGAGGTCAGATAGGCAGTCGCTCCATGTCAAATACTGGTCCGGTTAGACTGGAAGCCGACACCAAAATAGTTGGGAAATGGCTAGGCAGATGATGATGATGATATTTCAAGAAATAAACAGTTTAGTTTAGTTTAGTTTTACCATCTTGAATAAGTGACCTTTGTAAGTGTTTCGTGGAAGTTAACCAAAAATTCCTGTATTATTTTCTTAACAACTTGACAAAGATTCCTCTCGTCTCTCTACCCATGTTAACCCTCTACGCTTCGCGAGAATAAATAGAACTTAATTTCTTTACCACGTGTATCGTCTCCTTACAGAGCGTAGGAGTGTCTCAAAGCACTAAATACTTCGCAAAGGTATTGAGGTCAGACAGAAAAGAAGACATTTAAAAGAAAAAGTAGGCCAGGAAAATAAAAACAAGCCTGTATCTACCGGAGAAATCAAAATTCATACCTATTGTTGGAAGAACACCATTTAGACGAATCGGAATATATTTCTTACACCTGTTTTTCGTTCAAGTATCTCTGTTTAACTCTAATAAGTTTTTATTGAACATAAAATAATATTTTACGGCACTCCTGTAGTACTTTATCCGTTTCTGTTTTGAGTGTTTACTTAATTCGGTCGTAGAAGGGTGCGGTACAAAAACTTGAAGGGTTGTTTGCATGTAGGTGATACAAACAAGCATATAAGATTTCTACGTGTGATTTTTATCGTAAGCAGTAAAAAAGTTTTAATAAATAGTACTGAACCCGCAGACTTTGGAACAGAATTAAAGCTTCTGGTAATAAAACAGAGACAAAGAAAATCTACAAACAAACAGTAATTTATGACTAATGTTTTACTCTAGAAACAACGGGGTTATTGCATTACACATTCCCAATACTACTACAATATTTTGACATTTCATCAAAATATTCATTGCGTGATTTACATAGTCGAGCAGACGAGTTCTTCAAAGATTTAAAGCAGGGGTTATGAATTTCCTTCAAAATCCTTCATGTGTTATGGGAAAGTGTGGGTTACGTTAACTTAAACTTAACTTCTACACAAAATGTTACAATTCCCCACAAAACTAGATCTCACAATACCAATGTACATAATGGATGACGTTATTTACGTAAGGCCTCATATTATTTCAATAATTACCCAACATTAGGCATTTTCCAAGGTAGCAGTAGAACCGTCGCACCTTCAAAAGCGACGCCGAAGTAATTATTTTGTACGCAGTTAATTATTCAGGCGCATGCAGTCACCTTTGTTATTCAAATTAAGATGCTCGTTGCAAGTCGCATGTAACGGTCTCGTGCGAACTACGCCTTATGTAGGCTAGTTAGTGGCTTTAATGTTGTGCCGTCATAGGTAGTTGTATGGCGTCCGGTTTTGTGAATTGTTAATGTTTCTGTTACTGTGGTTGGGGTTTGTATTACTTTTCGAGAGAGAGGAACAAATCTCTCTCTCAAATTTCTTCTACTCCGTAAACTAAAACCGGAATAACCTTTTGTCCAAATTCCAATCTGGTTTTCGGCCTGGCCACAGTACAGCTTCAGCCTTGCTTAAAGTTACAGATGACATTAGGAATGGCTTCGAAAACTCCAGGGTTACGGTGTTGGTTTTAATAGACTTTTCCAATGCTTTTAACACCGTTGACCACGATATTATCCTAGCCATACTGTCTCAAATTGGAGTCTCTTCGTTGTCACTTGATTGGTTTTCATCATATCTTCGTGGTCGCCAGCAGGCGGTTCGTGCTGATCAGGATTTTTCTGACTAGTGTGACCTGGTAACTGGTGTTCCACAAGGCGGTATACTCTCTCCTCTCTTATTTTCGCTATTTATAAACTCCATCACCTCTACCCTCAAGTGCTCTTACCATCTGTACGCTGATGACCTGCAACTTTACGCTCAATCTGATGTTGCCAACCTTGGCAGTTGTATCTCATCACTGAATGCTGATCTGCGAGCTATCAGTGAATGGTCTGGCAAATTTGGGGTTGCTTTCAACGTCGGGAAATGCCAGGCCATCCTCATTGGTAGTTCGTACTTCCTGAGAAATTTGGACACTAGCCAGCTACTGCCACTTATGTTTGACAATTCTGTGATCCCTCTCTCACCACACGTAAAAGACTTGGGCCTGTATATAGACGATAATTTCTGTTGGAATAAGCAGGAGGCTCAGATTAGCCAGAAGGTCACATACTCACTGCGGTCTCTCTATAGATTCAAACATTTTCTCCCATCGAGCACTAAAGTAACTTTAGTCCAGTCACTTGTGCTTCCCATTATCGACTATGCTGATGTTTGTTATTCTGATCTATCCCAAGAGTTTCTGAACAAATTGGATCGTCTTCTCAACAATTGCATTCGCTTCATTTTTGGCCCACGTAAATACGATCACATCTCTTCATACCGTTCTCAGCTTAAATGGCTGCCTATCCGGCGTAGGAGGTCCCTCAGATCTCTCTGCATGCTCTTCAACATCATGAACGATCTTTGTGCTCCAGATTACCTAAAAGAATGTTTCAAAGTGTTGGGCAGTTCTCACAGTCGTAACCTTCGAGCTTCTAATAACCTACTCCTTGAAATTCCTTCACACCGTACTGGTTTTATGTCCACTTCTTACGTTGTCTCAACAATTAAACTCTGGAACGCGCTACCCCTTGGCATTAAAAAAGCTGAAAGCAAAATGGCTTTCAAAAGAGCAGTTCGGAAGTACTATTTGAAGTCAGAATAGATTGCTCGCAACCTAGTTTGTCAGTCTTAGTATTTATTGTAAGGTTTCTCGTTTTAGGGATTATTTGTATGTATTATATTATATATTAGTTTATTTGATCAGTATATATATTTATTAGCATGTACCTATTTATGCATATCAGTTTATGTTAGGTAAATGGTATTTTTCATATTATTTTTATTTATTTTTTGTACTCTACCACAATGCTGTCCTATTTGACCCAAAGGTTGACTGGTAGAGAATGCCTTGTGGCATTAAGTCCGCCTATGTACCACCAATGTACGTGAAGTTTAAATAAATAAATAAACTCTAGAACAAAGACAACTTTTGTATAAGGGTAGACAGTCATAAGCAGACTTGTTTGATTGATTACAGGATATATAATAGTTTTTCAGTTACTATGAGGTGACGAGAACACTAAAAGAGATCAGTAGTTTGCTGTCAAATAAAAAAAAAAAAATATTTTAAATTTTTTTATTCATATAGGCCTACATGGGCACTTGTAAAACGTCTACAAAAAGGTGCTCGGTTCGGGTTGGTCGTTTCCTATGGAGAAGAACTTTACTGGCAAGAATCCATGAAATCCATGAATCTAAGAACTCTTTTAAAATCATTTGGCTTTACAATTTTTCCATGTTACAGCGTTAGTACTTAAGTATGAGAGGACATCGTAGGCCAGACAATAAGTCATTGCTTACTACAAAACGTAGAACACGATAAAAAGTTGCCAAGGATCTAGGAATCTATAAGGCCTACCGAATGCACTTCCTATGTATGTCTTGCATCTTACCTTCAATTTCATCAGATTCTAGTTTTCGAGCTGTCTCTATGTTTCGCCAATCCAGCTACTTCCCTACTTTGTCTTTGATTTCTAAAATAACTAGACTGGGACTGCCTCGTTGGTCAAGGGTCGCAATCCCGACTGCTGGTCCTGGTTTGGATTCCTGGTCGGCCCAATTGTCATTGGATTTTTCCATCAAGAATTTCTCAACAGCCGCCACGGAGCCTGGATTCGTGCCCAGTTGATGGCAATAGGCTCGCCCTTAATGTTTAAGTCCCATGTAATGCATACATGGGACTTAAACATTAAACAGGCAAAATGTGTACTATTAGGTTCACC
Source organism: Cerastis leucographa (assembly GCA_963082945.1). Classification (NCBI taxonomy): domain Eukaryota; kingdom Metazoa; phylum Arthropoda; class Insecta; order Lepidoptera; family Noctuidae; genus Cerastis; species Cerastis leucographa. The sequence continues at coordinate 19,397,668 of OY720363.1, forward strand.
TCTGCATAACTTTTCGGGCATGACAGGCGTGATATTATGTTCTAGTACAAAGCCACCAAAAGGTATTTATGTTTATCACACAAAATCTCTTGATTAACCCAAAACCACACAATCCTTTACAGATCCAATACCGCTAACACAGTCATTAGCACGTGCAAACGGCGAAACGACAGCCTAATCAAGTTTTACATTCAGTCTATTGCGCGCCATGTGGGTCCAGGCCGGTCAAACAAAGCAACCGAGCCAGCAGTGTACGACAATCGAGCGGAATTAGGCCCCGACCCGCTTCGACTTAAATAACATGCGAACGAACTGCTGGTCATTGTCTGGTGGTCGGCTTTCAACACAATCGCGCTAATTTTGCATTTCGAATATTCTCGAATGGTTCAAATGACACATGCTGATTGGTTATTTTTTGTTGCCTGGCTTGCATTTCAATTGGTCGTTGTTGTTGTTGCGTTTGTTTTCTGCAGTCCAAAAGTCTAAAAATACGGTGTTTTTTAGATTGTAAAGAAAGCTTGATCGTTGTTTGCTCTTCTACCTTAAGTAGAGGTAAATAATTCTAACATAATGTCTATAAAATGACTGAAATTTTATAAATAACTGGCTATACTTTACGCCTATAATCCGAGGATGGTTAGGCAGAGGTGCATCCATAGTACACCCATATTGAATAAAGGTTAACTTAGTCTAGGTTATCTACAATAGTTACTGTCGGTTCTATTTGTTTTGATACAAAATTTGAAGCAACAAATTGTTACATAGTTTAAAGCCACGTACACTCGTACCTATTTCATTTAAAGATTTCAGTGCTTGCTACAAAGTTGGTAATCTATTGGTATGTTACCAGCAGCCCAGAGAAGACGTACGTTTGCCGACAGTACCACTTCTACTCCTTACTATGTAATGAGATTAAAGTATAAAGACAGAAACATACTTACGTGTCGTGGCGTGTCGTGACGCGCCAGAAACAAATCGGTTTCATACATTTTAATATGGTTAGGGACATATTTGCATGGCGTGTCGTGTCGCAACGATGTATGAAACCGAATGCTTCTGGCGCGTCACGACACGCCACGACACGTAAGTGTGTTTCGGCCTTAACCCACGAGTACGGGAAACAACGTGTAGCGTTAACAAAAAAGGCTATTTGTGTCTAAATGTGTAATCAAATCTAGTCATAAATGAATCAGAGGAAATTATGTGTTTATGTTACTGTGAGCCTTAAGGAGGTTTAATAATAACATGCGTCGATTTTCAAGTTAAGCCGGGCTTGCCAAGGTTGGTCCGTGGGTAGTCACCCATCCGTTACATACAAAGTTCCTTCGTACCTCGAAGGACGTTAAGCCGTTGGTCTCGGCTGTCATTATCTTTGAAAGTCTTCACAGGTCAGTGGCCCAAAAGTCTGAATACCGTCTTACCAAGGGGTATCGAATTACCCAGTACGAACTAGGTTGTGGAGGTCAGATATTATAGGCAGTTGCTCTATGTAAAATACTGGTATTCTGTATCCGGTTAGACTGGAAGCCGACCTAGTTTGGAAAGGCAGATGATGATGTTACTGTGTGAGGCTCCAAATACAGAACTGGCTTGGGTCACTTCAGGCATTCATGTTCTTTAAACTCATTCAGGACTTTGGGCGAGTCGACTTGCGACTTGCGACACGCGCGTTCGAGGTGTGCGTGTTACAGTCCGTCGCGTCCTAAACAACATCTTTCATTTATTTTCCAAGCAGTCACTGTCGCAAGACGCGCATCGCTCGAGCGCTTAGTTCGTGGCTACGGAGTAAGCATTCTCCTGTAAGTTAGTTCCCAGTACTGAAAGTATGTCGTAGGTGCGCCATGTAATAATGTTAGCATATGAAGACCTCTCGTTACAGGCATTGCATCGCTGGCTATCTCCACTTACATTTATACCAGGACTAGAAGAGCATGGATATGGTAATTTGGGTTGAACTAAGAAAGTCACTTTTCAAAATTGAATCTACTGCCATGTAGAATACGCTGATATACTTATTATTACGTGCTATTCAGTGCGTTATAAAGTAGGTACCAACTGCTTAGGTCACAACAAACACAAACATGAGTCCTATTTGTAATACTAATTAGACGTTACGCCGAACAAACAATTTAGGTACTGTTCACACTTCGCAGACGCTGCTTTTGAATAAATAATTCGTAACATTTTCTAATTAGGTCATGTGTATTGCTAGAAGTGAGTTTGATACCAGTCTTAGCGATTCGTCGTTTACTCGAAGCTCCGTAGCGTATAAGAAGACTGATGACAATATGTTTCTGTATTGAGGAGATAGGAGACCACGTACTCATCATTCAGGCACTTTCATTAAAGACTACGCCTTGACCTATCCCAACAACCACATCGACATCTTCTCACTTCGCGCCCAACCGCGCAGTCCAAAGTAAAGTAGTTCATCGGTCGGCACTAAGTGAATAGTTGGCGACTAAGTTGCTTCTAAGTCCGCTAAGTAAACCGAGCCGAACTCACCCCTCATTCTCACCACACCTCCCCCCGCTGATACGTGCTGATAGCTCATTCCAGCTAAACTCGTGTGCTCAATAGTCAATAGCCTTATACAAGTTGCAGAAATGTTCGTAATTTGCACCTTGACTGTTCCTGGAAAGTTCTGTCGGGGAAATTCTGTTTGAGATGGTTTCCAATAGCTGTGTTACCAAATATTTGGTTCGCTATTTAGATGAAGTCGGTTAAAAACCATTCTTCTTTTGGGAACTAGTCCGACTGATTTGTTTGATTTTGCCAGAGAGAGGCAACGGCTGCCGATCTTTCCTGCAATTATCTTAGGGTCGGCTTTCATTCCAGTCTAACCCGATGAAGTTGATAGCCAGTATTTTATTTCGAACGACTTCAGCTCTCTGTGCTTCACGGCTTAAGCTCTCTGAGCTTCACGGCTTAAGCTCTCTGAGCTTCACGGCTTAAGCTCTCTGAGCTTCACGGCTTAGTTACTGGGTACCAAGTTTTTTTTTTATTATTATTATTTATTCAGTAGTATACACATATAGCGATAGATAAAGTGTTTCTCTTAGTATGTTGATTGTTAAACCGGTTGTCAGGTTTCCAGGCTGTCGGACTGCCCGTAACGGAGCTCAAAGGTTTACAAACGACAGTCAGTTAGTTCAGGAGTTAGTTTGACGTGCTTCCCGAGACACGAAGGATTTGTGAGGTTTTGTAATGCTAATGTGCTCATTTCAGGAATAGGCATCCGATTTTTTATTTCACACATAATTTCGTTCTTTGGAGACTTTGATCACCCATCGTATTCGTCCTCATTTGCAAGTTGCGTACAACCCGCATATTCAGCCATAACAGGCAGCAAAGTTCGAAAAAATCAAAAACAACAAGAAAAATAAAGCCATTACAGAAATCTTTATTTTCCTACTAAAGCCACATATCATAAGTCAACTTTTCGTGCAGGTGGGTAGGATAATAATCTGTGTGCAGGTAGGCGGGCCCGCGCGGCGCGCTTGGCTTTGCGTTGCATTGAAATATCGCGCGGGCTTTCATTTCATTGTTTGAAGCTATCTGCAGCCGCCTATGTTCTATCGCCAGTAGGGGAGCTATGAGTCAGTAAAGTTGTGCAGGACCTGACGTAAAGAAAGGGTTATTCATATTAAAATAAGTTTATTTTTATATATGTTTACTTAAACTAAACGCATATCAACATTAGGGCTGAAATATATCTAGCATTTGTGGGTGGACGACAGAAATATATAAATACATTTCATCCCAACATTTTCGGAAAATACAGCCGTAATAGAATGTTATCCAATGAATCGTCATCATCAGCTTAGCTTTTTCGTAACTATGTTGAGATCGGCCGGTCTAACCAGATGCAGCTAAATACTAGTATTTTACATGGAGCGATCATTTCCATGACCTCCATAATCCAGTTAGTACTGTGTGAAAGGAGACGGGCGAGACTACATGTATTTTGGGACCCACTCTTAGAGGTAGCATTCATCATAACAACTTATACGTAGTTGTAAAACGACTAAAGACTATCAGAAAAGTAAATGGAAAGTAAGACGGAAAAGTTGGGAGAAAAGAGATATACGTCTATTCACAAGATAACCTAAAAATCTTACGATTAAGGTTTTTAACAGTGGAATGACTCCGTAATTAAGATGAATCAAAATATAATAATATTTAAGACGACTCTTAAAAGAAAATTCGAATAAACAACTTTATTTCCCTCGCAGTTTTAGTTCTGACTTTACGTGTTTTGCTTCTCGTCATAAGCCAAAACCAGAATTTTTACTTCACTGCCTGTACCTAATTGATGAATCATAAAATTGCTAGACTGCAGCTAGAGACTAAACTGATTACCAACCCTGTAATTAGTTCAATCACTATAAAAACTATGTTGTTACGATTTTGATCCATAAGCGAATTATAGTCAAGTAAAACGATTCTTATTACGCTGAGAGTAGATAATATTGTTTTACATAAATTATAACAGCCAGAGCTGACTAGCTATGTACAGCTATTGAAAAGCAGGGTTTGTTGAATAAAAAAACGATGAGTAATAAATCTTATTTTTTGGTATTTTTACATAGTTTTTATTTTATGCAACACAGACGTTACGATGGCCAAGTTGCTGTCGGGTTTCATTTTCAGGGTCGCAGCTTATCAGCTCCCAAAATGAGTGACAAAGGTAGGTGTCTCCTGTTATCTGGAATTAATTAATTATGTTAAAATAAATAAATTCACCTTTAGTGTAATAAACATAAAGAGTTCCATGTATAAGTAACAAAAGTGCCTGACTCGCAGAGTGTATCCAGGTCCCCACGAAAAGAAAAACAGAAATGTAGTTTGATATAAAAGATAATATGACCTCTGATACCTGTGGAGCGGTATACAAATATTTCAAGACAAAATGCAACAGCCACCCATCTTCCATTTTGATGACTGAAACATCTGAGAAAAATACACTACTTCTACACTACCTCGGCTAGTCTTTTACTGTATACTGTTTTCGTCCGATAACGTAGTGGGCAACAGTAAGAATGAGCCTAATATAAGATTACAACAGTATGTATTTATGCATATAAAAGCTAAACGAATCTTAGTTTGTTGTTCAGATAGATATCCTAAATAAGTTCTTTACTAATGATATAAATACATGTTCTTTTACGAATATACTTACATCACGTGGATACACCCATCTCTGAACTTTTTCAAAGCTCTGAGCACCTTCATCAGAGAGACGACGCCTCCGTAAGAGCGCAAGTCGTAAGAGAAGAAGAAATTAACGCAACGCATGTTTGTGGTTAAAATCAAAGTCCAAATCAAAAGCAACTAATTGTCCAATGTCCAGAGAAGAATGCGGTAGTCTAAGACAGGGTGCATTATCTACATTTCAAGATGTAAAGGCCAAGTCGTCGAGAATCTACAAAATCGCAATGATAAACATAAAATCCCAGACAAAAATACAAACATAACGATGGACTAGATCATCACAGATCTGACAGTGACAGTAGTGACGGGACTCAATGGATCATCATTGATAACGTTCCTTTATTAGAAATACTATAAAATCGCCACAGTACCATTTTTATTAGATGCCTTCGCATTGTTAGTTGGCGTTTTAATATCAGGTTTGCATGTTATTTTTTATGAATTTTTGACATAATTGAATGTATAAAAACTAAGAGAAAGATCCATTTGTGGTAATAAACCCATGAACAAAAACACATGTCATTGGATTGGAACGTAATCGGAAAAATGTTGCGTTTTGTAAGTGCACGATTACTTAATTTTAGTAAATTGAAAATTATTTATAACTTTTGATTCCCGAGTCCTAAAAAATCAATATTTAAAAAATAAATATCTCATAAAATTGTAGTTATAATTATTTTATATTTACACTGGAACGGAGTTTAGTTAATTTTCAGATTCTTTGGGTCCATTTTCGCCAGCCTTCTAGTCAGACTGGGTAAGACTGGTTGTTAGACTTTATAAAATGAGAAACGAGAAACGTACTATTTTGTAATGATTGCCAATAGGGGATAATCCTATTTTTTTTTCTTTGTCCGTCGGGTAGTTTATTGAAAAGTATTGGACACGTATTTTTTCTTTTTTCACGTGGTCATAAAATTACGGAGATATATTTAGTTGAAATGGCGCATGACGTCACACGTAGGTAAGTTTTATACCTACTTGTGACGTAGGAAGCCCACACTCTCCAACTTTAATGAGTTTTAACTAAGTAATTTTTTGATATTTTGATAAAACAAAAAATACGTGTCTAATGTTTTTGTATTACCTGTCTGACGGACAAAATAGAATGTCGTTTTTTTACCCAGTCCGCACCCCTATTACAAATGCTAAAGTAAAACAACCGAAAATCTGCTATTTCAATAAGACTACATTTTGCCATTCGTTATTTTTCCTAGAAATATTATAATTCAAATTATTAACGAATACTTCTCAATAAATCCCGGAATGATTTTTAAGTTCAAATACAAAAATGTGAAATTAGAGGGAGATATACCGATCTCTAGGACATGAATAGTTTTTTTTTTTTTAAATCAACCTGCTCTTTTCACACAGCAAAGCAGCAGTAAGACGTTGCATTATACACATATCAAGCCATATTACGTTTATAACATCAGTGTTACTGCGTACAAGAGCTACACCAGATTGCACCTGTAGAGTTTAAGAAAAATTCGCCCTGGACACTGTTATTGTCGGCTGAGGTATTTTTCCTCAGCCGACAATAGCACTGTACCGGGCGATAGGTTGACAAAATTCCTCACACCTGTTCACTCGTAAAAACCAATCACTACTTGTATCCGGACAGTCTCATTACACACCCACTCGTGGTCACCCTACCCTCGGATCAAAGTGATTCGCTTTTGTTCCGGCTGACGGCCCCGCCGAATGATTCCGTGTTAGTACAGTGATTGCTTTTTGACGTACCGTAGTTTTGGTTCGATGCCCGTGTCGATCCGATCATGTATTACGAGCGATATTCTGCTATTTACAAATTGGCCTGTTATTGTTTCGCGATAGTGACGTATGGCGTTTGAATTCGTTTGTTTTATTGGTATGTTAGCTGGCAAGAGGAGATATGCTTGGCGGGTAGCGTGAATGTAGTTAATGCAGGTGGGTCGAGCAATGGCGTTTACGACATTTGACTTTGAATTGGTATTAGTTCCTAATGTCTGTATTAGTATTTCCTTATTACGTTAATTCTAATTTTGAGTGCGTCTCCAGTCTTGTTTTTGTTGTTGCCGAAATTGATGTCATAGTTTCTCGGGCCATCAACATCATCAATTTTACTAAAGGATCATTGCTGAATGAAGGGGTTTTCAAGACCTGTCATATCTTCATGTCCTAAACAAAACAAACTGAGACAATGCAACGGCGTATGTTTAAATTAATCAAAAATGCAACACAATTCCGTACAGGTGCATGCGTCACCATTTTATTCCCGCGACTCACGAATCAGCCATGAATAAAACAAACGCCAACAGATTTGTTTCCCATACATAGGAACAAGGTAAAGTATTTGCCGATGGCATGTTCTAGATCAACAAAGCATGTACAGTGTCTGGATCGGGCTTACCTATCCGGGCTTACCCCGCTCTTACGTACCCGGGTTTACCCCTTTCTTACGTACCCCGGGTGTACCCCGAGCTTACCGCGGAATGTTCCATGTTTGCCCACGAATCCACCGCTTTGAGTCGAGCTCGTGTTTGCTGAAAAATTCAGGCAAGATTTTGAGCGTCTAGGAAATACCGAAGCATGCGTCGGCTGCCTGATGCTGCCTGTGCCTGAGTATTGGAGCATTGCGGCTTTAGCTTTGAGATACTCGAGATTAATGAACGTGAAAGATGGAACGTTCCAGCGGTTTTTGTTGCGTTTATAGCTCGATCTATGAACGTGGCGTGGGACTTATAAGCTTGATTCGTGTGGCGATACCGAAGGTTTCTGAAAGGTGACTGGTGCAAGTAAAGTGAATTATGAAGGTTGATAAAACTGCTATTAGTAAAACGATTAATGTTGAGTGATAGTTAAGTAGGTACCTGTATTAGTTTTAAATACTTAGTAGTGTTATAATTATTACAAATTGTATTATTCATTGATGTCCTAAGTGTTAATCCAGGTTATAAAGTAAACTAACATCCAAAAACAACAAGTACCTAAGTCGACGGAGAACAGATATAGAATTATAATAGTAAGTATTGTCTCTGAATCATCCAAAGGTTGACTGGTAGTTTTTTTTAAACTTTGCTCCACACTAGGAATTTCTCCTGTATCGTGGGTGCGTTTAAATACATTAAATGCTTGAACTCCATCAGGCCATCTCTTTCAAAAGAAGTTTACTTACTTTTTTCTAAAGAATTAAGTTATTTTTGGTCGCTGCCATTCACAGAGCGTATCCCAGTTCACAAATACGTCCCCGTTTTATTTAACGTCTTGACAAATAGATATTTACATTTTCACTGCCTAACATAAATAAATACCGGGGCTCGTTCCAGTCTGTATTACATCGATTTATCTTGATTCTGAAGCTATTAAATTTGATTCAATTCAAAGGGTTTCATGATTTAGGGTGGCACCTATTTAGTACGAGCCTTTGATTCCTGAAATAGTTAATTTATTACTCAGTTCGTGTTTTATATTTATTTAGGAACTTCCAGTAAATGAACAGTTTAGAGTTTCCAAATTAATTGGAACTGGATCTAACTGTCAAAAACCTTGACAAAAGGGTCTATTGCGTAGGCAATTTTCTTCGGATTCATAATTTTGAATAGAAATAGCTGGATTAACAGACATAGCTTTCATTCACCAACCAATTTTGTATCCTTGTTTGTTTCTTAAAAGATAATTTATTTTTGACGCTCCGCTTACCTTTAATATTTCTGTTAATCAAATTAAGACGAACTTCTTCCCTTTCATTACCTCTACAAGTGCGTGAAGCATGCAAACTCGCGGTACAAAGCTAGCAACACCACAGCACATTTTGCGTCGCCGATGAATATTCAAAAAGCTTTCACGTCGCCGCCATTTTCTTGAGCGGAGTGCGTACTCCATATCAATTAGTGACGGCATTACTCCACCAAACGCGAAACGTCTGGCTATGAATATTTTTAGTTTTGCCGCCACATGATGGATGGGCTAATACAAGCATGTGTATTATTAGGAAGTTGAAATAGGTCGTGATTTTTGTAAAAATCTTATTCGACATTCATTCATCAAATCCTAATGAGATTGATTCATTGAACATTATTTAGAAAAATAATGCCACTGACATAAAGATGAAGACGTTTCATGTGGAGAACAATCTGAAGCGCCGTTTACCATACTTATCCGGCTCGAAGGACCACTGTTGAAAACAGAGGAATATATGTAGAATCGATTTATTTTGCTATATCCGATCTAGTCAGGTGATTTCAGATCTGACGCCTCCTAGAATTAATTATTATATTGGTCTTTCTCTGCTCACGTAGCGATGGTAAACCTTATCATATTATAATACATGGGTCCAGTAGGTAGCCACGTAGATCGCGGCTACCTAGTGACGTTTGGATGACCGCTAAAGTGCAGGTGTTGGACATTCCAACAAGTGGGTCATAGTCTGAGCGGGAGTACTGCATTCTAGAAATAATTAGATTCTAGGTACTCTTATTTCAGCACAAGCTAATGTTTTTCTACTGTAGAAATATAAGCTAGGTCTAGGATGCGCCAGATGTACTCAAATATACTCTAGCATAGCTCCACGCACAAAAACTTAATTCCATGTAATGTTGTATCAGATATATAAAATGCGAGAATATCGTGCTAGTTCCACGTTAGCGTCACTTTAAGTAATAACATTTGGATGACACGTCACCGACATGGGTCATATTATTATAGCACCGTGCGCGTTTGTACTACGACTACCGCTAAACTAGTTTTTAATTTAATATGTCTAAGAAACTGTCATCATCATCATCAGCCTATAATGTTGTCCCCACTGCTGGGACACAGGCCTCTTCTCTATGAGAGGGAGTGGGCTGTAATCCACCACGTGGGTGCAGTGCGGGTTGGTAGCTGTCGCATGTCTTCGCATTTTTAGATCTAGGACATGCCGGTTTCCTCACGATGTTTTCCTTCACCGTTTTTTGAGGACAGCGGTGATGAAATAAATTACACAAAGTAATGTGCCTATCTGGGTTCGAACCCACGGCTTACTGCTCGTAAGTCGGGGCTGCCACCACTTGGCCACCGCTGCTCTCTGAAAAAGAAACTGTGATTCACAATTTCACAGAATTTATTCCATGAGCTTAAATTCTAAACTGATGCAGCGGAATACTAGTATTTTACATGGAGTTACTGCTTATCTGACATCCGTGAGCCAAGCACTTGTTAGCACAGTACTCCTTGGCCAGACTGCTAATATTAATTTTTCTTTCACAAACTGTGGTCAGTACATTTAAAAAGGACCTTAAGAACCAATGTTTTTAATGATTACCGCATATTAAGTTTATTTGCTAAGAATAAGTCTTTAATAACGGTCGATTAGTGTATAAAGGTGACAAAGCACCAGGTGGTTCATAATAGTGGTCACTGATCGTGTTTTGTTGTTTTAGGGAAAAAAAGAGGATGCTGATGTCAGCATCCCACAACCATCAGTTCCGAAAAACTACAATACAGACTTGTAGAAAGCTATGGAAAGGGAATGCATTCTGCCTTCAGGGTATACTGTGTTTAGTCATATAAAGGACTTGCTCTGGATGAATTATGATGGCAATTATTATCATTGTGAATTAATAATATTTTAAGGGTTAATTTGAGAACATTAATAACTAAAGCCGTAATTATATTATCAAGGTATACTTGGAGTTAACCAAAGATTTGTAGCAGTTAAAAATTAAGAAGTCACAAAAACTACGTCACATGTATGTACGCTCACCAAGTTAATACGTAAACCCGCTCGACAATAGGGACCCTACTCATCCAGCGGCGATTCCTTCCTATTCATTGCGTCCCCCAAACCCCCCCTTTTTTAATCCGAAACTTATGACCGTGTAAATGTTACGGCAAGGGTTAATATCGTATTTTATTGGACGTGTTTCGGCAAGGGTCGGGATTCGGACTTTTTTTCGGATTTCCCCTTGAAATACTTTGAATAGGTTTACAATGTGTGCTGGTACATGATATTAATGGTACGTTATCTGATGGATTTTATTCGCGAGTTTTGAAACCAAAGATGTTCAGTGAATGATTTGACTGACCTAGGTGTGGGAGACTATACTATAGCCTTATTTTCATTACTCTGCTTGGCCTTTTCTCAGCTGTTGGGATCCCGGTCAGCTTTCAGTCTGACCAGAGTAGCAGAACACGAGTATTATAAAATAAAATAAAAAAATCGCTTTGATTTGTGCTTGTGGTAAGCGGTCCATTTAGCGGTCCCCCGATGCTACGACGCTTGGATTAATTTATTTTTTGTTTTTTAGTGTTTTTTTCTGTCGCGGGTTTTCCACATTTTTAATTTAATTTTTATTTCATGATTTTTAAACTAAAATTATTTTTTCTTAGCATTGACTGTCCCACTCCTGGTAAATAGGTTTCCTCCTATTCCTTCCACTTTTCTCGGTGTTACGCCTCTTCTCGCTAATTAACGAAAACAAGGAAAATTATAAGATTTAAAAAATCCCGTGCTTTTAGGGCAAAGGCGTGTGCACTTCTCCCCTGGAGATGCCCATGGTGACAAATAACAAGTTATTAAATTTCGAATCAACCAGACCCTTAGAAGTTGTTTATATATATCCCTTCATCAACTAGAAAAGAGGTGATAACCTTCAAAGAGGTGAGCAGATTTTCTTGAAACAGTTAAGAACATTCTCGATTAAAACACCTTTCCAACGAAACCAATTTTATGACAATCGGTTTATCCGTTTAGGAGCTACGATGCCACAGGCAGACACACTCTTTTTTGGTCAGGGGTTATATGTAAACTTAAATGACACCCCTCTTTTTTGGTCGGGGGTTAAAAAAAGCCTTATATTTCAAGCAGATAAAATTTAATAACATTTTAGTTACATAAAAAATCCTTCATATTTAATCTACAAGAACCCCTCCGCAGGTGAAGGCCTCCTCCAAAGAAGCCCATCTCCCTCTTTCTTGGGTTCATTTCTTAGGAACACTTGTAAATGAAAAATTTTGTATTTTATCTGGATGATGCAGCCTGTCTGTACAATACAATGTCGAGAAAACCCTTTGTCATAAAAGGAGTCAAGTATGTAGACATAGATTAATTTATAAGTTGTGCAGCTCCATGCTCCACCTCGTATGTTTGCGTTGCAACTCATTAAAGATAGCTTTTGTTTAAAGTCGTTCCCATTTATAAAGTAACACTTGTTTACACTACTGCAAGCCGTGGGTCGCGTGTTGACGCGATTGTTACCCGCGAGTAATGGCCGCGCTCGCGTCTGTGATGATATCTCACTAAAACACATGTTTGCACTTTACGTTTACGGGCTAGTGTGTTAATTATGATTAAAGTAACTTTGTTTGAAGGGTTCTTTTTAAAGCTAATAAGCAAACTAAATTGCGTTACTGTTATTACGATATTTTTTTTCTGTGTTGCTTGCTATAAGCTTGGTTTACACCTACAAGGGTAAAGACACTTTTATCATTGATCTTATTTTCAATCCAGTTTATTAACGGTTGTAGGTATTAAAATGAGGATATTGAATTTAACTTAAACAGTAAAATCAAGATATTAAGGTAGAACGACTCCGACTTTGTGTCTTTTTAGGGTTTCGTACCCAAAGGGTCAAACCCTATTACTGAGAATTCGCTTTCCGTCCGTCCGTCCGTCCGTCTGTCACCAGGCTGTTTCTAATGAACCGTGAAATTTCTACAGATTATGTATTTCTGTAACTAAGAAATACTAAAAACGGAATTAAATAAATATATAAGGGGGCTCCCATACAAAAAAAAAATGTTTGTTTTTGTGCTCGTTTTTATAAATGATGGTACGGAACCCTTCGTGCGCGAGTCCGACTCGCACTTGGCCGGTTTTTTTTTGATGCAATAAGGTTAAATAAATAAAGCAAGTTGTAATTCTCTTATACAACAAGATGTTAAGAAATCTGATAAAATACTGGTTCCAAGTAACAGTTATTATTGTCTGGAGCCAGAATTTATGCAAAAGATTTTACAGCGCTGATGTCATAATGTTTTTGAATTATTTACACATAGATTATCAAAATTAATGAAACAATGTTTTTAGTTCACATCACCACAAAATCCATTTATTTAAAGCTAGACAGCCTGTAATCCAACTTGACGGGTAATTTTTTATTAAATAGTGCGAGATGGCATTATTTTTAAAATAAAACAAAAATGTCTATATTTTAGTATTTTTCGGATTATTTTTAGATTTTGAAGCTGATACTGGTGCTTATTGTGATTCGTCACTAAAGGAATTATTGCTTTTAATCAAACAAATGGACTTGGTTAGGAGACCTAGCAAGGCGCAGGGATATCAGATGAACTAAAGCTATCAGCGAATGGCGTCCAAGAACGGGCAAAAGAAATGTGGGTCGTCCGGCGGTGAGATGGGCAGACTCATAGTTGCCATCGGGGGTAAAACCTGGATGACGCTGGCGCAGGACCGTGCAGATTGGCACAAAGGGAGGCCTATACCCATCAGTGGGGGAACTCGGGCTGTGGATGATGATGAATCTAATATCTTATCATCATTATCCAGCCTGTCTTTATCCCAAATTATTTGTGGCCGTAGCATGACTTCTTCTCCCTTACTTCTCTATCTATTTGACGTCATCTCATTAGTCACCCCCCTTTCTAGACATCCCCATTAATTATTCATCGTTTCTTAAGTCTTACTTTTATAGCCGAAATTTTCCTCATCCCTCCGCATTACTTGTTTAGTAATAATACCATGACAACCGATTTCCACACAACTTTTCAGTCACCGGTAATATTTTTAGACTTCCTCTTCAACATCATGTGTTATTGTAACCTTAGCTCCTAATCTAAATCTTTATAAAGAACGGCTGTCCCGCGCAATTTCGTCTGCGTCACATTTTCCCCGTTTACGCAACATTTTTCATTGCTGCTCCGCTCCTATTGGTCGTAGCGTGATGATATATAGCCTATGTCCTTCCTCAGGTTGAAATCTATCTTCTTGCCAAATTTCATTAAGATCCGATCAGCTGTTTAGTCGTGAAAAGGTAACAAACAAACAAACAAACATACAAACAAACAGAGTGACTTTCGCATTTATAATACTAGTATGGACTAGATAAGTACAAACACTATCTGCTCAGCGTGTTCCATGGAGCGACTGCCTATCTGACCTCCACAACCGAGATAAAGAATTTGTGTGCAAATAAGGCCAGCTTTTGATAATGCTGGTTTGTATAGATGTCACCTAATTGCCTTTTTTACACAAAAGATTAAAGGTGAACAGCCTTTAAGTCTGGTGTCACGTCCCTAAAACTAAACAGTAACTAGCCTAGAAATAAAATAGACTAATAAAATTACACAGTAATTTGTGCGCAACAGAAATTCAAATGAATAAAAATGATTATATGAAAATTATTCAAATCTTGACACTCCAGGCGTGAATATTAATATGAAGTTTTATGAATTACAGCATTGATTATACAAAGGCAATTTACGCTTTTTGTTTTCAAAATGGCCTATATTTAGTTTAGTTGTTCACTAATACTCTTTTTGTACTTAAGAAATGCACTTTGTTGAAGGCCTTTCAAAATAATTGACATATTTATTTATCGATCTACTTACATCTACCATTACAGGATAAGCGAATGCGACTATTGCACCTTAATAAATCTTAACTTAAATTGGTTTAATAATTTAGGTCAAAATAACAAGTTACAGTTTTCCTAGAACTTTCCGGCTCTCCGCTTAAAATAATTATCTGTAAACGCGTTACAACGTAGTTCTGCTCAAGCGTCCCATTGAATGAATACTCATTGATACTAGCGGTAGGTAGTACAGCCACGAGCACCGGGTACCTAAGAAACTGTTAAAGTTATTTTCTAATTCTGTACTGACTGTTGAGCAGACAAATCAAACCACCCTCTTTCTTTTTAGTTTTTTACGAACAAGTAAGAGGGTAGTCCGATTTGTCTGCTCATAAACACCCACCCACAATAACTTCAGTTTATCCGTGATCATGGCGTTTGCAACAGCGCTGAAATAACGTGAACTAAAATCAAATAGTCAACATGGTAAATATCCCGTTTCTAGTGTTATTGATGGTGTAAGTGATCATGTCAGTTTAAAAACTTATATGTAAGTACTGATTGAAATGTTATGTTACAACATGCTACAAAATTGTATTTCGGAACCAATATTTATTTATTTAACACTTCAAGCACAAAGTACAGAGGCGGACTTAATGCCAGGAATACCAGTCAGCCTTTGGGTGATGCAGGGACATATTATTATTATTATGAAATAGATTTTATCTCAAAATTGTGATTCTTCTTAGCGTGTCGATGGCACTCTAGATTGAGTCTCAGTGTAGGCCCAGAACTGAGCTGAGCTCATTTGCTCTTTGCTTGAGCTGAGTTTGGCGCCCTCAGTAGCGTTCGTCATTGGTAAGTGTTTAGGTAAGGTGTAATACACATATGTCGCAGATTGATGGCCGATAGTAGTTTTACAAAACAGCTCCAACATTGGCTTTCGTAAATTTACAGTCGCGTACACCACGTAACTCAATATAAATAAAGGTTCGCTTTGATATATCGGCTGTGAAAACGAATTTGACCGCACTATGACAACATTTCCTGTAAGGGCTTCTTCACACGTACCACAACCACACCACGACCACATGGGCGCCACACGGGCGTATATTTCGTATTGAAAATGAATAGGACATTTTGCAGTCGTTATCGACCGTGTGTGTGATACCGACCACATCGCAAGCACAACGCAACCACTAGCAACACTGCGAACTAGTTGCCGACCACATCGCAAACACAACGTTGCGTCGACGCAACGACAGTGCGCGCATGCATCGCCGCCATCTTTTACCTAATAATAGCCATAGCAAGGATAGCAATAACAAAGTTTCTAAGCTAGGAACTAGCTAAGCGCATATAACAGTCGCACCGGACCGTAGCGCATTACATTTCATTACAAAAAAGTGCAATGCAGCCCGTCTGTACTCTGTAGTGGACATGGGTAGCTCGCGAATGAGAGATAAAATTGAACTAGCTCTTTAATTACAATCTAGCTCTCAGTCACTCAGTCGTTCACGGAATAGCTCACTAGTTCATTTAGCTCAACGGCTCATTGAATCTATACTCTGAGGCTTTGCGAGTTACTAGTGATACCGACGAAACGCCGACAGCGGCCCGACAATGCCCGAACTAGCCCGAACTTCCCCGACTGACAGGTGAACGATTTCGCATGTCGCTCACTGACCGACTCTTCGGCTCAATACGTCATAGTAAAATAACTCTTATAGTCATTGGTTTAAAAGTAAAGTGCTTTAGCACTTTTAAGTATGAAAATCCTTAGGGAATAATAGTTGTAATAATAATAATGGCCCGAGTGCTCACAGCCTTTTCAAGGAAATTTCTAAACGCCTAGTTGACACTTCCCGTGACCCAAGGGCTGGGTTTTACTTTGGCCAGAGGCTAAGTATTGCCATACAACGTGGCAACGCCGCCAGTCTCTTGGGCACGTTACCAATTGACAGCGTTGAGGAGGAGTTTTTTGACGCCCTTTTATAATTTGTTGTTATTTTAGTTTTAGTTATCTAGTATTAAAAATAATACTAATTTGTTAAATATAATAGTTTGTGATTTTGTAAACAAAACAAACATCGTTGTTTTTTTAAATGTATTCAAATTGTTTCGGCGGAATATCGTGTCATTTGTGTCGCATATTGCTATTTGCTAAACGCAGTTTATTTGTGGTTTCTTAGTTAAATGTTTAATTACTGGTTGCAGTTAGTTAAAATTAGTAATGGGCAGGGATAAATAAGTGTTATACGCTAAATAATATTAAGTGTTTCAAAGAAAAAAGACTTTGTGTGTAAATATATATATTTCTTAGTTAAATAAATTATTTGTACTAAGAACAAAACAACCCAATGAATCTAACTTTATCTATAGCTCGCAACTAAGTTAAATGAACTAAAGAACTTCCAAGATTTTATAGCGCGGCTCAATTTGATCTGTAGCTCGCAAGTAAATCAATTGAGCGCAAGAGTTAAAAGAGTTATTCGGGAGATAAAGAGCTAAAAGAGTGATACAGCTCTTTTGATCAAAAGAGCTATATCTTTTTTTTTTTAAGGATGGGAAATCATCAAATGACTTCTCCCGCTCTGGGCGGAGTGGGAGGGAGTGTCAGACTTGTACAGACTAAAACCCATCCATGTTCCTTCTTAGCCCTTTGTGTTCCAGGGCCACGGTATCTCTTTCGAACAACCCGCAGCCCTGGCAGGCATCGACCCTCTCGGACCCCTTCCGATTTGCTGACATCTCCTTGAGGCGCGCGTGGAACACTAACGCGCCGTCGGCACGGCCTGTCGTCATAAGACGGACGGACGGTGAGCTAGCCCATTACTCACCGTCCACAGGCCCGCGCCTACGGTGGCCGGGGGCCACTGGTTGCCCCCCGACGCCCGGGGCGTCTCCAGCGGCGGCTGGGACGTGAGGTTCTCTCCCTCTCACGTTCCGCCACCTCCTTCGCTAGCATGACTGCTTCGCAGAAGGAGGCGACGGCTTCCCATTCCCTCTCGCTCCGGACCATGGATTGAACCAGGGCCGGACGCGAGAGGTCGCCGCCGCCAATCGCCGCTACGAAGACACGGTGGTGCTCAGCCCAAGCGGGGCAGAGCTCTACGGTGTGCTCCACCGTGTCCTCTGGCCGATCCTCGCAGTGGTAACACCCGGGCGTTTCCTCCCGCCTGATTCGGTGCAGGAACCTCCCAAAACAACCGTGTCCGGTGAGGACCTACGTCAGGCAGAGGGCGCCGTGGCGCCTCTCAAGCCACTCCCCAAAGAGGGGACTTATCGCCACTATTGTGGCGTGCCCTGCACGTGGTTGCGACAGTCGCTATGAGATTGCGCCGGAAGTCTGTCCGCTGAGCGACAATTTGCCGCGGCAGCGGAGTTTCCCCCGGAGTATTGCCCTCGCGCGCCATTCGTGCAGGCGCGCGAGTACTATCGCCTCCAGATCCCAAGGCGGCAATCCAGCCAAGAGGCTCGCCGCCTCGCCGGAGATCGTGCAGTACCCCCGGACCAGCCTTACGGCAACCACCTTCGAGAGCTATATCTCTCTTTTCTTTTCAGTGAGCTACATTTCGCATGTCTTCTCTGTAGTATGCCTCGGTTCATACAAGTACGAAAGTGATGAAGGATATTTGCAGACTCGCCGCCTGACCGCCGCCACGTACGGACGTGCCACTACCTGCTCGCACTCTCCCGCTTGCTACCTGCTGTCACCGGTTCGTCGCGCTCTTGTGTCGTGATTTCATTGTCCCGGTAAATAAAAACTTCCCCTACCTTTTCCACTTAACCTAAGCATAGGTTCCTAGGAGGAGAGTAATAATAAAACAGGTCTTCAAGTCAATCAAGTGTATTATATAAAAAAAATCTTACTCGGTAGATGGGTCGATTTAGTGGGTTAGGGCTTATACAGTGATTACAACTCGCCCCCACTGGTCTAGCACTCCCTTGAAGTCACTGGCCACTGCTTCTGGAGATGAGTGCCCGCGTGTCGATCGCTAGGTCTGGATGCAGGTGCAGCAGTAGGTGGGCTGACTCGGTACTGTCCACCGTGGGGAAGCGAGCAGAATAAGGATGATCCTTGAACCCTGTAATGCGCAACAAGCGAAAGCATTACCTACTGGCCGTAGACTGTGAGCACCCACAGCAACGCTTAATAGGGAAGCACTAATATGTAGCTGTGTTGCTGTGGATGTTCACTATCAGATACGGAGATGACAGTAGTGGCGGTTAATTACGGCGTTGATCCGAACATTTGAATTAGTAACGGTTATATTTACAAAATTACAGAAAATAATAAAACAATATAATTACAAACTGTGGAGTAGAAACTAAGGGAAAACTAATAAGCGTCTAATATAAATAAAGAAGGCGAGAACACAAATACAGAGTCCAAAGCAAAGCGAAATAAACCGTTACAGTTTGCTTAGCTACTGGCTAATTTAAAATTGTGCAACACTTACCCGAATGGGGTTTTCCAAATCACACACACAATTATTTTAGAAGTAAAATGGTCGAGGGAACGGTAGTGACGCCGTTAAAAAATAAATTTCGTGATGACGACCGTTTTTTACGAACTGACCGTATGAGAGATCGCGATAGATATCGACGTGCGTTCGCCTTGACACCAAGAATCGGTCTGCGGGAGACGGCCGCGCCGAGAACAAAAGAATAGTTCCTGGGTGCTTAATATATCGCTTATTTCAATACGAATGTGGTGTTAAATTGTAGCTATGCAGAATTCTGATTTGATGTGTTCATTATTAGTTTTTTTTTTTGATTAATATTTAATTTAGTATTGTAAATAGCTAATTTTTAGTTGTAAATAATGTAGATGAATGTAAATAATTGATTAATTTAGTTTTTTTTTCATATATGATTAATTAAAATTATGACATGTAACAAATAGTAACAATTAATGTTACATCATCAGTAATCCTTCGACCACACCCCAGAACAATTGCTGTCTATTTCAAGACAGACCTTGTTCATCTATTTCTGTAACGGAAATATCATCAAAATCGTACCGCTGCCCCCTCAGGCAAAAGCCCACAGTTTCGTGGTTCTGGGTGGAAAAGTTACGGTGCCAACGAAACCGTGAGGGTGGTGACTCAATCCAACCCACCAAACCCTCGCTCGAGCCAACCCGCGATGCTGTGCCAGTAGTTTTAAATCAGCCCCTAAATAATGATATAATTCAGATCCAGCCTGTCCCCGTCCCCGTGCTGTCCCCGGCCCCGTGCTGTCCTACCCCAGCGACGCCCTAAGCCGTGGCTCACACCCCACGGGAGTTGCCTTTAGCGTGTAGTCGCTTAGTGTTTTTTTTTGCCCCGGCTGGAGGCCTTACATTCAAGGCACCCACAGGATAGTCCCGTTAAGAGGGTACTCTAGCCCCGAGGAATTTGAAGAATAGGTATTTGAAGAAACTATTGCCTTCGCGCTGAACCCGACCTAGACCCCGCATAGTGCGAAAGGGACAGCTGCAGCTCAGGCTGATTTTACCTACAAAAATCTTGACCAAAAGACGTTTTGTATTCCACTGTTTTCTTCTTCTTTCTTTCGTGTTTTTGGATTGTCATAATTCTTTTAGTGATTGTTTTGAAAAAAAAAGGAAATAATAAGGGCATATTAAGAACTAGATTTTTTGGAAAAAATATCATTGCTCTACACGCATTATTTACGAAGAAAGCACCGGAATACGTTTGTATGGAGAAAGGACCACTAGAGTCCCCTCTTAGGCAGACGACAACCTCCTAGGTTGAACTGCAAAATGCAATCCACAAAAAAAATATGGAAATTGTGTATTAGGAAAGAGACAGTGCTATATAGGTCGTATAGGTCCATCTCTTTCCCACTCTGGAATAAAAATAAAACAATACTGCTTCAAAACGTCATAGTAACCCCCCTGGCCCACCCTAATCTGCGTCAGCCTTAAATGCATCTGCTTCATTGTACAATTCTTCAACTTTATTTCGTTTAAATTTTGGACATGGATATTAAAATTTAAAGGTACGTTTGATGACAACATGTTCTTTTAAAATGTTTTAAAAATTCGTAGTATTTTCATGAAAATATGCTGTGCAAATATTATTCAATGTCAGCTCCTCTTTTAGATTCCATCCTTAAAATGCTCTCAACAACTATTTTATGTGCATGGATATGCTCATGTTCTGTACATACATAGTTACTTTGTGTTATTAGGTATCGACATTTTTCAATTTCATACTTTGACATTATATGTAGGAGAGGTCTTTGTGAAATAGTTTGTCCGGGTTACTATGTGCTTTCTGCTTTACTATCAAAACTTGACGCAAGCAGATGAATTTTTAGCCACATCAGACTTTTTTTTGGTATTTGTCATAAAGTCAGTTTATTTTAGGCATTGTGCCTCACTTTCCAACTAATGAGAGTAAAAGTTACAATAAATAGCATTTTTTTAAAAGTCTTCTAAAAAATCACAATCAAATCGGGAGTATTCTTAAATATTAGATCTTTAAATAAGACACTCTTATAAATAAATAAATAAAATAAAATAAAATCTAAAATAAAATCTTTTTATTTCAGACGTTGGTCTATAACTTGTGTTAGTAAAAAAAAAAAAAAAACGAGTTCTTTGTTTCATTAAAATGTTATAAAATCACTAATAAATTAAACAATGACATTAAAAAATTTAACAATTACAAAAAAAAAAAAAAAAAATACATGAAAGATTAAAGATACACAGAAAAAAAATAATTATTAAAAATCACATTCGAAATTACATTAAATGATTAAAAAGTACTAATTAATTTAAGTATTTGCCGCCCAAAACACGAAACAAAAACCAAAATAATGTTATTTTATCAGCGAAAAAATCAAGTGCAACTTAATATTACTTACGATAATAAAAGGATCGCTGAAACTAATACTGCTACTTTTCTAGGTAGTCATTTAGACAATCACCTATCATGGAAATCCCATATTGAAACCGTTGCCAAAAAGTTAAATCAATATGCATATGCCCTATACAATTTATCAAAAATGGTAAATGAGTCTGCCGTTCTAGTAGCGTACAATGCATATGTAGTTTCTACACTACGGTTCGGCATTATGTACTGGGGAAATTCCACTGATAGACTCGTCGCTTTCAAAGCGCAAAAAAAATGCCTTAGATCAATTTTTAAATTAAAATCAACTGACAGCTGCCTACCATATTTTAGAAAATTTAATTTACTTACCATGCCTTGCTTATATATTTATGAGATAGCTTTGTTCGTAAAAACTAATTCGGAAACATTCAAAGCTGTAAAATCTAAACGCCGTAATATGGACATTTGCTCCTACACACACAAGACTGCCCTTTATCAAAAAAGCATTGTAGGTATGGCACCCAAGATATACAATAAAATACCCAGGTGCATCAGAGAAAAAAATGAGTTAAATGAATTTAAAAAAACGCTGCTGAAATTCCTGACACAGAAGGCATATTACTCAGTACAAGAATACCTAACCGATGATAATTTAAATAAATATTCAAATAAAGTGTAGATAAATATGTGCTTTAACAATATTTAACAATATTAATAATATTAGTAATATTTTAACATTTTCGACTTAATAATAATGTAATTATGTGCATGTAAATCATTTAATATTGTGATACTTATTCTTTAATTTAGTTGTAAGGACATTATATATAATTAATATTTGTATGCCGCTATCGGCTAGACATGGCGAACTTATATTTTATTATGTACACCTTGTATGTTACCTATGCTCTACAAATAAACATTTGATTTGATTTGATTTGATTTGCCCTCTGGGGCCCCGGGCACCCGCACTTGTGCTTGAACCCAGTGCCTCAGAAGGGGGCTGTCCAGCTTGTGGCTGAGCACATTCAGGATGGTGTTCGCACTCGCACGCGTACGGAGCATCAACGAAGCGATGCGGCGCCGCAGCACAGTGTGAAAGCCATCTGTGTGCGCGTGCGCAAACATCGCAGACGCACTACAGCAGCGGGGGAGCCTAACCAGCACCCTGAACGCGTTATTATATTGTATTCGGAGAGCGTTGATGGCCCGCTGCGTGTAGTTGACCCACAGATTGCAGGTGTAGAGAGTTTGGCAGAATGCTTTAAACAGGGTTATCTTTACCTCTAAACTACACCTCCCAAATCTGCGTGCCAACATGTTACAGCGGACCGCCATCGCCCTCCTCTCCCTTTCTATGTCCCCATCATCTTTTAAAAACTCGGTGACCACATGGCCGAGGTATTTAAACTCCCTCACTCTGCGAAGAGCGACAGCGTTAAGCAGCACGGGTGCCTCATCCTCCAGTTTGACCCCTGGCTTGAAATACCTGGAGCTCACTTTTGTTAGCATTGTACAGGAGACCGTGCACCCTCGCATACTCCTCACACACGCCTATCAGCCTTCTGAGCGCGGTCCTCGATGGACTGAGCAACACCATATCATCTGCGTAACCAATGCTGTTGATACAGTGACCATCAATCGAGCATCCCATTCCGGTGTCCCTCAGTTCATCAATTAGCCCGTTCACGTACAAGTTGAAGAGTGAAGGAGATGTTAAACCCCCCTGCCTCACTCCACACTCCAACCCGTACTCGTCAGAAAGCTCACCAAGCCATTTGACCTGGTTAGTTTGGTGGTCATACCAATATTTAAAAATGCTTACTAACTCACCCGGCACCCCTGTATCCTTCAATTTGCGCCAGAGAATATCATACCTAACAAGGTCAAATGCTCTGGAGAGATCAAGAAAGGCTGCATACACAGGCGTGCTTCTGTCTGTGTAATACCTGACAGTCTGCTTGAGAGACATAACCGCACATTCTGTCAAAAGTCCTGGTCTAAAACCGAACTGCGCATCATTTAATTTTAGGTGTTCTTTAAGCTGTTCCTCAAGCAGGCCATCAAGCACCTTTTTTTTTTTTTTTTTTTTTTTTTCTGGATGGGAAATCATCAAATGACTTCTCCCGCTCTGGGCGGAGCGGGAGGGAGTGTCAGACTTGTACTGACTAAAACCCACCCGTGTTCCTTCTTCGCCCTTTTTGTTCCAGGGCCGCGGTATCTCTTTCGAACAACCCGCAGCCCTGGCAGGCATCGGCCCTCTCAGGCCCCATCCGGTTTGCTGACATCTCCTTGAGGCGCACGTGGAACACGTACGCGCCGTCGACACGGCCTGTCGTCATAAGACGGGCGGACGGTGAGCTAGCCCATTACTCACCGTCCACAGGCTCGCGCCTACGGTGGCCGGGGGCCACTGGTTGCCCCCCGACGCCCGGGGCGTCTCCCGCGGCGGCTGGGACGTGAGGTTCTCTCCCTCTCACGTTCCGCCACCTCCTTCGCTAGCATGACTGCTTCGCAGAAGGAGGCGACGGCTTCCCATTCCCTCTCGCTCCGGACCATGGATTGAACCAGGGCCGGTCGCGAGAGGTCACCGCCGCCAATCGCCGCTACGAGGACACGGCGGTGCTCAGCCCAAGCGGGGCAGAGCTCCACGGTGTGCACCACCGTGTCCTCCGGCCGATCCTCACAATGGTAACACCCGGGCGTTTCCTCCCGCCCAATTCGGTGCAGGAACCTCCCGAAACAACCGTGTCCGGTGAGGACCTGCGTCAGGCGGAAGGTGAGGGCGCCGTGCCGCCTCTCTAGCCACTCCTCAAAGAGGGGACTTATCGCCACTATTGTGGCGTGCCCTGCACGTGGTTGCGATAGTCGCTGTCTCCATGCCACCATGAGATCGCGCCGGAGGTCTGTCCGCTGAGTGACAATTTGCCGCGGCAGCGGAGTTTCCCCCCGGCGTAGTGCCTCCGCGCGCCATTCATGCAGGCGCGCGAGGACCATCGCCTCCAGATCCCATGGTGGCAATCCGGCCAAGAGGCTCGCCGCCTCGCCGGAGATCGTGCGGTACCCCCGGATCAGCCTTACGGCTACCACCCTCTGGGGCGCGTTCAGGTAATGGGCGGCTCGCCGCCTCAAAGAACGCGCCCACACCGGGGCCCCATAAAGGGCCATGGACCGCACGACCCCCGCGTAGAGCCTCCGGCAGGAGGCGTTTGGACCCCCCAGGTTGGGCAAGAGCCGCTTGAATGCGGCCCCTGCCCGTTCCAGTTTTGGGGCCAAACGTCGGAAGTGCTCAACGAAGTTCCACCGGCTGTCGAGGACAAGTCCTAGGTACTTTAGCGTCGACTCGACGCCGATGGAAACCCCTCCTACCGTCAGTGTGGATCCCGACGGTGGCGCATTCCGAGGCCCATGAAAGCACATGGCCTCGGACTTGTGCAATGCCACCTCGAGACCCAGCTGCCGGATTCTCTCCACGACTATCGCAACCCCGCGTGTCATAAGTTCGGCCGCCGCCTCGTGCGACCTCCCCTGTGCCAGCACCAGCGTGTCGTCAGCGTAGCAAACTACGCTGACACCGCTAGGGAGGTCGGCGCGCAGCACCCAGAGGCCATCAAGCACCTTAGCTGCTGTTGTAGCCAATGATATCGGGCGGTAGTTGCACTTATCGGAGTTATCTCCAGTCTTGTTTTTAATTATTGGCACTACCACCGTCTTCATTAGCTCACTTGGCAGGTACGAATGCCTAATACAGAGCGTAAACAACAGTCCGAGGAGCCTCGGGAGGTGATGCCCGGCATGCTGAAAATGTTCGATGCTGAGGCCATCGTGTCCGGGCGACTTCCCTCGAGTCATGCCCTTTATTAATAGACCAACCTGTTTTGCTGTAACACGCTCTGGCACCTCTGACACGACGACCCCAGCATCCCTGGTCAGCTCACCTTTAAGCGTACTCCACTTGAAAGTGACATCTGAACACATTTGCAATGTCTTTTGGTTCGCTGATGCCATTGATACTCACAGGGACGCTAGGTTTTGGGTTCAACTTTTTTGTTTGTTTCCAAAATCCTTTAAAATCTTTATAGTTATGTTTGGTAGCTAAAATATTCAATTTTAGTTGTTCTTGATTATTCTGACAATAGTGTAGTTTGCTTTTGAAATTCTTTCTAGATTCATACATTTCATTATAAATATTGCCACTGTTAGGTCGACCATAACACACCCAGGTTAAAAACTTCTGCCTAGCCTCCCTATGAGCGTCACGAACATACTTGTTCCAGCCGACAACATGACGACCACGGTGCCGTCCACCACTATCCCCACGGCCCACATAGCTATCAACAGCAGCCTCCTGTAATGCTGTTACAATGTCACTATAAAGCGCGTCTATCGCTGCCAAGTGATCCTTGCCACGATCATTGCACATGCTATCACAACACTGTTGGAATTCATGAGGGAAGCCAACTTCCCTTAGTTTATCGTTACAATATTTCGAATAATTTTCTATTTGGCTTAAATCCCTGTCTCCCCATTGAACCTTGTTTGTTTTGGTGAGCGGTGGCTTAATGGTTCGACAAACTGATTTTAAGTTACACTGAATTTCTACTGGATAGTGATCAGACCAAAAAATGTCGTAGCATACTTTTACTGAAGAAACCGTATTTAATGCAGCGTCACTAACCACACAGTGATCCAGCCACCTACGACTGCCGTGCGCTTCACTCACAAAAGTATAGGCATTTGAATTCAAGCCCAACATCTTTAGGTCGACACATGTCCAGTTTTGCTCATTACAAAAACTTTGAAGTTCATTTCCAAATAATTCCCCAGGATGAGCGTTAAAGTCCCCCATGATAAATACATTTTCAATATTGCTACTCTCAACTATTGACATTATTTCGCTTAAACATTGAACAAATTCCGAGAGATTGTCAGAAGAGTCAGTAGGCATATAAATAGAGAAAACCAGTATTATCTTATGTACATATGTTTAGTACGGTACAATTATTCGGCAATATCATATAAATATACGCACATTCGAAATCTCATTACAGCCATAATCACGCTACCAAAGTCAGCCTTCGTATAATCAAAATCCAATGAAATTCATGGCAAGTCGTGGCCCATCTAGCCACACATCCGTAGGTACCACTGGTTATATACCATGGGCCATTGAGCACCATCTTAGAAATATTCTGTATGGGTCACTCACTGCTCAGATTATCAGTGATTTGTAAAATTATAACAGCTATTTTTCTGGATATGTTGTGTCGGCTTCTCACATATGCGTTGACGACTGGAGGGAAAGCGAGGGGCGCAGGTACCGAACCTGCCGACGAGCTGCCCGAGCGCCGCTGCGCGCCCTATCATCATTCAGCTCACAGACACGGCTCACTTTTTACGG
This sequence comes from Cerastis leucographa, assembly GCA_963082945.1. NCBI lineage: Eukaryota > Metazoa > Arthropoda > Insecta > Lepidoptera > Noctuidae > Cerastis > Cerastis leucographa. The sequence goes on from OY720363.1 coordinate 19,424,685, forward strand.
TCTTCACACGTTGATATAATTATGTTACTTATTTTGTTATACCTATTTTTAAAACAGTCCACTTGTTTTATTATAAAGTCCAACCGAGTCTATTCATGCATGTTATTATATTTGGTGGTTTTGTTTATGAATGTCGTGGGGTCGTAAATAAGACTGTGTGGGCCTGTGGGGTGATACTTTAATATTGAGACAAAAGGGTTGTTACTTTCAATATATTGTGCGTGTTTTCAACTTTCGTTTGCCATAGAGCTTATTTTGCAATGTACAACTTAGGTACGACTTTCGAAACGTTAATTGAGGACTAAATTAATGCCTGCCCACTCCCTCCCGCTCCACCCAGAGCGGTAGAAGTCGTTTGATGATTTCCCATCCGTAAAAAAAAAAGGGCTGCGTGACTGTTCGAAAGAGATACCGCGGCCCTGGAACACAAAGGGCGAAGAAGGAACATGGATGGGTTTTAGTCTGTACAAGTCTGACACTCCCTTCAGCTCCGGGAGGCCGAGTCATTTGATGATTTCCCGTCCGAAAAAAAGGATTTAATTAATATGATTACTACGTAATTGTATACACATTTTACTAAAAGATTATATATTCTCGAGAGCTTTTAGACATCGAAATTAGTTTGATAAACATTCGGTGTCAATCGACATTGTTTAACAAGCTATTCTATAAACCCATTTCGTACATAGGTTACGTGTTAATTACAATCCATGGCGTTTCCTGAAACTAATTGAAAGTGAACGAACACATTTACAGCTTACTTAACTAAATTACTTACGTCACATTTACACTATGGATACGAATGTATTCCTGTGTAGTAATTTATAATGGATGAAACAGAGCCAATTTTCCTGGAAATCACTCACAGTTGCCATGTTTCCGTTGTGTTTCTTGTATTCTTGCTCCTCGTAAAACTGTCTAAAGGTTAGCTGTGAGAGGGTAGGCAGCAGCGTTCTCAACTGGTGCTACTAACTACTATCATCATCAGCCTATAATTTTCCCACTGCTGGGACACAGGCCTCCTCTCAATGAGAGGGAGTGGGCTTTAATCCACCACGCGGGCCCAATGCGGGTTGGTAGATGATCTTCAATTTTTTAGTTCTAGGAAATGCCGGTTTCCTCACCATGTTTTCTTTCACCGTTTTGAGAGCAGCGGTGATGAAATAAATTACACAAAGTAAGGCGCCTGCCTGGGTTAGAACCTACGACTTCCTGCTTGTAAGTCGGGGCTGCCACCACTGGGCCACCGCTGCTCTGTAACTACCTACTATAACAGCCAATTATAATCCAAATTCAATTTTTATCAATTTCGATTGGGACTATTCCTCTTTGTCAATTCTGAATATCGTGTTCTTAGCTTACTCCAACTAAAGGTAAATAGGAGATTGAACCCTTGGATCTTGACTGATAACATACATAACATATCATCTCGCCTATAATTCCCGAAGGGTTAGGCAGTACCCAATAGTAGACCCACACATGTAATACGAGGCGAGCCTATTGCCATCAACAGGGCACAAATCCAGATTCCGTGGCTGCTTAGATGATAAGGCAGGCACCTGCAAATGTAGAACCTAAAGGGAAAGAGTTCATAGTTCCACCCCTCGAAATATAAGAGGCGCACCTACGCACACACTTGCCAATTGTAAAGTAGAAAATCAATTACCACTACTTGACTACTCACAGAATGTTTACCTCATAAGAAATCAACATCGTTCAAACCTATAGATACTAACTTTATAATAAGCATCCCAAACTAAAAACTTGCCCCCACTTACCACTATAAGTTAAAATAAATCAGTTCGCAGTATTACCAAAAGCGCGCTAGTCCAAGTTTGTGCAGTTTACCTCAGTGCAAAGATAGTTCTGAATTTATTGATGTCAGTGGCGGCAGTAGGTAGGTGGGTAGAAATGGAGCTCGGCTCGTATCATTTGTGGTTTTCTAGCGCTTCTCGCATCGCTACAGATAGCTGAACTGAAGCGCTCTCCACAAAATTTTACGTTCCTTCCGTATTTTAGTTCGGGAATATCATTTAATTTTCGGTGAGCATTGGTAGCTCCTTTAGTACCTAGTTACTTGTGGTTCGAAAGTAAGGATTTAATTATCTGCTAATCATTGAATTTTGTTAAATATTATAATTGCTATTACCATTTTTACAATATTTTGTCCTAGTTTATTAGCCACATAGTACCTACTATTATTTCGGCAGATCATTAGTTTTAGGTGTTATAGTATCTGCCTACTACAGACACTCTATACTCACACTTATCATCCATATTCATACTTTTATTGGTTTTACATTAGCATATTACCAATCATTTCGTTTTTATAAATATTTTCTATACATCCTTTGTTGTGACATGTTTACTTCAAATTTGTCAGATGTCATTTACTTTTATTTTTGATTCTTACCAGCCAAACTCTCTATGAAGGTTTCATTTAGATTATATATTACTAAAAATTATTATCATCAATTCGTTAGTTCAATTGTTGTATTTTATAATTAATTGCGAATATTTGCTGTGTAAAGATATTCTGAGTTATATTTATAAAAATATTATGCGCAAGGTTTTTGACCAATTGCTACTGGCTGCTTTGAATACTGGCAGGTTGCGTCTTACTAGAGCGCAGCAGTTTTGAATCTGAAAAAGAAAATTGGAAGAAAAGAAACGGAAGATCAGGGTATAAAAGGGATTTCTGACGGATGCCCTGGTTCTAGTCTGGAGTTAAGAGTCGGTTCAGTCTGGACACGAGAAATCAGTATAGTCTAAAATCAAGAAAACAGCTAAGTCTAGTTTGGAGTCAAGATCTGTCATATCTTGAGTTTTGAGCACAGCCTGGTGGAGTCAAAGAGCGGCCTTCGTTTAGTGCTGCCGTGGCTGTTGCTAACTGTCTGCTGGAAGCTGCTTTGCGAACTGACGAGCCTGGCACTGGGGCTCATTACCTGTCTGCTGGAAGCTGCTCTTCGAGCTGACGAGCCTGGCATTGGGCGGTACGTGTCTGCTGGTGGGTCCTACCAAATCGCCCTGCATCAAGTTCGTCGTGGTCAAGCTCATCTTAATCAAGCCAGCTTTCTACGACTGCAAGTTTGTCTTCAGTTACTATCACGCTCAGAGATTTGCGGAGATATTTAAAACGTTCTCGGTTAACCTGCCCTTCATTTTTATACTAATTTATTGTATTTTTCATTTCATCATTTATTAAATTCATTTTCCCCTAATTACTTTTTTTAATGTATAAATCTGTTTACTCCTTTCATCAAGGAATAAGCAAGTTTGTTACATTTTGGCGCCTAACGCAAAATCAAGTCTTGATCTTAAACATATTCTCTAAATTCTAAAAAAAACTTCCACAAGAGATTATTTTTGGTAACTATTTTAATCATATTTTCATCACATTATATCACTTAATACTTATACTCTTAAACACTTATCATATATTTATCTATATCATCTACGAATCTCATCAAAATAGGTTTAGTGTCGTGGGCTCGAACTATTATCTGCGCTGGTTCAGCGCAAAAGTATAGACTACCACACATGACAGTCCTTCAACGCTCTTGAATATTTCAAGTAGGCTATTTTACAATCCTTCTTAATAATAACTCCAGACTCTCTTCTCTTTCTCTCCCTTTTAATTTTATACACTTTATTTTTAACTTTTTTATCGTATACTTACTCATGACTCATCTCTATCCTCTTCCCTTCTTCTAGCTGTAGAGTTTTATTCGGCCTATTTAAACTCTATAGTTTTTATTTTCTATGTTCTTTCATTGGTTCTTAAACCATTAAAAGATTATTTTTATCTGTTCTTATCAGATAACTCTAAAGTGCTTTTAGGTACAAGTTACCTAACCTTCTATTATACTATTTTCTTATCAACTCTAAAAGTTGACTGAAGCGGGTTGCGACTTCCTTAAAATAAGCCTTCGCTAATCTTCAACTCTAAAAGTTGATTGAAGCGGGTTGCGACTTCCTTAAAATAAGCCTTCGCTAATCTTCAACTCTAAAAGTTGACTGAAGCGGGTTGCGACTTCCTTAAAATAAGCCTTCGCTAATCTTCAACTCTAAAGGTTGATTGGGGTGGATCCCTTATTAAAAGTCTTTATATTTCATCTTATTATGGGTTTTAGACGCGAGCGGATTACAACTCCAAAAATAAGCCTACTGTTATTGATTTATCAGGTGGAGTAGTGATCATTGAATGTGAATCCTACCTGGCCTAACTTCGTAAGATGTCGGTGTGTTTGAATGAGTTATGAAAGTTTTGTGAATGTTGTAATACTTTAACCTTACCAAAATTTTTGTTCTAGGCCAAAAATTTTCTCGGGGTCGTTGGGGAAATATAGTATCTGCCTACTACAGACACTTTATACTCACACTTATCATCCATATTCATACTTTTATTGGTTTTCCATTAGCATATTACGATTTGTTTCATTTTTATAAATATTTTCTTAGTTTTCTTTGTTGTGACATTGTTTACATCGAACTTGTCAGCTGTCATTTACTTTTATTTTTAATTGTAACCAACCAAACTCTCTATGAAGGTTTCATTTAGATTATATATTACTAAAAATTATTATCATCAATTCGTCAGTTCAAATTGTTGTATTTTATAGTTAATTGCGAATATTTGCTGTGTAAAGATATTCTGAGTTATATTTCTAAAAATATTATGTGCAGGGTTTTTGACCATTGTTACTGGCTGTTTTTAATACTGGCAGGTTGCGTCTTACTAGAGCGCAGCAGTTTTGAATCTAAAAAAATGATTGGAAGAAAAGAAACGGAAGATCAGGGTATAAAAGGGATTTCTGACGGATGCCCTGGTTCTAGTCTGGAGTTAAGAGTCGGTTCAGTCTGGACACGAGAAATCAGTATAGTCTAAAATCAAGAAAACAGCTAAGTCTAGTTTGGAGTCAAGATCTGTCATATCTTGAGTTTTGAGCACAGCCTGGTGGAGTCAAAGAGCGGCCTTCGTTTAGTGCTGCCGTGGCTGTTGCTAACTGTCTGCTGGAAGCTGCTTTGCGAACTGACGAGCCTGGCACTGGGGCTCATTACCTGTCTGCTGGAAGCTGCTCTTCGAGCTGACGAGCCTGGCATTGGGCGGTACGTGTCTGCTGGTGGGTCCTACCAAATCGCCCTGCATCAAGTTCGTCGTGGTCAAGCTCATCTTAATCAAGCCAGCTTTCTACGACTGCAAGTTTGTCTTCAGTTACTATCACGCTCAGAGATTTGCGGAGATATTTAAAACGTTCTCGGTTAACCTGCCCTTCACTTTTGTACTAATTTATTGTATTTTTCATTTCATCATTTATTAAATTCATTTTCCCCTAATTACTTTTTTAATGTATAAATCTGTTTACTCCTTTCATCAAGGAATAAGCAAGTTTGTTACATTTTGGCGCCCAAGAAATATAGTATCTGCCTACTACAGACACTCTATACTCACACTTATCATCCATATTCATACTTTTATTGGTTTTACATTAGCATATTACCAATCATTTCGTTTTTATAAATATTTTCTATACATCCTTTGTTGTGACATGTTTACTTCAAATTTGTCAGATGTCATTTACTTTTATTTTTGATTCTTACCAGCCAAACTCTCTATGAAGGTTTCATTTAGATTATATATTACTAAAAATTATTATCATCAATTCGTTAGTTCAATTGTTGTATTTTATAATTAATTGCGAATATTTGCTGTGTAAAGATATTCTGAGTTATATTTATAAAAATATTATGCGCAAGGTTTTTGACCAATTGCTACTGGCTGCTTTGAATACTGGCAGGTTGCGTCTTACTAGAGCGCAGCAGTTTTGAATCTGAAAAAGAAAATTGGAAGAAAAGAAACGGAAGATCAGGGTATAAAAGGGATTTCTGACGGATGCCCTGGTTCTAGTCTGGAGTTAAGAGTCGGTTCAGTCTGGACACGAGAAATCAGTATAGTCTAAAATCAAGAAAACAGCTAAGTCTAGTTTGGAGTCAAGATCTGTCATATCTTGAGTTTTGAGCACAGCCTGGTGGAGTCAAAGAGCGGCCTTCGTTTAGTGCTGCCGTGGCTGTTGCTAACTGTCTGCTGGAAGCTGCTTTGCGAACTGACGAGCCTGGCACTGGGGCTCATTACCTGTCTGCTGGAAGCTGCTCTTCGAGCTGACGAGCCTGGCATTGGGCGGTACGTGTCTGCTGGTGGGTCCTACCAAATCGCCCTGCATCAAGTTCGTCGTGGTCAAGCTCATCTTAATCAAGCCAGCTTTCTACGACTGCAAGTTTGTCTTCAGTTACTATCACGCTCAGAGATTTGCGGAGATATTTAAAACGTTCTCGGTTAACCTGCCCTTCATTTTTATACTAATTTATTGTATTTTTCATTTCATCATTTATTAAATTCATTTTCCCCTAATTACTTTTTTTAATGTATAAATCTGTTTACTCCTTTCATCAAGGAATAAGCAAGTTTGTTACAGTGTCAGCAAAGATTTTCGAAGTGATTCGATTTCGAGTGTTTCTATAGTGTTTGATATAACCAAATAACCGTGAATGTGGTATTTAATTTCCATCATCTTTTTGTTCCCATTTCTTCATATGGGAATATTCATGACTGTTATATTATACAAAAAACCTTTTCTAACATAAAACCTGACACATTACACCCTTAACGAGTTCATTTCCAAGATAATTTCCTACACTGTACACAACACAACACGACCAAGATCGCACTCCCTAGAGGCAAGTTTATTAGTCAAATTATTAGGATTCTGTCGTACAATAACGTTACAACGGAATTATTCCAGTTGCTCCCAGATATGTTGTAAAATTGCCCAAGATTGGAGTAGTCTAATACAATTATTGCTCAGTTGAGGTCCTTAGGGATGTGAGTGTTAATGGGACTTAGCAGTAGTGGTCTGGGGATAAAACTTAGTGCATTCAAATTATCATTACAGGTCTTATCGTGTCACGGCGACAAAAAACAGTAGAAAATGTTTAATCAGAGCTGCCTGCTTCTACTCGTAGTGTAACTACCAAAACAATTTTTAGTGCCGATATAAATAAAACATTTAAGCAATTACAGGGTCATTTAGAGGAGCTCGTGGCCAAATAATAACAGCCGCCCGGGTCGATCTTTAAGGTTAAGCCGTGCTTGCCGAGGTCGGTCCGTGGATGGGTGACCATAATTACATACCGAGTTTCCTCCGTGCCTCGGAAAGCACGTTAAGCCGTTGGTCTCGGCTGTCATTTGTAGATCTTTGACAGTCGTTACGAGTAGTCAGAAGCCAAAAAGTCCGACAACCAGTCTTACCAAGGGGTATCGTGTTACCTAGTTACCGGGTTGTGGAGGTCAGATAGGCAGTCGCTTCATTTAAAATACTGGTACTCAGCTGCGTCCGGTTAGACTGGAAGCCGACCCCAAGATAGTTTGGGAAAAGGCTAGGCAGATGATGACAGGGTCATTTATAGATATTTTTCGAAATAGAATGTTTACCTTATTGTTTTGTTAATACCATATTTACGGAGTTCTAAAACATCTTCAACAGTATACACTGTAGGCATAGAATCTTGTGCACTCTCGATACTGTTGTAGTTGACACTGCTATTTTTCCTACGAAAAATATGCCTGCACTTCGTCTTTAAACATACTACGAAGTTTTTCTTATTTTGAATACTCTAAGAAAATATACATAGGCCAGGTACACTTCATTATCTTCGTTGATGAGCTTCAGTCATTTACCTCATCCATACAGGTGTAAGCAACAGTTTGGCAGCACGGTCGCGTAGTCAACGACAAACGTCACGTCGTCGAGCCGTTGTCGTCACGTGTGTTTGTAAACACAACACGCTACAACACCTCACAAGGAGTTACGCTGGACGCTGGCTCAATTAGCTGTACCTACTCAGCTGGTTATCATTTAGTTTCTGCTTGGTTACCGTATTTTAATGACTAGAAACGGGATGACGTGAAAATGTATGTTTGTCTTCCTCGTTCGATTCGATGCTTCGTTGGTCGAGTGGTCTGAAGCGCGACTGCCAAGCATGAGGCCCGGGCTTGATTCCCGGGTCAGGGAAAGTGTTATTGTTTTCCTTCAGGAATATCTCAGTAGCAGCCAGGGAGTCTGAATTGTGCTTGATTGATGGCAATAGGCTAACCCACTATTACAGGGGACTTAAAACAACTAGCGAAATATGGGTGTTCCTACTATTAGATCTACCTCTGCCTAAACATTCGTGACTTACGAGCGTCATGTTTTGATGACGATGAGCTATATTTACATAATTATGTCAATGCATATTCACATATTATGGCAATGCATATTTAAATAATTATGCATTACATAGCATGGCTGTTTTTTAGAATCCGGGTAATAAGTGATTTCATTTTATCGTCCTTTCTTTCCATTCAGTCATACTGAATCTGTGTCATTTCAGTTTGAGACCTCTTCCAACTCTTTTAATACTAGTTTTGCACAAGCAATAAAGTGAGTTATAAAACTAAACTATGTAGGCGTATGTATGAAAGCGGTCATCAAATTGGCTATCAACTTTATAAAGAGTCACTTTAAATCAAGTTCATTGAACATGTAAGTAGCAATAAACTTAACTAGATAGAAAATTCAAGGATTCAATCTGATTACTTTTTTTTTTATCTCTCGCATCTGTCTACTTGTCTATGAACTTTCGTCTATGACTTTGAATATTATGAAAATAGCTCATGTTCGATTCCATTATATAGGTACTCATTCCTAATTCTAAACTGTACTATGAAAACCTCTTCAAAACCATGCGGGGATTACAGACATGATTTTATGTGCAGCTCATGACATAGTCAAAAATAATGAATCACTTGGGAGCGGGGCTGACTGTGACTACCCAAGTTCATTTAAAGTTTTCACATAGGTACCTGAAAGCTACCTCATATCCACGTACAGATTATGAAGTCTAGTTCCATTCCCAATAGCCAAAACTTAGCAAATCAGTTGCATGCCGCGGGCGATACGCGTCACGTATAGCGTGTCGACGTGACCGCCTCGCTGCCTTGTTGCCTCACTGCAGATGCACAACGACACGGGTGTCGAGTAGGTGACGTGACACCTCACTGTTTGGGGAGCTGATGACTTTAGTGCAATGTTTTTGGGTTTGATTGAGACCTGAATGGGGTTGGTTAGATGGTTTTGTCACAAGCCGAAGGAAGCTAGTCATCATCATCATCAGCCTATATTGTTCCCACTGCTGGGATGCAGGCCTCCTCTCTATGAGAGGGAATGGGCTGTAATCCACCACGCGGGCCCAGTGCGGGTTGGTAGATGTCACATGTCTTCAAATGTTTAGTTCTAGGACATGCCGGTTTCCTCACGATGTTTTCCTTCACCGTTTTGAGAGCAGCGGTGATGAAATAAATTACACAAAGTAATGCGCCTGCCTGGGTTCTAACCTACGACTTACTGCTCGTAAGTCGGGGCTGCTATCACTGGGCCACCGCTGCTCTCAAGGAAGGAGGAAGCTAGTGATTTGACAAATTGCTGAAGTTGCATTGCTGGTTTTGGTAGAACATTAAATAGTTAAATAAAGTGTTTGAGTAGGGTGCATTAAAATAATATAGTTAAAACCAAAACACCAACTATTGCAGGGCGTAAAAATGTAGATTCGACTTGCACTTATCTACATTTAAAGAAACGAAGGAGTAAAGCAAATTTTAAATTATTCAAACTTCTTGAACTTGTTCCTATTCAAGAAAGTTACATATCGTGATGAAACCGCTGAAGCAAGCTACTGCATACCGAATCCATCGAACTTCCAAACATACATAGAAACTAAATCAGGAATTTTTTAAAAGTCAAACTCTCGTGCTAAGCACACTGCAATATCCCTTGAGGGGTGACGAAGCAAATGTTGCATGCTACACAAAATTTATTAGATTCTCTTTGGCACCAACTGAAAGTGAACCTAACAAAATTCTCAGTTAGGTCTAGATTCCTTTGTCGTTAAACTGGAGTGACTAGGACTTGATGTTGAGGATTATTGCAAAAACTTTTGCATAGTGAGATTTCGACTCCAAATGGGCGATTTGGAGTCTCGGACGGCTACTTAGGAATATTCCAGTGGAAGTCCCGGCTCCTCAGTGGCTGTAGTGGTTGGTCATTCCATTAGTAATGTGGTGTTTTGACCTTTTGTCTGACGCTTATCTGTTGGCTTTTGTGCGATGATTCTGTCTGGCGCAATACAGTTGAACTGTGATTGGTGTAATTTGCCGCCGTAGTATCCGGTCTAGACTTGTATCGTTTGATCTTTCACAGAATTTTCGAAAGGCAAAAGTGAAACTGAAACAATCACGTTTGTATTCCATGGAGGGACTGGCAGAAGTGGTGGTCATAAATAAATACACCCAAATTTCACAAGTTATTTATAAATCCCATGTAAGAGCGAGCCTGTTGGCATCAACAGGGCAAAAATCGTTCTGATATCGTAATCGTGATGATTCAATTTGAAATTTGAAATCCTGTTACTTGTAGCCATGGACATCGCCGGGGGGGGGGACTGCATTCCCCCCGCTCCCCCCTAAAAGCTCGGGTTTTTTTAACTTATAACTTTCGTTGTTTTCTTTAATTAGCGAGAAGAGGCGCAACACCGAGAACAAGACAGTCAAGGCAAAGATAAAATAATATAAGTTTAAAAAGCATGAAATAAAAATTAAATTAAAAATTTAAAAAACCCCCGACACAAAAAACCTTAAATAAAATAATTCAAGCGTCGTAGCGTCGGGGGACCGCTAAGTAGTTCGCTTAGTACAAGCACAAAACAAAGCCGCCAAACAAAGCCGACAAGCTACGATGCCACAGACAGATACACAGATACACACGTCAAACTTATAACACCCCTCTTTTTTGGTCGGGGGTTAAAAATAGTATAGAGTACAGAGCCCAACACTGACCCCTGAGGAACACCAGCTTGTATTTAAAAAAAAAAAACGATGTGGTTTTACCTTCTTTGACTTGGAACAGTCTTCGTGAGAGGAAAGAATGAAATATTAAAAAAATTTTAGAGGTTTTGTCTGTCGGGGGTTTTTAAAATTTTTAATTTAATTTTTTGCAGCCGAACTCCCTTGCTCGAATACCATAACTACAGCTACATTCGCCGATGATACCGCTATCCAGGTGAATCTCAAGGACCCAGTAATAGCCTCAAAATTCCTACAGGAAGGCCTAGAGCTGTCTCCTCTACCTTAATGGCTTTGAAATTGGAGTTTTAAAGCTAGAACCACAAAATCAGTGCAGTTCAGTTATACCCTACACAAAGGCAATTGCCCCTCAGTGAAACTAGAAAACGCCACCCTTCCTCACCATAAATCTGTCAGATTCCTTAGCTTTCATCTTGATAGGCGTATGACATGGAATGAGCACATCAAGAAGAAACGAGATGAACTGAATATTAAATACAAAAACTTACTGCGGTTGCTAGGCCAAAACAGCAAACTGTCAGTAGACAACAAACTACTAGTGTACTAGTTGATCCTGAAACCTATATGGATGTACGGCCTTCAGCTGTGGGGAAGTGCTTGTAACTACTCCATCATACGAATACAAAGAATGCAGAACATAATTCTCCGAACAATCAGTAATGTCACCTGGTATGTGACTAATGCTGAGATCCACAAACACCTGGAAATGCTCATATTGAAAGAAGAAATCACTAATATCAAGATACATACAGGAAAAGACTAGAAGCACCCCAGTACCCTTGCACGACAGCTCACAATATCCAGCTATGTTAAACGCCTTAAAAGAACAGCCTATAGTTTACAGAATTTTGAGTAGATGTTCTTGCTGGAGGACACACTCCATATGAGGGAAGCATACAACATATTTGCTAAAAGTGAAAGCAATGACTGCAGATGCACAAAAATAAAAAACGAAAAAAAATAACACTTCTGTTCTTAGAATCATTCAATGTTGTGTTAAGGTAAGACGCAATAAAGCCTTTAAGAATGAAACCTACCTACTGGTTTAACTGAGAAAATGAAATCAAACTATTTTTAAATTCACTAACATCGATATACAACCCATGACTTGCTTGGAACTAGCTTTGCTAGCCCCATTCAAGAAATCATCCATACTGAGAATTTAACTTCAACACAATAACCTAACCTAAAACTATAACATCAAAGAGCTTGTACCTAAAACTTCTAAACCCTCTACGTAGCCGTATATCCGCTTGTAGTACCAGGCTCTCAGAACTCCGGCAGAGGTGCACCACACCACGTGTATATCGCATACATTAACATTGCAGGAGCAGTGAAAGCTTGCCGTGTTACATTCGTTTCAATTCGCTTTTCACTCCTGTTAGTAGAAAAGATACAGTTAGATTCTTATTTTATTTCTAGCGTGTAAATACAGTTTAAATAAAACTAGCTGTTGTCCGGGACTTCGTCTACCATCTAAGATGGAAAGTAACCTATAGTCACCCATTCTTCTCCATAGAGATCTACGCTTTGAAATGGGCAACTGCAGTACATTCACAAGTTATTACGCCTTGTGACTGGGACTGTAGCTTCATCCTTTTGTTTTTGACCTTCAAAAGTGCCTGTAACGGACTTATTGAAATAATTGCTTTGAGTTTGAGTCTTTCATTGCAGGTCCCAGGTTACTTTTTTGTCCGGAGTCGGTTCAGTGGTTTAGGGGTAAAAAGTCAGTAGACAGACAACATCACTTTTGTATAAACCTAGTATGGATAAAGTAAGTAGCGTTTCTTTATCCAGACGAAAATGTGAAGGAAGCCTTTCACCAACCTTTGACAATTAAAGAAAGAGCGATTTTTTCGCACTGAACATTAAGCCTTTGTTTCAGGTATTAAAAAATTGAGTTACGTCGACGTCACGGTGAACGTAGGAGACACTGACTTACAAGCTTAGTAGGAGTAGGTGATTTTTTTGTTTGCCCGACAACATCGTACCCATCTTTTTTTTTTGTGTAGCCCGCGCGACAAAGGGTTCTTTTGACGGTCGCGAGCCAAAAGGTGAAGCTACGAAGTTCATTGCCGATGTGCAAATATGAGTTGCACGCCTTTTTGCCCTTTACTGCAAATAAAAACTTATTAGTTTAAAAACATTAAATAAATATGCTTTGTTTTACAAAAGCTCGTGTTTGATGGAATAGTTCACATCAGTTATGTGTGGGTCATTAACATTGCGTAAAAAAAACATAGCTTTTGCTCACACACGCTATTATTCTTTATCGTAACAAAAAACAAATTTTTGTTACGATAAAATATCAAATAAATAACCAAATTATTTTAGGATTTATTCATATTTACTAGGCACACCCAAAATGAAGTATATAGTTAACATGACGGCACGGTTGGCGCAGTGGTTGAGCGATCGACTGCTGCGCTGCATGTCGCGGGTTCGATCCCCGCACGGAACAAATATTTGTATGGCCTACAGATAGTTTTTCCAGGTCTGGCTGTTTGTGTATGTGAGTTTAAATGTTTTTCAACGCACCCACGTTACAGGAGCAATTCCTAGGGCGGGGCAACGTTTTTTTTAAAAAAAAAACATGACGTTAATAAATACTTCGGATTTTGAGACCTCAATAAAGAATTCTCACAACACATTTGCCTCACCAATTTTTTCATCGAAATAATGGTTCGAAATTATTTTACCATTTCCAAACCGTAGCATCCAATAAAACTGCTCATGTTTCGCTACCAAGAACGCCTTTGTTTATCCGCAAACAGATTTGCATGAACCAAACATTCAAACTAAACTGTTAGTACAATACATAGAAAAATCAGCGGTTTTCGAGCAAATAGTGGGAACAGTAACATTGCCATCGCTATCGGAACATCTGAGCATCGAAACATCTAAGCAAACACATGCCGGTCCCCATATTTGCATTTAGCCAACGTCCCGCTGACTGGCAGCCTCTACAAATATGATTTTTATGCGGAACCCAACGTGAGGGATGGACAGCGGCTCCACAAAGGCGGAAATGTTATCGATGTAAAAGGTTTTATAAATACCTTCTGGCTGCTTACTCAAAGTGTTCAAAGTGATGTTTCGTATTCTATTTTCGTCTAGTCAATCCTTTTTCCGACTACTTTAGAAAGTTATTCTTTGACCTTAGGCAAGAAGCGTTATTTTCCAGGTTTTACATTTTCTACGTAACGGTAACGAGATATTTTTCAGCTTTAAATATCAAGTACCTGACATTTTCTTTTGTCTTCAGATTAGTATTCAATTATGAATCCAATTTGACCTGTCAAAGACATTTCTAAATTAATGTTTTCTTCAAAGTACCTAGTTATAACCTGTCTGAAGGTAATTTAGGTTTTGTGTTAAAATCTTGTTGGTTTTTACCCGACTATGCCAAAACCAAAGAAGAGAAGTAAGAGAAGAGCAGTATTATGATTTGAGCAGTCTATTCAAGTTTGTATTAAACGTTTCGTTTATGAACTTGGTGATATAACAAAATCAGAAAGAAATTGAAGTTTTCCTTTTATTGTCATTTTGTACTACATAACCAAGTAATAAATAAATTAGTTTTAATTTATCTCTCAGCTGCAAGTATTATTACTTAATAAAATACACCTTCAAATGCATATAAACTGAAAACAGCAAGACTTATCGCAGTAGCAGTATAATTATGATATCTTAGTTTTCTTAAGATTCCTACCATCTTAGAGTAACACCACTCTCTTGGTAAATTAGATTTTTACGACAAATAACTGTTGTTGCAAGGAGCTCTTTATTATAAAGAAGACGAATGCTAATGTTTTAGCTATGTTTGTGCTGTAGTTGGGTAATTTATTTCATCACCGCTGCTCTCAAAACGGTGAAGGAAAACATCGTGAGGAAACCGGCATGTCCTAGAACTAAAAATTCGAAGACATGTGACATTTACCAACCCGCACTGAGCCCGCGTGGTGGATTACAGCCCACTCTCTCTCATAGAGAGGAGGCCTGTGCCCCAGCTGTGGGAACATTATAGGCTTATGATGATGTTCTGTAGTACGTCTCAAGTTTACTTACAGATTTAGTTTAATTTAGTCTCAATTAGCAAGTAAATTATCTTTATTAATGACGGCAATGACTTAAGTAGTGATGCTGAAATAAAAGCCAAGTCGGTAGTGTTTCGTATAAAGTTTTGAGTGTGTCTCGGATTGAGAGATTTGTTGGCGTACAAATATGTGGACTAACGACTAACTATGTAGACGACATTTTCTATATCATTATTTAAGTTTAGACAGTCGACATTTTGTACAAATTATAGTTTTATTCCTCCGGTGTACATTTAAAATATTTTAAAATTAAATTAATTTTCTTATCACTTTATACCTATCCCTTTCCCTTCCCTAGTGGAGTATAACAAAGTGCAAGAATCCACATTCATGAAGTTCTTCGTTCACTCATTCTGTATGAGAAACATTTGTACCTTTTAATGTTATTTTTGATCTTTTAGACACTAGGCTGCATCTTAATTTAAATCCTAAATAACATTGGATGTTGGATCTTCAATGTTCAATGTGTCTAGCGTTGAAGAGGAAGGCACTTTTATTTATGCGTTCATTTAGTTTAACGAAACGGTTAATACGAGTAATTTAAAAACTAATGATACCCAAGCATGATTTCATAAAAAATCTGGACAAAATCTTGCATCAGTGTGCTTAATATTCTTATAATTTCGCGGTTCCCAACCGCTGGGAAAGCGCCTAAATTATGAATAATAGAACATTAGCCGTTACATATAAGTTTAAAAGCATTGGCTTTTAAGTGCATTAGTGTGTGAGAGAAGCACTACTATAAGATACATTATTCGGACAACAAATTTAATTTAAATCTTAGTGACCAAGGTTTAAGGTTCATTTTCATGCGCCAAGACTTCAGGGTTCTTTACAATTCTTTTAAACAAATTGCACTGCGATATTGTTTGGTAGTTTCCAAAAGGGGTTTTGTGCTTCCTTATTTTGTTGCAGTGGAGTTTTGAAAGACATTGGACCGTTTAAGTTTTGATATATGGACACGGACATGACTTAAAGTGAAGTTGTTCATACTCATTCGTATGACGCGAGAGTATTGGATAGGACTGGTGTTTAAGTAGATTCATATTTTATGTGGATCGATAGTTTTGTGTGTAACGGCACTTGAATAAACTTTCCCAAATCGATCGTGGTGGATTACACAGAGGGAAGTTTGTGTCTCAGCTGTGGGAAGGTACGTTATTGGTTGATTATGCCTCCAACGGTTTGACCACTTCAATCAGCTTTTAAACAACAACCAGGTTTGATTAACTTATTAAAAGGAGATTGCTAAAAGGCAAAGAGGTAAAGACAAAAGGTTAATCGAAATTAAATAAATAGAACGAGTAAATGCTTACTTTACAGCTCGAACAGCCTTCTGAGCTTGTTCGTGGGCCGCTGGGACTCGCC
The DNA here is from genome assembly GCA_963082945.1 of Cerastis leucographa. NCBI lineage: Eukaryota > Metazoa > Arthropoda > Insecta > Lepidoptera > Noctuidae > Cerastis > Cerastis leucographa. The sequence continues at coordinate 19,441,107 of OY720363.1, forward strand.
GATGTGGGGCACTGGATGCGATTACACACTGCGGGTGGTCGCGTCCAGGGCTTGCCATAAAGTGGCACTCCTGAACGGTGCTACTTAATTATTTCTGTGGCTTTGATTATGTACCTACCTAATAACAATAGCTTTGTAGCGAAAATCTAAATTGTATTATTATTATTAACAGCTTTTCGGTAACAAAACAACCACTGTAAGTGAAATTTCATATTTATAACCTTCTCTGCACCCACATAATATTAAAATCATTCCCGAAACTCCAAAACAGCAGTTGTTCCAAGAATTGTGTTATAAAGTCTTGAAACAGTACTTAAACCAATCGACTTTGTAACGTATGAATCGACAAAGGCGATCGAATCGAAAGCAAAGTCGTTAATTCTACGTAGAAGAAATTAAAATCCGATACGACACAAAATTTCCTCTTTTTATTCCCGTCTAAAACTATCCTTATATTGTTGTCACTGCAAGGAACTTTCAACCCTATATTCGTAGAAGGAAGGCTAGTTTTTCATTGTGGTGTCATGGTGCTTGTGTGAAAATAGTTGGCAAAGAAAGAAAAGTTTCCAATTTAATTTGCCGAACACTTCTTATCTTTTTTCAGTATTTATCTCCGTTTGATTACATTAAAGTGAAATGTTTTTTCTCGTTTACTTTGCGGGCGTGCTAATTCTTAACTAATAAAAGTCATTCGTGATTTTTTGGTGAGATTATTAACTTGTTAGTGGAAGAATGTGAGAATTCTGCAATGAAATTCACTTTTCGGGATCGTTGGAGCCTTGAGTTATGAACGAAAGCGTTTCACTAACAGTTGGCTGACAGTGTTGCTAGCAACGATGTGGCCCGATAAGTTTTTAACAGGTATGATTTCTGTAAAAATAGCTACTTGTTTAAAAATAGAATATTCTTAACAATTCATATTATATGAGTTACGTAAAATACGGTTTGTTGTATACCGGGCTATGACAGATAATGTACTGAAATCTATTGATTTTTTCTGTCAAATCCGCAACCAATCCACAGTCTCGATTTGTCATACCTGTAAAAATTACTTTGGAAAAACAAAACGCTTTGAAAGCGATTTTGACAAACACATACCCTTAGGATTCTTGACCTGAATCTGTAAGAGTAATTTTAGACTGGTTCCCCCAAACCTCTCGTACCATCCGCAAGACGTGACCTTGTCCCGTCAGCCATCGTTCTTACTATTACATTAGCGCCGGCTCGCGCTTGACCGCTCACGCTCATTTCCCTGCGCGTCAAATATTCAGGCAGCGGGTGGCCGCCGGAAGTGACCGGATCGCCTGATTTCTCTGAGGTACATGCTTTGTTTAATGCTGAGCAGGCTTGTTTATTATATCGTGTTTGGAAACTCTGCTCATGGGTTTGGATTAGATGTTTGTTAGATTTTCTGATGGTTACAGTTTTTGTTGTTTACTGAATTGTGCAGCTTAGTTATAAGTGCAGATTTTGTACTTTCAAAAATATCCATAATACTGAATTCTTGAAATGTGTTTCATATTTCAAGAATTCACTTGCACACTTCAGTTTTAAGTCACTTATCATTACTGAATCATACATTTTGCAATCTCCTTGGTCTTATTTTGTATCAACAAGGTCCAATTAAAAAAGATATACACAGAGTATAATACGTCTATCCAAATATATCAAAACATTTTGGTTAGACGACGTTACTGAACGTTGTGTTACAATTTGTCCATCTATTTTAATGGGACCTTATGAACACTCGTGGAAATTGTTCTCTTAGCGATGCAATAGTCACAATTATTGGTTTTACCAATCACTTTTCAGCAGTGTACTGCAGCTCAGCTTCTTTACATTAATCTATTTTGTCCTTAATAACTACTAAGCTGTGTGCCTGCCTCCATCCCAATTTATTAGGGGTCAGTGTAGCATTATCTTCTTCTTTTGCAGTTCTCCATTCGTAGTTAGAACTCAGAAACATCCCTTTCTATCGATATCATCGTTCACACAGAACTTCACTATATCATTCAGAAAACAGCAAAGACAAGAATAACAGTCTAATTGTGTGCTTAAATCATAAGTATGTTTATGTAGGTACACGTAAATAGGCTCTCTTAAGCGAGCACCTACTTAAGTAGGCCCTCAATCGATAAGTCGTACTTAGGAGCCAGGTAAACAACTTAATTCTAACTAAGCTAATTCTCAGGACTCATTTAGACATATGTTTCTAAACAGGAATGAAGTTAGAACAAATGAAGTTACTAAAAGTATTTTAGATATTTTTTACAAACCTTTTAAATTAAATGTAAATGACATTTGATATAACAAATCATGATGTTTTTGTGTGTTTTGAAAATTAATCTGTAACTAAGACGTCTTATGCTGTAAGTCTCATGAATTTTTAACAATATATATCTCTCAATCTGAATACCTATGAAAGTTAAAATTTATTAGTTAACAGTCTATAAAAACCTAATTTAGAAGGGGAATATGTGTATTGTATATCTACAGACGCTTTCAACGTGCTCATCTTGCTACATGTCCATGGAGATTATTGCCCGTTCTTCTCGATAGAGGACACGATTTGATATGGGCAACTACAGTACTTTCACAGTTATTATGTCTTGTGACTGGGACTGTAGCTTTAATCTCTTTTGTCTTGTTTCCGACTATACAAAAGTCCTTTTACTAGCACTTGAAACGAGATATTTATGTTAAATATTTGTTTTGAGTTCCTGATATTTCGGCGATGTTGCAAACGCCATGATTATGATGTTCAAGTTGTGAGTTTCTTGTGTCGGGGACAGAATTGAGTTGTCAGTGACAGTGCTAGAGGAAAGCAAAAAACGAACAAAGAAGAGGGTAGACCGATTTGTTTGCGTCATATACACCCACCCACAATATCTTCAGTTTATCAGTGTACATGACGTTTGCAACAGCGCCGACATATCGGGACCTCAAAATACTTAGTGAACACCGCAAATATCCCGTTTCAAATGTTATTAATAGTGTTGGTGAATATGTCAGTTTAAAAACTTATAATTCAAAAGTGCTTGTGACTGGCCTTCTTCAAATAAATGGTGATGATTTTGAAAGTTTAACTTGTTACCATCATTATTGGTGTCCTCATATCTCTGTAAGTCAGCGTTTATTCTTATATTCACGGCTTATGTGACGTAAATAAGTTTTTGTTATATAATTATGTAGCACGAGGACGACTTTTTTAATAAACATTATTTATTACGTTACCGTGTGTAAAAATAGAAAATCCTCTCATTCTTCCTCTTCAAAGAAATCGCGCTCCCCCAAATGAAATTCCTTTGCCACCTAGTAATGAAACAGGGACCTCCAACCTTTCTGTAGCAAAACCGACGCACACGGAAAGTTGTGCGATTTCGATCTTTCCGGAAACTTTCCTCCTTACATTAATATTACGGCCATGTCCGGGCCATTTGCAACTAAACCTAACCGATCAAATAAGGAGACACCGCATCATCAGGCGTCAAATTGACGCCGTCACGTAAACCGGTCTGCGTTAATCTGCCAGCAGAGGACACGTCGGGACTCACAAATAAGAGGGAGACGAGTGAAGAAGGTCTATTCTGAACGACACGTGATGTTACGTCAATTGAACTGAAACTTTGAACTGAAACTTTGAACTGAAACTTTGAACTGAAACTTTGAACTGAAACTTTGAACTGAAACTTTGAACTGAAACTTTGAACTGAAACTTTGAACTGAAACTTTGAACTGAAACTTTGAACTGAAACTTTTTCTTTTTTCTATTCTGATTATGCTTAGTTGGTAACGAAAAACACAGTGCATTTAACTTTAATTGACATGAGCCACTTGCATAGGATGTATGCAAGATATTTGGTCGGTTCATTGATATCGAAAATAAATCTTTTTTTATTTTTCTTTTATTTCGCGATGTCAACAAAGAATGCCGTTACTTTGTTTTTGTAGAGTATCAAGTATGGAGCTATAGGACAGAATAGTTCTAGGCATAAGTTATAAAAAAATAAATATAAAATTTAAAAATACCCGTACAAGCTTTACACAAGTACAAAACAAAGCGGGTCCCCGACGCTACGATGCTTGGGTTTTTTTTTTAGAGGCTTTATGAGTTGGGGTTTTTTTTTTTATTTTATTTTAAGCTTTAAAACTTCTATTATTTTTTCTTAGCCTTGACTGTCCCACTCTTGGGCATTGGTCTCCTCTTCTCGCTAATTAACGAACACCAGGAAAATCATAAGTTTTAAAAAATCTCGTTAATTTAGTAGGAGGGGGCTTTCACCCCCCTCCTGGTGATGCACATAGCTAGGAACACTCTCGATTAGGACACCTATCAAACGAAACCAACTTTATCAAAATCGGTTCATCCCGAATGATGCTACATACAGACACACAGATACACGCGTCAAACTTATAAAACCCCTCTTTTTTGATCGGGGGTTAAAAAGTGGTTGTGGTATTGCTTTGTGGGCCAAATGGCAGCTATGCCTGCAGTACGAAGCCTTGCTGGAAGTAAATAAGCCCTTGTCTCTATACCAGCATAAGTAGTGATCCTTCTGTACTTTCTTACTCAGTTTGTTAGCGAACCATTTCCTGTCAGTAATCGACTACCGGCTGGACTGATCGCGACGTAATCAAATATTAATGACCGTGTCCGCTCGTTATGATGTACGGCACCCGCTTCTAAACTGATGGCGTGTTTACGTTTTACTGATAATTCTGTAAAATGGTCGCTTAAAAACGTCATTTTTTTTCAAGCACAAGGCCTTTCAGATACTGTTTGATGCTGCTAAAGAGGTTTTTAAACCCGAGTAACACGAGACTAGATTTCAAGAAAGGATATCAAACAAGTAATATCCTGGCATACTACCCTGTCTTGGAATAGGTATGTCATATGATAGGACATTTGTAGTCACTAGGTTCGTAGAGTAAAATTATTCAATTGGTTATTAGGTTCGCCAGCCACATGAGGCTAGTATGTAAACCAACATTACAAAAATGGTGTCGTAATGGTTCGTGCCTTAGTACCCTCCACCACATATTACACCAAAATAATTGAAAATAGTTCTCAAATAAGGATGTTGCAATTTGAAAAACAAAATTGGAGCTACACAATAACTATGAAGAGATAAGAAAAAGTAAATTAAAAAACAGTACAGTAACAACTTAGCTAAGTACTTACCTCTTATTCTGTAGAAGTAATATAATAAAATGGATAGTCACACTACACTGCACTGGAATGTATAATGGCGATCGTAATATCTTCGCCCGCAATAAGAGTTTGGTTCGTGTCCAAATGCCCTAAACTGAATTGAGCAGGCGATTGTTACAACTCTGAATTAGTGCGCCATAATATTCATTTTCTTAAAATGTTTTCATTTGAGAAGGTATTTTGGGTTATTTTAACGCAGATATAGTGTTTTAATTCTTCTAGCCATTTGATACGGAACCCATCAAAGGCGTCCCGCCTTTTTCTGGAACTTTCAAATTTTGCGTACCTCTTTTATTTTCGGATACGTTTTTTCATCTAAATTACCATAGTAGTAAACTGTACTCAGCTACGAAAAAGAACTCCAAAACCAAATAACGTTATAAACAAAATTATTTAACAAACCACTTTTCATATAAACGCACTGAGCACTACTAAAGTGGCCTCGCCCAATAAACCTGTGCCCGCTACATACGTAAATTCAAATAAATGAGAGCGACGTGGAGGCTTGTCGCAGCCGTTACTTACCATGTATTTATTCTTATAAATCGGACTTAATGCAAGCACCCTCGTAAAATAGACTTTTTGGTCGCCGCCTTCAAGGTATTTGTAGTAGAAATATGGGAAATACGGGAACGTTGTAAACGGCTGAATTTGTTGAATTATAAACTTATGTATAAAATCTTGTGAGAAGTATGTATACATCCCTAGTCACACACCTTTGCTGTATCCTAGGTTCCAAGACTCGGTGAATATTTTCGCAATTTTCGTAAATTCTGGTTAATACTTATCTTTATAATATATCTTTATAAGTTCAGACAGATCTTTAAGAGGTTTGTACATCATGTCCATCGTGTTTCCATTTGAGCTTGGTTCAAAGGACGCATAAACGTGGCATCGATGAAGTTCATATCCGAAGATAAATTCTAACTTTTGATTAAATCTGTTGAATCTGAGCTCTAGGTGATCTCGTCTCGTAGTTATAGCATTAGGTAGTTTATTGTGATTAAAGCATGTGTTTAAGAGAATGTTAGAGGATAACTTTGTTTCAGTCTTTTCGAGATAGATTTCCATTAAAGGAAAATCAATCACCATTTCACACAAAAATACTGCCACATTCACATGACGAAATCAAAAAGAAAAAAAAGAATAAAAAAACCGACAATATCCGCGAATAGAAAAATTTAGATTATTTGACAACGTCCGACTTTCGCACCATACCGCGACGCCCGGCTGAACATTGTCGAATTTTTACGATCGCTGTACAACAATAAAATTTAATATCTCTGCGTGTTGAGAGGATTTACCAATTTATTGGCGTTCGTCGTGTTTATTGTTGCGATCCAATGTCAATTACAAGTTTAGTCCTAGCATACATTTCCATTTGTGATCAAAATGACAAGTATTTTTATTGAAAACGTAGGTATTTATGAAAATTGTGAAGCCTTGTAATAGGAGATCCCTTATACGTGGGTGGTTACACATCTTGAAACTTCAGACATCGATACAATTTATCTCCTATTGGCTAGACTGGCGTGGGACGATCATCAAAATTCTATGATACTCGTAAACCAACGGTTATCTCGTCTAAAGGGTAAGCAAGATTTCGATTAGTGTCGCAAAACAGCCTTAAACGTTTATTAGCATAATAATAAATGCGGTGATTTGAATAATGATCACCTCTTTGTTTAAGATAATTATGCTTTTCAATCAATCGGTTTTATGACTTGATAAATGGTTATTAGTTTAGTGAAGGCTGGTAGCAAATAGTCGGGGTAGTTATCATATAGTGGTAGTTATGTAACATCGCAATGATTTAGGGCGAATTTTGCCAAACGAACTGAACGCGGATAGGACATCTATACCGAGTGTAACTGTCATAAATGCTATGGGAGATTGACACTGACAACTCTTGAGCGCTGTTTGGAGATCTTCATTGCGTTTCGTTTCTTTGGTTAAACATTGCAGAATTGTCATCCTCTTGAATAATTCCCTAGCCGCCTTTTGGGGTACACGACCGTCAGGGGTATTTAGACTTATACATGTTCTTATTCAAGTACCAAACAGCAAAATTTACCCGAACATTCTCAACATTTAAAAAAATAATTTTGTAGAGTACTCCTGGGCATTTCTGGGAATCTGATTTTAAATCTGGCGGGAGCAAATCTTGGTTCAGTGTCCCTTGGAAGGTGGCCAGACGAGATGAAATGTTTTACTCCTTCGCCCCCCACCCTGCCTCGCCCCGAACACTTCATCTTTGGTAAAACTATTTATAGGACTTCGATTATGGCTGCACATCGCCGTTTTATTGTCGAACCGACTATTGTATGATTTTTATTATAGCACTATTTTAACACCATTTATTGTCGTCTGCTGTGAATTACGGTGTTCGAAGACTTCGAAGTACCCGCAGATTTTCAGATTTTTTACTTTATCCTTTTTTTTGCTGATACAAACTAACTACTAAGTTATAGTTCCAATTGACTAAAGGAATTCCAGAATTACAGCTCAACCTCTAGTTTACTTTGAATGAGAAGTCAAAGTCTGTAACTATGTATTAACTAATGCCAATAGCAGCACTATCCTCTAGAGTTACTACATAGTCCTGCCTACTATGTAATAGATATTCATATTGTTATGTATCAACTGGACAAATTGCTTCATTAATATGCTACAAAACTAGTACCCAACGCACTAAGCACAGCTAATATTCTCTAATCATAAAATACAAATTCAATTTCGCGAAGCTTCCAAAACTTGTTCTTTGCCTTTTAATCACACGTCTTTTGAGTACACATAAAAAATAAAATTGTTCCGAAAAACGAGGTGCGCCGTCAAAGTCGCTGGCTTCGTACATTTTTCTTTACTCTGTAATTATATACCGCTGGGAACGGCGCGTTGTGTTATCTACTTTATAGGGACCCGTAATGAAATGAAAAAATCCTGCCTCTTACGGGTTTAGGATGTTTACGCGCCGTAAATTACTGTTATCTGCTTAAGAAAAATATGCATCTAATATGGAGTTATTTTAATAAGGTAGTATTTTTGCTTCAACGGCGGGCGATGCGGAATTAAAAAGCACGAGATTCTGGAACAAAGCTCTAAGTTAAGGCTTTGTTTTGAAGCTTTTAAATAAATTATCCACTAAACCTGAGAACTACTGTAGTTCGTGACCCAATAAACTAGTGCTACTTATCTTCAAGAAGTATCGATTGACTTTGTGCTACTAGTTGAGCGTTCGGCTTGCCGATAGCGAGCACGGCTCACCTTGATCTCGGTTAACAAATACCGACAATACATTCCACCTTCATGAATTTCCTCACGGAACTGCGGCTTATTCTGACGTATAAGCCGCCATCTTTTTTTAAGAAATTGAATAAAGAATACATTTTAGCACTCTGTTAGCTTGGAATAATTTTCGCTCCGCATCACACCGAGGCTAATGGAATAATTATAGAATAGAGCTTCAAAAGAAAATACGTGTTGAAGACGATATTCTAATACTTCTTGGAGGTGATAGCATCGCCGGTAACAATGCACGTAAGTTAGTTTGGAAACAAAAACACCGGCTGGCTCCTAGGAAGTCGGAAAGTGGCAGGTCTCCTCACCTCGTTAAACCGAAGTTAAACGAAACTTTCTTGCAGAGTTAAACTGAGGTTATCTTGCTTTCACGAACAATTTAATAATGGAATAAACTCGCTGAATTATATTTGAGTTTTCATTTCGTTAGTCTCGTTATATCTTCTTTCTCTTTGTGTTTGATGTTGGTCCATTTCACTGGTAACATTAATTAGGGAGACTTCATTAAACCTCGCGATTTCTTGCTGGTCACAATTTCTGTTTTGTCCTACTGCTGGTGCAAATAAAAGATTTTTAGTGACAATAGATCTTGATTTGTTTCAGGGTTTTTTAAATGGATTTTATGGTAAAGCTGTGTGACCTCGCTGTGGTCACGATTCTTGTGTCAATAACCTCAGGGGTTCGACTTGTTTCGTCCTACAAATTGGAAAGTGAACGGCTAATTGCTAATCAGACATGGATTACTAAAGGGTTAATTGCTCGGATTTCGTAGATTGTTTTAGGATTGTTTAGGACTTACTTGTTAGACGAGCGAGTAATTTAAAAACTTGATATTTTGGTTGTTGAACTTCAATGAACAGTTGAAGTATTTTAGGCGTTTATTGAAATTCAAAACCAAAATTAAATTACTGACCAATTCAATGAACTTTGTAAATCCTATTTCTAACCAATTTATCTATTGACGCGTTTTATTCATCAAAATCTGCGTGGTGTGACACAGTGTTCTCAAGCGGAGACAAAAACAGAGCTATTTAGAGGGGTGGTGAGGAAGGGGAGGAGTGCGAAACCGAGCCAGTTCGTGATAAGCATCCATTTTTGCGAGGTCCTTTCTGCGAATTTATTAGGCAGTTGGCCGTATTGGCCGGATTGGGCCGCGCTGCGTGGGACACGGGGCGGTGCGACGTGTAGTGTAGTGAGATTGTGACGATGTTTTTCTATAGGACAGGCAGAACTCAACAGTTTATTGTTCTGTTAGTGTCCCGTTTGGAATAACTTTAATATGTTTCGGTGATTTTCGTAGCAACTAGATAGGATCTCCCACTACCACTTGCACATAACTATCGTAATGTGGTTATTCTGGTGCTAAGGTACTGCTCATCCCTTAGGGGAAAATGAAGTATCATGTTTAAAAATAAGATTTTGCTTGCAGAAGTACCAAACGACTTGATGGTGCAAAACACGTATCTACTAATAACATACGATCTTATCACTTCCGATTGCTTTATTTTGTTTCAGATTACTTACTACTTGTATTTTTCAATCGCATCAACTTCAGTCGCAATCTGAACACACCCTAACATTCGGATCGAAGGCCCCACGGGAGCGCCTCTGTCCTTTTTACGGCGTTCCCTTTAAAACAAGCCGATGATACCCACGGCCGACTTCGATGGCTTTCACGCCAACCCATATATTCTGTGACACTGACAATCACCATCCACTATGAATCTTGGGGCCATTCCGTTTAACGCCTCTTAATCAGGGGTTCGTGAATATCCGAGGGTTTTAGGTTTTTGAGCCAATTTGAATGTCGTGTTCATTGTTGGAAGATTTTAGTTGAACTGTGCACATAAAACCTTAGGAATCAGTGTATTGAGTCTTTTTGAATTTGACTGCTTTGTTATCGCTTTTGTTGAGCATGAGGTCTGTTAAAAATGTGTAGTTGGGTATTTCCATCAGGAGTCCGTAGTCTGGATGTGCACCAAGTTGAAGGCAATCTATCAACCTCATCCTCTATCATCATCACATGTAACTTAAACATTACTGGCGAAGTGGAGGAGTACTATGTGCAGACTGATAGCCTAGGTACACCTGCACTTAACTCTTTCAGAAAAAATAATGATGGTGTTTTGTTTTGTGTATTATGTATATGCGTCTATGTTACAAAATTATGGTAGTTCAGCAGATTCCTGCGTCCCTGGTGCATTTTTAAAAGGTTTTTTTTGCGTTAAAATCAAAAGAATGCTTTAAAAAAAAGTACTTCCCCTCTACGTGGTCGTTTTTGTGGTATTTATAGACTTTAAGTAGTATCTAAAGAAAATTACTAAGCCAGAACAAGAATGTTGAGTTCACAAACAAAATGGTTTCTGGTTTCTCATAATTTCTCCGTTTGTGGTCCCGCTAATACGGCGCGGGCGTTCTTGTTGGAAACATTTTGTTTTTCAACCCAATTTGTAAATAATTTACGTAATTCTGGAAACTCTACGTAAAGGTCTACTAAGTTCATTTAATTATTACCCACTTCGAACTGTTTTTGAAGTTTGATACGGTATTATTTATTTTGATCAGTTGACTTGAAAACAAATTTTCTTGGAATTCGTACGGAAATATTTTGGGATCTATTTTCTGCTCTCATTTCAATGAATATTTATAGGATCAACTTGAACGAAAACTCTTTGAGTGCTAGTCGTGTTACTAAATAATGTAAATAAAAGTCAAGATAGGATGCAAAATTAATTTTAAAAATATTTAGGATTTGTTTGAAGAGGATCCAGTAACAACGTTCAAAAATAAACTAACTGAACTTCTATTAAATTTTTATTTATTGAAAACACATACACTATCATTACAGGCTTTCCTAATACAATAGTGCAGTTATAGTTTTAATAGCTTAAATTAAACGTAAATCTAGATTAGCGGTAGGTATTATTTACCAACTACAAGAGAAATTGAACAAAATGCGGCCCGTGTTTGTTATTTATATTTGTATGGCCGTATTTGTTTGTTGTTTATTAAATAAATGTTACTTCTCCGTATCGGACTTTCTAGCTGATACATTTTAGTTGTTTGTCAATGTTTGTATGCTTGTTGATGAACTGCATCAATGTTTGCATGCCATAATGGTAGAATGCGCAAGGATTCTTTAATATTATTGTAACCACCTTATTGTAAATACCGATATTCTGAACAAATAAATGAATATTCAATTCTATTCTATTCTACTCTATTTTGAGGCTCTATTCACAAAAGCACTAAGGCATGATTTGAACTTGATCGTTTATATTGAAATCCAATTCAATGGACTAAAAAGATCGCAAAAAGCGTCACTAAATGAAAACCACTAAACGCACTGATTTTTTAAATGACAGTGTACCGTCAGAGTGCAATCGCAGTCGATTGTGATGCAAATCTCCCCTAAATCGTGATCGCTGCTGGTCGGTGCTCCGGTGCGGAGTAAAACAATTGAAGCTTTTATTTACACGTATTTCAATGGCAGCCATGCTTTTAGTTCATTGGAACTGAAAAAGTAGTTTTGGCAAATGAATATCTAGATCTTAATATTTTTATTCAAGGATTCACCGATGTGAATCCTTGAATAATTGATTGATTTAAATTGATGATTTCGTTGGTGAAATTATCGCTTTTATCAGGCCTAGGGTACTGGCAGTTGATTTATAGGCGTTTTTTTGATTCTACAACGACAAACAACATGATTGACCAAATATCTTCGGTAGCTTAGTATGCCTTACTATACAATTTAATTTGTTGACGCCACTATCACTTCGTAAAGGCCTACCAAGATCGATTATTATTATTCATCATCTGCCTAATCTTTTTCCAACGATATTGGGGTCAGCTTCCAGTCTTACCGGGTGTAGCTGAATACCAGTATTTTACATTATTTGCTAGTCAAGTCAGGGTAAAACGATCGATTGTCATAATGATAGTTATTTTACCGGCCATTGCACTAAAAAACAATAATGCCAATACCAAAAATTTTCTGTTGTTCTGGTTGAATTATTGATGTATCATTCGCGTCTCATCAAATGTCACCTTACAAGACCAGACATGATGTGGCTGTTATTTATAATAAGTATAGACATCTGTAGGGCAAGGTATAAAGACCACAAATACTTACCTATTCATGTGATTAATTTATGTTATATTGAAGCACGTAAAGTAGACTCAGACTTTCATCATTCCACACTCAGGGGAAATTGAAGCGAAAATAACCAAGTGGATGAAAAATCAACGATTCAGAGAAAACTGATTATCATGAAACACTCAGTTTTTATAGAATTATTTTAATCGTACATAAACTCGCCTGGGTAACTGTTGCTCTGAGAAAGCCTTTGATGTGTCGACTGTTTAAGCAATCCGGTTTAGAATTGTGATCCTTACTTCCTTGAATTCCCTTCCTTTCCTCAAACACTTTTTAGGAAATTCTAGGAAGTATTAGACTTAATTTGTAAAATAGAGTCTAAAAACGTTCGGTCAAAGCAAGTGTTTTCAAGTGATTTAGGGAATAATAAGACACAATTTCTTGAGTTGCTGAACTGTTGTGGTCTGTACTTTGAAGGAATATTTGTATAAATGTTTGATGATAAGATTTCTGTGTCATATTGTTTTTAAATGATATAAGATAAAGTGAAGGTACGGAGTCACAATATCTTATTTCCACATCGCATCGGGCCCGCTTGGTGGATTACAGTTTATGGGAACATTAGATGGATATGTCCTAGGCAGGATGAACGTGTTTTGATGGCCGTGTTTTAAGGTAGTAGCCTAATTATTCAAAATTTGATATAGTGACGAACACTTTATGGAGAAGTTTTGATTTCAAAAGCCCTCTCCGACTGAAGCTGACATAAAGATTGCCCGAAACATTCACAATATCCACAGCCACTTTCCTAAATTCAAAACAGCTCGAACATGACAAAATTCGTGCCCCAACACCCCGACACCCCCAGTAAGCACATGATATAGCGTCACACGGCATCAAATACAATCCTTTTAGAGTGGGAACCACGCCAGCCGGTGATTGCATTGGCAGCGGCCTCTGTATACACTACACTGTGTTTTTGCAAAAAACTACACAGATTAATGCTGCTGCGTTGCATTGATGAATTGGAAATTAAAATGGTCTTATAAATCTGATTTCGGTTGGTGTTTTTTTTTTTGCATATGGTTTCAACCAATCGCCCGTGTTTTATTTTGATATCAGTTTGTTATTGTGCGAGTTCAATTTTCAATGGTTTAGTTTGTTCTTTGATTCATTTGTATTATGTCATCATTCATCATCAGCCTATAATGTTCCCACTGCTGGGACACAGGCCTCCTCTCAATGAGAGGGAGCGGGCTTTAATCCACCACGCGGGCCCAGTGCGGGTATGTCATCATTCTCTGGGGCTTATCCCAATTTTCTGCTTCCCGACTTCTCTTTAGGTACTTACCACGATATATTTGCTAGCTAGTTAAAAATTTAATCTATCACATAAAAAATTTCAGCACTCTTGTTTATCCCCAAATCACATAACAAGCATACCAACACATAAATATGACCCCCACTAGACTCGGTAGTACCAGCAGGCTGCCAACATAATCATGTCTTGGCTGGTCGCCCGAACAAAACTGATTCTTTCTCTCCCCGCTCGTATCAGGAGTATTTGTCCAACACGCTCCCAGACGCCTGGCCTGCCACGAAGTGACTAATTGCAGTTGTATTATCTTTGTTTTTCCAGAATGTTTGTGGGATATTGTTTGCCTTAGAATCAAAAAACTAGGTGAAGCTTATTGATATCACACTTTTTAATTGTGCAGACATCCAGTCCAGTATACACTTACGCCTTTTTCCTATTTGGGTAGGCAGTAACTACAGACCGCAAACAGCTACTATACCCTCCTTCGGCTTCGTCCACGTTTTACATGCATACCGTCTGCAACAACTACGCATCTGATCTTTCTGAAGAACATTACCTTTACGGTCAGGCTTCTTTATCGTGTGGTTCGTGCATAATCTGGTGTTAAGTTTTTATGTCGCCCATGGGCCTATGACTTTACATGCCGTCGAGAAATATCTCTCAGGCATGCTGGTTTCCTCACGATGTTTTCCTTCACCGAAGCAAGTGATAATTATACAATACGTACTATCACCTAAGTGGATATCGGACCACGTTAAGGACTATCCTTGCTTGCAGCGTCCGGCCGCTATAGAAGCGCTTATTTACGCTCATCTACCAATAGCATCGCAGCATCTGTTTTTTGCTGAGTCCCTTGTTGTTGTAAAAAAAAAAAGGCCGAAAGAAAAAATAAAGGTTGTTTTTTACTACTCCGGCTGGGGTTGCACGGTCTGTGGCTATTGTGATCTCTAAATCAAAGAAACATTTCCCAAAATAATATTTCACGAAGTCACATGTTGCGTTATTAAAATACGAAATATAAACTAAAGTTGATATAAATGAAAGAGCCTTATAGAAAAAGGCAAAATATTTATTTCTAACATAACGCAACAAAAACAAAAAACTAACTAACAGTTTTTTGAGGACATCTTTTGAAAAACTGTATTTTGTTTATAACACGAAAGTATTAGAATTTTAGTTAATCTGAGAAAAAAAACCGCCTTAAGGGGGTAACCGAAAACTTTAAGGGGGTAACCGAAGGGTTAGGTAGTTGAGGCGTGTCATACAAATAAGAACATTATTTCGATACACATTGTGTTCACATTCATATGAATTGCCTGCTCGAGGTGAGTTAGGAGTTTAGTTTCAAATCATAGTGCGGGTCTACGAAATTTGACCTAGGTATTGAGTAAATAACAACAAACTTATTATCTTATTGTGTGTAGGTAGTGTTTATTGTTTTTTATTTGTTTCTTTGTTACTTTTGGCTGCCACGGCTTATTATTTATTTTCTATAGTTTTCAATTGCCACGCTCTTGACAAACTTATACACCCGATAAGGCTGAGAAACGGGTTTACACAATCACTTAAATAGCAGATATGTCAGAATAAAAGGTCTTGAATACTTGATTTATTTTCTAAGCCCTTTAAGTAAGTAAGTCAATAATGAATGAACACCTCATTTCGTTAGACGGAAGGCAACAGCTAACATGGCAAATTTATTAGATGTGGATAATGAGTTTACATATAGTGATTACGTAGAGATGATAATTTATGAGTTGCATTGGCCCTGGCAAACGGTGCACTATATTTTATTGGACAATTGTTTTTTATGTAATAGTGCGATTTCGGAGGTCGGACGAACATACCATTTTATCATGAATATGAACGTTCAGCAAAATTTGGTGGACTTTGTGGAAGATATAAACAATTGGTGTGAAGTGTGTCACGCGTGTGTATATACACATTACCCGGTTGACGAGTGTCACGTCTGCGCTGAAAACTAAAGGTATGTGATTTTAAGTGAATTTGTTGTGCGGAGGGAAAAACAAAATTAGTCTAAAGTTCATTAATTTGCTAAGCGAAATATTCATATAATATACCAATTCTATGAAATATTGATTAAAATTTTAATATTCATACTTCGGTAACAAAAAATACGAATTTTGCGGGTTGGTCTAGCGCATACCTGAAAGGAGTATGTTTGCGAACAAGCTGTTTACAAACAATGATTTGCACATTGATATTTTGTGAATCCGAATCCGTACATGAATCCGAAAAAACTGTCCAAGTGCAAGTCGCGACGATTGTCGTACGAAGGGTTCCGTACCATCCATACTAATATTATAAATGCGAAAGTCACTCTGTTTGTTTGTTTGTATGTTACCTTTTCATGACTAAACGGCTTATCGGATCTTAATGAAATTTGGCAAGAAGATAGATTTCAACCTGGGGAAGGACATAGGCTATATATCATCACGCTACTACCAATAGGAGCGGAGTAGCAATGAAAAATGTTGCTAAAAACGGGGAAAATGTGACGCAGACGATGTTGCGCGGGACAGCTAGTTATTTATAAAAACAAGCAAAAAACTCATTTTTTGTATGGGACTCAACTCGACTCATGAACTCTTAAATATTTATTTTATTCTGTTTTTAGTATTTGTTGTTATAGCATCAATAGAAATACATAATCTGTAGAAATTTCAACTGGCTAACTATAACGGTTCATGAGATTCAGCTTGGTGACAGACGGACAGCGAAGTCTCAGTAATAGGGTCCCGTTTGACTCTTTGGGTACGGAACCTTAAAAACAGAGATGTCTTGGGTTCGATCTAGAGACCTATTATTACTTGGCAGTATGACGGTCACACCACTAGGCTATCACTGTTTATAAGGTCAGTATGTGAGCAACCCCTTCCAGTTTTGCCACTCAAATGTGCCTTGTGATACGAGTAATTTGTCTATATTATAAAAAGAAATATACCTATCAACAAGGATAATCACCATAATGGGGATGAAACATCCCTTGAATCATACCATTATTTCTCCGTGTTCGTGCTCTATGTAGAGGTAGGTACTTGTACTTACATTAAAAACACTTCCAACACTCAACCGATAAAAAGACAGACTTCCATTATATTTTACAAAAAAATAAAGTGAGAAACGGTGCATTTTGCACTCTTTAAAGTCCCCCGTGCTTAATATTACACGGACATACATAGTTACACAGAAAAATGCCCCTAACGGTTGTCACCTTGGGAAATTTTACACTCTACAGCATATTCTCACCTAGGAGGAGCAATGGTATTTCATAGAGGGATACCTAGCGTGGCCAGGGCTGAGGCACAGGCGGTAGCGGGAGCGGGGAAATGAAAACACTTGGTTTGAAATAGAAAGTCTTGAAAAGTTACTACTAATTGTTCACGAATATATCGCTAAAATTGTAGTGACAGTTTGTTACAGTGCTGCAAGGATCTTGAATGTCATTGGCAGAAGCAGTTGGCAAGGGACCTCGCGCACTACGCAGCTACGAGTATGAGTTGTCGCTTGACCTGCTATTTAGGACGGACGCCCGGTGGTGCGACCTAACTTTTTTCCTGGTCTAAGCTTCTGCGGCCAAAAGTCGAGGTCGTGATCGTGTAGTAGGCGAGGGCCGTAAATACTTGTTCAACTTTTTAATAATTATTTTAAAAATTTGATAGACAAGATAGTTCCATATTTGGCCATGCATCAAAAGATCCTTGAACATTTTGCCATGTTCAAGGATCTTTTGATGCATGGCCATTCGGGGACAGCTAGTCGTAGAATAAATGAAGAATACCACAAGTAATTTCGACGAAACGCCGTTTCTATAATAAAAGTTGTCACAAGCTTTCTCTAAAATTAAACACTAATTTGAATACAAGACATTTTCACTTGTTACGAGTATAATACTACAATGGAACATAAGCACCTAAATAATGACAAGTAATTTCAAGTCTCATTTTCATGTAAAGTACCGCAAGTACAGGAGTCTCGGTAACTGTTTCACGACTACATAGTGAATGCGAACCGTTACATTATCGCGTGATTAGGTCAGGAAACTGCTAATTAGCACCACGTACTCGTAGGTATCTGGGTATGTTTGGGATAGCATATAATCCAATTATTATGTAGGTACCATGTGTTATTTGGTTGGTGTTACATATGTATCTACAGGTGCGTTTGTAGAAGACATTGTTAATTAGTATTATCATTTTCAAATATTACCTACGATATATTTTCATGGTTTGGTAGCAACTTGGTTGACTAAAGACGAAATTCACGTATAAACGAATTTAATTAGATAACAATTGATATCATCGACACGACGAAGAAGAAAGAAAAATATTACCACATGTCAACATACCACAATCACAGTAGATAACATATTATCCAAAAGTCCCCAAATATTTAACCCTTCCAACATTCAGCTCACCTACAAGCATACAGCCATATCCACACAATCACAAACGTTAAGTGTAAGCACTGCTCTAAATAATGGCAACGCATTAATTACGGCGATAGTTAGGCGTGCCTCAGGGAGCCATTCTCTGCCCTACTGGCGCAACATTAGCATTTTAACAACTTTGATATGATGCTAATGTGCCTGCTTTGATTTGTTTGTCTTGTTTTAGTTGGGTGGGTTTCCTTCCTTTAATTTCGGCTTCTTGTGTGCCATTCAGTGGGTTGGAGTGAGGGTTTTATGCGTCAGTAAATCTCTGTGATGTTGACAGAGCGTCTTAGCGTCATCGTTTAGTTGTCAAACGGTGCTTTCCGTACGGTACGTAAGTCACATTATTCTTTGATTTTCTGAATTTGAATGATTTTTAGAAACTTAACCTTTAACGGCTTATATTTCGTATAACGTATTGACGTTATGTTTTTGTGTTTTATCTGCCTAATCGCAGTCTGTCTCTTATGATCATCACTTCTGAGGGTCTCGTAGTAATACGTCATCACAAGATACCCTGCTATCATCTAGAACGAAGCTAGGTGTTTAACTCCCAACCCTCATTCAGTTCATCCCTTGCACCCTCGACCGAGATGTTCTCGCCAACGGCGGGCGTTTTACGCTAGATTCTGGTACGAGACTCCCTCGAGGCCTCTGCAAAATAACTTCTAGTGTGGAATTTTTATTAACCACCCGCTTTGAGTTGTGCGCCGGTGATAAATCGCGGCGTATTTTATTTTGGACGGGTATCCGGGTCTAGATCTAGCAGGGTTAAGGATGTTTTGCTATCGTGTACACGTCCCACGTCCGAATGTACGCACAAAGGAGCCTAGGAATATTCCTTTCGCAGATTTTATTATGGTAATGTTGAAAGTGGAGCTTTTTCTTGAAATAGTGTATCTTAGTGCCTACAGACATTGTTTTTAAGTCTATGAAGATTTTCGTTCTGTGTCTATAATAATTAGTAACAATATAAAAAAAAATCTTCAAGTAGGTATCACTACTTGAAAGATGCTGTACTTGATTAGATCAAGTGAAAAGTGAATATAACTGAAATATACAGTGACAGGTTGTAGGAGCCCCATCCATGTAGTACCCATGTACTAGTAAATAAGAGTAACCCTTCTCCTCCATCGACTTTTACGATAGAGTTTTACGACTAGCACGAAATGATAACTTTATTTCCCTTCAGTTTTAGATTACTTTGAAGGAAAGGGATTTGAAATTGTGAGCTTTATCATTATTTAAAAAATTGAGGAGTATGTATGGATCGTATCAGGTAGCGTTCTGCGGTTTCAACACTCCCCATGAGAAAAATCGTATATATAATTTTAAATGGGATGGCAAAAGCCTACTGCAGTTGCTTTAGATCCAGTAGCATCTACTTCATTATTCAAGAAATCTAAACAGTTTCAAGCTACTTACGTGGGTATCATCATCAGCATCATCATCATCATTTCAGCCGAAAGACGTCCACTTCTGCACATAGGCCTTCTCCAAGTGTCACCAAATTGACAGGTCCCGTACGATTCGCATCCATCGGATCTTCGCAACCTTCACCAGGTCATCGGTCTACCTAGTGGGAGGCTTTCCAACGCATCGTCTTCCGGTTCGCGGTCGCCATTCGAGAACTTTTCGGCCCCATCGGCCATCCATTCTACGAGCAATGTGCCCTGCCCACTGCAACTTAAAAATAATGACGAAACTCTCTCACCAAGAAATAAACTAAAATACATGTTCAACTTCCTAATCTCCTTTCACCGTTCAGCAATAACATGTCAAATCTCGTGCCACGACCGTGTATATACATACGTTATATACGAAATAAGGTGACCGTTATAAATCACTTTGCAAATTCACTCGGCGAAATGTCGCAGGAAATGTAGAAAACTAAGCTTCGCGACCGCAACCAGTGAAATTGTAGACTGGGAGCACAGAACCTCCACATGCCTTTCCTGAGGCTAAACTACTCTTCAAAAGATAGCCGCAAAGGAACGATAATGAAGTCGGCGAGTGTTTCAAAAGGCGACTTTAAACAACTCAATGTTCTCAAGTGATTGTCCAAGTTTGTACGAGTACCTGTTGTTGGCAGCACGTTTGGGATTCTTGAAGGTTCTATATCATAATGTTTTTTTTGGTGGAAATCTTTGTTTGTTTTCTGTAAACTTCTGGAATGGTTTATTTTAAACGTTGCCACTGGAATTACATTTCTTTGTTTGATACCGATGTTATTATTTTCGGAAACAATCAACTCAATGTTGCCTATTTTTAGTACAACATTTTCCTTCTTGAACAAAACTGAGTTTTGTTTTGCAATACATTTATTTGTCTAGAGGATCACTCAAAGTTTTATGACAAATTGCAGATGCGATTCTAAACCTGGACACGGACATGGAAAGATACTTCAGTAAGTGAAATTATGTATGTTTTGACCGATTTTTTACAAAATCTTTCATTTAACTTAACTTTCAAAACTAAGTACCTACACCCCACGTGTTGCCTTTATAGAAGCAAAGATAGACATAATCGAGTAACATCAAGCACAATTCAACGCAACTTAAACCGACCTTCCAGACATCACAAACCGCTCCTTACATCCATAAACCGCTATAAACACATCGCCAGTCACGAAATACCTAACATAATTCACAAAGGCAATCAAAAGCCGAAACTGTCAGCCGATGTAACGCCGACACTTAGTGAACTTGGCCCGCGCTGGGACCCCGGCATACGCTGACATTTGCATTGCTAATCCGACTCCTATTCATATTCGTGGCATCTAGTCCGCCGATAGCCAAAAATCGGTAACCCAACAAATCTATGTTTTGAGAAACCTGGGAATTCAGAACAAATGATAATTTTGCATATTTTTCAGATCACATCAAGCATTTAAACAAAATAATAATACTGCTTAACTGTATAGTACGCCCACATTACGCCAGTTATGTTTAAGTCCCATGTAGAGAGCCTATTGCTATTAACCGGGTACAAGGCTCCGGGCTGAGAAATTCCTGATAATAAACCCGGTAATTACTAGCTTCATCATCATCGTCAGCCTATAATGTTCCCACTGCTGGGACACAGGCCTCCTCTCTATGAGAGGGAGATTTTTAGTTCTAGGACTAACCGGTTTCATCACGATGTTTTCCTTCACCGTTTTTGGGCGCAGAGGTGATGAAATAAATTAAACAAAGTAATGTGCCTGCCTGGGTTCGAATCCACGGTTTACGGCTCGTAAGTCGGGGCTGCGACTACTGGACTGCTGCTCTATTATTAGTATACATTTTGTTTTTCTATAATTTTCCGAATAATATATCATCAGTTAGATAGCAAAAAAAATTGTATTTGAAGCGAAATGTTACAAGCTGTGAGACACTAAATAAAAACAGAATTTTCTTTTGTTTGACATACTTCTTTTTGGCTTACTGTGGCAGTACTGTGGTGTTACAAATTGTATGTTTGTTGCTTTTTATGGCAGATCATGGTGTTGATAGGGTAGCTATCGGATTGTATTAGTTTTAGGCACCATAATATGTAGATTTTATGGTGTGACTAAGTTCTGGGGGCGTTGTTGTAAGTGTTTTAATTTTTCTAGTCGAATATCGTACATATTAAGCTAGTGTTTTAGTTGTGCTCAGTTTCAACGCAGTTTTTTAAGAATTAGGAATGTCATTTTTCAATCTCAGTTTCAGTTTGTAAGGCTACAACAGCCATAATAGTAAATGTATGTGAATTATTAGTCTAAGCTAAAGCTTATCTTCGGAGCCTGTCAAAGGCAATCTATTTTGTCGGCCCAGAACCTTAACAACGTGTTGATCAATAATTTCTTTGAAAGCACGAGTATCAATCATCATAGTCGTCCTCCTGATCGTTTTCAGTCACAGCGGAAATCTCAGCGAAGATGGGCTATCGGTGTGGCAGATATCATAGTGTACAAGTGTGTGCGCAGGCACAGAGGAGCACTCTCTCTGTCCTAACTCTCAAAATCAGATGGGCCGGCAATCCGACACGACCGAAGAGAGATGAAGCACATGACCAACGACTTAATCTAAACAAGGTGTTCTTTTGCAATCTCGTCATAGGAGGTACGTATAAATATATATATATATAGTATAAATATGCTAATGATTCTCGACCCGAATCAATAATTAAATGAAAATCGTTTGAAAATCGGTATGAAACACCCGTACTTCAAACGCAGCACGTCCGATTCTCGCTCTATAACCGAGCTTTCACACATACAAACAACAAATGTATAATAGACTTCCAAATACCATAACGACACTCCCATTTTTTTTAATTTAAGCATATTGTAACAAAAATATTAATTGATAAATGCTTTTATAGTGTACTTGAGTTCCTAGATTGTAAGTTGTAGGTCATGAATTGTAGTGTCAATGATTGTCACAATATGAATTATTAACAAATTAGAATTAAGTTATTATTAAATATTGAATTTAAATATATTAAAATTTACTAACTGCATGCATTATTCAAATTCATTTACTTGTCATTCATATTATAAATAAATTTTATGTAAAATTTGCACGCCGAAATAAATGGCAGAATAAGAGATACTTATATTTATCTTTAAGAAACTTCTGTACCTTTTTTAGGCAAAAAAATGATTTTATTTTTTTATTTTTTTTAATAATCTCAAACCTTTATTCGATAATTTCTCAGTCACTAAACTAGGTTATAAAATAACCATTTTGAAATACTGAAAAATTTAATCAACAAACAAAGTAGCGTTTATTAATAATTAACAAAATTAAGGACTATGTTGAAGATAAAGAAGTTTGGCCTGAGCCCCTACGCACATGCGGCTTCCCTGGTAGCTCATAAAACGGCACAAATGTGTGGATGTCTCTAACTATTCTCAATCTTATATTTTTTAATTTTTATGTTTTATTTTATTTACTTTTTTATTTTTATTTACTTTTTTCCATTATTTTTTAATCAGATGTTTTACAATATTTTCTTAATCATTACACCATTTTGTTTAGAATAGTTACAGCACGGATGACAACATTTGTGTCACTTGTTTAATCTAGTCTTTTTGCAATATCTTCTTTTTCTTTTTTTTTTTTTTTTGCTTGTATAGACTCATTTTCTTATTTACCGGTTGTTTGTAAATGTGTGGACATTGTAGGCCTTATAGATTCCTAGATCCTTGGTAACTTTTTATCTTGTTCTACGTTTTGTAGTAAGCAGCGACTTATTGTCGGGCCTACGATGTCCACTCATACTTAAGTGCCAACGCTGTAACATAGAAAAATTGTAAAGCCAAATGATTTTAAAAGAGTAACCATGGAGTTTCTTGCCGGTTCTTCTCCATAGGAAACGACCAACCCGAACCGAGCTTTTTGTCGACGTTTTACAAGTGCCCATGTAGGCCTATGTGAAATAAAAATATTTTGATTTTGATTTTGATTTGATTTTGATTAAGTAGGAACCGTAATTTATATTGATTATTTATGTCTTTTCTGACAGCCTCCTGAATTTTGACGAGGATGCAAAACAACACCTTGTATTGTACATAAGTAACTGATGAAACCCAAAAGCTAACTGAAGACGTAGACTTAAAACTTGGAGACATCAAGAGTAGTTATAATGTTGTCAAAACTGATTTATGTCAATTTACAGTTTATACCAAGAGCCCAACTTGCGCCGAATTTTAAACAGCTCGGACGGGAGTTTACAAACGCTGGCGGTAGTTATACGAGTGTGTGTAATTGCTTGGCAATTCTTGAAAGTTCCAGACTTGAGTTTGGTTGGTATGGGATGAAGTTTGTGTGGTAACACTTTTAAGTCACTCTTATAGGTACTGGTCTCCTGAAGTTCAATCAACTTTATCTCCAAATTTTTTTTCCAAAAATCTTATTGCAGTACCTGTACTGCAATAGGATTTCAGTTTCTCATAATGTTGACATCCTGATGTTAACATTATGAGTATCATTATCTGTCAATCCATTTCTGAACTATGTTCGAGTTCCAGTCCAACCAGATGCAGTTAAATACTAGTATGTGACTTGGGGCGACTGCCTCTCTGACTTACTCAACCCAGTTACAGGGTAATACGATAACCCTTGGTAAAACTGGTTGTCAGGCTTTCAGGCGTCTGACCCATAACGACTCTATAAACAGATCTTCAAAATTAACTATGGATCTTAACCTCTCCAGCCCCGTGGTTCCCATATGGGAACGCCGAACAATTCGGTTGAGCCCCGAGGTTCCCATATGGGAACGCCTCGTACAAGCAAACTTAAACCCTTATCGTACGTACAGTAAGGGTCTAATTCGTTTGTAAAAATTTACGTCTCTGGCCAACTAGAGTTCGATTAAAATGAAACCAAACATACCAACCTAACAACTGCACAAAATTATTAAAAAAATAAAGAAACGCGTCTTTGTCGACTGTCAAAATGAGTCATGGCGGCCAGTGTGGAACGGTGGTGTTTTGTTTTGGAATGCAGTGAAATTTTTGTGTTTTGTGTTGTTACACTTTGGTAAGTAAATGTATAGTATATTACAAGTGTATAATGTAACTTTTTAGATAGTCATTTGCTGGAAAAAATATCTAAAAATTATGTTTTTGACCCAAAAATTTCTCCAAAAATTCCTTTGTTGTGAAGTTCGTCAGTCGAAATTGAAAATATGAATTTGACTCTTTTACAATGAAATATGGTCTTGGAAGCATTAGTAATAAGCGAAAAAATAGTGATAATTCATAATTTCATGCATTCGAGGCATATTTATTCATATTTATTGATATTTCAAGTATTTTCATGCATTGAACTGCGCAGTTAGAAAATGGCCGATTCTAATAAGACGTTTGAATTGGAATCTTGCAAGAATAATTTATGTAGGACTCCTAAAAAACACTGTCATTAGATTACTTGTATATTTGTTATGTTAGATCTAAAGTTTCGTGTAAATTGATTCAGTAGTTTTACCAAAAAAAAAACAAACTACGACAACAGTATGTTTGCGGCGAGCTCTCTGAATTCTATGCGATGTTTATAATTCTCAAGTAGTTATAAAACAGTTGTTTATATTGTAATACATGGTCTCGTTAATCAAGAACCCGAAACTGTTTACCGCTTGAGATAAGAGCTAATAGAACTCGCGCGATAAGCTTTTTATGAGCGCAGGACACTTGACACGCTCGATGACGTCATTGTGAGGCCGGCTGGGTGTTTTACCGTTTAGCCGCAAGGTTGGAGAGGTTAATGTCAACCCACACATTATTACCGTAATGATTTCTGCCAACACCCACACGAATTCAATCAAATTTATTCGAAACCGGGAAGAACTCAGAAATAAAACAATTTCCTTTGAAACTCAACAAGGAAACGAAAACAAAATCCTCAGAGACAGATAAAACATTTTACCTGCTTGAGTGTGATGCCCGTCAAGAACTACAAACAAACATTTAAAACACGTATCTCTTTGATAGCAAAATCGATAAAACTCTTACGGCGAATAAAGATCTCAACGAATCACATCTGAAGGAATCTTTGGAATATATTCGTGACCTCATTTTAAAACCATTAAGCATCGTAGACACACACTAGTGCGGTAAAGCGGTAACACGAAGATATTCTAACACTGCGAAGAGATGCGATGCGAAATATTTAATATCGCCACATGGATTTGAGCGAGAGATAAATGTGCTAGGCTTGCATGTCCTGGGGGTGGACAAGGGAGGGGGTTGAATACGTGTTGTACAGGAATTATTGAAGTGAGGTGTTGCTTGGAAACAGGTGCAATAATGTTCTGGGTTTATGTGCGCGTTCAAGCGATTTTGTGCTAAGGAAGGTATTTTTACTGAGATGCTGTTTTTTGAAGTGAAACTTCTTATGCGACTTCCAACAAGTTTAACGCTACCATGGAGGGGGAATATTTTCTAAACCTCACTAAGAGATGGCAATATAATAAGATTTGTGACTACGTAGTTCTACTAGGTACGCAAGATGGCGTGCAAACAGTCATGCATTCGACTCTTGGGTTTGTGACCAGCCTTCGCTCAATTTCCATGAGTAGAATAACCTCGATAAACTTATGTAATAAAAATAATACAACAAGAAAACAACGACATATTATTAAGGAGCTCAATAAAATAACGAGAGTGAATGCGTGGCACTCGAACGTATGCGTGTAGTATTACGAAGTTTCACTTCTTCCGCGCGGAGGGACTCCACGCACAATTTTGTTTTTTTTAGACGCACAGCTATGTCGGAGCACCAATGGCCAATTCCGTTGTAATACCAGTTCTGTGCAGTTGACTCATCACAGCCATCCGTATGCGTATCTTCTTGAATAATTCTCGATTATTCGTCATCGCACTTGTTTTCTGACTATATCGTGTTTCACACAGTCTGTCTATCCATCGTTTCTAAGGTCTGATTTTGTTTTGATGTGCGTATAAACAGTATTGTTAAGTTAGTTTTTAGATAAAAAAAACATACTTGCAATGAAACCACAGTCAATTGTTTTTTTTGTTAAATAAATATAAGACCTTCTATTATACTTACACATGCAAATAAGCTTAAAAGTCTTTGTAAAATTTACACATTACAACAAAACAAATAGCCACGCACAACCCACTACATCTTCTTAACACTCCAAAATCAGTCCATGAATCAGAAGATAACCGTATAATAAAATATAACCCAAACAATGCTTACAATAGCTGATACAATCTAATGTGCTGATTTGAATCTAAACTCGCGCCGCGCCGCGGTTCCGCTCGCACTTCCAACGCACTTAAATGGTCTTAAGCACTGGAACTTGGAAGTTGGATGAAGTGCATTTTTCCCTGGGGGAAGTTGTATGTGATTATTTTTGGTCTTCCTTTCTACTTGAAAGTAACTTGGTTACCTGTTGATAATGCTGCGTATAATGTGTTTTGATTTGGACTGTATTTTTATGAACTCAGTTGGAGTTACACCCGCCGATCATGCCACTGGTGGGACACAGGGTTACTTTCGTGAGTCTCCGTGAAAGCAAGTGGGCCGTAATTCACCACGCAGCAGGCCCAGTACAGCTTAAGTGATGTCACAATTCTTCGAATTTTTGGTTCCATGACATTCTGGTTTGCATTTTTTCCTTCATCGTTTTGAGAGCAGTGCTGATGAAATAATTTACTGAAAGAAAAGTACCTGCTTCTTGCCGAAAATATTTGAGAGCAGTACCATAACTTTTCATCAAATCAATCTTCCAATGTTGATTACGCGTCATCTGATTAAGGGTTCCATTATTAATTCACATAATCATCACTCGCACGCCCAGTCACAGGAAGGTCGATGAGAGTCTTTGAATAGTTAATAGAAGGTCAAATCTAACGTGATTAGTTAGCAGATATATGAACAGTCGATCATAATAATTGCCAATTATAATCATTATTGACAACAGATTGGTTACATCATTTCACGTACAATAATGGAAAGCCAAAAATGCATTCATTCCCCCATGATGTCGATTTATTTGTGGTCGGCGCAGCATGACTATGTATCTTCCGCTTCCAAAGTTCTTTATTAGTCGTCAACTCATGATTAAAAAATTCAATTACGTTGAAATGCGGCGTAGAAATACAAAACACTTTGAAAGCTATTGCCACTGACTTTTATCTATTGATTTTATAAAGTCGACCAAATCATAATGCTTAGTATAATTTACTTCCATTAGCTCTTTCGAAATTTTCCTCATTTATATTTTACCCATTTGTTAAATCAGTGCAAATGTTATTTGTATTCTAATCTACCTCTGTCAGGTAATATCGACGTCACGGCACGTCGACGTCACCCAAAGTGTGCATTGTTACTCACGTAAGGAGGGAGGCGGGGGTTAAATCAAACGTAGGATTATTCTTCAGCAGAATATTAGAATTTTTATTCACGTTCTCTAAAGCTTCATAAATATTTGATGTTTCTGGATCTATCGGGATTCTTACTTATTATTATTTATATTTTCATTGAATTAATTTATTCATGCCTTTTCAACAAAGTAATTAATTTTACTGGCAAAATGGGCAGCCGCTCCATGTAAAATACTGCTAGGTAAAACCAAAAGCCGACCCCAGCATAGTTAGACATAGGCAAGGCAGATGAGGATGAATCAATTCAAAACTTAAAATGTGGTAGTTACAATAACAATGTTTTATGTTTTTTAATTTGCCTAAATGGTATTGTAAAACGGTGGTAAACATTTGCTTACCGTCAGTTTAAAATAATATGATTTTACAAATGCAAGTACCTCAAACAAAGCAGGAAAACTCACGGGTTAAGACAAGAAAGCCTCTTCTTATTCACTAGAAATAAACTCAAAATTCCAAGAACAAAAACAGTAATAAATCTTTGAGAGGAGTCGCAAGCTGCCACTACTCCAATAAAATGCATCCTCCCATCCATCAGGCGGGGCAACTTCAGAAATTATCGTTACATTAATGT
The DNA here is from genome assembly GCA_963082945.1 of Cerastis leucographa. NCBI lineage: Eukaryota > Metazoa > Arthropoda > Insecta > Lepidoptera > Noctuidae > Cerastis > Cerastis leucographa. The sequence continues at coordinate 19,469,937 of OY720363.1, forward strand.
TATTACACGGAGCGGAAAAAAGTAAAACTTCAACGCAGGCTTTACGTGAATTTTTCATTAAAAACAATTTCTCTGGCGAACGCCATTTCTGAGATGGTTGGCAATTAGTGGGCCCCCGTAATTGCCCAAATGAAATCCTCTGGGGTATTGTAAAGACGAGGCCCCACTGTTACAGAAGGAAAAGTTAAATAAATGACCTTAGAATGTCTTGTCTTTTGAATTTCAGCGATTATCGTGAATAATTCCAATGTCAAAGTTTTGATATCTCACTTTTTTTGAAGACGAAACGCTTTCGACTAATTTTAAACTCAATTGTAACTTGGCTACAAAAAGTATATTTAATTTCCGCACTTTTATGACTACCAACTCCAGTTAAGAAAACTTAATAAAAAAAAAAAAACAAAATCTGTAGCAACAACAAGCCGACTAACAAAACAAGGAAAAAACTTCACTGCCCCTTGTTCAAGAAAGAAAAAGTTCGGATAGAAGTTTGTTAGTTCGAGTGACAGAATATTAATTATTTATAAATATATCAGCTGAAATCATAGCATGGATCGCTACTACTAGACAAGCCGCACTGATGGATCGTGATATCATAACAATAGCCAACCTTCAACCATGTCCAAGTGGGCACGTCCACTCAACGTCGTAGCTGTTAGATTTAACCGCTTCAACTTGGCTTCAGATACCGTATTCGATTTCGCTTCGTGGTCAACGTTGCCTCAGTGTAGAATTGTAATCATTACTATCTTGATAGAATAGAATGGTTGTAGACTAACGATCGAGGATTTTTTTTACAACCTGTAACATACAACAACAACAACAACGTCATAATAGAAAACTTCATATTGAAGTTGAATAATTCACAGAATTTATTTCGAATAGCTGGTTTACGATAGTTGGGATTAAAAATTCTAAATACCGGATCTAGATAACTATCGGTAGTAACTATAAAGGTTTATTTGACTAGTTAATAGAGATATAACAATCTCTGGTGTATGAATAAAAGTTATAAAAAGTAACATTTATGTACGAGTACAAGGCACTTACCATATCTATGTGACGACCGTTAGGTTCTTGTAAAAGTTCAGTATACCGGAGCCTTATCCAGCCGTTCTTTGTACGTCCCTCAGTTAACCTATTTACGTTGTTATCCGAATAATAACGGGAAAGTCTTTATTTTTAGAAGGCATCGTTTAAAACGCCGGAACAACCGGGTTACAGTACATTTGGGTAATACGTTTTAGAGACGGTATAAACTTTAGTGCCTTGTTTTATTTGCACTCATCTTTCAGAACCTTCTTCAAATAGTTGTAAATTAAAACGTAGATAACTAAAAAGTGGGCGGGGTTTTCATTGATGGAATGGAGAAGATTTTTGTATCATAATAACGAGTCAAATTATTCTTAAACGATTTCCTTAAATATTATGGCACGCGATTTGAACCAACACCGTCGGTACTCAGCCGAACGAAAACTTCAAGAGTGGATTATAAGTAATTTAGGCATTAATTTTTGGTGTCTCTTAATCGTAGTAAAAATAAAAAAACATTAAACTTTTCAACAAACTTAGGTAATCCTGCTTCATTGAATGGTTGAAAAAGAAGAACTATCTATACATAGAAACGATACTTATTGTCCATATACTAGGATCCAGGGAACACTACTCAATCCGTCTCTCTAAAAATATATTCTAAAAACAAATCCTTATTAAAACTCAGCAAAATATTACTTACAATACAACAACAGTGTTGCCAAGAGTCAGTCAGTCAGTTCACCGACTTGACTGACATTATAATTCCATTCCAGTCAGTCTCAACAATGCCTCATACTCGTAGGATTTCGTATTTTAATTACGGATTACGGCCGAAATAGGTGAATGAACGACGGTAGTGGATTTTATAATGGAATTGGGTTTTGGATCCGTTGTAAAGGTCGACTTAGTTGAATTGAATATAGTTTTGTATTCAATTCGAGGGTACTATGTTAAAGTTTTAATTGGCAAATGAGTTTAAATAGCAACAGGATCACAAATGAAGTTCCACGTCTATGGTCTAGTGCCCGCATGCGAGTTGCTTAGTATGAGGTTTGGATTCCCAGTTCAGTTCTGGAAAGAGTTATTGGGTTTTTCCGAACTGGTGCCAGCTATAAATGTAGACCGAGGTCTAGAATCGACTAAATACTGTAGAAGCTGTGATACACATCCCCCGCTTACACAATACCTCCCCTACCCCCTAAATACCCTCTTTTTAAACTAGGTTTATTGTCAGTTTCGTCAAATCTTTAACAAAATTCAGAAACCGGTTACATAATATTTCTAGTGGTTTTATTTCTGTTATCCGATGAATTAAGTTGTTGTCTTGGAAAGAATTAAACGCCTGATTTTAGCTACTATTTGAGATTATTTCATGTATTTCAATTGTATTGGTCTTACGCTCAGAGTTCTTAGAAAAATGCCCATGGTCCTTTCTATACAAACCAGTTTATACTAGGTACCTAATATTGTTGGCTCATAATTACTTTTATTCTTCAAAGTTAACCTTGCTTGTATACCTTAAATTATATAATTTTCGTGTTCTAAAACTAATAGAATATTTTTTATGAAAGCACCTAATACTATTCGGTCGTCGGAGTTTTAATAAAAATTCTGAGGCTTCTGATCGAATAATAATGAGTCGTGAGAAAATAGGGGCTTTTACTTCGCCATTTATCTGATTGATGTCTTACTTAGAGAACCTATCTAGATTCTTTTAAACTTAAATGCCTATTTAAAAGGTGTTTGCTCTCCAAGAGCCGCCTAAAATTTCAAGCATGGATGCATAATTTAATAAAGTTTGAAAGATTTGATTATTAGTTTCTGCACGTCTCATTACTCTATTTTAAAATACTTAAACCAATATCTATCTACCAATATAAACTGCTCCATTCGATTTTCAAGTTTGTAATAACACATGATTTATTTTTCTAATGTGTTTTCTGAATCGAGACTTGGAATTTGCGATCTCATCAAACTATACTTTGTTTTTAACCTTGATTGAGTAATTCGAGCTGTATTCAATACAGCTCGTATTATTTAAAACTAGCTGTCCCGCGCAACTTCGTCTGCGTCACATTTTCCCCGTTTTCGCAACATTTTTCATTGCTGCTCCGCTCCTATTGGTTGTAGCGTGATGATATATAGCCTATGTCCTTTCCCTGGTTGAAATCTATCTTCTTGCCAAATTTCATTAGATCCGATCAGCCGTTTAGTCGTGAAAAGGTAACAAACATACAAACAAACAGAGTGACTTTTGCATTTATAATATTAGTATGGATTGCTGGAAATTGTGCAAAAGTTTAACAAGCTCTTAACTATGACATATAAATTCAAAACTTAAAAAACACAGTGGTAACCTCTGATTTAAAATTGTCAATTCAATATTACTTAATTTGTTTATAATTGTCCAAGTGTGCAATTGTGCCTATATACAAAACTAGGTTACTCAAGTGAATTCCTAGTGTTATTGTTTTTGGCTTGCGACTGCATCATTGTAACAGTTCTGTTCTACTTATGTGTGGTATACTTCATTGTATAATGTCCTTGGTTTGGTAACAAGTGCTGTTGGAGACCACGACTTTTCCTTGGTCATGTTTTAAGACATCTCGTATGGTTTCGATGAGATTAAATATATATTAATATAGCACATTTTTAACGACGGATTTACTATAAGATAAGAGACTTGATCATGCTTTCAGGAAACGGAATAATTTTTCCTTCATACCATCCTTTACCTTTCAGATTGCAAAAATAACACACATATAGAGAATATATCCTAAGATATATCATACAAAACCGTTCTCTGTTTATGTTAATTTAAAAAAAGGCGATTATTTGTCGATTTCCAATATTTTGTTTGGCTTATAGGGAACATTAACTGTCGCCCAGCATTGTCCGACATAGCGTTGAACGTGTTATCTGCTGTTCTTTTCCATAACAAATTAATTTAATTATTTTATTTATTAAATGTTTATTTCTGCCAGAACACCAAATATACCTCCCGAATTTTGAATTGACTAGCTATAGTATATTCATCAGTCTTCTGGATGAAGGTTTGACATTGTTTTTCGCAATGGGAAAGCGTAATTTTAATACAAAACACATTTAGGGTGAGCTCACACTGAGACGCGACGCGACGCGACACTGCGCGCACCTTGAGAATTCACAATACGTTACGCAACGTATTCTGAATTCTCACAACGAAATGTGTATCTTTTCGTGTAGAAAATAAAGTTTTATTTTGAATCGCTCTTTTAAAGTGTGCGCGCAGCGTCGCGTCTCGGTGTGAGCTGACTCTTAGACGTTTTGCTTTAAAACGTAATTAGTTTTTACGTCATTCTTTGTGTTATCCATCATGTCACTGTACCCCAGATTTATATATTTTGTCCTCATTTTAAATGAAACGAAATGAGTTTGTTTTAACCATGTCTTTCATTCAATATGTACTAATTAGCCGAGTTTCTAGTGTAAACACTGGCACCTTATAATTAGAAATTAAGAACTTTTAAAACTACTTTAGCATTTAAACTTAAGAGAATTCTGACTCCAACATAGTAACAGTAAAACTAGACAGATGATGAAGATTTATTTACTTTAATCGTTACCTATGAAATCCTACTCCATTCCACAAAGAGTACACACCGTGTAAATCACCTCATCACGAAACCGTCAACCAAGCATTCTGTACATGAAACTAAGTAACTTTTGGAGGGTATAATAGTAGATTGTATCATAAGGGAGCAAAATAATATTTTTACGGCGAGGGCGCTTTTTTGAATATTTTTTTTTCCAAAGCGAAGTGAGGGATTCTTTAGTAGAATCCTGAACGTAGCGAGGGATTCAAAGTACGTCGCCCGAGCCAAAAATCTATTTTGCGCCCGAGTGATACACTCTACTTTTCATCACCCACTATGAGAAAACAAAAGGCGCCTCATATTCTATTGTAATATTTTAATAAAACATAGAGTAAAAACTAAATTGAAATTAAATAGTATCTAATAATAAAACGACTATAAAATTATATTTACATTTGAGACATTTTCGCAAATATGAAAATCTTTTATTCAGCTGGCGGCGCGACTATGGGCCGTCGTACCAGCCAGTCTTTATTCAAACAATATTTGCGTTCGATTTCTTTGGCGCTAAACACTAAGATGTTCCAGATTAAAAAAGTGCGCGACAAAGTGAATTGCGGCGCACTTATTGAAATAAAGTGGATTAAAAACTCATTACTGCCTGCTAAAAGTTTCTTATAGAAAACACCAACTTTGGGTGCACTTAAAGGCGAACCAATTCGTCCTTTTCGAATAGATGGGATGAAAAATCATGTTTTGTGGTAGGACTCAATGTAACGCACTCAAAACATTGTGCTGATGGACGGATTGAATAGTACGGGGGTCGTGGAGGCGTTTAAATTAAAAATCTTACATTAAAAACTTGTATCAAAAAAAATACTTGTCAAAAAGTTGAAACTTTGACCCCTAATATCTCCGTAACTAGAAGGTTCCCAGGTATAGTGTAGAACAAAAAAATGATCGCAATGACTGGGAGAACCAGTGCCTTTCGGCTTCGTTAAGAGGTGTTTTACACCCTTTTTTATAGCCCAAGCAGTGTGTAAATTATTTTCTGATTATAGAAATTGCCTAACGACCATTGAAAATTTCAAAATTCTTAAGTTTTTTTTTAAGTAAGTAAGAGGTTTAAAAAAAAATGATATCTGGACCAAAATTATAGAACCAATAATCATATAACATGAAACGTGATTTCACTACAGATCGAGTTGAATAACCCTTTAGGGAGACACGAGCAAGGTATCTTTCTAACATGATATTTAGTAAATTTCGCGATCCTGAGACGTCGACCTTTGGCTTTAATATTTATTTTTGCCGGTATTCAGATATAAACTTTGAGATTTTACGTAAATAACGAGTAAAAGTGTTAAGTAACTCATTTTCGTGATCGACCTTCTTTATACATGGAACTTGAATTGTAAAGAAAATAATAATGTACAAGATTTCCATGAGTATCCTACATTTAGTCGTAAGTAGGTACAACAAGGTTGAGACACAAATGGATTGAAGCTAACAATTAGACCATTTTATGATCTGCTTTTTTGTCATAACATGATAATTTACGTAATTTTGGGACTTTTAGAGGATTTCATTCATTTCATTTCATTTATTCATATAACAATTTACATTGTGTTGAATATATACACGTGCAATTCACTACATATACAGAACTATGAATTATAAATTAACATACCAAGTAAAATTCAGCTATAGTGTAAGCAGTTTTAAAAATAAATGTCAAACAGTTCTAAAAATACATACTGTCAAAAACAGGTTTGAATATAATGTTATACAGTTTTCAATATAATGTCAAACAGTTTTCAATATAATGTCAAATAGTTTTAAAAATGTCAAAAGATTCTAAATCATTTTATAATGTCAAATGACAGACATTTTTCTAATAAATAGGCTTATAATTTATCGGAACTAATGTCAAACAATACTAAAGGATTACATTCTTTCTCCACATCCTATCAATCCTTCTATTTGTTTTTGAAGTGAAACTTCTTAAGCGACTTCCAAAAAGTTTAACGCTACCATTTCTAAAACTCACCAAGAGATGGCAGTATTACAAGATTTGTGACTACGTAGTTCTACTAGGTACGCAAGATGGCGTGCAAACAGTCATGCATTCGACTCTTCGGTGTGACCAGCCTTCGCTAAATTTCCATGAGTAGAATAACCTCGACAAATTTATGTAATAAATATGTAATAAAATAATACAACAAGAAAACAACAAAATATTATTTAGAAGCTCAATAAAATAACGAGAGTGAATGCGTGGCACTCGAACGCATGCGTGTAGTATTACGAAGTTAGTAGTATTTCTACCGCGCGGAGGGACTCCACGCACTATTTTTTCTTAATCACTTGTATGGCAAAAACCTTCCCTTTTATTTCACTCCCATAGCTCAAACTCTACCAACAACACTTGTACCCGAACAACGTCCCTAAATCGCAATTACAATTTCATTACTAATCGCACCAATATACCACTAGCGAGCCGTGCCCGACTGTGCCCGAGCGTGCCCATACCGTGCCCACTGTGTGCCCACGCTGTGCCCACACTGTGCCCGGGCTACAATCAACTCGGACGGGATCAACTTGATTAAAAGCCCTTTGTGACGTGTAGTCGTACCTACAAACATTGCGCGTTGTATCTGTGAAGGGATGCTGATATCTTCTAAGTTTAGGTATATAGCTGGGAGAAGTTTATTAGATCTTTTGGTACAAACGCTTGTTAATATTTAAAAAACACACTGTTAATATTTAGACTAAAAAGCGAACCGCGCGACCGAAAAGCTTTCTAAAGTTCAAACGTACGTCAATGGCACAATAACAACAGAACCACGAAAAGCATCCTTACTGCTACGAAACAAAGACGATGTCAATATCAAATGAATTCTTGGACTTTCTATACAATACTAAAATAAGTCAAAAGTCAAAGTCAAAGCATTTATTTCAATTAGACCATTACAGGCACTTTTGAAAGTCAAAAAAAAAAACAAAATAAAACGCGAAGCTACAGTCCCAGTCACAAGGCATAATAACTTATGAAAGTACTGTAGTTGCCCATTCCGTAGCGTAGATCTCTATGGAGAAGAACGGGCAAGAAACTCCATGGACACTCTTTTAAATCAAAATATGTTACAAAATCTTGGTTACATCATTCATGTTAAGAATTACAAATATGTGAGAACAATGTAGAAATACGGGCAAGTAAAGAGCGTCCAGAGTAAAATATTAAATCAGTAATTAAAAATAAAGTAATTAAAATAAACCGTGGCAGCTAAGAGATGACCAGTCACAACTGACAACTGTATCAGCCATCATTCAACTCAACCATTTTGAAGGGAACTAAACGACCCGACACACCCGCCACCATCAGCGTGACATTTAAGTGAGCATGACATTCACTCAACCACCAGGGTAATTTCGCGTCAATGAAAGATGTAGGTACTCATTAAGTGGTGGCTTTACAGTACATAGTACTCACACATGTGCTATGCAATTATATAATACTAAGAGATTGAATCTATACAATGCAAATATATTTTTACAATCTTCTGCAGCTTTCACAATAACTTCACTTTGTAATTCAGATGATTCCGATTGCCCCTATGGTTGTGGAGCAGGACCAGCATTGAGCCAAGCATTTTTATCATCAATATAATCCCCCAACTTATAATATGCTTGCCTACATAGTGTGCGTTTTATGCAAGATTTAAATTTCGTTTCATTCAGTTGCAGAATAGGGGGAGGTATTTTATTGTAACATTTTAAACAATACCCCATGAAAGATGAGTCTACTTTAGCTAACCTGAAACCTGGCTGAACTAGTTGGTCCCTGTTTCCAGTATTATAGTGGTGCCGGTCACCTCTTCTACTAAATAAATGCAGATTTTTCCTAACGTACATGATGTTTTCATAGATGTATTGACAAGGTACCGTCATGATGTTAATTTTCTTAAACAGACTCTTAGAGAATCGCGCCTACGTAGATTATATATGGCTCTGATAGCTCTTTTCTGCAGAATAAATATAGACTCGATGTCTGCAGCCCGTCCCCATAGTAAAATACCGTATGACATAATACTATGAAAATAACTAAAATACACTATCCTCGCGGTATCTACATCAGTAAATTGACGGATTTTTCTGACAGCATATGCTGCTGAACTCAGCCGTCCTGCAAGAGATGTTAAATGAGGACCCCATTGTAGCCTTGAGTCGAGCGTGATCCCCAAGAAAACAGTTTCATCGACAAATTCAAGTTTCTCTTGATTCAATACTATGTCACAGTCACTACATTTGACATTTGGTAGAGAAAATCTTATGCACTTAGTTTTTTTCCCATTTAATACTAAATTATTAGCGGTAAAATAATAACTACATAGCGTATTTTTCAGATATTTCACCAGACATTAATAGTATTACCACATAATACTGTTGAGGTACCTTATTTAAACTAAATTATGTGATGTAATTACATTCCTGGTTAATTGATTACGTTTCCAATTCAATTCAACCCGTATCGTGATTCAATTAATTATGGTTAACTTATTGTGAGTAATATATACTATTGCTATACTGCTACATAGTATATTACATTTGCAAAAGATATTAAAAATAAACTATTGCGAACTTGACCAAAATGGTGATTATGATGAGTTTCATCTCCGTGTATACGAGTATTTTGTTTTTATTTGCCTAGTAAGAGCATGTTTTGTAAACCACAAAAATATGTATGACTCTTCAGGAATTCGACGCCTGATCGTTGAGATTTTGGTACGGGGGCCAAACTAACCAAGTCAAATGGGGTGACTCTCTATCCAGCAGCTATAAGTTAGGCTGCGGTGTGCGCCAAGGTGGGTTGACTTCTCCGGACCTGTTCAATCTGTATATTAATGGTCTGATCGAGGAACTCAGAGGAACAAAAGTTGGCTGTCACCTAGGCAATGTCTGTGTGAATAGCTTGAGCTATGCTGATGACATGGTTCTTTTGAGTCCCTCGATCAAAGGGTTGAGGAAACTGTTGTCTGTCTGTGAGCAGTATGCTGTTGCTCACGGACTTAAGTATAACATTCAAAAAACTGAATCCATGGTATTCAGGTCTGGGACTGGTCCGGGGAACATACCCAGTCTGTTTTTGAATGGTGCGACCATAAAGGTCGTAAAACAGTTCAAATACTTGGGGCACATTTTGACGGACAGACTCCAGGACGACTGCGACATAGAAAGGGAGCGTAGGGCCCTCTCAGTGAGGAGTAACATGCTCGCACGCAAATTTGTGAAGTGCACCAAGGAGGTAAAAAACACTCTTTTCAGAGCTTATTGTCTGTCAATGTACACCTGCCAATTATGGTGCAATTTCACAAAAAAGATGTACAGCTCATTAAGGGTGCAGTACAACGACGCTTACCGAACCCTTATGAAACTGCCAAGGTACTGTAGCGCTTCGAGCATGTTTGCAGAAGCGAGGGTTCCTGACTTTTACGCCATTATGAGGTCGAGGGTCGCATCCTTTTGGCGAAGTTTGAGACGCTCCAGTAACAGTATTTTGAGTGCTGTCTCGTGCAACCTAGCAAGCCCTATATTTGTGCACTGGATTTCTGTTCACCTAAGCGGTAACAAAAAATGACGAAAGAATGGGTATGGTATTTTCTAGGACTACGGATACCTAACTAAGTTTTAATTTTATTTTATTTTTTACTGATTTTTGAATTATTTTGGTGATTTTTACGGATTATTTTATTATTATCAATGAGTTTTTTGATGATTTTTAATGTTTCTGTTGATTTTAATGTTTTTATTTATTTTTCAATGATACTTATATGATTTTAAATGATTTCATTCCTGTTTCTATCTACTATTTTAATTGTTGTATATGGGTATTTTGCCTGAAATAAAACACAATTTATTTTATTTATTTATTTTATTTAATTCTGCCAAAACACTCACCTCATACACAAAATCTGTATATTTTTCTCATTCTACCAAAACACTCACCTCATACACAAAATCTAATCTATTTTTCTTAGCCGCAACAACACAATCAAATTCATAAAGCGATCAGGCGTCGTACAATAATTCGGAAAATACGCAGCATTTGCGAAACGGAACGCGTCCCATATTCCGGCCTCATAAAAATATACATATATAATACATAACACTGAAGGTTTCAGATATCTGATTATAGTATTGGGTCCCCATCACATTATGATAATGGATACTTGGAAGACGCCTGGTTATAGAAATAGATTGATTTCCAATTTTTTCCCCTAGCCCGTGGCTCCGGGGAGGCGACGACTGATTGATTTTTAGGTTATTGCTTCGGATATTACTATAGGTTTTCGATAATTATACGATAATGTCGGGCCCTTCTGTTTCGCACCGTTATTGGGGACCGCGGCATTATCCGTACGCGTCGCTAGTTATAATTGTGTTTTACTGCTGGCTTTTATTCCCGTTCCACCAATGGAATTAATATTGCTGGATTTTTGAGAGCGGGCTGACTTTTTTGTGGTTACATTTAAACTCAATGTCAACGTACTTTTCACAATTTCAGATTCACCGGCTGACAGTACTCGCTGCGGAATTTTGCACCACGAATTATAAGAGCCAGCCTTTCTTAAATTGCTTAAATATATGCTTTCTGAACTAAAACTACAAATGTCATTCCATCAGTCGATTTCGACAGACAATCTTGAAATTAATATGTTTTTTACATAGTTCTCACATAATAGAGGCCAAACTACCGAGCAAATAATTTGACAGACAAGACGAGTGTCCATACGTCACTAATATGTCGCACAGCACTACTTCTAAAGTAACTGTAGTGTAGTCGGGGAGCTCGGCATTACAAGTAATTACTTGCTTTTAATTAAACGACTGAATCAAGCTGTCTCCTGCACTAGCTCCACTGACGGAGCTAATGAACTAAATAAAGATATGTTGCTTTTTATTTATTCTTTATTTTGCTTCGTGGCGATTTACTTTAGAACTTTTATTTTTTAACTATGAAAATCTGGATTTAATGATCTGTTCTTAGTTTGCAAAATACTCTTTCTGTACACTATTTAACGTTTTATCTACTAAAACTGGTATTGGAACTTGCAAAATCTTCCAAATGCCAAGTAGATGTGTTCGTCTGAAAGATTATGTAAGTACTCGCTACCAGCGTGTATCTACAAGTATGACCAGATGTTTATAAGTGGACGAAACAACAAGATAATTTACCCCAATTAGTAAAAGGCATGTATGTAAAAATATTATCACATTAAAATCAAACCCAAATCATTTATTTCAATTAGACCATTACAGGCACTTTTGAAAATGAAAAAAAATATTACTTGCAAAAGTACTGTAGTTTCTCATTCCAAAGCGTAGATTTTTATGGAGAAGAATGGGCAAGAAACTCCATGAACACTCTTTCAAATCGAAATATGTTACATATTCATATTGAGAATTAAAAATATGTGACAACGATGTAGAAATACGTACAAGTTAAGAGCGTCCAGAGTGAAAGAGTAATACAATAATTGAAAAAAACAGTAATTAAAAATAAACCGTGGCAGCTAAGAGATGACCAGTCACAACTGAACGCCTATTCACAAACATGACGCATGTATCAGACATCATTCAACTCAGCCATATTGAAGAGAACTAAATGACCCAACACACCCGGCACCATCAGCGTGGCATTTAAGTGAGCACGACATTAACTCAACCACCAGGATAACTTCGCATCAATGAAAAATATAGGTACTCAGTAAATGGTGGCTTTACAGTAAAACATACCCAAACTCTAAGCCACCTCACTATCCAAACTAAATAACTTGTTGTAACCCTAAAAAGATTACCTCCGAAGATTTTCCAAGATAGGCGAACACCTTAACCCCCGGCCGCGACGTCAATCGGCCACCCTTCAGCAATTACGGTCGAACAGGCCCCATCAGACTGTAATTTTCCACGCCACTTGGCTTAATTAGGTCAACCGTCCGTCCCAAGGGACTCTCGGACACAGTTTAAGACGCTCAGGCTTTAAACTGGGCCTTAAATCGTCTTACGTCAACAAATGCTTTGTTTTGATAAAAGCGTTCGAGATTAAGGGAATTACAATTATTTGGAATTAAAAAGACCAATTACTTGCTTTAAAAGAAAATCCTAGCCTATTTCTGATGTACCTACTTGAGGAACAAATAAGACAAACCTATTTTTCTCTTTGTAACCTATTTTTCGCTTTGTCTAAAAGTCAGAAACTGATTCAGTGAATTATTTTCTGAAGTAAAAAGTCACGGGCTTACTAGAAAATGTCCCCTAGGGGTCTACGGGACATTTTCTAAACGGTTGGAATAAAAGGGTTAAAACAAAGATGGTGATTAACAAAAATAAAAAGAGTATCAATTAAATCCCCTAAACATATCAAAGGACAATTATCGTAGCATAATGGAGCAATTTTGGAACTATGCAAATATCTTCTAAAGGCGTCCAGCCTAACTTCAACAATTTGGTATTATGAACGCATGCAGACTCGTGTCTTCGATGGTGTTTCAAAGAAAGAATTACTCAGATTTGAATAGACCAGTCAGAGAACGCATACGTATACTGATACGTATGCGTTCTCTTTAGTTTATTTAGTCTTCTCGTTAGTTTGTTTATTGATTTGAGCTTCAAGATTACTGAATCTTGAAGCTCAAATCAATAAACAAACTTATATGTTTAATACCCAGATTCTGTCCTAAAACTAGAAAACACCATTAAAATTTGTCTATAAAATTCACGGATATTTTGAGCACAGCCAAAAACATTGCTATTATCGTAACATTACGGGGCAATGTCGAATCTATAATTATTCGAAGCTATGCAAATGCCCTGTGAAGGCATCCAGCACTAGCGCACCAGCAGTAGTTAACACCAAGAGTTGTAATTCACGCGATAAATAACACATTTCATTCGTATTTGCATTCGTCGCTAAGGCGGAAATTGCTTGCAAAATCTCGACCCCGACGTATAATGGCATTAACGAGCTTCCGTTTTGGTGGATGTGGTATTTCATTTAGAATTTTGGGAGCGTTTTCCTGTGTTTTATTGATGCATATTCGCACAGCTTCAAATTTATTGCACACAATTATGTGTGTGCAGGTGTACGACGTATTATGCGGTATGATAAGAAAGAAAGAGAGAGGGAAAACGTTTACTTCAAACATTTTGTATTCTGTCCCCAACATAAAATAGCAGGCCACAATCTCGTCACTGCATTTAGGAACAGTCCAATTAGTAGACGACTTTCCTATATTGCCACAAAATTAAACCAGAACCGCCTAACAAAACACAACGTGATATTAGCGCATCCACGCTGTATGGCTTCCACCACTACATCCAGTGGTTGCATTCCAATGACATGCAAATGCTAGAAGCGGCTGCGGCGGGGAGGCGCTCCCGTAGAAATTTGCGGAACACTGTTTGTCGAAATTTCGCTGTGCAGGTAGCTGTGACCGTGTTACGGTCGATAGATACAATGCCTAATGGTTCGTGTTCAACACCTGAAAAGACTAAAAAAAACTCTAAGAAACGAAGACTGGTAAAAGAAAAACAAAAGACTGGTTCTATCTACATTGTTTACAAAAGCATTGAAATACGTATCTAATTTATAATTATGTAGCTTTGTGAAGCTTGTGTTCTAGTAAAATTGTCTCATCATTTCTCTGCGCTTATACCAATTTATTTGGGGTCGCCGCAGCATGTCTTCTACTTCCATTTTTCTCTATTACTCGTCATTTCAGCAAACACCTCCTTTCTAGCCATTTCATCCTTCACACAGTCCATCCATCGTTGTTTTGGTCTTCCTCTACTCTTATAACCATCCACATTCATACTGGTCATTTTTAGGGTTCCGTAGCCGAATGGCAAAAAACGGAACCCTTATAGATTCGTCATGTCTGTCTGTCTGTTCGTCCGTATCACAGCCACTTTATTCCGAAACTATTAGGACTAGACAGCTGAAACTTGGTAGGTAGATTTATTCTGTGAACCGCATTATGATTTTTGTACAAAATTTAAAAAAACATATAGATAAGGATATCCTCCCATACATGGAACTAAAACTAAAAAAAAAAAACGATCAAACCTATACGTGTGGGGTGTCTGTAGATAGGTCTTTAAAAATGACATTGAGGTTCCTAAAACCATTTTTATTCAAAGTCAATCTTTTGAAAGATAGACACTTCCAAAGTAGTAAAAAGTGTGTCCCCCCCCCTGTAATTTCTAAAGTAAGAGGATGAAAATTCTGAAAAAAAATATGGGGATGTAGAACGTAAAAAAAACTTTCAACGAAAATTGGTTTGAATAAGATTTGATATGTAGTTTTTGAGATATGGGACTTTTTCACCAAACTGCAGCAGTAACTTTGTTTTTCATTAACTTACTATGAAAAACAAATAAGTTTTGCGGTTGAGTGAAGGTTTACTAATGAATGACCGTTCAAAACATTGTTATTATATTGTTTGGGGCTATGGAACCCTGTGTGCGAGTAAGACTCGCACTTGGCCCGTTTTTTTTTATTACTCCGCATTACATTTTCATACCACGATAATCGATTACTAACCTAGTTCGTAATTTTGATTGTTTTATTTGTAACGTTATGTATGGTCGATATTGGTATTCACAAGGCTCTGAGTTGAGCTCGTTTGCTAATGTTATTGGGCTTTTCCATCTAGAATTTCTCAAAAGCATCTGGGGCCTGGATCTGTGTTCATTTGATGGCAATTGAATCCGATGACTTGGTGAAGGTTGCGGGTTTCCGCTGGATGCGAGTCATACGGGACCGGTCAATGTGGCGGCACTTGTGGGAGGCATATGTCCAGCAGTGGACGTCGCACGGCTGAAATGATGATGATGATAATGATGGCCATACACGCACACCTTTTTACATGGGACTTAAAAATGACTTTGAAAATGCCAGGAACTATACTACTACATTTGCCATAATCCTTCGGGAATTGCAGCCGTGATAATATCATGGTACATTTCACAGTTCTAGAACAATGATTTTATTTTCATTTTAGTTTTTGGCTTTGGTTATTTGAATATCAGAAAAGCTGGCAGTGTTTTGCGGTCTCTAAAAATAAAAGCATTATTTTTATATTCTTAGTCCATTTTTGGAGTCGAGGCTAAAAATTTCAGTGTTCAGGTAAGTGTGACGGTGTAACGGCTCTGTTCGATCGATACGAGCTGGAGTTAACGCCGCGTGCTGCAGGGATAAACTCACTACGTTTGTGTTTTAGTTGGACACTAAAGTTTGTTAGCTCGTTTGGTATTATCAGGTCAGTTAGGGTAAAAGGACCAAAAAATTAAATGAATTGCAGTAAACAACAGATAGAATCACGCCTTTAATTCCCAATAGGATAGGCAGTTGTTTGCCTCTGGCCATATTTCTCCAGTATGCCTAGAAATTAAAACGTTATTCAGTCATTTTTTAGCCCACCTAAGTAAAACAGGTTCCATGCATGTACTTCGGAACAAAAAGCTTTACTTTTTGATCTATATCATAGAGATTTTCCAACTATCTAAATACTACTTTCCATAATCGCTCATGAGTCCTTAACAAACTGATTAATAAAAACTCAAACTCAAGAGTTAAGAACAGAAGCTTTCCAATTTTCAATCGTTTTCCTAGAGCCTTCCGTTACGCAAGAGATCGTAGTAATTTGCAATCTTCTGTGAGCAAATGCGAATTAATTAAAATGTAATTCGACACGTGTTTTGCGTTTAAACGAGATTCCCAAGGCGATAGTCCGACGGAGATGGTATACTTGCTTATGTTGTCGTTAAGGAGGAAATTCCTAAGTCTTGGAAAGTAAGATATTATTCCATAGATCCAGGTTTTCATATTGACAGGTCGAAATCGGTGAATCATTTAAGCAGTTTTAAGTCGCAAAATGTTAATCCTGTAAATAGATTGATCTACTTATTATCTGATGAGATGGCTCTCAGTATTGGCTCATTCAAGATGTTGAAATATTATGATCAGTTTTTTTTCTTTTTATGAACGTGAATGAGGCAAAAGGAGTAGGTATGTAAAGATCGTAGCAGGTGGCGTTCTGTGGTTTCTGCTTACCATCATGGGAAAAAAGTGTGAGTTTATGTATATGTTTGTGTTATGTATTATTCTTGTGTTTATGTTTTGTCTATATAGGGTGACTGGTAATTAGTGACCGATACTTAAACAGGTGGATTATATTCATGATAACAAACAACTTTCACAAAAAAATATTTTTATCCTCATTCTCACTCATTTATTGCAATAATACAAAAGCCGTATGAAATACGCGTGCGTGCGCCTGTGGCCTCTCAGCTTGTGATAAAAGTAAATGAGTACAAAAAATGTTGTCAAGGAGATAACTATGCTATTGATTCTCGACCCGAATCAATAATTATCTTGATATTTCGGGAATCGAAAAAGTGTGAACCACCCTTTTCAAAACGCGGCCTGTCTGATCCTCGCCCTATAACCGTGCTGTGACACACACAAAAAAACTCAAATGTTTATTCGATAATTACTTAATCCCTCAACCACGTTAAGGGGGTTATTCTGAAATATTGTCAAATTCAAACTACTGAAAAAAGCAGTGTTTATTAATGATTGACCAGGTACCGTTATTTAAATTGATTTTTATGTCTCTTGTGTCAACTCCTGAATTTTGACGAGAATGCAAAACTGCACCTTATATGATTATGTTGCCGTGCGATGTACAAGTCATTCTATTTATTAAAAAAAATAACATAAGATCTCACAACTATTTACGGCAGAATAACTGTTTTGCGAGACTTGCATTTTTGTACGTGTTATGTTTTTGATGGGGTAATCTTATTCTCGATAGTTTCTGAAAGTAAACCCTAGGTAAAAGTCTATACCAGATACAAAAAGACAGAATTTCATTATTTGCTGGCCCTTTGATGACGTCATTTAATGTCAACAACCGAGTAAAATAATGAAAATCATACACGGGATTTAAATGTAAAGCACAGGAAAAACATTTATTCGTGTACTGAATCCGAAGTTCATATGAAATCAAACAATTAAAACTGAGTTCACTAACCCAAATACAACGAAATTCTATACTGGTATAATTATACATCTTTTTTATCCGCAGTATCAAAATACGGTATAACCGACTGTTATTATTGGTATACCTCGCTCATTATCAGCCTGGCCTTTTTAGGGTTCTGTAGTCAACAAGGAACCCTTATAGTTTCGGTATGTCCGTCTGTCTGTCCGCGATTTAGCTCAAAAACTGTTGGTACTAGAAAGTTGTAATTTGGCATGAGTATACAAGTTAATGACGCCGGAAAAGTGGTAAAACAAAATGTTGAAAAAAACAATTATTTAGGGTACCTAAAACGAGTCTCATTTGCATATGGCGGTTTTTATAAATACTGGTACGGAACCCTTCGTGCATGAGTCCGACTCGCACTTGGCCGGTTTTTTTTATTTTGGGGTAGCTACTACCATTCAATGTAACCGTATGCAGCCGAATCAGTATTTTACATGGAGATTGAAGCGCCTGCCTATTTGACTTCCAAAATCATCAATCATCAATCATAATTACTGGGTAGCACGATTACCAACAGTGTATGCTTTCCAAGACACGAAAGGGTCTCGATATGTTTGAGACGGTCACCCATCCGCGGACTGACCTCGGCAAAAGCGTTGCTTAACGCTGAAGATCGTTCCATGCACTTGTTATACATAGCCTACCATAACTATATTTTAATGGCGTATCCTCTTAAAGTATTATAGCGCAGCTGCAGATAGCAAGATTACTTCGCGATTGGAAATAAATAAAAACGACGAACGCGACGGGCTCGCCCCGTGCTGGGTTCCGCAGAATTGTCGAATTAAACTTTTGTTTTATGATTTTAATATTGCTCTTTTTGTGAACGTATGTTTACGTGATTTTATCTTCGGTAGCATTTTAACTGTATTGAGATAAATAACTGAATGTAATTATATTTTACACATTTATTTTACTATCCATTTTACTATACCAACAATATACATGACTAAGTAAAGACAAGGTAATCATTGTATAATGTTTAAAAATAAGTAAACATTGGCTCGGTTTGCGCAGTGGCTAAAATACTGGCTGCTTTTCGATTTCTGTACGGAACAAATATTTGCATGGTCTACTAGTACTCCGAAACTAGGAGTTCGGAGTTGGCTGTTTATGTATCTAAGATTAAATGCTTGTTAACGCACCACGATACAAGAGAAATACCTACTCCCACGCGAGGAATTATTAAAAATGTTTTATAAAAAAAAAATACGTTTATAAGAACGGGAAATATACTTCTGATGTGACCAGTGACAAAATTGTCGGTGGTAGTAAATCAAAGAAAACGTTACTCGTATACTTTAACAGCTTATACATCACTTAAAATATAATATATTCCACCCGCCCGTCATCGCGGGAAGTTCGTCAAAGATTTATAGTTAGCAATTACTGAGTCGCCTTCCCGTAATGAGAGACAAAAGGGCCACTTGATGTAATGCTACATAAACAGGTTAACTTATTAGATTTGTTGTTCTTTGTGTTTAAGGCGAGTTAAATGTGTCAATTGAAAAACAACTTTAAATAAAGTGACGCTCAATTTCCCAAAGAGTTTGGATTTGTTATAAAATAAATATTTATCTGTATTAGGTAGTGAATATGGTCGTAGGTATTGTTATAACTTTACATAACGCATTGCGGAAAACCAGTGAGATTTTATAATATAACTAGTATTTACCTACCCTATCAACCTACCTACCATACCCTAAACTATCTACCTACCTACCAAAGGTACCCTACCCTACCCTACCCTACCTACCAACCTACCCTACCCTACCCTACCCTACCCTACCTACCTACCTACCCTACATGCCCTACCTACCTACCATACCCTACCCTACCTTACCTACCTACCCTACCCTACCTCCCTACTCTAACCTACCCTACCTACCTACCTACCCACCCTACCCTACCCTACCTACCTATCTACCCTACCTACCTAACTACCTACCTACCTACCTACCTACCCTACCCTACCTTTCTCACCTTTTAAACCTTCCCTGGACTTCCAAAAATAATTCAAGACCAAAATCAGCCAAATCGGTTCAGCTGTTCTCGAGTTTTAGCGAGACTAACGAACCGCAATTGATTTTTATTTATATAGATAGATAGATAGATTAGGTAGGATGTAATAGTACGGGGATACTTCATTGTTTTTCAGACTCTTATATCGAAAACCTCAAGATTCAAGATTCTTTATTTGCATGAAATATGGTACATAATGGTCTTATAAATAAAAAGGTTTCACATATTTCGCCGACTTATTTCAGCATGCAAACTAAAATTAAATTAAAATACCTAACAAAATGTAGTCGACATTAGGTATCAAACTTATAAACGTAGTTACAAAATAAAACATTTTTAGAATTTAATAGTCTACGAATAAAAGGAATTCCTATCAGTTAGTTTTCGAAAGAGTACGTACTACACACTAGAATTTATACCAAAAATAAATCCTCATTTCCAAGAATACCCCGAAAATACAGTCAAACTCGTGTATGTGAGTTTGATTGGGTGTTTACTTACTAATACAAATACTTACTAGTTAATGTTAGCTCCTACGAACTTAGAAGATTCTCAGAAACCAAGCCAAAACTGTTTCAGCTGAAACAATACCGTGAAACCATCATAGTACGAATTAATTATACTCTTTGAACGAAAGCTTTCAAAGACTTTGAAATAAAAATCTGTAACAAAGAAACAGGATGAACTTCCAAAGACTTAATGTAGTCGCAGTGAATATTGAAACTGAAGGAATTCACAATATCTAAGTGGAGCCTTGTCGGAGCCGTTTGAAAAATGCTCGCGACTTCAATGGCTGGAACTGGCTATAGGTATCTAGACACGCGGCAGCGTGGCCAGCCAAGGTCCAGCAAAGAAGGAACTGGCGACGCAGCAGCTGTGTGTGCATTACATGAACCATTTGGAGCCACTTTTGACCCCTTCATTCGTGGTTTTCTAATAAACAACACCAATTATTGTATCAGCAGTAACAAAATCAGTAGGCTGGCAACAACAATAATTTTAGTTGAAAACTTAGACAAAACAATAATAATCAACCAGTCGATATTGGCACGAGTAGAAGCATTTTCTTACTTTGTGAAATCGGTGCTTACTATGGTTTTCAGAAAATAGTATTTTATCAATCAAGAAAAAAGTAAGAAAAGTATTATAGGGAAATCCATGTTAAACTTATAAAAAATCACAATATTTTTTCCTCCATTGCGTATTTGAAAGATATTTGTGTGTGTGTTTATATCTCTCAGTCACAAGACTTTCAGTTTAAGTCTCAGCTAAAATTTCGCCATTCCATTTCCAAACCGTCAGCAAAAATAGTCTCACACGGGTTATTATAATTATTATTTTTTTATCTATCGCACGATGAGTCGAACAGTAGAATTAACGGTAAGTGACACACTTAGTTTATTGTTTAACCTTTTCCCTAACTATGTTGGGTTCGGCTTTCAGTCTATCTGGATGCAGCTTAATACCGGTATTTTACACGAAGCGATGGCCAATCTGACCTCCACAACCTGGTTAGGTTAGGTTAGGTTAGCGGGTCTGTTTCCGCACTTAGCCTCTTTATTGGGCCATTGTACGTATAAAAATCCTCTGGTTACTCCAACCATCCCAGGTCCTCCCAGAAAGCTAGCAGCCTTTTCAGGTTGCTGCAGGTCTCCGGAAGCGATGCCGGCGATTGGAGAGTCCGTGCCCGTTGATCTGCCACGCTGCTGCACTCCATGAGCACGTGCTGTGGTGTTTCTTCCGCCTCCATGCATCCTCTGCACAGAGGGCTATCCGTCACACCTATTGTAAATAGGTGTTTGTTCAGGGGACAGTGGCCGGTTATAATACCGATAACTTTGCTAATCTTGTCCCGTTTCAGTCTAGTGATGCTGCGAGCGAGTTTCTTTGATGCTTCCGGAACTGCATTCTTTGTTTGCCTGCAGGTTTCACTGTTTCTCCATTACATTTGGTGTATTTCCTCGGTTTTCTTACGCAGCCATGATTTTATTTGGGCTTGGGGTATGGGCAGCAGTGGTTCCGGACCGTATGCTGTTGTCTCCGCTCCCCTTTTGGCCAGTTCATCTGCTGCGTCGTTTCCTAGTGAGTTACTGTGCCCTTTTATCCATTGCAGTGTTACCCTATTTGTGCTTGCAATGTGTTGGAGTGCGCTGTGACATTCCAATACGAGGGCGGAAGTTATAACATTGTTTTGTAGCGCTTGGAGCACAGATGCACTGTCTGCGATGACTTTGATGTTATGATCTCTGACATCTCTGGCTGCAACTGCTTGAGCCGCTCTGGTGATTCCAATGCATTCTGCTTGGAAGATTGTGTTTAGTTTGTCTAAAGTGGTTGATATTTTTATATTTAAGTCGTTCGAGAAGACGCCAGCTCCAGTACCATTTATGGTTTTGGAGCCGTCTGTGTATATGCTAACTTCATCGATGCCAGAGAAATCTTCAGCTTCCGCTTTGAGTCGGATATCGTATCTTCGATCGAAGACGTGGTGACATGGAGTTCTGTCCTTGGGTGCATCCAGGAGTGGTATTTCCTTTAGAATCCCTTGCAGAACTTTTGAGTGTGTTGTCTCTGCGTTTAGTTTCCACAAACCGTTTGATCTTAATCTTAAGGCGGCTAACTTCGCCTCTTCCTGTATGCTAAGATCTAGAGGCCTCAAGTTTAAGAGGTACTCTAAAGCGGCTGATGGAGTGGTTCTCATACATCCTGTAGCTGCTACGGTCGCTAGGCGTTGTAGCCTCTGGAGTTTCGTTTTTACTGTGGTCAGTTGTGTTCTGGGCCACCATACAACTGATCCGTAGGTTAGAGAAGGTCTGATGACTGATTTGTACAGCCAAAGGGTGATCTTTGGATTGAGACCCCATTTTTTACCAACAAGTCTTCTGCACTGACCAAAAGCTATACAAGCCTTCTTTATTTTTGCATCGATGTGACTCGCCCAGCTCAATTTGTTATCAAGTATGACGCCCAAGTACTTGACTTGTGTTGATAGGAAGAGTTTGGTATTGAATAATTTTGGTAACTGTAGTTCTGGTAACTTCCTTTTGTTGGTGAAAAGGATAAGTTCTGTTTTTTTCGGATTTTCTGACAGCTGTTGTTCGTCACACCATTCTTCTACAATCTGAAGGGCAGAACGCATTACCACAACCTGGTTAGTGGATGACACACTTATATAACACCGAATTATTTACGTTCGAGGTTGCTTATTGCAATCGATTGCATATTATTAAAAAAAAAAAACAAATAAAAAAAGGTTTTTTTTTACTGATGAGAAATCATCAAATAACCCCCCTCCCCGCTCTGGGCGGACCGGGAGGGAGTGTCCGACTTATACTGACTAAAACCTATCCATGTTCCTTCTTAGCCCTTTGTGTATCAGAGCCACGGTATCTCTTCCAAACAGTCCCACAGCCCTGGCAGGCAGGTTGCTTATTCCATTCGATTGTACTTTATTTGCACTCTCCAATTTTAAAACACTAGATGGGGTACATCTTGTCAATCTAGATCGTAGTCAAATTAAGACACCAGAAAGTTCTATAGTAGAATACAAAAGCCTGCAACGTTATAATGCCCTGAAATAGCATATTAAAGCATAAACAGAAAACGTATAACGGCAATGCGCTCTAATATATACTAACATTCAAGAAAATGTAGAAAATAGTACAAACAAAACGTAGACTCAGGAAAAAGATTATTTTTACAGATCACTTCTGAATGAAGAATAATAATTTCTGTACAAAAAGTAATGATATCCTGTCAAAAACATAAATGTGAAAATAGGAGCCAAGTTAGTTGACAACGCCGATAAAAGAATTGAGATCTAAATGGGTGCCAAGTTCTGTAGTTACACAAAGCAGATAACTTAGGTTATATTAAAGTTTAAAGATTTGACTTGGCTAGTTTTCACACATAGAAGTTATCTTATATTTGGCTGATCAACTTATATTCTTTATGTTACACGCAATTCATTGTTTTAACATTGTAAAGTCAACACTCTTCAAACTCCATCACACTACACACTATTACGCATCGGCTACTACTAGCTAGCTAACACATCGTTATACATTAATGTAACCATTTGATAAAGGTTTATTTGGAGAAGTTTTGAATTTAACCGGCAGATGGCTTTCAACCAACTAATACTAGTGTTGATCATAATGTGGCCATTGGCAAAGCAGTGATACCAATATACGTTCAAATCACTAGACGAGTGGTGTGACCGTTGGACTGCCAAGTCAAAGGTATTGAGTTCGAACCCAAGTCAACACCTCTGGTTTTTAGGATTCATGGGTGTATTGAATAATTATCACTTGCTTTGGTGAAGAAAACAGTGTGAGGAAACCAAACCTGCCTGAGAGATATTTCTCGACAGCATGTAAAGCCAAGTTAGGCACTTACAAAAAAGTTTTGAAAACTAGCCAAGTTAAATCTTGAGGTTTAATATAACCTCAGTTATCTGCTTTGTGTAACTACAGAACTGGGCACCCATTCATATCTCCTTTTATTTTTCAGCCTTGTCATCTACCTTTTTTTTTTTTTTTTGCGGTTGGGAAATCATCAAATGACTTCTCCCGCTCTGGGCGGAGCGGGAGGGAGTGTCAGACTTGACTGACTAAAACCCACCCATGTTCCTTCTTAGCCCTTTGTGTTCCAGGGCCGCGGTATCTCTTTCGAACAACCCGCAGCCCTGGCAGGCATCCTTGTCATCTACCTTGGCTTCCATTTTCACATTTATGTTTTTTACAGGATAAAATTATCTCGAATACTTTAGTAGTAGCAGCTATTTCCTTTTTCCATGTGGTAACACAATCCGAGAAACGCTCCAAGGACAATCTTGTAAAACAAATGCATGCAAATCAATCCACAACGCATACCGAATAAAAATACTTAGAATTCCTCTCAATTTTCACTTAAAAATGTGGTGAAAACATAAATCTATTCACGACTTAGCACTATTCGAGTTCTAAGAGTATAAACCGACAAAAATAAGAGTGATTTATGTAGTATGGCCATGTTGTGTGGTGTTGTAGCTCTGTAAATTGTACGGGTATGTGCCTGGCTTGCAAACGCTCTGGTGAAATGGCTTGTATTGATCAATGGCCCTCCTGTGCGTTGGAGTCGAGATTCTTGGGATTTAGTGACTCAGATGAATACATGGAGTTTTGTAAGAATTACTTCTGGTTTGAGTTAAAAGTGTGTTTTGGTGAGGAAGTGTACATGGTGGTGTGCGCTTTACGAAATTATCTAAAAATTGGTTTCGTAAACCTATAGTTAGTTTTGACAATGCGGTAGGTTCAGAATCTCCAGTCAGGCAAAGTTTTGCTGTGACCTTGTGTACCTTTCTAAATGACAACAGTAAGGTCAGTGTATGTCCTTCTAGGAAGAAACAGAGGACATTTATAACTCCATTTTTTCCAACGCTAACGGACTTGGATAAAGCTTTTAACTTAATTCCGCGCCTTGAGCTTAAATTATTCAGTTCTGTAATATTAATTACTTGACCCAAGACACGCTATTGTGGAGGATTCCTTCAGAACTACCGTCGTGTCGTCCTTTGTTTTAGTTTGGCACAGACGCCTTTAATAAGACGACTGAAGTTTAGTGTCAAAAGGATTGTTTAAAAAGGATTTTTTATTTGTTTTTTTTTTTTTATAGTAAAGATAAAAAAAAACATTACTGTCTCGTGTGACTTTATGTGTATTTTCAATATTGGTTTTTGGGAACTTAGTTGAAGACTTAAATTAACTAACACACTGCTTTTATGATCAAAACTTCGATTAAATTCTACCCGATCACATTGATACGTAACTATGCACACAGCTAAAGCAGTACCGACACCAAATAACATAGTATTCACAGTAAGTACAGGTAGTAGAACATTTGCTAATATGGCGCCATTTAATTCGGCACATTACCATTGGCCACTCGGGCCGCGGGAAATTCCTCACTTCCGGGACCGCTCCCGGCTTTTCATGTGAAACGCCTGAAGATACTAATTTCCGGTTCGTGAAAAGCCTACGGGAAGGTTTTTGTTACTTTGTTAAATATATATTTTTCTATCTATTTTTTTGTTGATAAGAAAACGAAGAGATTTAATATGTAAATTCGGATTTTGTAAGGTGTTGTATACTCGTAGGGGTTTAAAAAATTAATATACTATACTATATAGAAAGCTGCGAAGGTGGTGTGACGATCTGATCTTGTTTGCCGGGAGATCATGGCCATATATCGCACAAGATAGAGAGGTTTGGAAGGAGAAAGTCCTCTTTCTCCTTTGGCCAGCCCAGCAGTGGGACACAATATGAGAGGCTTATAAAAAAAATATAGAAAGCTTACTAAATCATACGAATTCATTATATTCGACAAATTGTGTATGTTGAAATTGTTCACAGATAAAACGACAGGGCTACGGCGTAGCAGACGACATTGCTACGAGCGACGTAGCAACGCATTATCGTAGCGCATTACCTACGAAACGATAGATAGATTGTGTGAGAATTAATATGAA
Source organism: Cerastis leucographa (assembly GCA_963082945.1). Classification (NCBI taxonomy): domain Eukaryota; kingdom Metazoa; phylum Arthropoda; class Insecta; order Lepidoptera; family Noctuidae; genus Cerastis; species Cerastis leucographa. The sequence continues at coordinate 19,496,189 of OY720363.1, forward strand.
AGAAAGAGGAGTAATTGATAGCGTGACGGATGAAAGAGGAGAATGGAAGAAAAGACGTGTTAAGCCGACCTCAAGTAACATGGGACTAGGGCAGGGAGATGATGATATGACGTCCAGGGCTGCGGGACTGTTCGAAAGAGATACCGTGGCCCTGGAACAGAGGCTAACAAGGAACATGGATGGGTTTTAGTCAATACAAGTCTGACACTCCTTCCAGCTCCGCCCAGTGCGGGTGGGGTCATCATATTAATTTATTTATATTCAAGATAATCTTAATAAATACTTATATTGCTGTGCCCTAACAGGGTCCATAACATTGGTTTTAGGTTTAAGCCTTTTATAACACCTTTATAACATTGTGGAACGCAATTAAATGAATATGAATATGATGAATTCAAACCGTAAAAAATATACAGGATGTAACGGAAAGGGCATACATACTCAAGGGCCATCAAACTGAACATGTTTCGCCATCGGACAAACATCGTAATAGCAAAAAAATATCAGGTGTCTCATACATTTGGGTTGAATAGGTATTGCAATTTTGTATGGGGCAGCAGATAATTTTTGAAAAACATGTTTTATTATGAGAACCATGTTCAGTTTGATGGTCTGAAGCCCACCCTTAAGGATGTATATACCCTTTCCGTTACACCCTGTATATATATATATATATGACGTAGTGTTTGAATCTTGAAATACTCCACATGGAGTATTAATAATGTATTAGTAATGGTTTCCTTAAATACGTCTATACACATGTATAGACGTATTTAAGGAGACCATTTCAATGAATAAAGACACACCCCAAGTGTATCTATACCATTAAGTAACACAAACAGTTATTTCAAGTGCAAAAAAAAACAAACACAATATCTAGTTTTATAAAGAGAATTTCACTTTGAAAACCCTTTAAATCCACAACTGCATATTCCCAACACCATTCACGGGTACGTCTGTACCCACTACTCACAGTACAGGGTACCTCGCAAAGAATCACGTTTTCTATGCGGCTCGGCCTTGAACAGGAAATTAGAGCCTGCGGCCTCAACGAATGGATTTCCGGAGGCAAGTGGCCCGACCAGGCCTTTATTTAACTTTTATTGTAGTGGTGTGAACAATTGTTGTGCCGGCTTGATTTTAACGGACAATTTAAGTGAAGTAGTTGGGATTTATATTGCTGTTATTGGACAGCTGGCTGCTATTCCTTGTGCGGCGAGGTTTGTTCAGTGAAAGTAAAACATGAGTGCAGTTGCAGGAAGACCGGAGTTTGTTTTCTGTTCGGATAGAGCGGGTTGTGTTAGCTTTGTTTAAGGAAAATTTGTACTACTTAACTAGGTGCAATACTATATTTTACGTCCAGTACTTGTTTTCTTTTGTCTGTTTTTAATCTATATCTATACACAGTATAAATTGAATCGCTTTTGGCGTCTGTGTAATCGTGTTGTTCTTCGAAATGGATTTTACCGGTATTCCCATCGAGGAGCTCGTGGCTAAATTATAACAGCCGCCCGGGTCGATCTTTAAGGTTAAGCCGTGCTTGCCGAGGTTAGTCCGTGGATGGGTGACCATAATTACATAATGAGTTTCCTCCGTGCCTCGGAAAGCACGTTAAGCCGTTGGTCCCGGCTGTCATTTGTAGATCTTTGACAGTCGTTACGAGTAGTCAGAAGCCAAAAAGTCTGACATCCAGTCTTACCAAGGGGTATCGTATTACCTAGTTACTGGGTTGTGGAGGTCAGATAGGCAGTCGCTTCATGTAAAATACTGGTACTCAGCTGCATCCGGTTAGACTGGAAGCCGACCCCAAGATAGTTTGGGAAAAGGCTAGGCAGATGAGTAACCAATTTATCTGGGTATCAAGAGTCAAACAAACATGAATCACTAAGTATATAAACGTACATAAACCAATGTAATATCTATATATATAAAAGAAAGTCGTGTTAGTTACTTCACTTATAACTCAAGAACGGCTGAACCGATTTAGCTGAAAATTGGCAGGGAGGTAGTTTAGAGCCAGGAGACGGACATAGGATACGGTAGGGTAGGGTAGGTAGGTAGTTAGGTAGGGTAGGGTAGGTAGGGTAGGGTAGGTAGGTAGGGTAGGGTAGGTAGGTAGGGTAGGGTAGGTAGGTAGGGTAGGGTAGGGTAGGTAGGTAGGGTAGGGTAGGGTAGGTAGGTAGGGTAGGGTAGGTAGGTAGGGTAGGGTAGGTAGTAAGGGTAGGGTAGGGTAGGGTAGAGTAGGTAGGTAGGGTAGGGTAGAGTAGGTAGGTAGGTAGCGTAGGGTAGGGTAGGTAGGATAGGGTAGGTAGGTCGGATAGGGTAGGTGGGTAGTAAAAAGTGCATTGCAACGCATGCTGGGTACAGCTAGTCTCATTATAAATTAAAGCACTATAACAAAATAATAAGAGTCCTGGATATAAATGAGCTTGTGAGTATATTTATAGCAGGATTTGACGGTCCAACCCGCGGGTGACGTACGCTCCATAGTTTGGGGATGACTGAAGCGGTGGTCAGTAAAAAGGTTCCGTATAGTGCTGGCTAATTGGTTAAAAACCTTTTATTAGTAGCTTTTCGTTGGTGAATTGCAAACAACGTCAATAAGTATGAACGGTAATTGGCTGATATGAGCGCTATGCTCAGCGCTCATTGGCTGACAGTTTCAACCGAACCATGTTCAAATCAACCAGAATAAGGATGTTATGAATCTACTCTAGACTAGGCAATTAACAATCAAGTTTACAATCATCCTAAACAGTCAGTTTTGTTTTGCAAACATCCTAGTAAGTTCTACAATTTTCACAAATCGCAATTTTCCAGCGACACGTAGTCGATGAGATTCCGCACTCTATTGGCTTGTTTAGTTTTCAAATTTGCTGTAGAGTATTGGGTTACCAGAAAAGTTCTGATTGGCTAACGTAACCTATCGAGGAATATAGGCGTGATGTTATCGTAACTAGATATTTAAAATATGTTCTCGCTTTATCCTTAGAAAAAAGGTTGTTAAAGTTGTGACACAAATAGCTGAGTGAGTGACATTTGCATGTTCATAAATTAAGTTTGTGTGAATATTTTACAACCGAAAAAACATAATAATATCTAAATCGACGGATCCTCTAATAATCTTGATATTTCGACAGTTTTCATTGTAGCACACATTTTCAAAATAAAGGGTGTAAAACACCTCTTAACGAAGCCGAAAGGCACTAGTTCTCCCTGTCATTGCGATCATTTTTTTGTTCTACGCCATACCTGGGAACCTTCTAGTTACGGAGATATTAGGGGTCAAAGTTCCAACTTTTTTGACAAGTATTTTTTTAAATACAAGTTTTTAATGTAAGATTTTTTTAAACACCTCCATGACCCCCGTACTATTCAATCCGTCCATCAGCACAATGTTTTGAGTGCGTTACATTGAGTTCTACCACAAAACGTGATTTTACACCTCCCAAAAAAAAGTCGTTTCCCAGCAATAATTTTTGCGTAAAGTTACTTAGTTTCATGTACAGAATGCTTGGTTGACGGCTTCGTGATGAGGTGATTTACACCGTGTATATTTGACAGTTGCAAATCCCGTCCCAACATTATTAATTCTTTATGATCATCCAAAAATGAAGCCCGAAAAACAAATTATTTTATTAACTTTAATAAAATCCATGCCATGATGTACATCAGAACGTTCGGCCAGTCGAGATAGGGAGCTGGCTGCTACTCCAGTTTTTAATGACGATTATGTGACGCATAAAGACGCCAGCCAAAGAATTTGTGACAGAACAGTTCGAAAGTAAGAAGCATTTATTTATGGCCGGACGACCTAATATCAGAACGTTCGGCCAACCTGAATCTCCATAACTGACAACCTTAGAGTAACTGTTACTGAATAAAGATTTACTGACGATTTGGTGACAAACAACCAATGCTTTACTTTTACTCGTAATGCCACCGGTTAAAAGTAAAATGAATTTTGTTTTCTGTAACATCAGGACGTTCGGCCAACGTAATCTCCATAAGTCCTCAGTTAAAAAAGCTTTAGGTAGCTTAAAAAAGCGGTAGGTAGTTAGGTACATAATAATTAATATTTTTTAGAATGACAATGAATAAAAATTAAAATTAAAATAAAAACCTCTAAAAAACCAAAAATAAATTAATCCAAGCGTCTTAGCGTCGGAGGACCGCTAAGTAGACCGCTTATTACAAGCACAAATCAAAGCGGACCCCCGACGCTAAGACGCTTGGATTAATTTATTTTTGGTTTTTTAGAGGTTTTTATTTTAATTTTTATTCATTGTCATTCTAAAAAATATTAATTATTATGTACCTAACTACCTACCGCTTTTTTTGGATGATTGATTACAAATAAAGCATTTTTCAATTAGGGTACCTAGTTAATTAATTACTGTACTTAGTCAAATTTCCCAATCTCCAATGTCACTTTCCACTTTCGTTTGCTTTTAGCCAAAATAGACTCGACTAATATAACAAAAACTTCACAAGTGGACACTGGTATGCAGGCATCAGCTCAACATTGCTTGTACCTATATAATTTAATGTTAAAACGTGTTTTGCTTCATTGTTTAGGTAATTAAGTACTCGATAAATACTTATTTCGTTTGAATACATGGTCACCCTATTTCAGTCGCCATCCGCCATAGTGCATTTTTAAAGATTAATCTGGAATCAACAAAAATACTGACACCATTGCACTGAAGCCTTTAACACATCTGGGGTTTTACGAGTATTCTAGGCTTCTTCGTTGTGGAGCAATCGATAATCCCAATGTTTTGAGGTTATATTGTAAATTTTCAATTTACTATATAAGGGGGCCATCACAAAGAAAAATAAAACAATAAAAGTTAATTTCAGTGTCGTCACAAAATCTTTATTGATTAACGGTTTCTCTGGGCTTCTTCTTTGTGGAGGAATCGATAATCCCAAAGTTTTGAGGTTATATGTTCAATTTTAATTTTACTATATAAAAGGGGCCGTCACAAACAATAATTAAGCAGAAAAAGTTCGTTTCAGTCTCGTCACTAAGTCTTTATTCATTAACGGTTTCTCTCAGGACCTCAGTTATGGAGATTACGTTGGCCGAACGTCCTGATGTTACAGAAAACAAAATTCATTTTACTTTTAACCGGTGGCATAACGAGTAAAAGTAAAGCATTGGTTGTTTGTCACCAAATCGTCAGTAAATCTTTATTCAGTAACAGTTACTCTAAGGTCCTCAGTTATGGAGATTCAGGTTGACCGAACGTTCTGATATCAGGTCGTTCCGCCATAAATAAATGCTTCTAACTTTCGAACTGTTCTGTCACAAATTCTTTGGCTGGCGTCTTTATGCGTCACATAATCGTCATTAAAAACTGGAGTAGCAGCCAGCTCCCTATCTCAACTGGCCGAACGTTCTGATGTACATCCATGATAGCTATTCCACTGTAGGCAACGGACTCTTCTTCTACAAAAATGGAATGAGCAATATTACCCAACATTAAAACATCACAATTTAATTCACCAGCAGCACCACAAAACATACGGAACCCCGATACTACGCAGCATTCAAATTACGCAGTCGCGTCGCGTCGCCTGAAAAATCTTCGTGAATTTATTTCTGCACATCCCTAGCATTAAAATCCAGGGCAAAGCCTTTTTGTTATTATTTGCTGTACAAAATGTTTCTAGCATCGAACTTCGCTGATGAATTTTAAGTGGGCAATCACTGGTTTTCATTGTACACTATTTTGTTCTTTTGAAAGCAGTTGAAGAGGATTGATTGTTTCTATTTCCATCTATCGTTGCTATACAGTTTCTATTGCCTTTTATTTTTGTTATATTTTTTATCAGCCGCAAGCGTATTTAAGTATTCATGAAAAACCAAACTTGTGTCGTGTTTGTTGGGTAACTTTTTATACAATATTTCTTTCTGTGATTGGGTCGAAGAATATCTAGACTGTAGTTAATTGTTTTGTTGCGAAAACAAGTAAATAAGACAGCTGTGACATGACCATCTTTGCCAAGAAGCTACTTTGGAAAATAAACATTTACCAAAATATATTAACAAAGATGTGACTTGCATTGACATTTACTTTTCGCCAATCCGAAATCTCGAAAAGTTTAAATAATTTAGAAAATAATATATATTATAGACAACATAACAAACCGCAGAATACAATGTCGCAATATTAAACACCAAACAATGCAAATAACATTTAAAATAAGCAGACAATCAAAATCCAGAATCCCATAAACAGACTATAAAAGAGTTTCGCAGAGACACAGCGAGTATAAACACATTTGGGTTGCGGCAATAAAGGCGAACGTCGATGTATTCAGACGAAGCAAGCGTGCGTGCGCCTCTATGAATAATATAGTGAATCTTACGTAGCATATATTAGCCTACCAACACCGCTTTCAGAATGTTCTGTTTTAGGAAGTAATAGTAGTAGTAGAATAGTTTTTTGAGGCAACTGACAACGTTGTGACAGGTAGTCAGTGACGTCAAAGTCATTTGGTAATCTTGTGAAGATCAGATAGAAAGTCTCGCCTTGTATTTTTTTTTTGCAGAAGCAGATCTCAAGGCAGATGATGATAAGGCAAGCGTAGCATGCTCAAACAAATCAATAACATTCCGCAGAACTCTTTTCTAACCCATTCTCAATAGCAATCATATGTTTTTCGAGTTCTGAGTAAACTCGCTAATTAAGCCAACACACGAATCAGCCCACAATATTCCCGGTTTTTTTAAAAGTTCTAACTGAATTAAAATTTCTCCGAATCTTGAAATATGACTAACACAGTTCATGAAACTTTCACAAAATCTGTTTAAACGGAAAAAGCAAAATTCCAAGGAAAATGGGAAATATCATATTGCGTCGGAGAGAAAGAGATAAATAAAACAATATGGGAGCACATTTAGCCCATATGCGGTGTAATAAAAGCACTATAACATATGCTCGGGCCGCGGGTCCCTTTGTTTCGTCAAATGCGATTTAAAACACGAACAAACACCCTTTTGGTTCAAAGGTACTGACTGCATTGGGGCATTGTAGGTGTTCTCTTTGTGAAACGGCACTGTATAATTTGGGATGTTCCTATTCAGTGATATGTTAGAAACAATTCCTTTTTGAATTACCACAAAGGTTCTCCGTTTCGAACTTTGCTTTGCTTTGCTCTCTTTTACGAGGTAAGATTCCGGCAGAGAGATAGAGGTATTCCATTGAATGTTATGGTTCAGTGATCAGCTGTTTAGTTTACAAGTATCAAAGTCAAACCATTTATTTCAATCAGGCCATTACTTTTGAATGTCAAACTTTAAAACATAGGAAACAGATTTGATTCTACACCCTTTCGCAAGGATAGTTTCATATGGAGAAGAATGGGCAAGAAACTCCATCGTTACTCTTTTAAACTATGTATACTTGTATAGTGTCATATAAATGTGTCATGTGTATTAGAATGAAGAGGAGCTCGTGGCTAAATATTAACAGCTGCACGGGTCGATCTTTAAGGTTCAGCCGTGCTTGCTGAGGTTGGTCCGTGGATGGGTGACCGTAATTACACACCGAGTTTCCACCGTGCCTCGGAAAGCACGTTAAGCCATTGGTCCCTGCCGTCATTTGTAGATCTTTGACAGTCGTTACGAGTAGTTAGAAGCCAAAAGTCTGACATCCAGTCTTACCAAGGGGTATCGTATTACCCAGTTACTGGGTTGTGGAAGTCAGATAGGCAGTCGCTTCATGTAAAATATTGGTACTCAGCTGCATCTGATTAGACTGGAAGCCGAACCCAAGATAATTTGGGAAAAGGCTAGGCAGATGAAGTGTATTTGAATGGTTAATATTAATTTTTATTTAAGTGTTTTCTACTTAATAGACCATCTCTGTCTAACCCCTTGGCGATTACAGGCGTGATCTGGCGTGTATAATTTCTATTTGTAAATAAAAAAATCCTGTAAATACTCAAAGAATAAGAGAGGAATGTTGCCGATAAGTGACATTATAAGATATTTTCGATCATTTTTAAACAACAAGGTAACGCGGTCGTCCTTGACGGTGCAGATATTGCAGTTGTTTCGTTGAGGGCCAATTCCTTGACCTCTTTAAAATGGCACGGCATTCATTTTCTGTTCTATTTGTGTCATGTTATTTATCTCCTTAAACTGTGTCAGGATTTAACTACGTGTTTGATGTAAGAGAACAAATTCATTGACGTATAGTTATAAAGGTTTGAAAAAACGTTGAATAAGCACACTTACCCGCTTAAAGTTTCAGTCAAAGTTACTGTTAAGGACACACTGTGAACGGTAAAGGGAGACCGCAAAAAGACAGACATGTAAGTAAGAAATTTGTCCATGCTGCTCTGACTGAATCTCAAGCCGACCGTCGCTTTAAACAAATTAGGACTTATTCAACTGCATCAAAATTAGTTCACCTAACTAATCAAAATCCCTTTTTGACGAGCCAAATTAGTCGTAGTCTTTTAAACGAAACAAAAACTCTTTTAACAGTCACCTTCATTTCTCAAGCATTCCATTCACTAGAACGCTCGTCTAAAAAAACGTCGTAAGAACAACGAAACGTTTCTTGGTTCGTTTAAAATCCCGCGAACTTAAGGCTGCACTGTAAAAAGTAGAGGCAACTTTGGCACAATCCATGCCTAACGAGCTCTCTACGTAATTAACTATTTGTTTCCAAGTCAAAGAGTAGAGTTTTGCTTCGTTTCCACGGCGCGAGTTACAGGAGGATTTAGTTTGTTTGCCGGGGAGCTATCTGATACGTGTGCGTGTGTTTGTTTTTGGTGAGAATTTGTTAATCATCTGTTTTAATTGGGAGTTTTGCGAGTACTGATTGGCTTGTTTTATTGTTATCAGTGTGGTTTCACGGCGGATAGTTTGATAAAGAATTTTATTTTTATCATCTACTTGAATAATAATCAGCAGTCGATTGCTCTACCACTGCGCCAACCGTGCCGTTGGATTTTAATTAAAATCAAAATTGAGCTATCTATTTAATTATTTTCTATATCAATAGTAATCTCTGCTTGCTCCTCTCTTCCCTCACATCATGTTTTAATATTTCGGCACCACAGACACGACTAGAGTTTTTAACTTGATGAAAAACATAAATGAGGTTTTTAATTAAATTTTTTAACATGGCCGCAGCGTGGGAAGAGCTTTTTGTTGACGTGTTTAAGTACATAGGTGATAATTTTAGGAAGGGATTATTTATCCAGGGATAAGGTAAATTTATTTCTGGTCTACAAGAGGCAAATTTTAATTTGGTTGAATTCAATGAAGTTTTTATACCATCTTGCATAATTATGTGGTTGAAAAACCTTAGGTATAGTTGACTGCATAATAATTGGTTTATAAACCAAAGATTAAATGTCACTATTTCTCAACGTGGCAGACAAATAATCATCTTAGCAGAAGGATTTGTCAAAAACTTTTCAGCATATTTTTTTTCTATTATTCTTTGAACAGACTGAATAGAAACAATGTCAGTACCACGAAATAGGAAAAATATGCATTTTCCGAAGACCGTTATTTTTCTAACGGAATTTTATTCAGTTTCAAACAGACAAACCACTTTATATACGTCTACATTAACATCAAGTACAGAAATGTGAAGAATATTTGCGCATCTCATACATTTCATGTCAGTTGTGTTTTAACCGTCATACATTTTCTCGCTCACTACAATCAGAACTCTTCAAGTCTGTAGAAACTTCAGCAACATAATAACACTCCTGTGATCTCCAACAGGTTTAGCAGAGGTGTGCCTTAAGTGCACCCACATGTTTAAGTCCCAAGTTAAAGAGGACGAGATAATGTCACCAACGGAGCCAAATGCTGGCTCTAGGCTGCTGGTGAAAGATTCCTTGTAGAAAACACAATAACACCCGATCTGGATCTGATCTCCTGCTCACCAGAAGCCTTTATAACCACTAAACCAGCGAGCCAGTTCGCAGAATCTTATGATATTAAATTTTTGTTACTATTTTTATAACTGTGAAGTATGGACGGTAGGTCTGGTATATAGTTATAGTTGTACCCTTTGGCGCCGGCGGCCCTCTCCCGCATGGCATTTGTTTAGTTAACGAATAAAAATAAGTTAAAAAAATAACGCTAGCATTTTAGAGGGGACGTTTTCGAGTGTACAGAAGTAACATCTAACTAAACTGTAAATTCGACCATCCCGTTTTTAACGCTCAAATATTTAGGCTGTTTTTTTGTGGAACGAAAAACGCTGTTGCATTTTATTATCATTTGTTTGCTTTAACATTTCACAGTAAAGAAGCGACGAAAGCGGCGAATAAAGTTAACTTTCGTTTATTTAAAAATAACTTAACTTTAAATCTCAACAGCAAAAAGCCTGAAATCACCTCATCCAAAATAATGTCATTTTAAAATTTGATCATTGAAAAATCAAATCCATCCTCGGTGGATCGCTCCTCGAGCGTATTTACATTGGGGCTATAAAAGGCGAACGTCGCGCCGGTTCGTTTCAATTCATACGCGGGCGTGCGTGCCGATGTCATGAATAATGCACGCTCGCGCCGGGACCGAGTCAGGACCGAGGTGGGACCGAACTGGAGCCCTTTTAATTTTGTTTTTAGATACTTGCGGCAGGTGAGAACCCTGATTTTAAGGTTTTATGCCACTCGGTTATAGGCGTCTAAATGACTCTGTTATTGAATTTAGACAAGTGTTATCGCATTCAGTAAGTTGACCTCCTCAGAAGTAGGTAGGTAACATAGTCTTCCTTTTTGTCGTGTCCTTGGCACGACTTAGTACTTTTTGATTTGCTCAAAACTGCGCCCCTTACACGGGTAGCGCCGAGGACCTTTTGACTGCAAGTTTCGTGGTGCAGAAGGCGGTACCATAATAAGACAGCTCGTGATATAGCAGATCAACAGCTTAGAGATTCTATAACGAATTCGTAGCGCAATGTGCACACAAGCATTCTTAATAATATCTCCTCTTGAACGAAGATTTCATTCAGACAGTTGGATTCAGCAATTTTTTTTTGTTAATTGCTTCTCGCAGTTCAACCTAGAAGGTTATCGTCTGCTGTGTGTGCCTTGAGTGTAACGCCTTCAGCCAAGGCATAAAACTACTTACTAACTAAGCGACTACACGCTACGAGTCTCGGCTTAGGCCGTCGCTTGGGGAGGACAGCATGGAGACAGGCTGGATCTGAATGATATCATTATTTAGGGGCTGATTTAAAACTACTGTCACAGTATTTCGGGCTGGCTCGAGCAAGGGTCGGTGAGGGTAAGGACTAGGGCATGCAAACCGGATACCCGGTTAACCGAAAAACCGGTTAACCGACTGATTTCAAAACCGGTTTTTTTACAATGGTAAAACCGGTTTTTTCGGTTATCGGTTAAATATATTTTTTTAATTAATAAATATTAGGAAAAATAGAAACATACACACTATAAATATTGAACATCAAGTTATTTTTCTCCTATCTTATTGATTTAATAATACTTTAACCATCCCAAACAATATTGAATTGAATTGAATATATTTATTTCAGAGTAAGCACACATTAATTGATATAAGTCCGTATTATGTTAGTAAGCAGATAATTACAGCTATGTTAGAAAACTTAAAATAATTATTATTTTGGACATGTATGACTCACTGTATGAGCGATCAAAATGATCAGGATTTGGCTGTCCACTCTGTCCGACACCACGCTCAGAAGCGTGTTAGTTCTACTTTTAACCCGAGACTGCAGGGACGCCGTTCTTTTGCGAACGGCGAACATGCCGGAGGCACTGCACCGCCATAGGAGCCCCAACAAACCCCGAAACGCGTTGTTATACTGGACGCGCAGAGCATTGCAGGCTTTTTTAGTGTAATTGCTCCACAGTTATTGTTGCACGTGTATAACGTTTGGCAATAGTTATTAAATAGTGTGAATTTAACAGCATCGTGCAAACCTGCGAGAAAGATACCCCTTAACGACAATACCCTGCGCTCCCCATCCGTGTCCATATCGTTATTTTGTTTCTCATTGACCCAAGTACTTAAATTTGGACACTTGCTGTATATTCTGTGATTTGATCTTTGTGTACTTACCAAATGTTCCTAATTTATATGTTAGTCTTATTACCTTACATTTTAAGAGTATGTCAAAATCAAAATCCAATTAAAAGTCATTCATTCAAACTAGGCTGATAATCAGCACTTTTTGAACGTTACAAGAGACAGTCCCCCAAAACGCTCGCCCTTCGCCACTTCCTAGTATTTTAGCTGGGAAGAAGTGGCGGAACAAACTCCCCAGCAACACATCTGTCTGTTAGGTATGTTGTTTATGTAAATAATAAGTTCTATTCTATGTTATGCATAAAGAAAAGAAACTTTTATACTGTTATTTAGTAGTTTTGGCTTCATCATTATCATTTCAGCCGAAAGACGTCCACTGCTGGACATAGGCCTCCCCCAAGTGTCGCCACATTGACCGGTCCCATGCGACGCGCATCCAGCGGATCCCCGCAACCTTCACCAGGTCATCGGTCCACCTAGTGGGAGGCCTTCCAACGCATCGTCTCCCGGTTCGCGGTCGCCATTCCAGAACTTTACGGCCCCATCGGCCATCTGTTCTGCGAGCAATGTGCCCTGCCCACTGCCACTTAAGTTTGGCAATTCTTCGGACTACGTCGGTAACCTTGGTTCTCTTGCGGATGTCTTCATTTCTGATTTGATTACGCAAGGAAACTCCGAGCATAGCTCTCTCCATTGCCCTTTGGGTGACTTTGAGCCTTCTGATGAGGCCCATTGTGAGCGACCACGTTTCGGCCCCGTATGTAATCACTGGCAGCACACACTGGTCATAGACTTTCGTCTTGAGGCACTGCGGTAAGTTGGACGAGAAGATACCACGCAGCTTTCCGAACGCTGCCCAGCCGAGTCGGATTCGACGATTGACCTCTTTCTCGAAGTTAGACCTACCCAACTGGACCGTTTGTCCCAGGTAGACATAATCGTCTACAACTTCGATAGTAGAGTCTCCGATCTTGATAGGAGTGGGTGTTACATGGGCATTCAACATGACCTTGGTTTTGTCCATGTTCATTTTAAGACCCACTCTTTCGGAAACTCTACTGAGGTCATGTCATGGTCAGTTTTGGCTTATTGAAGTCCAAACAAATGCACATTATTATATATATAGGTAAGACAAACATAAAAAATACATATTTTGATTAGACTTTAGCTTTTTAAATTTCTTCTACACATTTTTGTAATAAAGATTGAAAAAAAACCGAAAAAACCGATTTAACCGGTTTCACCGGTTTTGTAAATATGAAACCCGAAAAAACCGGTTTTGTAAAACAACCGGGTTTTTGCATGCCCTAGTAAGGACCGGGACGTCGCGACGGACCTCGACGGCGAGGTCGGAAAGACGGTGGTTTGCATCTGAATTTTCTAAAAGTGCTAGTCTCTTTGAAACTCTCCTGGAAGAGGGTACTAGCATCATCGGAAGTGACGAGGTCATGGATTAGATGGCGTACGGAACTAATGCGCGAGGGTTCGTAACGGGCGGCTGCTGCAACCAGAGCATTACGGTGCTTAATGGCATTATCGAAGAAACGCTTGAAAGACGTTTCATAAACTGAAGGATGGCATTCTGAGGTATACATGTAGACGGTCATTTCAGACATAATAAGGGGCTCCCGTGACTTTACGTAAGATCCGGTTCTACAAGGTTTGCATCCTATGGATGTACTTAGTTACTAATAGGGCGTTCAGGAGACTGAAAGGTCGGTAGCTCGAATGCTCAGACTTTGGACCTGGCTTGGCGATTCCGATAACAGTGGACTCTTTCCATACTTGAGGAAACATGTTGTTGCTCTGAGCACCATTGAAGATGGCCGCCATTAACACGACGAGCTGATGTGGGAGTAGCTTAAACACCCTATTGTTGATGTCTTGTATTTCGTCAGCTGAGACCGGAGGCAGAGGATCATCAGGGTCTTCTACGGGGAGGGAGGACTGCTTTACGTTCTACGAATGCGTTTACCTCATCGAGATGTCGCTTGTCTACTGATTGAGAGCTGGGGGAACTGGGACTCCAGGCTGTCGGCTAGGCATTAGGACTTCTCAGAGTCGTCGAATGCCACGCTCTTATCGGGTCGAGTGAGGGGAGGTATCGAACCCTCATCGGTGGCAAGTAACTCACGTTGCAGCGTCTTCGGAGGACGAGGAGGCAGAGCATGAGCCTATAACCGACTCTAAATAGGAGACTGGCACCGATGAGCCCATGTTCTCAGATACGGGAACAATGGGTGCAGGTGTGGACTTTGTTTCAAACGAAACAATAGAGTTTAAAACAAAGTCTTTCGGTTTCGCAGGAATGGCGGCGGCTACAGACGGCGGTAAGCCTTTGTCGGCAGGTGGGGGCGAAAAAGGTCTGTCAAACGCGTCACTGAAGTCAGCGAAGGGATTGTTGATTAGCTATAAGGCAGCGACATCAGAGCCATATTTCTCCTTGAAATATGGGTCCTGCAGGAGAATGCGTGTGAGAAACTTCAAAAGAAGTCTTTCATTCGCGTTGAGAGACATATTGTCTGCAAAAAGATAGCGGACGTTTGTGATGGTCAGAATGGCTGGAACAAGAGAGATTTTGAGCAATACCAAGATTTTATACCTATTTAATATTACTTGGTACCAGACATCAAATTTCTAGTACCTCGCTAAAGAGGGAAAACTATAACGAGGACAGTGGCCAGCCATTCTGACTTCAGAATGGCTGGATCAAACCGATTTCACCTTGTTGTAGGCGTTATAACTAGTTCATCTTTTCGTTAAAATATAGTACCTCATCGGTACCTCAACATATGTTTTTCTTATATTTTTTTGATAAGCCATAATTAAGTTACATCTACAAGAAGGAGAAGTTATCGAAAAAATATAAGGCCCCCAAGGCAAAGATTCTGGCTCCTTGGAAGGGGTTTGGCGTGTTGGATTGGGTCTCCACCCTCTTGGTTTCGTTGGCCCCGTGAGGTTTCCACCAAGAACCTCGAAACTGAGGACTTTCCCCTGAAGGGGCCAAGGTACGTTACGACGGATAAATCCGAAAAGGAAATCAAACTTATAACACCCCCCTTTTTTTTCGGGGGTTAAAAAGACAGCAATTGTTCTGGGGTGTAGTCGAGGGACTATTGATGACGTCAATACACTGGGACGCGACGAACCGATGACACACAGGTAGCGAGCGGGAGGGTGCGAGCAGGTAGCGGCACGTCCAGACGTGGCGGCGGTCAGGCGGCGAGTCTGCGAATTCAGCCATGTGACATAGCCTCTTTATATTGATCTGCAGGACTATCGAACTGATTGTAGGGTAATGAAATTATACAGGTGCCACCAGTAAAGTTTTTCGGATAATATTTATGCCAGATGTTTATATACCCGTAGGAGTATAACCCCCTCCCCCGTCCCTCCGTTGTAGATCATGTGAAAATGTAAACATGGATAGATTGTTTGTTGTTTTATGGAAATTGATCACGGGGGCTTTGCCTTTTAATCCTGAACACGTTTGAAATATATTATGTCTTGTTTTGGAAGAAAGTTCATCCCTATTAAGTCTATATTTAATGGTCGTTTTCATTAACTCTAGCATAAGCTTCTAATGTTCCCACTGCTGGGACCTAAGACCTCTCTCCGGCACTCGGTGACATCAAACATGTCTAAATTTGCACAGTTGGATTTTCAACTCTCAGCTCCAAGCCGAACATTGAAAGTCCAAGAGTGCATTAGTGTATTTAGGTGACACTTTATGTTCGTGATAACAAGCAAAAGACTTGTTAGACTTGCTTATCTAGCTCTCAACAACACACAAGCTATTGTAGTAGTTAAAGTGTAACTAACGCACAATAAATAGCAGATAATCTTCCAGCCAGCTTTATTAGGGTAGCTAATGAAATGGTTCCTCCGCTCTTAAACTCATTACTAATGCATTAGCATTGGCATTGAACAAGATGTTTCCCTCTAGTTCCTTAAGTTTTCATGTAACTGCTACAATATGTACGACAGAACAACCGCAGTGATACACGCTGTAGTATCGTTAAGTGTTTTACTAGAACTGTTGATCAAAACATACTCGTATAACATAACGCGTGTACTTTACCGAATGATAGGCAGAAATGTTTCGTGCATCACTGTTCCCCAGTTATATTTCTATGTTGGTAATAGGGAGCGGAGGAATGGCCTTTAACCGAGCAGAATTCCTGAATTTGGGATACTACCCAGAAGTTCGATAAACAATCGTTCGAGCGTTCGTTCGTATAAAAAAACAATAACACTCTGCCAGACTCGGGGATTCGAACCCAGGATGCTCCGTAAAAAGTGCTTTAATAGAACTGATACAAGTATTGTAATATATATTTTTAAAATTAACTAGCTTCTGCCCACGGCTTCGCCCGCGTTTTTTCGGTAATTGTCCCGCGGGATCACACTACCGGGATAAAAATATATCCTATGTGCTATTCCAGACTATTATCTATACCTGTGCCAAATTTCATCCAGATCCATTCAGTAGTTTTTACGTGAAAGAGTAACAAACATCCATCCATACTTGCAAACTTTCGCGTTTATAATATTAGTAGGATTTGAGTCACATTCCTGTATTCTTTGAATGAGTGGCAGAGGTGCACCAACTTTTCACTACATGTTATTACTATTAAAGCCATAGAGTGCAAGCCTTTTGCCGGAGCCTATTGTCGCACACATTCAAACGTCACGCTGTTATTGAGAAAACAATGTTTCAAAACTTAATAACAAGTGTTCTTGCTTGACCTGGGACTCAAACTGGACCGCATACTCAAAAATCTCGTTGATGACTACTAGACCAACGACGTATTCAACGAATTAAAACAAGTGTAAATCATTCCAGGGGTTTCATGGCGTAAAATCCGGAATAAAGTACTGAGAAATAAAAAGAATATTAGTGTGTCCAGCTGCAATTAAGAGCTGGTGTAGGGAATTAGCCAAAATTGTTATGCATAAGGCGAAAGAAGTCGCCCCACTCGCCCACTCGGCCGACTCGCCCCTTTGTGCCGCGTGGAACATTTGCATAGCCCGAGTCACCGGGTCAGCTCCGCCCCGCTCCACAGCTCCGACCGCATTTTTGATGCAGGTCCAGAAAGGCAAGTCACTTTTTTGCGAAATTGTTCTTCTTTTTTTCGGTCTACACTTTTAACTTTTTGTTAGTAATTTTGCCTCGCTATGTTAAAGTTGTTCTTCCGAGGTGTTTTATAATATGAGAATAATTTTACAAACAGGTGTGAATGCAGCTTTGCGAAACTGAATGTTAATAGTGTAATCTAAAACAAGTACCTGCTTTAAATGTGTTTAAAATTAAATTTAATGCAAAGCTAGTTAATTATCGCTGTCACTGTTTATCGTGGTTTAGACGTGTTCTTAAGAAATACCACTATGAATATTTTAATAACGACTTGTGGAGAAAAGCTTTCTGCAATAATGTGATGACCTTAATAAATATCTATTGAAGTATATTAAATACTTGTCTAAAATGTCAACGCCATCCCACATAACGCAAAGTAGCTGCAAAATGTTCTATCGCAAAGTTAATATAAAATTCAATATAACAGATATGTCTATTTGCAATAGATGTCGAAAAAGGTACGCACAAACGGTCAATATGATCGAACGTCAAAAGGTAAGCCAAAGGGCAGCGTCTGATGCTAATCAGAAAACTGGCCTGCGGGTCAAGTTACAAGCGATACACTGAGCTATATACATTTATCTTTGGTAAAACTACTACTGCCCATGTGGCAAGAAAATTATGAAAATGAAGTCTTTTAACGATAAGGAAAACGAGGTCATCACACATTTGCTCGCTTTAGATCGTAGACTGACAACGAGAATTACCAAAACTAAATTTTTGGTGATGGTCATTATGATGATAAAAATATTAAATAAAGAACATAAAATTACAAAAAAAAAGTCATCCTCTCACAGAACAAGCACAAGAAAAAAATATTTTTCGATCAGTTTCTCAATGTAAGATCTAAAATCGAAGAGTTTCCATAGTTAGTTAACTGTGGGCTGACTATGACCAAGGTGATTAACATTATTCGTATAAAACAGCTAATTTAATTATCACCTTCATAATGCTGCCATTATTTTTAAAAACAAAACTAGGTTCTCCCCGAAATCAACCCTAATTCGAATTCTCCCCATTTCGAATTCTCCCGAATTTGTCCAACAATACAAAACATTCTCCTTTGGCGACGGACAGGAAGTAAAACGAAAACAATTCGTTTGTCCGGACGGCACAGTACACCGGCACACGTCCTGAGTGGAATTTACTTTTTGTGATACAACACCTGCAATACCACCGTACGGGTTATTTGATGAGTCGATCCAAAAAGTTTTAATTTTGCACTGAAGTTTTCATTCACTTCGGATCCGGGAAAAATGCTGGGATAACGAGGTGGTTCACGCTGAAGTGTAACATAGAATATGCTATGAGAATGCAACATGGTCCATGCTGATAATACTACTGTTAGTCCTGTTATGATGATTTTTTATATTATTATTTACAACATGCAAACACGATCTACTCATATAGTGAAAAGGTGACAGTAGTAATAAGTGCAGCATTAAGTGGTTTTTTAAATTATGACAAGCATAACCACAAAAAACTGTTTTTGAATACTGTAGTGGAAATATTTACCCAAAATCTATGACCAATACAATCTATAGAGCAGGTGTTACGAGCACATCCGAGTCGTTGGCTGGAAGTCAGATACAGCAAGAACAATGCCCCAGGTGTACTTAATCTAACTTGATCTGCATCTGAACACATTGTACGTCGGAAGACATACATCGTAGAATAAAGGACATCCCTATAAACACGACAATTTAGGATATCGATACCATAAATTAGTGCTGTGACTAGTAGGCTATGTCCGGTAGTGATATCTACATAATCACCTCTGTCAGCTATTGATGCGATTGTTACACAAATGAATACTGATAGCCTTTGGTATAATTGCTTGGATAATTATAGCCACTTAAGTTGCTAATAAGATTGAGTGCAGGTTACTTCTTTTGTCAATTTCATGAAGCTTTTAAAAAGGCAGTTACTAATGCGAAAGAAGGACCAAAACATCTGTTCATACACAACCTCGGTCCTCTCTTGTCTTACGCCAATGTTTTGGTAGATTGAGGGTCCCGTGGTCACTCCGGGATAATATCATACGGTGTTCGCAGGGTCGATTCCCTGGGCCTTATTGTCGGAGCAAATTTAACGGAAGGTGCGCACAATTCGGTGTCGTCACGCGTCGCCGCGGTTCCGAAGGAGGTCCACACTATTAGGTTAAAGACAATTTTGTTTAGGCCTCTTTACATTTTTGGGTATTCCTGAATTTGAATTTGAGACGTATTTATGTAGATTTTTGTTGACATTTTCTTAGAAAGTTGGCGAAAATATAGAGGCAATTTAAAAATTTATAGATATGGTGGTCCATGAATCTATGCAATCTTCGGTTTATAAATTTTTCCGTGTATTTGCATCAGTCAAAAATCTCTGTGAAACCGTTCACTGTGAATCTCTCTGAGAGTGTTTTCATACTTAACCAAATGAATTCCATCCAAATGGGAAACACGTAGTTAGAGAAATATCACAACTTTAGCAGCTAGAAACAGCAGGTTTTCTCTGTTTCTGACATGACCTGAATTTGAGGACAACACAGTCATTTGCACCTCCGCACAGGGATTGAATTCACAAAACCAAAATACGTCGTGCACAGAATACAAACACTGTCATACATACAAATATGTCGCAAATTCGGAAATTAAGCCCGCTCTGTGAGCCTTTGTTAGCAAAAAGTAGAGGACGATGCTACTAGTTTGTTTTACCTTCAACATCCTTTGTGGTATCCGATATAACGTCGGTGCCACACAACAGGTATCTGTCTGTATTTTATTTATTTGTTTTGTTGTCTGGTATTCAGCAACGTAAAGCAAGACTTATTGATTTCAGAATTTTGAACCTGTAATAGAAATAACTTTTTCATGAACACATAGAACCAGTTAATTACAATAACATAAAACGTATTTAAGAGACTTCACAAAGTGAATTCCATTAATGCCAAATGCATGTTTCTTAACCAACCCTAGGGAATAAATAATATTTGAAATCTTTGCACAAAAAAGTAGCGTTGTAGTGTTGCCGCGGCATCGCACACCGTCCGACACAGTCGCCTGTTGAGTTAGCAGTTTTGCAATTTGAATCAACTCACTTATTAAGTCTGCGTCATGAATACGGGATTAAAGTCGCTCCGAGCGACGCTAATTAATTGAGATATAAAATAAACATCCCATCGCTCTCTACTTTCCACTGACTTTTTGACTTTAAGTATAAAAGAGTTTCAGTAAAATGTGCTCGCTCTGAAATACTGTCTTAAAACTGTTTTGTTGTTCAACAGTTAATGAATAAGGAGTGTTTTTGAACTTTTGTGACAGACATTTTTCAATAAGTTTTCATTTAAATTAGTGTTTGGGTTTGATTGCGAAAAAGCTCGTGTTTGCTCTTAACTTTATAATTAATTTTTCATATTTTGAGACTAACTTTTGATATTTGCCGACGAAATTAGACTAGTTTGGAGTTATATGTCTTAGGTTTGTCTCAAAGGAATCAGGTAAGTAAAAGACACGCTATGATAAACATTTGTATAAAACAATGATCTATGAGATCTTGGTAACTTAGCAATATCTTTTTTATTTTTTTGTGATATACGTTGAGCAATACATAACTATGTGAAATCGTGAGCAAACAATACTCTAAAAATGTCCTTGAATTATGGCAACTGTTAAATATAGTCAAACTCATCAGCACTCAGCACCAAACACTCGTACATTACACTGTATTTCATTAGGTCCCGCAATAATTTCCTTAGCTGATATTAACAGGTCAGATAGCGCCTACTTTATGGAAAACCAATTTTCCCAAAAGATCAAATCGGCTTTTAGAGTCAATTATATACCGCGCCGTGTTCGTTGAACGAAGGGCAAATACTAACAAAGTTATTTGACTTTCAACCTTTTGTGGACATTATTTTTGGTTTTGTATATTTTGAACACGTATTTCGTTTTAATTGACTTCCATAAATAATATTGCTGTATTTGATTTTACTGGGTTGTTAAACACAAAAAATAAATAAGGTAAAATAATAAAGGTGTTCTTATTTAAAATGAATGTAAAAACAGGATTCCGTCAGTTCACAATAAAACCCATCAAAATTTCCACGCGACTGAAGTCGCGGGCAGCAGCTAGTCTTATATATAAAATTCTCGTGTGACATGTTAGTTACCATACTCCTCCGAAACGGCTGAACCAATTTGTATGAAATTTTTTGTGCACATCGGGTAGGTCTGAGAATTGGCCAACAACTATTATTCATACCGAAAAAAAAAAACCCACGAACGAAGTCGCGGGCAGCAGCTAGTACTTTATATAAATATGAATAAATTGCGGCAGCCTCAGGTGAAATAAAGGGTGTAAAACACCTCTTAACGAAGCCGAAAGGCACTCTGGTTCTCCCTGTCATTGCGATCATTTTTTTGTTTTACACCATACCTGGGAACCTTCTAGTTACGGAGATTAGGGGTCAAAGTTCCAACTTTTTGACAAGTATTTTATTAAATACAAGTTTTTAATGTAAGATTTTTACTTTAAACACCTCCACGGTCCCCGTACTATTCAATCCGTCCATCTTATCTGAAGGATCAGCACAATGTTTTGAGTGCGTTAAATTGTGTTCAACCACAAAACATGATTTTACACCCCCCAAAAAACAGTCGTTTCCCAGCAATAATTTTTGCGTACAGTTACTTAGTTTCATGTACAGAATGTTTGGTTGACGGCTTCGTTATGAGGTGATTTACACGGTGTATAATGTTACTCATAATGAGATTGCAAGTAATTAATTAGAAATCGTTTAAAGTAAACATTTTAAAAAGCATGGTTAATTGGATCACTTTAGTTGATTCAGCTTAGCTAGATGATATACTATACACCGTGTAAATCACCTCATCACGAAGCCGTCAACCAAGCATTCTGTACATGAAACTAAGTAACTTTACGCAAAAATTATTGCTGGGAAACGACTTTTTTTTGGGGGGTGTAAAAACATGTTTTGTGGTAGAACTCAATGTAACGCACTCAAAACATTGAGTTGATGGATGGATTGAATAGTACGCGGGTCGTGAAGGTGTTTAAAGTAAAAATCTTACATTAAAGACTTGTATTTAAAAAAATCCTTGTCAAAAAGTTGGAACTTTGACCCCTAATATCTCCGTAACTAGAAGGTTCCCAGGTATGGTGTAGAACAAAAAAATGTTCGCAATGACAGGGAGAACCAGTGCCTTTCGGCTTCGTTAAGAGGTGTTTCACACCCTTTATACTTGTATCGTGGCTCATTATTTCCCCAAAATGTAAAAGGTTTATGAAAATTGAAGATAGTTCGACACATAATTATAAACCAATTGGTTAAATTAAAATTACTAGCAAAATATCCGACGGGAGAATTAACATGACAATGTGATGATGCCTCAATCAGCACTGTTTGAAACAATGGCAGTCACTAATGATGCCACCACGCCGATTTGGAAATTGATTTCACTATGTGTCAAAGACAAATGGACTGAATTGATGAAATATTTGGTTGACAATAGTTCCTGGTAATTACAGGGTGAGCGGACCTTCTTAGCCATGTATTTAGACGCAGGGTTAAAATACGGCATTGAAAAAAAAAGTCTAGGAAAAACAGCCTCTTTGATATAAATATCAGTCTCTATGAAACCGAACTTTATGAAACAGCCTTATATCACGAATTTAGAGTAGCTCTCATACTAAAAGCTATTTATATTCATAGGTGCTTTAACTACCTAAAGTATTATTTAATCTCCTTTACCTCCTTTACCTGTGTGTCTTGGTGAAGACGCAAGATTTTTAGTTCGTTACTTATTAATGACCCTGTAAGGCAAACATTTAAATCACTTTTTGTAGAACTTTTAAAGTACTTTTACGTTTTCTTACCATTGCTGCCATGACCGTCAAACATTTATAGTTGTGATTTCTATATACAGACAATTTAAATAGTTGTCAAATTGCTAATGATGTTTATTGTGATGGCCTGAAACATAGGTTTGACTAAACCTAGATCGGGCAGTCCACTACCAAACATTTGAATTCCTCATTATCATTTCTTGCAATATGTTTTAGTTATAATCTACTATATAAAAATAAGTCGGGTTTTCCTTCCTGACGCTATAACTCCAGAACGCACGAATCGATTTCGATAATTCTTTTTTTGTTTTGTTTGTTATTGTCAGGAGAAGGTTCTTAGTAGTGGGTAGTAGTGGGTAGTAGTGGGTAGTAGTGGGTAGTAGTGGGTAGTAGTGGGTAGTAGTGGGTAGTAGTAGGTAGGAAAAAGTGCATTGCAACGCATGCCGGGATCAGCTAGTTTATTTATAGCTACTAATTATACCATTGTATGATAAATATTACAACCGCTCCTAAATGTATACTTTTTGCAAAATAAGAATAAAGTGCTAGTCAGTAAGAATCAAAGGTCAAAAGACACACAGTTTAGTCCCTACACTTACACAACATTATAATTTGCCTATTTTTCACGCGTGTATTAATTGCAGTCGTTACTTAAAGCTCGCGGTGGCTCGATAAGGCGCGCGGCACATTACTCATCGCGCGCTTTGTACGGCACACTTCAGATTGCCGCGATTTATGTGCGGACCAACCGTGTGTGCACATTTTTTTATTATATGTATGATGGGATATATTGAGCTGGGTACGTCAGCTTTCGTACTAAAATAGGTACGTTAAGGAAAGTGGCAGTGTTTTACAGTAAATGGTAAATGGAGTTGGTTAGAGTTACAAAACATTAAAATATTTTCATTGTCATACCATGTATTTACATTAAAAGTTAACGACGCTTGGATTAATTTTATTTTTGGTTTTTTAGAGGTTTTGTCCGTCAGGGGTTTTCTAAATTTTTAATTTAATTTTTATTTCATGCTTTTTAAACTTATATTATTTTTTCTTAGCCTTGACTGTCCCACTCCTGGGCATAGGTCTACTCCCATTCCTTCCACTTTTCTTGGTGTTGCGCCTCTTCTCGCTTATTAACCTGTCAAGCCTTTCTGGCTGACAAAAAAAACACCCCGCGGGCCCCCCAGTTACGTCATCGCGCGAGTCAAGTGGCCTGCGCTCACAAAAACGCTTATCGCTCGAGTTCTATTAGCTCTTATCTCAACCGGTAAACAGTTTCGGGTTGTTGAAAAACGAGACCATGTATTACAATATAAACAACTGTCTCATAACTACTTGAGAATTATAAACATCGCATAGAAATCAGAGAGCTCGCCGCAAACATACTGTTGTCGTAGTTTGTTTTTTTTTGGTAAAACTACTGAATCAATTTACACGAAAATTTAGATCTAACATAAGAAATATACAAGTAATCTAATGACAGTGTTTTTGAGGAGTCCTACATAAATTATTCTTGCAAGATTCCAACTCAAACGTCTTATTAGAATCGGCCATTTTCTAACTGCGCAGTTCAATGCATGAAAATACTTGAAATATCAATAAATATGAATAAATATGCCTCGAATGCAAGAAATAATGAATTATCACTATTTTTTCGCTTATTACTAATGTTTCCAAGACCATATTTCATTGTAAAAGAGTCAAATTCATATTTTCAATTTCGACTGACGAACTTCACAACAAAGGAATTTCGGAGAAATTTTTGGAGAAATTTTTGGGTCAAAAACATAATTTTTAGATATTTTTTCCAGCAAATGACTATCTAAAAAGTTACATTATACACTTATAACATACTATACATTTACTTACCAAAGTTTAACAAAACAAAACACAAAAATTTCACTGCATTCCAAAACAAAACATCACCGTTCCACACTGGCCGCCATGACGCATTTTGACAGTCCACAAAGACGCGTTTCTTTATTTTTTTAATAATTTTGTGCAGTTGTTAGGTTGGTATGATGATTTCATTTGAATCGAACTCTAGTTGGCCCGAGACGTAAATGTTTACAAGCGAATTAGAACCTTACTTCTCGTACGATAAGGGTTTAAAGTTGCTGGTGCGCCGCGTACCGAATTCGGTACGGCGGGGATCAACGGTAAAGCTTGCGCGTACCGAATTCGTTCCACTCCGGCCGGAGAGGTTAACGAAAACCAGGAAAGATATGAATTAAAAAAAAACTTGAGCTTATAGGGGGGAGGGGGGGTGTGCAACCTAACCCCCTGGCGATGCCCATGGTGAGAAAGTGACAAGAATTCAAATTTCCAATCAACTAGACCCGTAGAAGTTGTTTAAATCCCTTCATCAACTAGAAAAGAGGTGATGAGCTTCAAACGGCTGAGCAGATTTTCTCGAAACATAGCTAAGAACACTCTCGATTAAAATACCTTTCAAATGACACCAATTTTATCAAAATCGCTTCATCCGTTTGGGAGCGACGATGCCACAGACAGATACACAGATACACAGATACACACGTCAAACTTATAACACCCCTCTTTTTTGGTCGGGGGTTAAAAAAGAAAGATATATTTTTTCAGGCAACTGTAATTTGATATGATTATTTAATTGAATGCAAGAGGCACGCACAGGTTGTTTTATAAAAGCAGGTTCAAAATTAAATTTCGTTTATTTTTCTCTTGTTTTTCATTTAAAACAATAAACTAATTTGAAAGTGATTATGCTTAGCGCAAATGTAATTTACTGTGCCATTACTCTGGGCAGCGCTTATCGTCGTGACTTCTAGTTTTGTCGATTCAGGTCTACTGTGGACCACTAGTCCTAATATTATAATTTCGTTTTGTCCAGCTCTTCTCGCTATTTTCTAAGAGATACAATACCTTCTAGCTGTGTCGAGGCTCCATAGTGGCTATTTTTGCTAGTAGCTCATTAGTTAACTACAATAATGTGTTTTATTGATACCAGTTTTTAATTTACAAACAAAAGAATTTAGGAACAATCTAGTTTCGTAGGAACACAAAATTCTAACACACATACATTTTCATTCCTGCAACACCAATATAAAAATCCCTGTTCCCAACTAGAAATTGAAGGTAGAACCCGATAGTGGGGCCACACGCGACGCCCACAAAAATCGCGTTACTTCCATAGCGCACTGATTTGCGGTGACAGTGTCCGTTAGGATCGCTGCACACGTATATATGTATGTAATAGCGCTGCGGTGGCCGCGGTGTTTGCTCGCGACTCGTGACGTCGGCGCGTGTGGACATAGCTTTAAGTGGCCACAGAATATAGGGAGCCAGGATGCAGAAGTGACAGACCCAACTATGCTGGGGTCTGTTTCGAGTTTAACAGTATATAGCTGAATGGCAATACTTCACATGGAGTGGCCGCATATCTGACCTCCACAACCCAGTTAGTACTGAGTAAGGCTGGTTTTCAGACTTTCGCGACACTGAATACCTGTAACGACTGTCAAAGGCCAAAAATAGGAGTATCCAAGATTGATAAGTTGCATTAAATAAGGGCAGTCTTATAAATAAAAAAGTTTTATTAATATCAGTCCTATTAACACCAGTTTATTCTCACATCAAACGTATACTGCATACACGGGCCATTTTATTGACAATGGACATTACGCGGACCGAAACCACTTGAAGGATCTTTTCCTCTTAGAGGCCGCACAAAAATATCCTCAAATACTACCCATAAGGGACCACAGACTAAATCCATGTTATTTTATAGTCGTTAAACAAACAATCACAAACTGTAACGGTTATAGTTCGCACAAACAACGGTCTATCATTAACTTTTAGCTTTACCGACCTGTCCTGTATGTCCTGTGCGACGCAGTTAAGTTGAATTTTAGGCTAATTTGCATGTTAACTGCTGTTATATGAATAGAAAGGATGTTCAAAGAACTGCAAGGTACTTAAAGGTACAAATTGTAGGTTAGAAACAATAAAGCGCTGCAAATTGATGTCTTCAGACACGGGACTTTGACAGATAATTTACTAGTGTCCGACAGAAGCTTCGGCTTGGGCCACCTTCGGGCAAAAAAACCACCTTCGACCGAAATGGGCCGAAGTTTTTGGGATAGGCGACGCACCTGGTCTACCATTACGAAGTGCTATTATTTTTGGCAAGTTAACTTTAAAATTACGGGACTGAATAGTTTAGACCTTGCCTCTAAACTATTCAGTCCAATTATATATTCATTTTAATTTTAAAGTACTTTTAATACATTTTGAACTTCATTTTTTAGGCTTATAACCTGAACTTCGGCTTCGGCCGAAGGATATGGCGACAGCCGATTATTAGGCTTCGGCCAGACCCTATAATTTACTGTAGTACCTGTCAGTCTCTGGTGTCCGCATACGGTTATCAATTTGTCCGTACCTTTAATCAGCTCAGTAAGTTTCAGACATAACCTCTATTCTTCCCTGGTTGCTGGTATGGATACCTCTTAGAAAAAAGGGCCTATCAATGAATACCCACATTAATATTTCCATCTCTCTTCATAATTTGAATGCTTCGTATACTCCTACACAGCAAATACAGAAAACATTTCACGTATTCTGTACAACTTTCCTCAACAATGAACTTATGCAGGCTTCATACTAACAAGCAGCGGGCAGGCGGGCCAACCGCAGAAAAATATGAAAGCGCCGTAATGTTGGCAGTACTCTCTTGCTGATGGGAATTATTTAATGGTATTCCGAAGTTAGGGATTGAGCACCACCCGGTGTACGGGGAGAGGGTAGTTAGTGAACAATTTTCGTTGAATTTTTTTGTGGATATTATGTTTTGCTACCTGTGAGTATGTAGAATTTTTTTATTTAATATTGATTCGATTTCGATCGAGATGTTATGAAAAAAAAAGTATGCACAACTCTCTCATGACAAGACTCCTGTCAGTTAGAACAGCATTCTAAAAGGTTTTACTCTCCTGTTTTGTAACATTTTGTGTGGCCGATGAATTTTTAAAATAGTTGTTTTTCATGTACGCTTATTAAATAAACTTAGAGATTATAAATAGGTAAATTAACTACTTACATTAAGAGTCTTCTAGCACATTATTTTATGATTTCCTAAAAAAAAAAATCTTTTCACATAAGGGAAAGGTGTACTTAATAATAACGAATTCTATATTCTTATTAATTATTAACATTTTGACATTCTAGTTTTATCGTTTTTCTTTCACTGAACTCTGAAGATTTTCCACTTTCCCCTCAACTCGCGAGGAAACGCTCAGAGTTTAGTTGTTGAGCTCTCCTCCTCACAAATTAACCCGAGGGTCGTTGAGCGGCTCACATTCATACGAGGACTTTCTATTCAATTATTAATCTCCTAAACGTTGGGCTTTCAAGGAATCGCTCATATGGTTCAAAATTAGCGGCGTGGTAATGAATATTTGATGGTTAAGATATATTAATAAAAATAGTTTCAAACGTATAAAAAGCTAAAGAAAATATCATCAAGTAACGGGCTTGACACAATGACACATTCCCTTTATTAGAGAGGAGACCGGTGTCTCAGCCGTGGGAATAGTAGACTTGATAATCTTATAATTAAAACCTAGATTGAAATAAATTGAGCTCACCTGCTTTAGTTTTTCGCCGCAGTCTGTCACTGTAACCACAATAGGTACATGTCAGAAACTTGGCAAATATTCTCACCAACTAGTTATATTATACTTTTTTTTTTAACGTTTGAAGTTTTTATTAATATTACATATGTACATTATTTACAGACTACAAATAAATATAAAATAAAAATAAAATATGTACAAGTATCAAAATTACAGGGCGTCAAAAAATTCGTCGACATCGCTGTCGACAGGAAAAGTGCCCAGAAGGCTGGCCGCATTGCCACGTTGGATGGCAATGCTGATTCTTTGACCAAAAAAGAGGCCAGCCCTCTGGTCCCGTGAAGCATCGACCAACCGCTTGGCGATATCCCGAAACACAAGATGGGCACTCGGGCCCCATGGCCGTAGTGTTTCAACCCCAAACGGCTCAAATACATAATTACCAATTAAATTATTGTATTTGCGCCGTTTAAGGTTTTCAGCACCTGCAGCAGCCACACCAGCGCAGCTCACCGTGCTAGGAAGATGGGATGGCGCAAGGGTGTCGACGCAAGTCGCATCCCACACCAAAGGCCTACCCAACTTCCATGGCATTATGGTCATACCATCTGGTCTCTTCCCATCGACACGTGCCAAGCCATTGGGTTCTAAGACAGCTGGCACCCCGGCGGTGGCAAGAGCACGACGAATGAGATCATTAATGCTAGCGTGCCGCGCTATCCGACCTGCGCTCTTACTGCAGGAAAGGCCATGGTGTCCGAGGCCGTCGACTGCTTCACCACATCGACAGCGATGTGGAGCCCCGCTAGAAGCGCCCAATCGCAGACATGTAGCGAGCCGGAATGTTGTGTCACCAAGCATAGTGCCTATGTTAGGTGACGGTAGTGCCTGAAGCCAGAGACCCGACTCCCACTCACCCACAGCCAGCAGGCGGGCACGCTCAGCAGTATTGGTAGACGTATTAATAAGGTTATTCCGTACCAACCTGCAGAGCGGCTCATCCAAATGTGCGCCGGAATTATCTTTGCGGCGCACTTTTTGAAATAAAGAGGTATAAAAACTCATTACTGCCCGCTAAAAGTTCCTTATAGAAAACACTACCTTTGGGTGCACTTAAAGGCGAACCAAGTCGTCCTTTTCGAATAGATGGGATGATAATATTTGTAGCTAATTCCATTCATTCACCGTTATGATCTGCACTAAAAAATATATTGTTCGAAAATCGAATTGGCCACCACGAGATAGAATATAATTAAAAGGAAAATAGAACACAAATTAAAAAGAGGCGCGAATACTGGAAATTGTTTTGCTTTGTTCATTGTTATACAACAAATTACTTAAAATATTGCAAATTCTCACAAAAATTTCGAGTGACGATAGTGATTTGACTTACTACTGCTTTTATTGTCTCGTAGATGGTGTGAAAAGTAGAGTATTCATCTCGGGGATAAAGGTGCCTTCGTCTTGGGCGACCTTGATTCCCACGCTGCACTCAGGATTCTTGCTTTAACTCCCTCGCTTTGCTCGGGAGTTAACTCTAAACTCCCTCGCTCCGCTCAAGAGTTAACGCTAGAATCCTTCGCTTTGCTCGGGATTCAATACGGCGCCCGCTACATAAGACACTACTTTATAATCCCCTTGGTGCATAATCTACTATTATTTATTACGCTATCTACATACCAAATTTAATCCAAATCCGTTCAGCCATTGAGACATGAGGAGTAACTAACACACACACTCACTCAGAAACTATCGCCTTTTTATATTATAACTAGCTTATGCCTGCGGCGTCGCCCGCGTGGAGTTCGATAATTGTCCCACGGGAACTTACTATCGGGATAAAAAAACTTTTTTACAAAAAAAAAAATAACCGACTTCCATAAAACACTAAAAAGTGGCAAATAATTTTAGTTTCGGCAGTCGGTGACTTGTTTGTTTCATTTACTTTTTTGCCACCGACTGCCGAAACTAAAATTATTTGCCACTTTTTAGTGTTTTATGGAAGTCGGTTATTTTTTTTTTGTAAAAAAGTTTTTATTTTAGCCTTTTCAGTTGTGGTATCTTCACTTTAATCCTAGTCAAGTATAATTTTTATATTGTAACTAGACACCAGCACATCGTCCATACATACGACAAAGGACAAAATGCATAATAAAGAGGATGACTCAAAAAGTACCTAAGCAAAGATAATATAATTCATATGGCTCCACCGGGCAAGCTTCTCTACCAAATGAATGAAAAATCATCTAAATCGGTCCAGTAATCACGGAGAAATCGGTGTACATACGTGAAAAATTTACATATAACAAAATTTGTAATAAAATAAAAACTATATGGCCAAACTATATTATTTTTTTATGGGACCAAATGGCAGGTATTCCACATCAAACTAAAGAAGAATCACGCAAATCGGATCATAAATCTCAGCGTAATCGGTGTACATACATAAATAAAACTAATCGAATTGATAAGCTCCTCCTTATAGAAGTCGGTTACAACAGTTTTTTTTTTTAACTTATTATTGGTACACCTGGAAAGTGCATACCGTTACGATTCCAACAAGCCCAAACACAGCTAAGATTCATTGCCTTGTTATGGAGTTCCGAAGCCTGTGTCTTGGATTCATCATCAGATCTGATGGTAAAATGGTTCTTATTGGACGCAAATGCTTCACTTGTTGTAAAAAATACCAAAATCGCTGTACCTTTTCCTATAAAATTTGAAGAGTTCCCTCGATTTCGCCAAGATTCCATCATCAGATCCTGACTTGGTGACTATGGGACCATTTGGGAAGTATACCCTTTCCAACAAAAAAAGAATTTTCCAAATCGGTTGGCAAGCGACAGAGTAATGCGCGAACAAACATAAAAAAAAAAAATACCTTTTTTAGAAGTCGGTTAAAAAGTATCTTATGTGTTAATCCAGGTTATAAACTATCTGTGTTCCAAATTTCATCAAGAGCCGTTCTGCAGTTTTTTCATGAAAGAGTAACAAACATCCATCCATCCATCCATACTCACAAACTTTTGCATTTTTAATATTAGTAGGATGTGATTTACCTGCATTCGGTAAGACTGGATGCCGACAGCTGATGAGTCCTAACTTATTGTAATTGCCTAAATATTATTTTTTTACGAGTATTGAAAGCCTTGTTGACATTAAGTGACTCGATCTTGGAGGTTAATGAGATTTTTCCGATAAGTAGGTGAGCTCGCTTCCTTATTAGAAATCAATACCTTTCGCAGGTGAGAACATGGAGTGAGCGAGGTTTCCTAGAAATGTTGGAGTTGTGTTTACTTTACTCAGTGTCTAAAGTGCACATATCGCTTTGGCACGTGTATTGAATTAATTAATGTCAGTGGCACCTTGCCTGTAAAGGGTATTTTTGAAAGCTTTAGGTTTTTTTTTTGTTGGCCTGTCATTTGTCTCTTTCTTCCTCAAAAACCTCTCTATCTTGTACGATCTCTGCCCATGTTCGCGCCGCAAACAAAATCAGATCATTAGTTACGCTAACTTTGCCGCCGTCTACCTCGGCGGTGATTTCCTCCTTCAGATGTCCAGTGAGGGACGATCCGTGTCCACCTCTCCGGGTGCGTTCGTACTACGTGGCCAGCTCACTCGCACTTCAGCTTGACTGTTTTTTCCACAACATCTGCAACCTGAGTTCTAATTAATCTGTTTAATAATGACAAGCAAAAACTTACCTTATATTATTACAATCACTGATATACCACAATCCAAACTTCTGTGTCTGCATGTATGAAATTTTGCGCAATAGTTTCTTATGTAACACAGATAAGGTATGATTTTCGGAAATCAATCCTCTGAAGAGGTAAGGAAATTGGGGATATGACATTGTCATGATGACGCTTGTCTGGCGCACGACTTGTTTTAGTTTGTTCTATTCCTTTGACTATCACGTGACTAAATAATCATCACGTGACTCCCACCATCTAGTTATTTACCCAAACCGCCTCAGTTTAGTCCCCGTCAGAGCTTCGTTCGCTGAAGATGTTATCAACTCGTGTTATCTCTGCTCATTACTGCAGAACTGCTGAGTGCATCCTGTGAGGTGGCGAGTTTTAGAAATAGTGGGTGATTTTTTGTGGTTGTTATCTTTTTAGTGGGCTGTAGTGTAATAATTTTAAGGCAGTTTGTTTTGAAAACAAAATTCTTTTTAGAGTTTACTACTACACTGTACGTACTGTGCACGTATGTAATATTTTTTTAATCGTTAGATAAGTAGAAGAAGAAATAATAAGGGGTATAAACCTCGTCATCATGACCAGAACCTTCTTGTTTGGCAATCTAGCTTTTTTCTTTTGCGTATTTGGAAGACACTCTCTTATTTATTTCTTCACTGAGTGGACATAGTCATACTTTTTCCATAAGTAACAACAATCTGGTTGCTACTGTACATTTTTTGCGTAAAACCCACAGTGCATAAAATACGGTACAATTTTATCATTATAAAATCAGATGACCTATATAACTCGAACAAGAAGACGGAATATTCCAACTCGCAGCCAACAACACGAACGAAGAAATTACGAGCCCCAGCAATACTTCTAAACGTTAAAAGACAGACTCAGACTAAGTTAGACTAGCAACAGAACTACTTAGTGCGAGATAGTTATCAGTTGAACAATGGGCACCGAACACGCTACCCTGGCGCTACTCGTATCAAACGGAATCTCATCTTTTGAACTACTAAACACGTTTCCCCTTTATTGCTGGGATTATGTTTTGCTGCAATATCTGGGGACTTTAATGGGTATGTTTTTGGCTCGTGGAACGAGTTTTCATAAGTTTGTTTTTGGATTTCTAGCTGCTTATATACTGGTAAAATTCCAGGTCACTCACTCACACATTAAGGCTGATGCCTATGTCCGCAGTATCATATTATAGGCTGTTATTTCTAGCATTAACGTAATAATTTTAGAATAGAATAGAATAATATTTATTTGCTTAAAAATATGGTATAAAAAGATGGTAAAATTCAAACAATAACAAGAGCAAACATGTTTTTGCTTAACACTCATAAGCGTACAAATTTTAACAAGCATATTTTTTAAAATTTATTGTTTATGAAGTCTTTGACGCTATAAAAACTATGATTACACAACCATTCATGCAATTTTTTCTTAAATAATCTCAGATTCAACGCTTTGAGATTACTTGGTATCTTATTATATAAACGCACACACATAAATATTGAACTTTTATTATATTTCGCCATTCTCGGAAGGATATCGAGTACTAGCCTGTGAGGGTCTCGTCGGTTACGGGGATATAAATCATCTGCCTTACTAAACTGTTCTTTATGCTTTCTCACAAACATGCATGTTTCGTATATGTAAAGCGACGGTAGCGGTAACAAGCCAAGCTTTTTAAATATCGGTCTACAGGATTCGTCAGGTCGAAGCCCGTATATTGCTCTAATGCATTTTTTTTAGCAATGAATGCTCTATTTTGATCTGTGCTATTACCCCACATTATCAAGCCATAACGGAGCACCGATTCAACGTATGCATGATAGGACGTTTTTAATCTCAATGGGAATGATTTTGAACTCCAACAGAAGTTGTTAATAGGGTAAGTAAAAATTTATCACTTTGTAATACTTTTATAATGTTCACAGGATGTTTTCCTTATTCACAATTAAAAGTTACATTTCCATTAGATAATTACACGGAAATATTAATTTAATTGATGTGCCATTCGTAACACTGAATAATATTTAGGTAAGTTGACCCATTAAATGCGAAACACATCCGGTAACATACTTTTGCCTCTAGAATAACTACGAAATATATTCCTGGCATGCGGTCAAATAGTAATTTAGGAACAAAAAACAATCAAACATAGGTGCAGTAAAATTGCCTGTCGGCAGCAGGACGTTATAGCGTTGTCTACCGGGCAATTACGACGGGCGGTCACGCGATGACCGCACCACTTAAGGCAATACTGCTCAGGTGGCACGCTGAGCAATGAGCGAGAACCCCGAGCAATTTCTAGCTAGTGAGAACTGTGGAACTGAACACTTGACGACCAACTTTCCGTAGAACATTAATTAAGAATCAACTCCAATCATAATACACCCAATCCATGTTGAAAATTAGAAAAGAAATCTCCCACAGAATAATCCACACTCATTTTTTATTGAAATTGATCTCAAAGTGAAAGCAAAAAGATCTTTATAGAAACATCTCAGTCGGGAATTTAATAGCCAGCAATAATAACCGGATGAGGTCTAAAAATTATCATAAACCTAACACTGAAGCCGTCCTTAGGGAAAATATGAACCAAGATAGCTATGCGCCTGTAAACCATCGCTTGCAATCTTAACTTACAGGCATAAGATCT
Organism: Cerastis leucographa; assembly: GCA_963082945.1. Taxonomy (NCBI): domain Eukaryota; kingdom Metazoa; phylum Arthropoda; class Insecta; order Lepidoptera; family Noctuidae; genus Cerastis; species Cerastis leucographa. The sequence continues at coordinate 19,531,215 of OY720363.1, forward strand.
GGTATGAATGCAGCAAGAATGTTGCCTTTGAAAATGTGAACTCGAGTATGCTGCACCCAAGATTTTCAATTTTCAACTCTAGGGCAAATGCTTAAGGTTTCATTCAAGTGCAGCTGCTAAATTGGCAATTCCCAGCCTGCGTATATCGATAGGCAGTGAAAGGATCGACGGACCTCCTCTATGTATTATTCATGGCCCGAATTGGTGTTTGTTTAAATTTGATGTACAATATCTTACACGGATTGAAATTTTGTCGAAACTCTTTATATTTGGCATGTAAATATTGCAGTATATTAAAAGTTTGTCGATTTATCTTTGGTTTTGATAGAACTTCTGGCTTTATCAACATAAAGTTTGGAGCGATCAATGTTTCAGTGCGAGTAGGTAGGTAGCTACTTTGTTGAACAAACACGCTATAATTTAATAACACTGAAGAGTTCACATACTTCTTCGATTTATTTGAAGTAATATTTTAAAAATAAAACGATGGCGATTTAATCATTTAGAAAACTAGTGGTTTGAAAATGATTTGTAAATAATTCTTACAACCTAAATAAATATTCATTATGATTTATATATTTAATTAAAGAATTTGTAATATACGCCCAAACGCTCTGTTGTTAACCATACTTGTAAATTACCTACCTCCGTACTAGTAATTTATTTCACGAAAAAAAAAAAAACAGCACAAAAGCAGAACAGAAATAATAAACTACGAATAAACAAACAACATAAAGTTCGCTATCATAAGTCTTATTTCATTACTCTGATGAATTATTTAAAAAGTTTCCACAACTTTCATTGTTAAGAATAAATTTTAAATCTTTTGATCTCTCAAACAACTCCAACTTTATCACATTGTTTGCATTAGTCTGCGAACAAATATCGTTTACAAACTCTAGTACAACAATAGCTTACTCAGGATCCCCAAGATACTGCTTCAAAACCCTTGAAACCCTAAAAAATCTCCAACACAACAGACAATAGCTGCAGCAAAACGTACTTCTTCGTTCCACTGCTGATCTTCTTCAACGTTGCTTTTGTAAATTGGTGTATAACCAGCAATGGTGCCGGTACAATGTGTATTATCGATCCTGGGGTCTTGGTAAAGATCTCCCTGATCAGATTGACGGGCATTTATTTTATTTATCACAGGCTCAGCGCGTCAGTTCCCAGTCTACGACTTTTATTGCGCCTCCCCGCGAGCAAAGTGAATTTTGATGTGGCCCTTTATGTATTTCAATGAAACGTTTACATTTTTTTTTTTTGTTTTTTTTTCTTCCCCTTGTTTCGTGCTTCTTCTTTAGCCTGTTAATTTGGAGATCTATTCACTGGTGGTAATGTTGTGAGGATTCCGAGTTAGGGGATTGGCGTTGTCACATGATGGGAATTTTGAAGGGGTGTTTTAGTATGATTGGCTGGTCCTTGTCATTTTTTTTTGAAGGATTCCATTTTTACTCGTTTTTAAGTTCAACTGTTGAATGTTGAATTTTGAATGTTTTGTGGAAAATTTGACACAGCGCCTGTAATCCCCGAAGAACAAGGTAGAAGTTTTTAGGGTTCCGTACCCAAAGGGTCAAACGGGACCCTATTACTGAGACTTCGCTGTCCGTCTGTCACCAGGCTGTATCTCATGAACCGTAATAGTTAGCCAGTTGAAATTTATACAGAAATACATAATCTGTAGAAATTTCAACTGGCTAACTATACTAAAAACACATACATAAAAGTATTTTTTTCCTCGTTTTTATAAATAATAGTACGGAATCTTTCGTGCGCGAGTCCGACTCGCACTTGGCCGGTTTTTTTAATTACCCAAATCTAGCACACCCACAATTTGCTACATAGGTATAAATTGTCACAAATTAACGCATTATCTTAAAACAAAGCTTTTGCATGCACTTTTCAAGACTAAAATTAAATTCCATACCAAAAACGAATACTATAAAAATCTTTTCCATATTTTCATTCCCACATACACAATTCGCTTTACTCTAAAATCCAATACCCTATATTTACTAGAGAACCCGGAACGACAAAAACTTTAACTACTGACTGACACATGCCATACCTTTCGTGTGGAATTTAATTTCAATATGTTTTTGCACTGAATTTGGGTCACGTTAGTAAAATGGAAAAGGCAAGGTTGTCACGCGGGTTAAAACGTCCGTGAAAACATTTATACATTTTCAAATTTAATCAATTAATCTCGGAGGAGCTCGTGGCTAAATAATAACAGCCGTTTGGATCGACATACCGAGTTTCTTCCGTGCCTCGAAAAGCATGTTAAGCTGTTGGTACCGGCTGTAATTTGTAGATCTTTGACAGACGTTACAGGTAGTCAGTGGCCCGAAAGTCTGACAACCAGTCCTACAGACGGGTATCGTATAACCCAGTACCAACTGGCTTGTAGAGGTCGAATAGGCAGTCGCTCCATGTAAAATACTGGTACTCAGTTGCGTCTGATTAGACTGGAAGCCGACCCCAACATATAGCTGGGAAAAAGCTAGACACATGATGATGAAAATCGGGCTTCATTTAATGATAAAGATATATTATATTAATTATGTTCTCTTACTGAATATATTATAGAACTGGCACTTGATTTGTTTTCTTTAGTCCCTGTTATCTCACTGTAGGCTATAAGCCTCCTTTGCGTCTAATCATCTTAATCTTATGCTAGTGCGGATTAATGCTATCAGTCAAGCATTCCCAGCCATCTTTGACAGGATCAGCTGCAATACTTCTAGGAGTTTTCTAGAACGCTAATTCGCTATCGTTTGCTTACAAAACTTTTACAAAAGTTGGAGCTAAAACTAATCGTGCATAAATAAAATAGAAAGGGTTAAAATAATAACGGACCATTTACAGTTCGAAATAACTTCAAACCGGAGTGTTCTCGACCAATTTCATATCTACACGAGCAGAAACATTTCCCTCAGTCAAACGTTACGACTTTACGAGGATAAAAGCTGATAATAATATATTCTGTTTTTCTTTTATTTCCAAATCTGCCTGGAATGTAACCCTTACGCCTTTTCCTCACGGGGTTCGCTAACCATAACAGGGAAGCTTTCAGAAGTACATGTTCAGATTAATTTCGTATTATTTTTGCTGATTATCCAGGATTACACTGATCTGTTGTTGTGTGTGTACTTTGTTAAGTGTTTTTTGGATAAGTCCTCTCGTTTCGGGATCATGTCAAATCTTTTTATTTTGGACTTAGGCAGGTACGAATATTTTTAATGGTTACGAAAATAATTTGAATGAACCAATGAAACGATCCAAATACACCATAAGTTAAATACTGTTGGTAACTTAGATGAGTTTAGTCAATCTTTTGAAGTTGTTAACTACATGACTGCAAGATAAAATTTATTCATGTTTGGTACTTTTGATGGTTAATGGTTTTCTCACATTTTAAACTGTTGTAATAAAAAAAAACGGGGATAAAAAGCTCGTTGTTATGTAATGTATGTGTCCCTTTATCCCCAAAAATTTGACAGAATGGACACTGAGCAGCCCTAAGTATCGCCCGCGTGCTCGGTCGCTGCCCTGCATCCCTCCACTACAAGGGCACTTGTCCTCATCACGACGAAGCTCCCAAACGGGAGCCCCTTTTTGCAATAAACACATAATATGTAGGTATGTAGTATAGGTATATGTATACGGATATAGTAGTGTGTTGGCCAGCAATACGATGGAAACAGGTCAGTCGTGCGAATTTATTTCAAGGATTTATGATAATACTGAATGTATGGGTACTTCTCTAATCTATAATATTGTATGTTCTGTTTGAGTTCTCATATAAACATAATATTTCGCCTTCACACTAAGTGAAGTCTGTGTTTTTAGACAATTTAAAGTAGTCCCCTTAGACGGTTTGGTCATGTTGAGAGAATAACTAAATGGACTTGTGGACGACTTGTGGACTTCCTAAAAATCATACATTATTGGTGATTTTTTTTAGGAAGGTCAGTTGCGTATTCCACTGATTTTGTTTCGTCGTGGACGAGCAAGACGACTATGTATAGATCGTAGCTTATGCGCATTCTATAGTTTCTGCCTACCCTCACGGGATAATTTAAGATTGGGTTTATGTATTTATATGATTAGTGAGTGTGGTAAAAGAACGTAAGTTAAAAATTATTCACTGAAAAGCTAAAAACAAGTATATTTAAAATTAAATAAAATTTGTACCACTGTCGGGTTTTTTAGTTTTTTTTAATTACTTTTTTTATAGATTGGATCCTGCTAAATCGGGTCAATTATCATATACACAATGTCAAGATAAATGCTCAACATAACTAAGACGTTGTAGCTCGTCCCCGGCCTGACTTGAGCTCTCGATCTTAAGGCCCTCTATACCAAGAACATTAGTCTTCATTGCACAGAGCCCCACAATATTGAGGCTCGTTTTCACAGGATACGTGGACAATGTTGGTTTATTTCCATGATACCAAGGAGTCAGAAACATTGAGACAACTTCTGTAAATAAAATAGACACTTGCAGACTTTGCCATAATGCTGTTTAATGTGTACAATCAGACTGTACTGCATGCATGCCTGCATGACCGTATGTAGGAGAAAACTGTACAGTTATACATGTCTGTACATGGGGCCACTATTTCAACTAATACGTTTATATTACAGCAATTAATAGAATAAATTCCAAACAGCTCAATTCTCAAAGCTAGCGTAATTAAACCTGCAACCAATGGAAACTAACAGGCAATATCAACATAGCATTTAACCTAATGGTTCATATGAATTGGTCAACAAAATGAGGAATGAGTTAAATTGTGATTGCCCGCGATTCGTAGAAACGCTGAACCGATTACTGAGTGAATGAGTGACTGACTGGAAACTGTCAGAGCGATACGATCGTGTCGACTTCTCATTAAACTTTATTTACTTTGTTGGAATTTGAAACGTTCGCGTGTGTCAGTGGTAGTGATATTAACATAGTTATTATTAGTTTGCCGAATAGTTGACGATTATTTAATGTTGTACTTACTGAGCGTTTCAAGTGAGGTTTGTTTAATGTTGACTGTTATTAATTATATTAGTCAGTTATGACTAAGTCCGTACTAATTTATTAGACTTTATTTTGGTGTTGAAAACTGTATTTTAAGCACTGTAATTAAATATTGATGGGTTTTGAGGAAACGGTGACTTCCGTGTCCGTGTTTGTTTCCGGTATATTTCGACTTTAAAGAAGTTTTAATATCAAAATGTATGGAGGACATAGTAGATAGTTTACGATAGCCAATGGCCGAAAAACAATGGGATGACTACGTGAAAGATGAAATGGCTAAAAAGGAGGTGGCTGCTCAGATGATGACTAAATAGGGAAGCGTAGCAGAAAAAGACACGTAGCGCAGACCCCAAACTAATTGGGATACAGCCAGGAGAAATTTTTTTTCGTCAAAAAGTTTACGGTAGGAAGTAATCCGCTCAAATGCATAACCACAGTTTGAACAACAGGTGACACCATTCCATATGGTTAGCATTTTCCAGATTTTCCTTTACGAAGTAGGTAAGTGAAATCCCACCGCAACAAACTGCCATATGTTTCAGGTACAGTAAAACGCGGCGGTCGCAGAGGGTCCTCTATATTTTTGCATACAACTAACGAGTGACGTGCAGAAGTGGTCCGGAGTGAACGGACCGGAACGGACACTGTTTGTACGACCCGTTGGGGCAGCTCGGGAGCCGGGATGAAGCATGAATATTTTATTTATTTTGTGATCGTTTTTAGATAGAATACTTTTCAGTTATTTATAGTGCACTGGTAAAGATTATCTTATTTAGGCCAATTTTTATAAGAATGCGAGGTCGTGGAATCTTGGTAATGGTGCACGCTAGTCATCGGCGTTCATTCGATTCAGGGGTGTACGCAAAGTTTCTTCTACACACCCGACTAAAAGCATAGCATCATAGCGTAGCAGTACTACCGAGACGGAGGGTTGACTCAAGAAGAAAACCTTTTCCAAAGTATGAGTGAAAATACGACTTTGACAATCTGTTATGAGTATACACAAATTATGTTTGTATTTTTTTTAAATTGGATTTGACCTGTCAATCCCCGGCCATATGAAAATAAGCTTTGAGTTCGAGTTTTAAAGTTTCAAAGTGTATATATGATATAGAAGATACATTTCACTGCTTTTGCGACTTTAAAAACACCTACACGAACTTTTATCCTGATTTAACGGTGTAATTGAAATAGGGTTATCGGGGTAGGTAATCATGTCATGTAAGTAGTAAAAGTTAATTGATGGAACAGGGGTTTTATGGCGTGCGTAGGGATGACCCTTTATAGACATCACTGGGATCGTTAAACACAGCACATTAAGACTGTAAGTGGCTTTAAATGACGCTGACACTACCTTTGAAGTTTTAATCAAGTTGAAGTGGAAAGTTCTACATCATCTTGTAACTATGCTACCCAATTACCTACGTAGAGGTTTGCATAAAAAGATCACCATTTTTTTTTGTGGTAGCCCAACATGTCATCTTCTTCCACACTTCTATATCAGTTATCATCTCTATTTCATAAATTGAACCAAAACAATATGCATAAAAGTACGGGCCAAAGTGTCAAATATTGATTTATTATTGAACTATGGAAAACTACTACCTAAAATACTTCCGTCCCACCTTTGGCGGGTTACATAACAGGATTATTTTCTTTCCATCTTATTTTACCACTTATTATCTACAAAACAATATACCAACAAAATACCTCATCTACAAAATACAGGTTACTCCAAAAACAATAGTTCGAACAAATTAAAAATGGAATCGATTTCCGTTCGCGTCCGGGCTCCCGGTCTATCTAAGACAAGATATACACGACGAGGGCACAAAGAATCAATCGGACAGCGGCGAAGCTGTTTTCTTTTTCAATCAGTGGACGTCCTTTGAGAATTCGTGCGTACATTTGTAATGCAAGCCGCATCCCCAACCACAGCCTAAATAAATACAGCACAGAAAATTCTCCAACTGACTTTTTCACTGCGAAGCTAAAAGAACTTTTGTACTCTGTGGTCTTAGGTCCACGTATACTGAACGTGTACTCAGTGTAGTTGTTAGAAAATAAATTGAATATTGGAGAGTGCCTGAGATCCCTTCGTATTTCGCTCCCAGATTGAGTGTGGCTTTATTTTAACTCGGCACATCGTAAATGTTAAAGTAAGGTGAAATTATGGGCAGCGAGCAATAAATACGTACGGGATAATGGAAGGCTGGCAACACTGATGTGGTTTACGACTGCCCCTGAGTATATTGTGCAAACGGCCTATTAATGTCCTATTATAGCTGGCAGGTTTGAGCTGTAATTGAAAGTTAGTGAATAATTATCGAGATTTAAAAAAAAAAAGATTTGGCGCAGTGAATTTTTCATTTAAGCCAGTCTCAAGCTCATTAAATGTTATAAAAAAGTTTAGTTTATTCTTTTTCTTCCTTTATAAAAAGCATCAGTTAGCAAATTCAATGACCCACTTTCCACCGCAGACAAACAATAAAAACATAACACCATCTCTATTTACCGACACAGACTCGCTAACATCTAGACATGACTATCATCAATAACCTGTTTCAATGAAGACCCGCACATATTCACAGTAAGAACTTGAAATAACTGAAGTGACATTGAGGGAACTTTTGAATTTGCAACTTTTAGCGCTGAGCTGAGGGTTGTAATCCTAACAGCACCCTTAACGTCGCTTACGGCATTTAAAATTTTCACGGTGAATATTTTATTCATGTCTATCCGTTCCTAGTCGATACAGATTTTGTTTGCCAACTACTAGTGTTTGTCCAAGATTTGCTCACGTTTTCCACTATTTATTTAAAGAGTAAGCTTTGCATAGGCAGCGGAGCTGAAATATATAGGACTGTGAAAGGTACGGATTTAGTTCGGCTTAGAGGAGTGTTGTTACGATAATATTCTTTGTTTAGGTGATGTTGATAAATAATGTTGATGTACAGTTTAGGTGTTTGAAGTGATACTTGAAAGCGTGTTTTGTCTGACACACACATACACACGCCTGTAATTCCTGAAGGGTTAGACAGAGAGGTATACCTTATAATAAACTCAAATTTTAGTAGCTAGTTATGTTTTAAGTCCCATAAAATGTATAGGAGCGAGGCTATTGCCCTTATAATAATAATAAGCCTTTTATTTCATGCAAAAAAAGTAGGATACATTACATAGTTTAAAGAAAAAAGAAAAGTAAAAAGAAATTAAATCTAGATAATAATATAGAAGTTTGTTTGCATGAACCCCTCCTCAAGTGAAGGTGACGGCCTCCTCTAAAGAATACCATGTGTCTCTATTTTGAGCTATTTGCGGCCAGCAGGTACCAGCTATTTTTATCAACTCGTCTGCCCATCTTGTGTGGGGTCTGCCTTTGAGACGTTTGCCGATTGGACCCTTCCACGTTGTTACCCTGTTTGTCCATCTCTCGTCCTTTAGCTATTACCATTAACTGGGCACAAATCCAGCCTCCGTGGCTGCTACTGAGAACTAAACCTACCTGGGAATCGAACCCAAATCCTCATGCTCATCAGTTGCCGACCATTCGCTTATTGGACCAGGCTACTCTCAAATTCCTGTTTTAAGTATACAAAGCATAAGTATTTATGCGCTTTATGAATCGAATAGAATAGTATTAATTTGCATAGCAGCATGGCATTAAATGGCAATTATTTCCAAAGGAATATTTGACATGGCTTCGTATTTCCATTAAAGATAGTGTTGTTTCTGCGTTCTCTCTTCATCTTACAAAACCTTCTACTAAACTTCAGCCACAAGCCACAAGGAGTGCGTTTATTAATATTAGCTAGTGATAAAAATCCTCGTGGGATATATTATTCGTGTGTGAGTACGTGATTGGAATGGCGTTCTCTCTTCTTTGTAACAAATAGTTGTGAGCGGCTTAGATCGCACACTCTATTATTTGCTGCTTTGAATTTTATTTGAATAGTATTGCGCACACAATGTTTTAAAGGATTTGCTTGGTTATTTTGTTAGTACTTTGTTGAATAGATCTTAGCGATCTTTACTTAATCAATGCAATGATTTTGATCTTTGCCTTTTTAAGTTCATCAGAATACTTTTGACACACAGATTAGTGACTCGGTACAAGTTAAATTAGGTAATACATTCGTTCTTTACGTCTACCATGAGTTGTCATAGTTAGATCGCTTGACGTAACTGCAATAGTTCCGTCAATACGCAAATACCATAGTTAGCTTTTTCAATGGTACGATGAGCTGTGTTGGTGCTTACTACCAAATTCTAAGCAAATGAAGCCAAAACTTGCAGTCGCTGTTGTATAGTTTACTACACGGTGACGTAGGATAGATAACTATAGTGACTCATACTACGCATTTTAGTACCCAACTATCCGCTAGAGGCGCTGTAAAAGTTTTCATACATTTTTTTAACTACAGACGCTAGCGTGTATAGATTGTTAAAACTCATGGTAGACGTACTTATATGTTACGTCATGGCTAGTTGTTTATCTACGGTTAAAATCCTTGGAAACTTCAACATCGCTGCCCTAACCACGAGGTATAGGAGCTGTTTACCGCACTAAATTATTAGAGTAAATAAACAACATTTAAAACGTTCATTCAGCTGGAAACGTTGGTAACACAGTAATCTAGCAATGTATTCCGCAAACTTGCGCAAACCTTATCAAACGAAACTGTTTTCAGCGCGCGCTTCCGCTACAATTAAAAATGTAATAAATCTTTCAAACTGTAACAGAGACGAGCGGCCCAAAGTCGAAATAAAGCGCCCCATACACGACACATAATAAACACGGCTATAAAACCGCGACCGTGGCCCCGACAAAAGTAAACAGGACATCCGTTTAAAAAACAATGCAAAGTGCTGTATACAGAGCACGGCGAAAAAAATGAATATTTGTTCAGCAAACGAATTTCGCACAGTCCACAAACTTTTTGAACAGAAACCGCGCGGAAACGCGGCCGGAGGAGCGAAACGTGAACGGATGGGTTTTCGAACGAAATTTTTTACGAAACGGTTTAGACGAACTTTTTTGCGAGATAATTTGGTTTAAAATTCGACGCGTACGCGTTGACTGTTTCCCTCGATACGAGTAGTGGTGCGGTGCAAAATTGTTTTTTATAAAATGTGCGACGCCGGGCGCTATTGGCACATGCTGACCGTACGTGCGTGCACTCAAGTTTTTATGTTGTTCCACAAAAAATATTTTTATGACTGAAAACCTGTATTTTTGTTTGAGGATTGAGAGCTGGGCTTAGTGTGAAATTTAATAACCATAAAAGGATTATGCATCTAGATCCGATAGAAAATAATGGAAATGCATTTAACGGGAATTGTATTAACTCTATTTGAACAAAAAGGCATTAGAAGAAGCTTTTGGTATGGCTCATGGCGTAAACTTTCGAAGCACACATCATAATGTGTGCTAAATAATGCTTCTAATAGAGAGCTAAACATATTTAGCTCTCTATTAAATAACCGGTCTACTAAGTATTTATAAAAGCCATGTTCTTCAAAAATTCAAAAAACGTTCCACGAATTAGAAAGTCAAGTCGAAGTCAAAACGAAATACATAGTGGCAAGTAGGAAGAACGTGGCCCTGGCGTGTTAGATGCGACTTCAAACAGCTCAAACGTAGCGATGGCATGACGTCTCCCTCCCCCGCTCCTAATGCAACTTAACATCGCGCTTGATGCTAGCCAGCCGACAGGGTCGTAGCGCGGGAGTAAGGACCGGACATGTAGCCGCATGATTTGTTGTCAATGATGCTAACATAACATGACATCATCACGCCTGAAATCCTCAAAGGATTAGGCGAGTGGGACTCTTAAATTAGTCGTATAAGATACTTAATCAGGATCAGCTTGAAAACGGCAGATCCCAAAGTAATTCAGGTCTTTAGTCTCTTGTGAAAATCCTAAAACACATTATCTCACATGGGAAAATAGTGTTTCACGTCAAAATGGAAATTATATGGGTAACACCAAATAAGGAAATAAGTATATACAATAAATAGCGCTTATCAAAATGAAGACGAACAATTTATTATTGCTGCATTGCAAAACAGTGATTTCTGAATCCAGGCTCCCAGCCTATATTCTCCACTACGCAGACAGGAGCGTTCCGTCAACGTCGCAGCGTCTCGAATTTAATAACATTTCCGTGGCACAAACTTTATTAGCCGCCCATAAAACTGAATGCAGACCGCCTCCCGCTCGCCACATCACCCTGAACAGAGAACCTTCGGGAACTGCTCCGAGAGACACCTCATCATATTTTAGAACTGTTTGAGTCCTTCTTTTGTTTTATTAACTAGTTTGAGTATGAGCATGTGTCATTGACTATGCATAATTTTGCAAGTTTGCTAGTTGGCGCCTATGTTTATAGTATGTCCGTGCGTCATCTGTTCTAAGCTATGGACTTATCATGTGGGGTAACTCGACCGAAGCCGACAGAGTGTTTAAACTCTAAAAACGCTGCATCCGGGTATTAAATAGGCCATGGTTTTTAGATGGCTGCAAATCCTTTCTTTCAAAAATTGAAATTCTCCCCGCCTTTTCTCGCTCTGTGTGAATAATAATGATATTGGCATTTTTACAAAAACAAACATGTATTATTTTAAGTTACATACCGAGTTTATACGAAGACACATAAGAACTAAATTTCGCAACCTCTTATATCATCCTGCTGGTCATAAAATGTGTTCAATATGTGTATATTAATTTATAATACCCTACCAAATGAATTTAAATTGTTGCAGGATAATGTTTTTAAAACGAAATTGTCAGAGCGGTTTCAAGAAAAGTGTTTCTACAGCATAAAATATTTTTTAGAAAATAAAAATATTTGATAAAATACTAGTTAAGGAATTTATTATAAATTAATTAAGGACATTTGTATGTATGTGTGTCTATTATGTATTAATAATTGAAACTGCTTATGTTTTGTGATATTTAAATTTTTATATAATTATAATAGTTGTGATCATTTAATTCTGAATAATTTGCACGCCTGCTTGCAGGTAGAATACAATGACTTTAAGGCTGTAAGATCTTCTTTCTTGCAAATAAACAATTTGAATTTGAAATTACGAGACGAAAATAACTAACTAATACAATTTGCTGATTATTCGTATTGCTGGAGGATTTCAACATGCAGAAATGATGTTTCGGGTGCGTAATACCACATTACATAACATCACTCCTGTAATCCCGGAAGGTTTAAGCAGAGGTGTACCTAATAATATACCCACATTTCGACAGTTATGTTCTTAAGTCCCATTAATGGGGGGCGAGATTATTGCCATCAATCGGGCACGAATCCAGACTCTGTGGCTGCTAGTCAGAAATTCCTGATGGAAAAACCCATAACGCTTTGCCTAACTTGGGAATCCAATCCAAGACGTCAAACCCAGCAGTCGCGCTGATACGTAAAAAGACGGTCAAAGTCAAAGTCAAAGCATTTATTTCAATTAGACCATTACAGGCACTTTTGAAAGTCAACAAAACAAAATAAAACGCGAAGCTACAGTCCCAGTCACAAGGCATAATAACTTGTGAAAGAACTGTAGTTGCCCATTCCGTAGCGTAGATCTCTATGGAGAAGAACGGGCAAGAAACTCCATGGACACTCTTTTAAATCAAAATATGTTACAAAATCTTGGTTACATCATTCGTGTTAAGAATTACAAATATGTGAGAACAATGTAGAAATACGGGCAAGTTAAGAGCGTCCAGAGTAAAAGATTAAATCAGTAATTAAAAAATAAAGTAATTAAAATAAACCGTGGCAGCTAAGAGATGACCAGTCACAACTGACAGCGCCCGTTCACGAACATGACGCATGTATCAGCCATCATTCAACTCAACCATTTTGAAGGGAACTAAACGACCCGACACACCCGCCACAATCAGCGTGACATTTAAGTGAGCATGACATTCACATTTCGGTTCATTCGGTGCGTATTAAATCCTGTTCTCGAATATGCATATTATTCTTCTACTGACTGTAACATTCACACTCCAAAATCTATTAACATTGTAGATATTTCAACCCACACAATTGGCACGTCAGTAACAAAGTGCCAAAAACGTAAAACACAAACTAAGTGCAGTTTTAAACCGTGGTAAAAACTCCGCATTTTTAGCTAGGTTTCGCATACATTGTTGCTATAGTGTGTAGAAAAATAGCAATAAGAGTTTACAGCAGCTCGCCTATGAATGCTAACACCCAGTTTACGACCTCATTCAATGCGACTTGGGACGGTGACTTGCGTCAAGCGACAAGCGCGTGACACTTGCTTCATTCGCGTGAGCACCGTCGTCGCTGTCGTCGTCCCGCTAATGGTGGCACGGTGACTCATGGCGTATTCTTCTTTTAGTTAGGTTCTCCGTAGTCACTAGAAGACTTTACTATGTAGATCGTGGTCAAGAGTTAAGAATGCTATAGCTAACCAGGGGAGGTAATGGGTGCTAGGATGTTCAGGCGAGCGAAGCCGTGAGTTTTGTTACTACCTTTTTACCCTATTTTCTGTTTATGGAAGTGGCCCGACAACTCTATGGAACTACGTTACCTGGGTCCGAGGCATCGAGTTTAATGCCAGGTAATCTAATTTTTGCCGATTACCCTAATCGGTTTAATGGGTCGAAAGTGGGTGTCCTATGTATCTTCAATAAGACACACTATTCTAGTTCTAAACCCTTATGTAAATATTGAGTAGGGGAACCATTCCGTACTCAATATTGTCCCGTAGGTTCATCATCATCATCATCATTTCAGCCGAAAGACGTCCACTGCTGGACATAGGCCTCCCCCAAGTGTCGCCAGATTGACCGATCACGTGCGACGCGCATCCAGCGGATCCCCGCAACCTTCACCAGGTCATCGGTCCACCTAGTGGGAGGCCTTCCAACGCATCGTCTCCCAGTTCGCGGTCGCCATTCCAGAACTTTTCGGCCCCATCGGCCATCTGTTCTGCGAGCAATGTGCCCTGCCCACTGCCACTTAAGTTTGGCAATTCTTCGGGCTACGTCGGTAACCTTGGTTCTCTTGCGGATGTCCTCATTTCTGATTTGATCACGCAAGGAAACTCCGAGCATAGCTCTCTCCATTGCCCTTTGGGTGACTTTGAGCCTTCTGATGAGGCCCATTGTGAGCGACCACGTTTCGGTCCCGTATGTAATCACTGGCACTGGTCCCGTAGGTTATAAAACCAAAATTCCGAACACCATTTCGGATTTTTGGTTTTATTACCTTCGGGTTTCCTCACAATGTTTTCCTTCACCATTGGAATAGAGGTGATAAAAATATACAAACTGCCTGGATTCGAATACACCTGCAACACGTACGTCGGTGGCATGGCCTGACCGCTGCATACAACATACCATGCTCAATTAAGCTAAATTGAATATTATTACTTCTGTTAAAACCTTTAAAAACTACAGCAGTCATGAATAAAACAAAGAGTAAAGTAAAACTTCCTTTACTTACTTTTGAAGTTTAAAAGTAAATAAACATGAAACAGTTTTTTGCTCTGACTCAACAGTTTACTGGATGGTAAGTAAAAGTTTAAGTAGAACTACTTTGGAAACAGTCAAGAAATAAACTTTCAGTTTAAAGAGGTCGTATTGGATTTTATAAAGTACCGAGTTGAGAAGTAGTAACTATTCATCATCATCATCATCAGCCTATATTGTTCCCACTGCTGGGACGCAGGCCTCCTCTCTATGAGAGTGAATGGAATGTAATCCACCACGCGGGCCCAGTGCGGGTTGGTAGATGTCACATGTCTTCGAATTTTTAGTTCTAGGACATGCCGGTTTCCTCACGATGTTTTCCTTCACCGTTTTGAGAGCAGCGGTGATGAAATAAATTACACAAAGTAATGCGCCTGCCTGGGTTCGAACCCACGGCTTACTGCTCGTAAGTCGGGGCTGCTACCACTGGGCCACCGCTCCTCGACCTATATGTTTAGTGGGACGTTTCATTCTGGTCCTAAAATATAACATTGACATAATGTACAACACGAGTGTATTTTTTGCTTATACAAACAATAAAATTTACCGCTTGTATTTAAGTCTCATGCATAAAAAGATTGTGTACGGTGCCCTCTAGCAAATTGTTGAAATTATTCACTTCAGACGTAATTTCGCATTATCTTCTGAAAACCTACTTTCAAATGATTCAACTGGTAATTTCGACGTTTTTAAGTATTAATCCATCTGTCTGTAATATGGACGTCCCGACAATGTTTTTTTTTGGTCAGTTTTTAGTTGCCAAAAGTTATTCGAAGTGTATAATGTTCTATGTATTAACAATAATCACAGGAATGTATTTTTTTGTCAAATATCAATATTATTCAAATAAGATTTAGACATTTTTAGCACTCTTAACATGACTCTGACAAAATATTGGCTTCGAAAGGAAGAACGAACTTGTGTTTGAACATGAAAATCTATATAAATTAATTCTTTAAGAAAACTGTTTTAATCCGAAATAATAGGGCTTGGCATATTTATGGAGGAGCTCGTGGCTAAATAATAACAGCCACCCGGGTCGATCTTTAAGGTCAAGCCGTGCTTGCCGAGGTTGGTCCGTGGATAGGTGACTACCCATATATACCGAGTTTCCTCCGTGCCTCGGAAAGCACGTTAAGCCGTTGGTCCCGGCTGTCATTTGTAGATCTTTGACAGTTGTTACGAGTAATCAGAAGCCAAAAAGTCTGACATCCAGTCTTACCAAGCGGTATCGTATTACCCAGTTACTGGGTTGTGGAGGTCAGATAGGCAGTCACTTCATGTAAAATACTGGTACTGAGCTGCATCCGGTTAGACTGGAAGCTAACCCCAAGATAGTTTGGGAAAAGGCTAGACAGATGATGATGAGGGTTTAGCATATTTAATTAAAAGTCTCACCAGTGTTTTCATAATCGCTCTTTTCTGAATTATTTTATTAAACCAAATCATAGCAATATTACATAAACATATTATCATTTTGATCATTATTTAGCATTTGACCTTCACGTACTGAATAACTAAAATCATGATTTTACTCATTACAACTATTTTAGTCTTTCGGAACTTGTTAGATGGAGTGCTTTAACTTTAGTAGGTTAAGAGTTATTTATTTATAACCATTCTCACAGATTTAAGTCGTGTGGATGATTCTTTTTGTTATTTTTGTCAAATTAGTGGCGACAAGAACTTTGCATTGACGTCGTCGGCGTTAGTAATGACAATAAAGGCAATGTACCTATAATTATATCCTTCCAGGGTATCTGTTTTCGGCGTTTCTACTCACATTCGCCTAAATGTCTTTTGCTAGGTTAGCATGACCAAAGCGTTCTCTTTTTTTGACCATACATGACTTAATCGTATCTTTAAATTATTCCAAGAATGAACCTTTGTGTTCTTTTCTGCCATAAACAGTACATTGAGAATGCAAGTAAATAGTATTAGCATAAAATTTACGAGCAATAATTTTGTTGTCAAAGTTATACTGCCATTCAAGTATATGTACTGCCTCTGCCAAGATATTTGAATAACAACATGTCGTAAAAACAAGTAAATAGGAACTGTTGCGAACGAGGGAGAAGTCCAAAACTAATTTCTCTGTGTTTATCAAACGAGTACTAGTTTAGCTGTTGGAACTGTTACATTGGTAGGTATAGAGCGAAAATTGTGTTAGTAGTTCTCTTTTGAAATGATTGATAATTTGCTTTGAACTTTCGGTTTTGTTCCGGTTATTACCTGCTTTCCCAAAACTACTATTAGAATAGATGGTACGTTTCATTTTGGTATTCTGAGTACTGAGTAGATTGGAATTATAATATTCTTGCTACAGCTACGCAATTGCTACGGCTACGCAATTGCTACGACGTAGCAGATTGCTACGCCAGTTATGCGGTCGTAGCAAGTCTTTTGTTCTGATCGATTTGGTTTTTCAAATTCTTTTTACGTTTTTATAGGTAAAAATACGCTTTTAATTAAACTATTTTACATAATGAAATCAACAAAAAACCTTACTACCACGTTAAAACACATAAAATTACCGTTTTAATAAATAAAGTGTTTGAGAGAAAGTTGTTGATTCCCCTAGGTTCCTAAATTAGTTAGCTAATGGTACCTCCGGGCAGGTACCGGTCTTAGTCATTATTAAGTACCAGCCACTAGACCAACATACGTAGGGACATGAATTAGTGCGGTACTCGGAGGCGATTAGTTTGCAAGTTCACGCTATTTATTGGCTATTTTGTGTGGAGTTGATTAATAACTTAGATATACGTAGGTGTTATTATCTTTTAAAAGCGTACCTATCGGATTGGTAGATTCTTTTACTGACTGTAATAGTACAATACACTCACATTTTTCCAGTCACAATGTTAAAGTTGAATTAAATAGGGGGTGACTGGTGCTATCAATTGATCAAAACTCCTGAGTCCGGCGTTCTACTGAGACCCAATTGCACTTTTTCCGGCCTAAAAATCTAAGCCAAGATCACTTTTTGAGGAACGTAGCTTCCTCTAGACCAACGAGACAGTCAGTAGAATTTAACAAGTAACTAGAATTGTCTCTTACATAGAAACTCTCTTTTTATTACAAGCGTTTCCCGAAAACATGTGTATACTCTTAAGCAGTTTGAGTGAAGACAGAAACGATTCTCAATAGCACTGAACATACTAGTTAGCGTAAAATGTTTTTGGCAAAAAACGCTAACACATGAGTAGCAGAGACAATATGTCCAACAGTCTGTTTCCTTAAACGAGTTGAGTAACAGAGGTGGGAACGCGTCCAAAAATAAATATTTTAAGTTTACTTATCAATTTAAATATGTTTAAATTACTTGAAAATGAAATTAAAACCGACTACACCAACACATCTTTCACTAGTCCAGTATTTCTAGACATCAAGCTCAGACCTCAAGCCACATAAAGTGATTCTCGCAGCACTTCGTTCCTCCAGGGGCTCATAACACCTCCTTAAGCCCACCTCTCCTCATTTTTACGATTCAAGACGGACAGTTTTATTCCTTCTTACCCCAATTATGAGTCTGCACTGCCTTACAGAAGCTTTACTACAATGATTTTGATTTGATTGAAATGCTTACATTGCGAAAAGATTACTGAAAGTCGGCAGTAAACGATTTTATGGACGACAGAAGATTTGTTCGCTTAAAGATAGACGAGTTTCGGGACTCTTAGGTTTTGGACAAAAATTGAAATACGAATAAAATCTGTTAGTTGGATTGGCTTTTATGGTAGACAGAGTGGGTGAATGATGACAACTTTGTGGGTTTGTTAACATAATTTTTGGAGTCAAGTTCTTCACATTTTTGTTTTTTACCACTAAACGGAAACGGAACGGATAATGTCCAGATTCTAGAATTCATACAGATCGCAGAATTCACAGTTATACAAGATGTTGTTTTGCAACCTCGTCAAATTTCAGGAGGTGGTCACGAAAGGCATAGATAAGCAATTAAAATTACGATACTTAGTTAATTATTAATTAACGCTGATTTGTTTGGTTATTTAAGTTTGTCAGTATTTCAGAATAACCCCCTTAACGTGGTTTAGGGACTAGGAAATTATCGAATAAACGTTTTAGATTGTTTGTATGTGTGTAAGCGAGGTTATAAGGCAAGAACCAGTCGCGTTTAAAACACGGGTGGTTCACACTTACCGATTTCCGTAAAAAAGAAAAATTACCCACCCATTTTATTATTGATTCGGGACGAGAATCATTAGCTTAGTTACCCCCTTGAATTGAATGTAGAGGAATGTAGTTTAACGTCACGATGAAAACAGAATATTCATATTTATTTCAACTTTATAGGAAGCTGAAAACATCGACCGTTTACCGATGCAGTAAGTTACAAGAAATGAAAAAGTGTACACATGTTTTTGTTATGCTTGTTTATGTATTCTTACAGACTATATAATACTATGATGAGCGCACATGCAAGATTACAATTTATATTCTTTTGAGTAACTAGAAAAATATAACCCGCAATAAATGCCAAGAAGGTTTAAAACAACCAACGATACAAATACTTCCAACTGATAAATATATTTGATGCAAGAAAGCCACACTTTCAGAGCCAAGGCTATTTATTTCTGTCTCATAAACTTATTTCATTTTTCAACGTCTCGTAACGCATAATTTTATAGAAGCAAGAAAACCGAGACCCTTTAGAATACCTTAACATCTCCACGAACATAAATCGCGATTTAAAAAAATAAAACAGCAAGCAGAACTCTGCCAAGAAAGCTTTCACCGCAAGCATTTCTGAACATGGTTTAAATCGCTCCTTTGAGATATACAACGCTACATTACCTAAACTATACTTTATGAACTCAAAAATAGAGTCTAATTTCGTTTAACGAGTAGTCTTGTACTTCATATGATATACGCAAAGAAATCCCAACTTTATACAAAACGCAGAATGTGTATTTTCGTGAGACTGGCGCTCCGCCCGGGCGCGCCTGTCAGCTCCCAGAGGGAGTCGGCAGGCAGAACATGTCTTATAGTCAACTTGTTTATTGTCAAGAATTGGTTAAAGTAGTGACGTTTCCTGCATTCCTTTGATTTCCTTATATTTTGTATGGGAACTTTGTAAATTGAGTTTTTGAAGTGAAGTTGTTTCGGAAAATGTTCGCATTAGAGAGGCTTGGCTCCGTTTGTTTGTTCCAGTTGCCTTGTACATTAAATTTAATAAAACTAGTGCTTTGTGTAGAACCGAGGTTGCGTTTTGTTTTTAGAACAGATGTTATAAATAAAAATGTTATTTTTAGTTGCGAGGCATTTATTATATTGTTAATTTGTTAGTCGTTGTTAATTATAATTAGTTCGTCAGCATTTTTGGGTCAAATGATAAATTACACTTAATTCTGTACACTCTAAAAAGGGCTTTTTAAACAATATAAGTAAGTATTTTTTATCACCCTATTCCATGGGCTAAATGCATGGATTTCGTAACAGACTAAGAAACCTTTTATCAGTCTTTAAGTTTCAACTGACATAACATAACATAACATAACTCTGGTAATCCCCGAAGAAATCGGCCTAGTTATTTTTAAATACCATGTCCCAAATTCCAAGGTCCTCGGTGACCGGCCTCTCTTCGCCGACGTCACCTTTTGCCAACAACCAGGTTTAAATCCAGACTCTTTTCTCTCACTGTAAAAATCCTAAGGCTAAAACCCAATAACCAAGGTTTCTAATTTAAGATTTCAGTATTAGTTCTGACATTTCTTACGACCACTAGTAGGCTAGTACTCGAAAGACATCGAAGCAGTGATTGGCATTTATTCTAATAAGTCTTATAGCTATATACCACCTACACTGCCTTAGTACCTATTGATTCGTCTCCCACTCCCTAAAAAACCACACACTAAAGTCCAGAAAATGCATACACGATCAACTCAAATGTACATTTTATTTAGCACTCGGAGTTAACGTCATAGTTAAATTTTATCCTCCGGGTATCGCCTCCTCGATATGAAGGTGTGCAGGTTTTAATAGGCCATTCTGCACTTAGAACGGCCACTGCCGCGGGGCAAGCGAGCTCCAGCCGTGTATGTGCGCCTGGTAAGTGTTGTAAGTTTTGATAATTTTTTATACTTTGTTTTTTATGTTGCAGTTTTCCAGCGGATGGAGGTTTTTTTTAAAGGCTGTAAAAGTAAGTTCTTTTTGCTCGTGTAAGTTTTCGTGAAAACGCTAATAAAGATAATGTCTTGTGGTCTAAAATGATCTATGGTTTTGGTATCTACGTTTGCTTTGCTTACTTATGAAAGACCTATATTCCGTTGTGTGCGCTGGTAGGCTGATGAGGCAAGGACGAGGCATGACCTTACTTCGCCTTCTACCTTGGATTCCGCCCCTTTTTGAATCATCTCGTATTTCTTTTACAAGATAAAAACAAGCGTTATGGCTGCTTCATCACTCACTCCTACTAATATTATTGTTATCAGCTGGATATAGGATAAATTAATCAACTACCAATTAAACAAAAAAATCTTTACTAAACATTAAATAATCACAAATCACACTTACTTGTCACCCTTCACTTAGATATCGCACTAGTAACCCGACAGCTATTTATATGGCCGACCTATCTTCGAGAAACTTCCACAATTTCCTTGAACATCTAGGCAGTTCCATAGGGCAAACCCATCCTTCCAGAAAGTTTCACAATTTTTTTGAAACTTCTAGACAGTTCCATAGTGGACTCCATCCTTCGAGAAAGTTCTACAACTTTCTGGAACTTTCTAGACAGTTCCATAGAACATGGAACATTCTAGATTCGAACGTAATCCTAGAATATTCTCGTAATGCAGACGACGTAACATTATAATACGTATGCGCCGTCTGTCTGTTTCCTTTTAACACATTGGCGGCTGAATGGATTTTAGTGAAAACATGGTTTTAGATAATTTATCTTAGCTCCTTCTACGCATTGCAAGCCACCTGCAAAAGCTAGCAATCATTACAAGTATTTTATAGTAATACTACCTAATTCATACCTAACTAATCACCCAATAAGAACATAGGTACCTAACTTAGAGAATAAGACTTCAACGTCCACTGCCCCGTATCACTGGACCATTAGCAAGGCGCTCCTTTTGAGCGGGTGATGTATGGCGCGGCTGATTTATGTGCCTCTGGACATGAGAGCGTTTTGTTGTATGCCTCTTAAGGATTGCTGCTGTCCTGGTACTTACCAGACGTAGTTGAACGTGTCGGCTGTCGTTTGAGATGTCTTTTTAGGAAGAGAGAAGTAAGCACGTATTTTTAACATAGACTTTAGTTACATGTAATAGTGTTGGTAATCATTTATCTAGACTGTGTCATGGCTTTTGTACAAAACAAAGTACAATCAAGGCACTGATGTGTCTTGAATGCAATCAAACCCAGTCGAGGTCTTGGACGTGTCATAGATAACATCAATCGTATGTAAATCAATGTTATCCTAATTAAAATTGTCCCAACACCAAGGAGCTGCTGGCCTTTCTCGGGGAACTGGTTGGTGTAATGTACCCGCCGTGTAATGTAACCCGCACGCAAAATCCGCGCTTAAGATTTGTGTTGATTTGGTTTGTGGCGCGAAGCAGATTGGTCAGCGATTAGAAGATGTAATATTTGTGTTTTGTTAAATATTCTAGTTTAGTCACTTTTTTATTAACTCTTGAAGATCGAAATAGTTACGAATCGGCACTTTTGTGATGGTGTTTTGTTTAGTGGTCGAAATGGGAAAGTTACCAGATGGGATGTAACTACTCATTTGTACAGCTAAATACGTAGGCGGGGTTTTGGATTTAATTGACACTGATTAAATGTATCATTAGTCTAATATAATATATGTACAGCTATTAGCAATATTTTTAAATGTCTATTTTTAAATGTCACTCTTTGTTAGTCACAATAATATTATATTTACATATCACCGGGATATAGGCCATGTAGCCATGGAGTAGCCACGGAGTCTACATTTGTGCTCGGTTGGTGGTAATAGGCTCGCCCCGCTTAAACGGGACTTAAACATAAGTGCCTAACTCTTCGCGAATTACAGGCGCGATGTTATATGTTGTGTTAAATGAATAGTATATTGTATAATTTCACTTGAAATCCATTACCGGTAACATTCTCCACTAGCTTGCACCACATCGCCTCTCAATATGGAGGGGGGCAGAAATGATAACGGCATTAATCTGTGCCATGCTGTTAATACGTCGCTCGATAATAAGCTCATTTGAGACTTGCCTTAATTAAATCATTGTTCGCGGAGCTATTAGCGTGTTTAGCTGTAATTTGGTGTAATTATTATATTGTAGTAATTATGGGTAATTGTCTTAAACTAAGACAAAGGAATTTTCAACGTTATTCTTCTCTAAAGTTAGTATGAAAACACAAAACCTCCTTCAGCAAAATTTTGATTTTTAGTTTGTTAGCTAGTTTAGTTCCCTTCAAAATGGTTGAGTTGAATGATGGCTGATACATGCGTCATGTTCGTGAACGGGCGCTGTCTTAGCTGCCACGGTTTATTTTAATTAGTTTATTTTTAATTACTGATTTAATCTTTTACTCTGGACGCTCTTAACTTGCCCGTATTTCTACATTGTTCTCACATATTTGTAATTCTTAACATGAATGATGTAACCAAGATTTTGTAACATATTTTGATTTAAAAGAGTGTCTATGGAGATTCTTGCCCGTTCTTCTCCATAGAGATCTACGCTACGGAATGGGCAACTACAGTACTTTCATAAGTTATTATGCCTTGTGACTGGGACTGTAGCTTCGCCTTTTATTTTGTTTTTTTTTTTACTTTCAAAAGTGCCTGTAATGGTCTAATTGAAATAAATGCTTTGACTTTGACTTTGTTTAAGAACAATTACAGCTGAATTTCAATTTATCGGTAATTTTTCCCTAAGTGCTTGTTTTTGAGTAACATATAGCAACAGTAAACCAATGTATTAAGCCGTGACTAGGTAAGAGACGAGCCTATCGTCGTTAATCAGGAACATTCTAATCTCAGGCAACTGCCGGAATTGTGCCGAGCTGGGTTGCAATTGCAATAATTTTGACGTCACGTTTGGCGCAGTGGTTGAGCGATCGACTGCTACGCTGCGTGTCGCGGGTTCGATCCCCGCACGGAACAAATATTTGTATGGCCTACAGATAGTTGTTCCGGGTCTGGTTGATTGTGTATGTGAGTTTAAATGTTTGTAAACGCACCTACGATACAGGAGAAATTCCTAGTGTGGGGCAACGTTTAAAAAAAAAAATGTCCTGTACCCGTCTGGATACTGGATACACTGTGAGTTTCTAGTAAATAAGCCTGATGTAAAGTTTTATCGGAGTACGTTCAGAGAAATAGTGTATTTATGTATAATTTACCGGCCAAACCTGATTTCAGGCCAAACTAGTTTGTCCTAGGCTAAACCTGTTTACTGGCTTATCGTGTTGACAACATATACTGACCCAAACAAAACATCTACAATGCGCCCAACTTGGATGCGGCAACGCTCGTTACGCTCGCTCGGCTCGCGCGTTTATGATCACAATTCTAACCTAACCTAACCCAGTAGCTCTATATGATCCTGTTATGATGAGCCTTAGTTTGGCCTAGGACAAACTAGTTTAGCCGGAAATTGGGTTTGGCCGGAAACATATACATACATATTGTAAAATAAAGTCGGCTTTCCCGTCTGTATGTTATGAGAAACCGCGTGGTGCTTCTAATAATTATTTTCAACGGATTTTGATGCATCCACCATCATGTAGAAAAAACATTCTAGAACATTTCATTCGTATAATATTAAACTTATATTATTAAAGAAATCTCGATGTTTGTTCATTTCGTAAAAACCGCACAAAGCAGTGGCGGATCGCTAGGAAATAAAAATAACCACACAAATGGGAAATCATCAAAATAATGTTACCAGAATACAGACGTACATTGTTCTTAAATTCATCATCTCTTATCATACCCCACAGAACCCAAGAAAAGTAAATATCGCGCCGCCTTACAAGCAAAGAGTCCCCGCGCCAACATTTCCGTCAGGATATTTAAAACTAGTGTCGATAAGTTCGCGGAAACGTTTTCTCATATTACGCGACATGACCGCAGTGCCAGAAACTGGCACGGACTGGCGCGCCAGAGCACACTAGTGCCACCTAGTGCCAATAACTACATCTTTTTAGGGTTCTGTACCCAAAAAGTGCTAACGGGACACTGTTACTTAGTCAACTGTCTGTATGACACAGTCGTCGCTTTGACACGATAGTCGAAGCCATGGCTGCAATTCTCTGGTAAATAATTATTAAAAAATCAATATGGCAAAATACATTTTTAACCTTTTTCCTAAGTCTTCGTACAATCCAAATTCTGTTTTAGAAGAACATTACCCAAAATGGAACCCCGACTGCGCGATTCCGACTCGCACTGAGCCAGTTTTTACGACAACCGTTCGTTACGTCATCAAGACTCCGTTGATGGTCTGTAATTTCATATACAAGACTTAGTGTATCGTCGCCCGTAAAATATTTATGACTTCAGGACAATTTCGCTTCATTGCCAACACGCTCAAGCTGCTCCATATGTGTATTCAATTGTAGCCGTTATTAGCGTCATAGAAGGACGTTAATCGCTTGCGAATGTTGTATCGATCATTTGGGTTGAAGCTGATTGTCCTGTCAATACCTGTCCGTCACTATGTGAATGTATTGATGAACTGCATTATATTGTATGAAGATAGCAGAAAGTAAACTGGTACAGAAGGTTGACTCCATAAAATGAAGGAAAACGCACGATGACTCACGTGCAGTTAGTGCGAGCGCACTCGTCACTGTCATTGTTTTAATCGCTAATACGGGCGTAAAATATCTAGTGAAACTTGTAAGACATTTTAGCCTATACCTAAACAAATGATAAAACATGATGATGAAGGGGTTCGATATCCAGGGTGGGCAAAGTGATATAAGTAGCAGCCACGAAGTTTAGATTTGGGCGTGGTTGATGGCTTTAGGCCCGCTCTATGGGACATGGGACTTAAATATGACAGGCGAAATGTGAGTGGTTCTATTAGAGGTACAGCTTAGCCTTCGCTAGCTTGGTCAATATGATCCTTTAAATGTGTATCGTTAGTCTCACTAGTATAAGCGGCCTTCTGTATCTATCTTTTCTATGTTACCAATATGTACTTTAGTATCGTACATTATAGATTTCGCTCCAGGATTAGAGATTCATGTATTGTTATTTACATGTAATGAGCTTAGCTTCAACTGATGTAATCAGCTTACTTTGCATTATTGGAGATGAGTACATCAGGCCTAGTTACAAGTTAATTTTGTTTTGTAGGTAATATTGTTACAAACTGGTGAATTTTCCTGTGTCTACTATGTTGCTACAGGATAAAATGCATTCCATTTATCATCTGCTTAGCTTTTTCCCCGATTATCTAAGGATTGGCTTTCAGTCTAACCGGATGCAGCTGAATACCAATATTTTACAAGAAGCAACTACCAGTTCCTTGGTCAGACGTTTCCTCGATGTCCCCGGCAATAGGCACTCGTGGTAAGACTTTCTGGATTTCAGAATACCCATAATGACTGTCAAAGATCTATGAACTGGTTTTCGTCGGGCTTTCCAACCTGCACGCGTAGCATGACCACTGTAGAAACGAGTTTTGTCTACGGAAGAATAGACATAATGACAGGTAGATAATGAAAGTGTGTTATTTTGTGTCCGTTTCTACAGTGGTCATGCTACGGGTGCTGGGCAACCGTACTTTGTCCTTGATGATGTTGACCCTTACGGCTGATAATGTTTAGACACGAGCACCCCAAAATCGTTGTCAAATGTATTTTATATAAGAAAAAACTGACACTATTCTGTGAAAAATTTGTGAGTGAGCCCATTTGCGTAAAATGGATCGCAAAGTACCAGTCAACGGTATGGTGCAGATAAACAACAATGTATGACGGTCTCAAGTTTAATATTACCCGCTCCTCAGATTATAACAAGCAAAAGATTGCCGAAAATCCCCAAAATATTATGAATTGTTTCATAAAAGATTAATCATTGAACTTTTCGATATGAAATTAGAAGGGCGGTCTGTCAAAGGGCGAAGGCAAAGTCTGCGATGTTATCGTGGAAAGTTAAATTGATACATTTTTAACAAGTTCCTTCGGCGTCTCCCGTGGGGACGGTTCAAGTCACGGATTTGTATGCCGGGACTTTGTAGTTATTGTAGACTTGTTCTTTTTTGACAGATTTTTGGTTTGCGAAGGAAGGAATGGATTTATTACAAGCACAAGCTAAAAAGGTTCATATAATTGCGGAGAAAATCGGAAAAATCAGATTTCAGTAGTATGTACTGGGAGCAACCAATCTAGAAGAAATATTTCAACTAAATATTAAAATAAACAACATTTTTGCTGAACACATTCTGACACCATAAAACCGAAATTCCCTGAATAGTTCACCCAATTTTAAACCAAAAGTTGACCCACTTTCACAGACTGGTAACCCTCATACTCTATAAACAGCTCCATCCAATTACAATAATCGCACGTCCGGCTCGCAACGAGTGTAACCCTTCAATAACTTTGATAATATTTTCATATCCTACCCCCCCCCCCTCTACCCCGCGGCGCCCGCTCCCGCCCCCGCTCGCGCCCGTCTCTTACGTCGGGCGCCCAAAGAGTTTTTTCATAAGTTTTAATCAAAATATTCGTCCCGTCATTCACCCCGTGACGAGGTGCCTGTTTATATTAACATAATACTGCCTTATTTCCCTTCTTTCTATTGTTTATACATTATTCGTGCTCTGTAATACGGAGTTTTTTTTTATTTATTAGAAATGGAAAGTTGCTCGGTGCTTATTAATTTTTTATTTGATGGTTGACGCTTTTTTAAGATTTTCGTAAAATGTAATATTTGTTTATCAGCTAGGACACCTCCTCACCCTCACCTACTTACTGCACACATACTCACATAAATACAAACTAATGCCTTTTTCCTGAGGAACTTGGCAGAAACTACTGAGAGGCTCTTGCTACGATCCTTTGCTTCGTCATCGTTCATAGATCTTCACGTTTCGGAAGAAAATCACCAATCCCAGTTATATGTATCTAAAATATCTAGTAAAGGTGCTGCCTCGGTGGTCAGTGGTCGCAGGCGCTACTGCTGAGCATGATGCCCTGGGTTCAACTCAGGTCGGGTAAAGTGCATTATACTTGCAATAAGTGATTTACCTCCACTTCACACAAAAACCAAGCATCAAAATCCTAATTGGCAGCCCAGAAAAATGACGAATACTCCTCTTAGCTAAAAAAAACGATTCAAAAATGGCGTCCATTAGATGGCAGGCACAAAGTCAGCCGTTAGCACAAAGCAGCCTGAATCAAAGGATAAAGGGCGCTTTCTGTCCGTGATTGCTATTTGATGTGAGATAAAAACCTGTTATCTCTCGATGGCTCTATTGTTGATCTTTACATTTTCCTAATGAGGTTCTGCGTTTTTTTGGGAGGGGGTATATTTGAATTTTGTGATGTTGTTAGGAGGAATTAGGGCAACGTGTCACCCAAATTTTAGAAATAGAATTGTTCTAACTGACTGTTTATGGTACACTTCACTAACATCTGAACTAAAGCCTAATAAAAAGGACACTATTGGAAGTTCTACTTTTATCAGTTCTGAGTCAAAGTATAACAACGCGCTAATTAGGCATTCATAACGGGGTTTCTTGGAGTTAGTAAAAGCCAACACAAACATAAAGTAACACTATGACAAATTTCTATAAGAAACAGCACTTAAATCAAACAGTAAATACAATTCCTGTTATTACTTTTCTCAAAGTCAAATCATAACAATAAAAGTTTACATTTCTAACATTGAACCTACCTCGAACCTTAAACAAAACAACAAATCCCAAACTTAACATTGTCAATCAAAAGTTGTACCAGGTCCTGTAGGTAATTATCAGTACCTTTTCTGAATAACAACGTATTCGCAAAGTGGTAGCAATTCTGTGTTTATAACAAGCGAGAAAGTTTCCGATACATCTCGCGTTTATCGGGACCAGAGACAAACAGAGCTGAGTGAGTGAAATCGAGAGATAACTTAGTATTGTCGGCGAGAGACAAAAATTGTTGGTGAGCTACTGTAACTGTGGAGTTGGGTGAGCTGGGGAGCTTGGGACATGTATACGAAGGAATTGTTTGGTCATGTAGATATTTTAAAATGTGATCTTTCATGGAATTAGTGCGTTTTGAACATAATAATATAAATTACTCAAAGATATATATAGATGGATATTACTTGCCTTCAAGGACTTCTGCATTTTTCGGAATTAAAAGAAAGTCAGAAATAAAACTATCGTAGTGGCTACAGCCTGATTGAACAAAATAAGAAGAAGCCTGATTTCGAAGTTTATGTTTATACTAAAGCAAATGCTTACCTTAACCAAACCATTTTTTAAAATCAACTTGACATTTTTATTTACTTTATCTAACTCAAAACTTAAATAACTTATAGTTTATTTTAGCTTTTGAAATAAGAAGCTCCGTTTGAACCCTTATTTTTTCATCGTCATGTCAGCATTCAAAGATAACTCGTGCAACCAAAGAAAAGTTATAAATTATTCCTCAGACCTATCTAATGCGAAAAAACACATAATTTTGATCGAAAGATAAACGAGTGTCGCTCAAATATTCTTGTTACTTATTCACGTACTTACAGGGTTATCCAAGAAAAAATGATTCTTTTATGTTCTAAAAATGTAATTTTAGATAAGCAGCCCCGTATCTTCTGATGTAAGAATTTTATGCCACATTTTCATGCTTTAGAAAATGTGAAAATATCTGCACTTAAGACTATTGTATACATTATGCAAAGATTTTAAGTTAAATCACAGTTTACTCACGAGTTCATTCACGAATTGAATTGAATTTTCTTTTCTTTTCTTTTCAAACAGACATAACATAATAAACCTGTAGTGTTCATGCTACAGGTCCCCTCTCTATGATAGGGTATGGGCTGAACTGTAATCCACCACACGGACCTAATTTCTTAGTTAAACCAAAAATAAGACAAGTAAAAACAAAATTGTACGTACCACCAGTCCAAAGTTCCCCTAGTTCCTCTTTTAGATAGCCCTATAAACCTCCCGGCTGCCAATAAAAAGTTTCAATGACGTCACTCCGCCATCATACCAGTGATACGTCATCTGTATGTTTTAGTGAAGCGCTTTTGTTTATCTCTCAGCCGCTGCCTACTTATTTGATGGCCAGCGACAGGGCTGTAAAATAAACGCTGTCAAGCGCTTTTTCATCATAGTGGGAATGATGGGTACTTAGAATAGTAGATTTTCTTTTTATTTCTTCTGACACGTCTGCAGGCGAGAGACAAATAAAGTTATTTGATTCGCTAGCTAAGCTCTGAACTGTTAATCAGTTACCATTTCTCTATCAAAGAAGAAAGTATTATTGCATAAACCCAGGTGTCTCATTCTTCCTTCAGTCACCTATCATTAAAAATACAAACACAAAGGATTTCTAACAACAGCACAAAAATGGCAATTCTACGTTTTCAAATTAACTTTTAAAGAATATTAGGTTAAGCACAGCACGTAGGCTGATTTTTGACGTTTTTCGCGTAGCTAAAAATATATCTCAGAGTTCAATTCTCAAGCAAAAGTTGTCTTGTGCTAGACATAGTATCTGACAAACAAATTCTCTCAACGTTAAAGTCTAGATATTGGTCATACATCAAGGTGGCTATTCGCTGAACAATCTCCGTCTCGCGGTAAATCTTACTGTCCCGGAGGCGCGCCGGCGCACCCCGCACCTGCCGAGCGGTACATTACCGACATTCTATACCGTGACGTAAGTGCAGGATGGGCTACGTGTTTACTTTTACCGGGCACAGGTATAGACAAATGTGAGGTTTGTCTATTTTAGTTCCTTATGATTTTACTAGCACCAATATTTTCCTAAATCGTGTCGAAACTGGCCTGTCTAGAACCAAAATATGTTAGTATTGTGCCTTAAGTACTGTGCTCGCATGGATTATGGCCTACCTACTCTCTTTCGCAAAAATGCTAATTATACTATCATTTTTGTAGTGCTTTATAGTAAATTATAAAAACTTTGCGGAAAATCTTTCTCAAATAAAACTTTTCCAATTAAATTAACTTACGAGTCAACTGTCTAAGCCGTATTTAACCCATAACAATACAGAGAATAGCATTCTGCGATACAGAAAAGAGAACATAATTTAATTTAACGTCACATATGATAAAAAGAAGCAAACCTCGCACCATTTAAAATCTCCTAAATTAACAAAGCTAAGCGCTCACAGTATCAAAGCAAACCGTCGCAAAAAACATGCGTATGAAACCTCCATAATCGTAGTAGTAAGTTGACGGTACGTCCACAATGTCCACATAAGTGAGAACAAGCGACTATAGACATCAGGGACACGTTATAGTGGACGTGGCAAGTGTTATTAGCAGTAGTATAGTAGCGCTAAGGAAAACAGACGGAACTTACATGGAAAAATCGGCGAAAATAAGATTATATCTACCGCCAATTTTAATACTACGGTGGACTTGTATATACCTAAATACGGGACTAAATTTGTCTGCCTGGCCTGACCTTTTTTACGCCTTATCGGGTCAATATATTTTCCGTCGTGCACACACAATGACATAGGCTACAATCTCTGTAGTACCGAGTTCTAGTGGCATAATTACTGACTGCCGAATAACATTTGAGAAAAGATTTTACTTTCTTCTGTCAAATCATTGTAAGAATGTCGATCTTTGAAACAATGACAATTTTTCTATTAGCAAAACCATTTTTCTTAAAAGGTCAGTTACTCAATTGGATTAAGGAAAATAGTTAGTATATTGATCACGAGATTGGAATGTTTTTATAGAGATGAAAATACATGATAACATGTTTATCTCCCCTCCGGTAACCTTGGCATTGACCGAGGAAAACTTCCTCTTGAGGAAGGAAGAATGGAAACTATGAAAAACAGTTGTTTACTAACACACCAACTTGAAATATATTTGGTGATTTCCTATAAATCTACCTAGTCAGCACCCCCTGTTTATTATAAATCACTTTTAACATCACCCTGTAAACGAACACTACATAAATATTTAACACCATCACTTGTTATTCAGATCGGCCGATAAAGAAATTATGATTGGTGCATTACATTTGATATGCCATAATCATCTTTATGTTATATACCTTTAAGGGCGCTTATGTGATTTATTGTTATTGCCTTGGTTGTGATAATGTGTTCAGGGGTGTATACGATGGTTTTTATTGGTTTTTAAAGGCATCGCTTGGTGTTTATGACGAATCAATTTTTGTTTATAAAAGATGATTTTATGTTCGAAGGGTAGTAATGTGTATGGAGGTGTTAAATTAAGCTGTCAAAAGATTATTTAGATTGCTTTTTATGGCGCATTTTCATGACGAAAAGCATCATTTATTATCGTGTTGTTCCGGGAAAAGAATGGGTCACCCATTAACCATTTTTCGATATGATATGGGGCGATTAAGCGGGTAAATAAAAAAAAAGAAAAAGTAAATTAATTTTGCTTTTGTATAAAAAAACGACTATTTAAAACTCTCATTCAAAATCACAAATTTTAAAAACTGTAGCCAAGCCAGTGAACATACAACACGATAAAAAATCACCAAATATCAAAATAACGCAGACAAAACTTGGCTGCCATCTTTCGTGATCTATTTATTGCATGTTCTTCTTCTGGTGCCTTATAATTACTAAAGCTTGGTCATTGACTTTAAATATTTCTACCGGTCCTTTACATGGTTGAATAGCTCAGATGCAATAGAAGATGAAATACCCCAACTACGAGAGCGTTTGCCTCTAAATTCCTGCTAATACTATTTTAGGTACAGTAGTCCCAAATAATCGTAAGTGGTGGTGTCAGAAACACTAGTCGTCAGCCGTCGGTTATAATTAGGCAGCAGAACAATGGCTGGACGAGATGGTCGGATCGCGTGACTCAGGAGCCGACAAATACAATCGCAGGTTAAGGCGCTCCAGACGGACCAAGACGTGCGTAGGAACTACTGCGATATTTTGACGTGATTCTTGGTCAACTGAGCCAGCTGCCCTTCTTCTTATGAATACTTAGTTAAATATCGCCTAAACTGCTAGTAATCCATTTAATAGAGGATCCAGTTACATATTTACAAAAAAAAAAACTATCAAAATATGACAAATATGAAAATTCGTCCGACTTGAAATTGGGCCCAAGAGCCAGTTTTCAATTAAAATTCTCGCTTACAATTACTCATCATCTGCTAAACTTTTCCCCAACTAAGTTTAGGTGAAATCTAAGCAAATGCAAAAACAACATTTACTGTGATTATTTTTAAACATCATTGCCCAGATTCTGCTACTATTCCCAAAAAATCCTACATCCTTAAAAAAAACTATTTAAAGTAGTCGAGGCGTTTGCTGGTATGTTGCAGTATTGTATATTTGTATAAACATCTGAGCAAAAAAATATGATCAGCAATGTTCCGTTGAAGCAAAAAGCATCCGCCCACTTACCGCTGTCGACCTTGGCTCTGATCTTGGCTAAGTGACCTTTTTGTCCTCACCCGGGTCCGCCCATGGTCAGCTTGATTACGTTTCCGTAACGGACTCTTCGATACGGGTCTGTACTATGTAGGGTAATCGAATATCTTTGGGAATTAGGAAGGAAGATGCTTTCATGTGTTATCGAAATGATCATCTGGAAGATTCTTTTTTGTTGTATAATTTTGTCGGTCCTATGAACATAACTTATTAAAAGTATTTTTTTAGGAATAGTATTTAATTAAAGTAGGTATTCAATACGTGAACAAAAAAACCAGCGGCCGCCCGTTACGAACCCTCGCGCATTAGTACAGTACGCCGTCCTAGGCATACCCTTGTCACTCCAGATGATGCTATCACCCTCCTCCAGGAGAGTAGCAAAGAGACTAGCACTCTTAAAAAGTTCCGACTCAAACCGCCGTCTTTCCGACCTCGCCGTCGAGGTCCGTCGCGACGTCCCGGTCCATCCCCTCCCCGACCCTCGCTCGAGCCAGCCCGCGATGCTGTGCCAGTAGTTTTAAATCAGCCCCTAAATAATGATACCATTCAGATCCAGCCTGTCCCCATGCAGTCCTCCCCCAGCGACGCCCTAAGCCGAGGTTCGTACCCCACAGGGGGTGCCCTTAGCGTGCAGTCGCTTAGTTTGTAAGTTTTTATGCCCTGGCTGGAGGCCTTACTCTAAAGGCACCCACAGGATAGTCCGGTTAAGCAGACGACAACCTCATAGGTTGAACTGCGAGATGCCATTCAAAAAAAAAAAAAAAAAACGTTAACGTGAAGGTCGTCGTCTCATAGTTTACTAGTGTGCCAAATTTGATGGAATCCTGTTCATCCCTTTTGGCATGAAGGCATAATAAACATATAAGTAAACGAAATCACTTTCACTCATTATAATGAGTTATGCCCGATTCGTCACCAAAAAATTCAGTGACGAATCGGAACAGTGACGAGTTTTTTATACCCGATGTCCCAACTCGTCGTCCCAAGAAAACAAATTTTTATTTTATTTAATATCGATGTTCCCGACTCGTCAACAGTACAAATAGCAGGATGTTAAATTCAGCCTTTTTAAAGACTATCCGACTGTTTTAGTCTCTCTTTCATTCAAAGAGTTCCTGAATAAAGACTTTCATTTCACACCCAATCTTCGACGATGGCTGCAATCGTTTTCGATTTGTTTTCAAGCAAGTCGATCAAAGCAGCAAAATCGTCGCGTTATCGATGCGATCGGAAACCCGACGCAGCGTTGGACAGCACGGACACTAATCCATCAAGCGTCCACGCTGAAAAACTTCTGCCAATATATCCTCAAACAAACTGCAAAAATGCCTACCGTTTGACATTAATCTTGTAACGGGTATATTTTTAATGTGTTCAGGCGTCCAAGTTTTTTTTTAATTTGTAATTTGTAGTGCTTACAAATACTACATTGTTTTTAAATGATATTATGCTATACTATATTTTATATTATGTGTCGTTCTAAGCTGTTATTTTTATGACTACAACAAAAGGCAGAGATAAAGTCTCTACTTTATGATAACCATCACCTTGAAGAAACACTAATAAATCAACTAGCTGTCCCGCGCAACTTCGTCTGCGTCACATTTCCCCGTTTTCGCAACATTTTTCATTGCTGCTGCGCTCCTTTTGGTCGTAGCGTGATGATATATAGCCTATGTCCTTTCTCATGTTGAAATCTATCTTCTTGCCAAATTTCATTAAGATCCGATCAGCCGTTTAGTTGTGAAAAGGTAACAAACAAACAGACAAACAGAGTGACTTTCGCATTTATAATATTAGTATGGAAGTATGGATTAATATTTTTACGAAAGAGACGCTAAATACTAGACTTGTTCGGTTTAGCTTTAGTCAATTGCAGCGTGCCGCTTCTGTGTGTCGAGCCTCTAAATTTAGTGTCGGTACTATAATAACGGGTATTTTGTGTAATTCACAAAATTACTACACGAAGTATAAGGATAATGTGAATGAGCCTACTGTTCTGTGATTTTCAGTGCTAATGGCGACCTCACTTTTTTACCCAACCTAATACTCCTTATTTACGGACCAAGCACTGTAATATTATTTTATTTATTTTTTTATAAGAACAAGGCCTGTGCGTGTTAGTGAGGGCTCTTTATTTCTTAGTTAACCTTTTGGTTTAGCAAAGAAAAAGAAATAGGTAGTGAGCTTATTATTTTCTGGAAAATAATTGGCTTTCTACTTTCTGTTCGTGGCCATTACACGTGGAGTAACGAATTACTTTTACCTATAGTAAAATAATGTAATGATAGAAATATCCAGAAAATATACTTTAACAAACCTTACTTAAAATACTTTAATAAGTCTTGAACTAGAATTTGGTGTAATTCACTGTTCTGTGGTTAATCGAGTGTAGTTTTTATAGTTTAAAAGAATTTATAGATAAAAAATGTTGATGTTTTTTTTTTTTTAAAAAAGGTTTTTGTTGTTTAACTGGTTTTTAAAATTTTGCATGCTATGTTTTATCCTAGCTAAACATGCTTGTGCCTCAATTTGTATTAAACACCCTTGTATACCATGTTTTATGCAAATAAATATTCTATTCTATTCTATCTTGTTAGCACTGTAATTGTTACATAATTAGTATAATATGATGGTACGCGGTACGACTTTTGACCCCATTTTTGCTGTTCATTATTTAAACAATTCCACAACACAATGCTTTCCGTGTCGCTGTCAGTAAGTGGCTCAGCGATACATTTGCCATCAAAAACGATTTCCACACTGGCAGCACCGCGAAAATAAAAAATAAAATCCCGCCACAACGACACGCAGATTTATTAAAAATGTAACCCGTTAAGTAGAAAATGAAATCGCCCTTTTTCGAAATGATTACATTTGTGTGTGGACTGTTGAAAAAAAGGCAAAACTTTTTCGTTTGGCATTCTGCTGAGTCCGGTAGTGTAACGGGCACAATTTAGAGAGTTGGCCAGTTGGGCACAATCGCGGGCAGAAAGCCGCGGCATCCGGGCTGCTTTTGTGCTTTTTTGTTTGTTCCCCCTCGTATGCCCCCGTGTGCCCTCGTGGGTCGAACGTAGAGCCTTCATCGAATTATGGACGTATCTCTTCATTATATTGAGCTCGTTTAAACGTAGATAAGTCTGTTTAACGTTTCAAAAAGGGTTGGTTTTACGTGAGCTCGTATTATAACTAGTTTTAAGTTCTTTGTTCTTACTCTGTGTTGTGGTATAGTTCCTCATAATTACCTACTGCTGATTATGTAATTTACAGTTGTACTTAAAGTCACGGTCACGAAGTTATTACCGACAAACGGTAACATAAATCGATTCATCCCATTTCGTATCAAAAGATAGAAAAAAATAAGTCGCTGCTTGTATTTATTTAATAAAGAAAAAGGTACCTACTTCACTGCCTAGAAATCAGATTGTCTTCGATCTGAGTCGTCCCGAAGTGGCGCCTAAAGCGCTAACATTGGCGAAATCCTCACAAATTCGTATATTTGTTGGAAAAATTCTCGAAACCTCGTTAGGGACGTCTGTAAAAGGAAATGGAAACTCTTAGGAGTTGATTGATGACGTTTATTTTAAGTTGTTCAATCGATCAGCTGACGGGAACTTAACGCTTTCGACGAATTTTTTTAAACACTTCTGTTAAGTCGACTTTTGGATGTATAACTTGGAGAAACTACCAGAAGTTATCTCTATATGTCTTGTGTACAAATACACATAGTGTTGCCAATATACGTTACTTGTTAAGCTACTACTAAATAATACAAGAGACCATAACACAAACACCTGTCGTAAACGTAAATTGGAACAGTTTTAGAATCGAAAAAAAATACAAGTTGTTATTTATAATTTAGTTTTTACGGTATAATTGAATTTTGTAATTTTTTTACGGCCAGCGATATCAAACTATAAATATGAAAGAAGTCTTAAAACTTACTTTACAAATTCAATAATATTTTCAAATCTGTAAATATGCGTTTTGTTTAAAGTTTGATGAAACTGGTGCAGACTTTTTGCGGAGTGTTCGCAGTTGGTCTGCAACCTGACCATACTCGCTGACCGTTACTCTACGCACTCGCCTAGGGCGCTAGGCCAATCACACACACTGACTTTGACACTGACTCACACACAGGCCATTGTTTAATGCATGTAAGATCTTCTAAGACCCTTTGAAGTACATCCAATCGACTGTGAACAAGTCCAATAGTGCCACAGTGTATCTCCATCCCAGTGCGTCCACTGAGTCTATTATGCAAATAGTGGGTGTTTATGTCCGCTAATCTGTTTGTTCGGACGACTCCTTGCAGTCTGTGGTCGATAGAACCCGGCTTTATTAGTGGTCGAGGAAATAAACATTGGACTTTAGGTTCTTCTGTGGTACTGTTGAAGGGGTTTTGTGTATGTAAGTGGAACGAATTATTTTATGACGTCGCGTTGTAAGTAAGAGATGGTAAAGAATATTTCAGAAGGTAAGTTAAATGACTGATTGAATGATGCTTTCATGATACTCGTATATATGATACAGTCAAAGCTGCTGTAAAGTGGTTATTACAGGTGAAATAATAATGTGTATGCCTGTTATTATTAGAGCTATTAAATATAATGAGCGCCGTGAAAAGCCTGTTGCACTCAGCTGGCTTATACTCGTAACTATGCTCAATTGCTCATCATTATATGTCATGACTATGTACCCCATTAAGTCTTAGTGAATCATGCTTGCTCAAAGAACAACTTAGCTTATGTTTTTAATCATTTAGATCCTCGACTCCGTTATGATGAAGTTAGTTTATTTGGCCACCCATCAAATTAACTAGATAGTAACTTCATTTTATTAAGCCTTTTCTGGTTCAAGTACTTTGAAATACAACATTGTATTTTTTCAACGTGTACCATTTTATAGATCCGTAATAAGCCGAACTATCCAAACACCAATCCGCTTAACGTGACACACACATCGTATCTGACTTCCCTAAACCGCTACGTCATCAGCTACATCTTCTTCTGGATTTACCTCGTGGCTTATTATTCCGCGACAAGTAAACACTTGGTGAGTCGCTTCAAGGCAGACTAGACTAGACTAGCGCGACTTGGTGAGCAATTTTATTGAAACGCAAAACCTAGCACACAGGTGCGACGCGACAAGCAGTAACGCTTGGTGCGACGCGCCCCAAGCTAGAAAGCACTCGTCGAACATTTTGCATGATGTCGCCTGCGTACATGAGGAACAATTAAGAACGCGAAAAGGTGTGTTTATTCTAAGTACACCTCTAGTCTGTCTGATCCTTCGGAAAAAACAGGCGAGATTGTATGATACTTAATTAATAATCATCTACACATAATAATATATGCCAACTAATCAGGGGGTCTACTCTCTAAGCACGAAGTCCGTAGTTACGGTCGTTTCCTACTTCTTATCACTTACGGACATAAGATTCGTTAGGGGTCCGAACTAAAAATAAATGACAATACTTACTCCCGATGTGTTTTCAAAACTCATGAATCTGAAAATATTAGAGAGTAGGGTTCATTTCGAAGTATAAAGCTAGTTATAGACGGACCCGTACTTTCGTTGACGGACTTAGAGAGTAGGCCCCCAGTACCCACGTATCCCGCTCACTAAGACCAACAAGTCCCTCGTCTGCACAGACTAAGCGATTGTTGTATTACGCGGTTATTTTTCGGGTTACCCGGTTTGTTCTCCGATCATATTTGAGGGTAGTAAATAATCGGAGATTGTGACGTATTTCTATTCTTTTGAAATGACTAAGCAGTAAGCGTGTTCCCGAAGGAAATCTTTTTAGTTCACCTTCAGGCGATTTTAGCGATTGAAAGGTCACATATTTTTTGCCGGTTAAATGTCTAGACAGGTTGACTGGATAACTCGATGATATTGTTGTTTATGCTAGCAATTGAATAGCAGTAAAATACAAAATCTTTCTTTGCGTATCTATGCTGAAATGATTATTTCTTAAAATTGTAAGAACATAACTAGATTGATATTTTTTTAGGTATTTATTTATTTGCAAATTATTCGTCGTTGATCAATCAATCTGAGCAGATCACATTAATTAGAAGGCTATGTTTAACTCAATTACCAACGTGTTTTTTTTTATGAGATCTCCTTACTTTGAGTACAGTGTTCTAATTTTTGGGTCCATTGACTTACAAGGATATGACAGAGCTGACTGGGAAGAACAGTTGCTACCCGGTCAGGCCAAGTTAAGTTCCATCATACGCCTGAGTCCTGGAACGTGAAGGTCGCATGATAGGCAGAAAAACCGGCCAAGCGCGAGTCGGACTCGCGCACGAAGCGTTCCGTACCATTATTTATAAAAACAAGCAAAAAAATCACTTTTTTGTATGGGAAGCCCCTAAAACATTTATTTTAGTCTGTTTTTAGTATTTGTTGTTATAACATCAACAGAAATACATAATATGTAGAAACTTCAACTGCCTACCTATCACGGTTCATGAGATACAGCCTGGTGACAGACGGATGGACGGACGGACAGCGAAGTCTTAGTAGTAGGGTCCCGTTTGACCCTTTGGGTACGGAACCCTAAAAATGAGGCATGTCCTGTGAGGTGTCAGTTTAGACAAAGCAGTTTGAATTCCGGAAAACGGCTCGAGAACAAAATCGTTCTCATGTGGATCTCTGGAAATCAAGTTCCCAAAACCTTTGGATATAAAAAAAATATAACTAAAAGAAGCCACGTTTTACGTAGAAATAGTAAATGTTATAACATAGCCGTGGGAGGCAAAGTTATGATATTGTAACGGCAAGTTTAGCAGGCGCTGCGCTAAACCGCTGCAGTTTGCAACTAAAGTTAGGATCAGGTTGCGTCGGTATTTTTCATTGTAAAATATCTGCTGAAATGTATCAACTTCAGTCGTGTTGCGACGCGGAAATATTATGTTGTGATAACGGTGATTTAGTTGTAGAAGAGGAGGATAATAGAAGATACGAATTTAAACAAGCACAAGTAACCGAAGGTTGAAAAAACATCTATTATCAATAGCTCTTAAAAAAAATATCTGGTTCCTAATTTTTTTTGATGATGTCATTGTATGATGAGATATTTATTTCCAAAGCCGTGAAAGTATGATTGCGATTTTAATGTTGAAGAAATAACTGATCCAATTTTACTAATTAATAAATGCAGTGTAATTATGGTAATTTGTTGTATGGAAAGTTGTATGAAAGTGATTGTATATTGTTTACCTTAGAGACGTTTGATGTATACGAGAGTTAACATAACTATCAACATTAACAAGCCCCTGAAAGAAAATACTTACCATTTCTTCTTTTTTGAATAAATATGCAGTTTCAATGATATTTTGTCAAAAATACTCACAAGTTTACCAACAGGAACCTTCACCTAATAACATAATCAGCCTTCTCATTGGCCACATTTGGGACACGGAACTTCCTTCTGTGGCCCTTTTCGAAGGCTCAGAGTGGATTGGTGAATGTTACCTTCAAAATTCCGCTTCACCATAATAATGATCAAATAAAAAAATAAAATAACCTACAACCTTCACTTGTTAGGTTTTAACATGAGAGTCAATATATCCCGAAATTACAACGTACCTTCCAGTACAATATTAGCTATCTATTAGGGTACAAAGTCTCGAACTACTAAATACCTGCTAAGCACAATGGCCGAACGTTTCATCAATCGCAGCGCCCGCACTTCTGCAGTTCCGAGCTTGCACAGTTCTACACTTCGAGTATGAATACGCGCTGTAGAGCTCGACTCATCTCGTAGTATTGCTATAAAATAACATTCACCATTGTTCTTGATAACTGTGATAGTTAGCTAGTGGTGTGATCGTCAGACTGCCAAGTCATAGATCTCGAGTTTGAACCCAAGTCACGAACCCCTGATTTGTCAGATTCATGTGCGTATTGTGTAATTATCACTTGCTTCGGTAAAATAAATCGTGAGGAAACCAAACCAGCATGCCTGAGAGATATTTCTCGATCGGTTGTAAAGCTATATCAGAAGCCCATGGGCGGCATAAAAACTCTAAAACTAGGTTAGGCTACTCTAACCAAAGGACTAATTTTTATTTTCAGTGAAATCCATAAGAGATCATTATGCCTCAAAACAATTCAAAGCCATAATAACGTTTTCGTCTATTTGATTTTATTTTCTGTGTGCTTAAAGGTTGACTGGTGAGAATGCACTGATATTTAGTGAGCTTGTTGCTATTTACTATTATTGTTAAATAGTTTTTCATATATTTTGGGGTTCAGAAAGATAGCTAAATAATTTCATTTCTATGTCTTAGCGTGTCGATGACAATTCAAATTGAGTCAGCCCAAAAGGCGACGAGTTTGGCACTTTCAGTAGCGTCGATCAGCTCCTGTGATGTGCAAGCAACAGGACAGGTAGGGCACAATAACAAGTGTCCCATCGTTTGTGGGGTAACACCATATTTACACTCCAGGGCAGAGTCATCCATGAATCTCCACCTGAACGGGTTTTCCTTGCTCCGCCAACCTGTCCGGAGTCTATTTAAAGACTTCCAGGTCAGCCATGGCAACTCGTGTCCAGGTGGGAGATTTTCAACAGGTGGCACAAATGGGTTGGATAGAGAAACACTTTCTCGCCACTGCTTATGTTTTTCTATGTGCAGTTTGTCTCATGCATACTGCGGCGTCTAGTCTTTGTGCGCCGATCGGAGTCTTGTGCGAACAAGCCATGTTTATTCGGTCGAACATTCCGATAGCGGCCGGAATTATTTGTACGTTTGTCTATTGCTGTCCACTCGGGGAGCTAAATCAATGTGGAGTTATCGCTCACGATACTAGGTGCGGTCTAGAAAGTATTCAATTGTAGTTAGTTAGGGAAAATGTTTCGTTCTTGCAAATAAGTGCACTTTTTAGTGTAAATAAACGTTGGATTTGTTTTATCAAAAATGAACAATGTACAAGCATAACCTCCGCCTTTAGCCCCTGCAGGATTAAGCAGAGAAATACCTGCCCTATAGTTCATATACATTCAAATTGGGTTATGCTAAAGGCTGATGCAATAGAGGGTGAGTCTATCTCACAGATATTGTCAGGAAACAAGTTAAAGTGAGATAAAAAAAGAAGAAGAGTTGAGGAAATTATGTGGCGCACAATACCAGCTCTGCAAAACAGAACACCATAACTCATCAATTTAAATTCCGATACAAAAATCCCGAGCGCCGAGATTACGAGACTCCTATAAAAATTTCAACAAAGTAAAATAAAGCATGGTGCAGACTCGCGGGTAATCCGCCGACCTAAATATACGCACGCGTGTGTCATCACATCGCGACGACGGCTTAAAGAGGTACCAACCAGTTGATACTCCCCACGATTTTATTCCTCCTAAAGAAAATATTGTACTTAGCAAGATTATGAAAGGAAAAAAATATAATTTCCGAGATTGGCACTCCACTTCAAAAGAGTAAGATATATTTTTGCTTATTCTCGTACTAAATCGCTTTTCCTGAGATGGTTTTAATGCGATTTTATTATGAGAAGGCAAATACGATGTTCACGTGAGTGCTTCATATCGTGGCGTATTTGATTTCATTTTGCGTTAACATTTTTAGACATTTTCGTTTGAATGCAAAAATAATAATGGCAAAATATGGTTTCCATCTGATCTAATGTAACCGATACGGCAACACACATTTCATTATTTTGCATTTTTTTAAACATCAATTTGTATCATCCACAATTTTGTTTACAGATCCTTGTATTTCATTTGGATTGGTATCCGTTACTAATGGCCTCGTGAATTGATGAAATAAAATTCGAAATTTTTAATAATATTTATTAATACTCCCTTTTTTCTTATTACAATTTATGTACAAGATACAAAAGAAACGAAATCAACCCCTTCAGTAATCAGTTGTCGGGTATCCACATCGATACCCACTATTTAAAACGTCCTTTCCTCTCAACCGTACAAATAAGTCGTCAAAATACATTTAATAACATCATACTACGCTTTATTTAAAGGAACATAGCTAGGTATATTTGTGCTACCGTACTATCGCAATATTTCAGTATTAAACTACTTTACAAGTATATAAGAAGATGGAAAAAGTCAACAGTTCGTGGCGTCGAGTCTAGCGGTACGGAGCTCAATGTACGCGCGTAAGTAACGAGCTGCGCGGGGAATCAATTAGACACTCCGCTTTAAATAACCCCAAATTTACTCCGCGCCGTAAACCTAATAAGTCTCGTGTTACGCAGCGTAAATTGACTCTGTACGGATCTAGATTAACATGGAAATTAAATTCTAGTACCTGCGATGAAAATTCAGTTTATACATAAAGGTTTTAGTGGAAAACAGTCAATAGATTCTTAATAATTATTTGTCGTTATTCCCTAGTAATTACAGTTTGAAGCCTCTTGCCATCGGAAATATGGAGACCGGTATCTTTTCATTACAAAGGAAAAGTTTGATACAAAGGTGAGTTTGTGTTTAGCTTGCGTAGGTGTGGGAAGGCGAAGTTTCACCGTAGGCTTGTTGGCCAAGTTGCTTGCTTCGAATTCTCAACACAAACTTATTTGACACTGCAACACCCACAGGTGAATCACGTATTATTCGGGGTAGGGGCAAAGAGGGGGGGCGAAGTTTGCGCGGTTTTGTTTGCGTCAAGCACAGTCTTTACTTTACGGAACATGCTGCGTAATTTGAACAATCAGTGTACACTCTGCTTAAGAGTAAACACTCCAATAATTTATGTTC
Source organism: Cerastis leucographa (assembly GCA_963082945.1). NCBI lineage: Eukaryota > Metazoa > Arthropoda > Insecta > Lepidoptera > Noctuidae > Cerastis > Cerastis leucographa. The sequence goes on from OY720363.1 coordinate 19,575,140, forward strand.
GAACGAAAAATGAAATTACGACTAAAAATGGTAAAAAAAAAACTTTTTGCCAAAAAAATTAAACCGACTTCAAAAAAAAAAAAAAAAAAACGATAATAATAAATAATTTTAGCTTCACAAATCGGAGGCAAAATATCTGAATCAATGAAACAAAAGCCACTGACTTCTGCAGTGTTTGTCTGTGTTTTAGAAGTCGTTTTTTTTTTAATTGTAATATTGTGGTGTGTTAGGAAACAGGAATCGTACATCAATTATAGTAATTATTTGAATGTGACAAATAGTGACCAATTCTCATGAGTTCTAGTGAAACAAGCTTTAGAATGATTGATGAATTGGTAAGCTCAAATTTAGTAGCCAGAAAATCATTTGTATTTAAATTCAATTTTTCAGGACACACGTTTCGTGTTTTATTCTATGGGAATTCTCGGAAAAACAGAGAAAAGAACACTTTCATCTTCATATAAACACTTCCCATTTCCGACGAAAAGAGACTTAAGTTAATTTTAAATAGGTTGTTCTAAGAACAAAATAAAGAAAACAGTTTTTCACCACTCGAATGGTAGAACGACTAGGTACTATAATATCCAATCTTATGTATTAAACTCGTTTATTTTGTATTTACAACAATACGAAATATTTACAATGCGATCTGATATAAACTTTATTTATTCTACATTATTACGTATAGTTTACTTTATGTACAAAAAATGTTTTACATTCACTTGTTTCTTAAATAATAATTCGTCAACAAAATAACCTATTATTTTTAGAAAATAATAACATTTGAAAATGAGCACTATAAAACGAGTTTAACGAAATCAAATTTCATTTATTTTAAATAAATTATAGAATAATACTGCCGCGTAATATTACAATAACGAATTGAAATTTTGCGAAAATGACAATTATTTTTTAACAATTCCTAAATTAAGACTATTAATTAATTTAATATTAACTCTACAACGTTAGGGGGTGGAGCTTTGTTGTTATTTCTAATGTATATGTAAACATTAAAACAACATTATCACAGTCTATTCCACTGTATTAACGTCCAAAAGAGTATTTTGGCTTGTAAGTTAATGAGGTAACTCAATTTGTCCGGCTACATAAACTGATATTTGTTCTAACGGTAAAAGAGAAGTGAGAGCAACATCCCAGACCTGTTTCAATATTGAAACTGTATTACATGCCAAAAGGATTTGTACGTTTAATTATACTAATCAAATACCTAACTTCATTTGGAAAATTAGGTTTACGACTTTACAAAGCAAACATTGCAAAAATAACAAAGAAGGAATAATTACATATTTCCTTGTATGGAATGTCGTATTGCAAATGACTAAAGTGCGCTTATACGGGCAACTCAATAACGCAACTCGTGGCAATTATAACGTCTCAGCAACACCGATCAATTTACAGAAACGTCAAGTTTGTGCAGCAGTTCCCAAGAGTGGCGCAACTTCAGTTGCCCGTGTGTAAATAAAGATCGCTCCGACCCCGCGACCGGCTGCGGTTAAGCCGATCATCTGCAGACAGCCGACGACAGCAGGTAGGTGACGATGGCACAGCTCAGCTGTGACGTGAGGTAGGACGATGCTCGGTTGCTCGTCTGCATCGCTGCTGGGTGCTCACCTGGGTGAAAGGGATACGTTTTAGATAGAAAACTGATTTTGATAGAAATATGTGTGATGTGACTGTGTGGATATTTAGATCTTTTCAATTTCCTCCAATCATCATCACTACGACCAATTCTGTTATTTCCTCCGACGACTTTAGTAGTCGATCACCTTGTGAAGTCAAACCACGCAAACTGTCACAGTCACTACCAGGATAAATTTCCATTATACTGTTGCCCGTTTACACTTATACGTCCCTTAATGTCTATCAAAAATCGATGCTGAGCAGAACGTTGAAAGTATAATAATGCGCTATTATTTATCGATGTGTCGATTCGTTTTTTAGGAAATAAGTATAGTTTTTAACTCACCATTGAGCACATGTACAGACACAGACGCAGGATGAGCATTGTTGGGCACACAGGTGTAGTTTCCGGAGTCAGTGAGGGCAGCTTTGGTCACCAGCAGTTTGCTGGTGGTGCCACCTTCCGTCTTCTCCGTCTCTAGACTGATCCCTCCGCGGGGACTGTCAAAGTCTACCACTGAGTTGCCATGATACCTGGGAGAATAAAAGATATGCTTAAAAAATGAATTCAGTGGAAGTTCAGAAGGAGTTCAGAAACCGAAAAATTATTGGCTTTATGCAGGTACAAAATCTCTTTAAAGCTGTTGCTAGTTTCCACTGAAGGTTTAACGAGTTCATCAATAATTCTGTAAGGATTCTTATATTTTATATTTTATCATGCTTCAAGTATTCGTCAGCAACGCAAAGACTAACCCGAGATAAGTACCCCAATAGGCTTTTCAAAGGCTAGAAGTAAAATTCAGCCGAACAGAACCATAGATATGTGCAGACTCCACGTTAATATTACGAACAATAAGATTTACCATAAAATGGAGGCGGTAGAAGGCGGCGACGAGTGCACATTCACTGAACACGTCAGCGATATTGTGCTACCTTTCTTCACGTACACATCCTGCGATCCCCATATGGTCGCCGCAGCCGCTGAAACAAACCAAACAGAACCTTCACTACATAACATTAAAGTACACAATCCCATGACGGTGACGGTACAAGCACAAGAAAATGCTTGCATATTTACAAATCGTATGCAAATGGGAATTCAGGGCTGATAGGTAAGGTTCTCAAATCTCGGGTAATGAAACTAGTATCATTTAGGAGCTACGCAGGTTTGGGAGGTTAACCGCGAAGGTATTCAGGTAATTAAAGGTCAACAAAAGTCCTCGATCAATGAGTTTTGATGCCTAATGTCACGTGCAATCACTTGAACATAATCTTTTAAGAGCATTGACGTACAGTGTTCTTAGTTTTCTACTTATGGAATTTTCCAGACAGTTACACTCGTATGAAGATAAATTGAAGTTTGAACGTAAATAAATCACTGGTATCCAAGCTCAGCTAAAATCCTTTATAACTCTTTCAAGAGCCTACTCGAACAAGACAATAATGATGATGCAACTTTAAAAGCCAAGCCGAGCCAATTCCACTTCGACTAAACCTAATTTGACTTTAAAAAGTGTTTAACTTAACATTACGGCTTTCTCTAACTTACTCAATTCCTAACACTCGTTGACGTAACGACTAAAACGTTTATTTTTATTATGGCAACCCACCGATTTGGATGTTGGCAATAAAATTTTATTCTACTTTCTGCGGCACAGTTTTTGACAGTAATAGCTCGTCGGCCAAGTTTTACGTTAATTTTGTTACGGCAATATTTCTTTTCTCCTTCGTTGAACTAAAAGTTACGCTTTTGTAACTTTGTGTCTTCAGTGACAACCATGCATCTGTTTATACTTCACGCTACCCGATGGAGGTCCAACAACACGAACTACACAAACTGTACTCTACTGCATGGACATCTCGCGTCGAGTTCATGCAAATTCAAAAAGCGCTACGTCGCACGCCAACCAAACTCCATCTAATAATATCCAACAAAACATCTCGTGCTGTCAACGAAAACACGAAAATTAAGCCGCTACGAACAGATGAAAGTATAATGAAGTACTAATGAATAAACAAATGAAAAATGTAATTAAAAATGAAGAGAAGGATACGAAACCGGTACCTGAGGAGCGGGGCGGGGCCGAGGTCGCGGGGATGAGGGACTCATCTGGAATTCACAAGACAACAGCTTAGGAGAGGGCGAGGAATACAAAACAGCATGTGACCCTACCAGAGATGCATCGAAAGAGTTGAACATAGTATTAGATTTGGTAGAATTAGCAATAGAGATGGCGATGGAATGGAAATTAGTGACCTAGGGAGGGACTGGCAAGCTGATGTGGTAGACGACCTTGATGCCGAGTTTATTATTCAAATCACAGTCTGTACAGAAGTCTGGGGACTAGAAAATGGGAGATGACGTGATAGAATTAAAACTGTGTCTCAGATGAGTTAAACTTGGGAGTTTTGAGACAGCTTATCAATTAGAGTAGTTAAGACCCCGCCGTGAATAATAATACTGTAGAGGATAGTTATAGAGTGATATAACTACGTGTGCACTTACCAGTGTCTCTGCATACCCAGATTGCAGAAACAACATCATCTGGCATTCTTACATAAAAAAAAAACCTTAAAATCGTAAATTATCTAATGACATGAGTTGATCTAATGATGTTTATTGTACTCGTTTAATATGATTATGTTCACAAAGACCTACACATTTAGGCAAATAAACATGTTTAGTCTACTAAGTAGGAGACAGGTTGCCACCCCCAACTCTATCAGAACCATGGCAACGCCAGCGTGGGCGTCTTATCTTTCGATTTCTCCTTCGCTCGTTTAAGTAAACACGTTAATACCTATTATGCTGAAAACGAGACCGTTAATTGGTAGACAGATGGCCAATTATTACTTTATAAATAAAATTAAAATTAAATTCATCTGAAATTCCGTTCCGTTATAAATAATCATACTCTACAGCTTGATAATCTTACAAAACGGCCGTAGAGTTATAAGAAGAAAAAAATAATATCGCATTCAAACACGGTACTTTTAAAACCACAATCAACCAGCATTGCTATCTGAAAACTCTTATACATTTAAATCTCTGGACAATCCTTAAAACTACACGATACAATCTCAGTGAGGCATGATCGGACATTTTTCAACAGTAACAAGCGCTATAATTGGCTGTGAAGTGAATTTGAGAGGCTCGCATGATGTATCTACCGACGGAGCGTGCACTAACAAATGGCCACTATGAAAACGAGTCGGGTAAAAAATTGTGCTCATTTAGGCAACAGCGGTTTCGGTAACGAAACGGATTTGTTCCGGCACATCACTCACGTAATCGATAATGGACTTGGACTCCTAGGACTCTGGATTTTCTAGAATAGATCGACTGAATTTTTCTCTTCTACAAATGATGCTGGTATAAATATGTCGTCTAGATAAAACTGTGACAGTAGACGCTTTGGTTTCGTTCTTTATACTATGTTTGAATTCAATTTATTTACTTTTGTCAGTCTTCCTCAGTATTTATCTGTTTGGTCCGTGATTCCTTTGACACGGTAATTGTAATCCAGACTAGCTTGCAAACTTATGACTTTAACACGGATAAATTTTCATTTCAGATTTCTCGAATAATTTTATTTTTAAGATTTCCAGATTTAGAAAGTTTCGCTGCTTTATAAAATACACACATCAAAAGTGTCTAGGGATCAAGCATTTTTATGCGGATTTCTTGAGATTGAGATGTGGCTTTGTAATAAATTTATGATTTTATAAATTTATAGGGATCTTTTTTGGTGCATTTCATAATTTGAATCAGGAACTGTGAATCAAATTCGAGTAAAAGATGAAAATCAGCTGTCAATATTTTCCCTATAAAAACATACAACGCATTGAAGACATTATTAGTGCTACTGTTTCCCTACTACTGATTAAAACCAACGTTATTATGGAGCGGCGACGTCATTTAAGCAGGGAAGAAATGCTCAGAGCCGTGGGAATGATAGAAGCTGGTTCCCGGCAACGTACTGTGGCTTTAGCTCTGAATACAAGTCAGAGTGTTATCAGTCGACTTTGGACACGTTACCGAAGCACTGGTACCGTGGCTGAGCGCCATGGAGGACGGTATCGCTGCACCACACGGAGACAAGACCGATACATTCAAATCTTAACTCGAAGAGCTCCAACAATAACCGCCATGATGTTAGCCGTGAGGCTTCATCACTCTTCAGGGAACTTAATTAGCGACCAAACAGTCAGAAACCGCTTGCATGAAGTGAACCTTCATTCCCGAAGACCGCTACGGGTACCACCTATAGCAATGCACAATCGTAGGATTCGATATCAATGGGCTCTTGAACACAGAAATTGGGCAGAAGAACAATGGCGTTTCGTGTGCTTTTCTGATGAGTCTCGTTTTGGTATGAGACCGGATACAAGACGTATACGACACTGGAGAACCCCTGGACGCCAACAGCGAAAATCCTGCCAGGAAGTCCATCCTTATAGTGGTGGAACCATCATGGTATGGGCGGGTATTTGGATCGGCGGAAGAACTGAGTTGATTTGGATCAGAGGCAACCTCAACGCTCAAATTTATGCTGAGACGATTGTATCAGACGTCATCGTTCCTCTACAAGTGCAAATCGGTCCCTTATTTCAGTTAATGCATGATAATGCACGACCGCACACCGCAAGAGTTGTAAGACAGACTCTCGCCGCAGCTAACATCAATGTCCTGCCCTGGCCTGCTCAGTCGCCAGACTTGAACCCGATTGAGCATGCATGGGATATGCTACAGAGAAGAGCTCTGCCGAATATGGAGGGTATCCAGTCGCAAGAAGACCTTTTTTTGTTGTTGCAACGAACATGGGCGGCCATTCCACAGCGTGATTTGGATGAACTCATTTTGAGTATGCCAAACCGATGTTCTTGTGTTGTTAGTGTTCGCGGTAGAAACACGGATTATTAATTGTTTAAGTTACCCAATAAAATTTTAAAGAAAACTGTTATTTCAGTCTTTTTTTCGAACTTTAATGTTAGTGGTTCAAATGTCAAAAATCCCTTTATTAGAAAATGGCAAATTTCTTTATTAATGCAAAGGTGACTTGGTTTATCGTTACTGTGACAAACGAAAACACTTTATTTGATGAATCCTTAAAGAAAATTTTAATTAATATCAATCAGGAGAAAAGTTATTGCAAAAATATATGTTGATCCCTAGACACTTTTGATGTGTGTATTTCTGAAAATTTATTTAGCAATAAAATCCCTAAAGAATTTTTGAAGAGTTTTAAAATTCAATTATGTTTTTAATTATTTTTAAACCTTTTGTTGTCTAATGCAAAAAGTTCTTCAATAACTTCAACTATAATTTTCAAAATATAAACAAGTGCGAGTCGGACTCGCTCACCGGGGGTTCCGTATAAATTCACCTTTGTTATGCGAGTTAATTAAATCTATTTTTTATGATTTAATTACAAATGTATAGTTTTCAGTTTTTTCTCTGTTCTTGTAGTATAAGACGATATTATTTGCCAAATTTCATAGCTCTAGGTCAACGGGAAGTACCGTATACATTTTGATGTGTCGAAATATACGTTTTCTGCGGCATAAACGGCGTATGTTTTTTAAGTTAACTTAGAAGTTTGATTTTTCACAGCTTCAAGGGACTGCAAATCTGAGTACCTATATGGTCTTAACATCAACTCGATACCTCCACGCGTTCCCAAGACAAATGGTTTTGATAGACAGACGGATAACAAAGTGATCCTATAAGGGTTCCGTTTTTTTTCCCTTTGAGGTACGCAACCTTAAAAAGAATAACCTGGCAGATTTTGAAACAAAAATTGATATAACAACAAAATCTGTGAAGGTCGGACAAAAAGTTAATCTAGTAGGTAAAGAAAAGCTAAAAATAGATACCCACGCTGGCTCGACACATTTTCATTCTCGGTAAGAGATAGAACGGCTTAGTAACATCATCAGTGTTTTCATAAACATACAGATAAACTTACTGACAACCTATACCTATTTCAAGATTTTGTATATACATTTGCAAAAGTAAATTTAGAAGTACAGAGCCGAATCAAATTAAAATCAGAGTTATTTATTCAAATAAGGTTTTTTGAACGTCAAAACATTACACAAGACAGTCCTCCTGAACGCCCGTCCTTCGCCACTTTCCAGTGTTTTAGCCGGGGAGAAGTGGTGGAGCCAACTCCACTGTTTATATTAAAAAAAATAAAAATTGTGCGTGGAGTCCCTCCGCGCGGAAGAACTGAAACTTCGTAATACTACACGCATGCGTTCGAGTGCCACGCATTGACTCTCGTTATTTTATTCAGCTTCTAAATAATATTTTGTTGTTTTCTTGTTGTACTATTTTTATTACATAAGTTTATCGAGGTTATTCTACTCATGGAAATTGAGCGAAGGCTGGTCACACCGAAGAGTCGAGTGCATGACTGTTTGCACGCCATCTTGCGTACCTAGTAGAACTACGTAGTCACAAATCTTGTAATACTGCCATCTCTTAGTGAGTTTTAGAAAATATTCCCCCTCCATGGAAGCGTTAAACTTGTTGGAAGTCGCATAAGAAGTTTCACTTCAATAAAACTGATTGAAAGCATCATGTTTCTTGAGTGACATGGATGAATTTTGTGCTCAAAGAATGCACTATTTTCGTATAATTCTCCATGAAGATGAATCCGAGAATACGCAGACAGTATACAAGGTGGAAGTGATATCGACGCACAACCAGTTCCATACATTTTGACCATATTGCTCTTTTGTAGGGGGTCTTCGGAATAATGTACTTTAAACGTAGTAACCGTCCCTTCCTCCCTGTATTTAAACATCACCAGACTTGCACTTATAGAAATCCATCCAAAATATTAACGGTGAGCGACAATAATCCACGTTTTATAATTAAAAACACAAGCTGCGGAGCTTCGGGCGCTGCAAACACTCAGGAATAGAGTTATTTTGGAGAGACGCGTTGGTGGGGGCGAGTTTTTAATGTTTCATAACGATGGAATAAAATTTAAGTGACAACAACAGTGTATGCTCTCTAAACTTTCCGGGATGCGGTTAACTTAAAAGGGTTATGCTTTTTATTTTATAATCCGGGCGAGTGACGCTCTGTTGTAACGGTTAACTATCTCGCTTGGATTATGAAAGGTATTAAGTGAGGTGGTATTTTACCTGCTTTAAAAATAACAGCTTATGTTTTTTTTCCTCAGTGAATTTAATTCGGTGTTTGCTAACTATTTACCTCTGAGTTTGTTTCGGCTGTTTCTTCTCAGAGTAGTCAGGTACGAAACACCGGCCCCATCTAGCTTAAAAAAAATGACGTGTAAAAGTGTTTGTAAAAACCTACTTGCAAAATAAACATCATTTATCATTATCATTTAAGCTGTTGTACTCTATCGGTTACATAAACTGTTTTCCAGCCACTGTGTCGTTAGTTGTTATTAAAATAATGTAATACCAGCCCATTACTATCTCACTGCACAGCAAAGGCCTCCTCGTATACATAGAATTATTTGTATTTTTTTGTTTTTTTTTTTCGACATACGAGTGTGTATATGTATTGATTAGTCTGGACTTCTTCTCTTCACGATGTTTTCCTTTACCGACGTCGGTGATATCCAAGACACACAAAGCTGTTTTCACAAAATGACAATCACACATTTATCAAAGTTTTCATTATTAACTCTTTCTTAATTATTGTCATTAAATTTTGATATCAATGGGCTTTCCTCACAGTCTATAATGTATTTATTTCCAGGCAAATTTTCTTATGTTGTATTTGACCTTAAAAAACCGCCATTTATAAATGGCCAAAAGTTAACTGTCGGTTCTAATTCTAAGGACGCAGTGAGATTTATCTTGTTTAATCCTACCGCACTCGAGTCACTTTACACATTATTAAGGTACACATCTGACGTGGTTTAGGGTTGATTAAAGTAATGTAATTACCGTTCACTTTTGTACAGGAAAATTAAATAAATAAACAAATATACTTAGTTACTTATTCTTGGACTAAAATTATGATAAAGAACTCTATGAAGACGTTCATAAAAATGTACCAATTACAGCAAATTCCATGGTGGACGGAACCAAAACAAAAATGATAATACAGAAAATTCTTCTCCCGTCAGTTTGTAGGACATAATAAATATCGCACATATTTGCAAGATAAAAGCATTTTCCTGCTACATGAACAAGGATAGGAGAATTTCTCAGTCCATTGAAACAAAACAGCAATAGAATTTTTCCGTACATATATTTTTTCGTAAATAATCTTGCGAGTCCCAGTAGGTACTTTCAGCCCGATGTACTGCTCGATTGATTTGAACGCGTCTATGAGCTTTACTTTGACATTTAATTGGCATCCTCCACGGTCATTCAAACGTTTTTTTATGTGTAGAAAGGATGCGGTTACTAGCTTGATTACCAGCATAATTTTACCTTCAAATGGGGTGACTAAAATGGTGGTAAAATCTTCGATGGCTCATTATAGATACTTTTATTTCTGAGAGGTATTTCAGAGAATATGAAACCCGAACTATATCTCCCTAAACCTAACTATATTAAGGTAAAGCATTTGCCTCTAGGCTATTAAAAATTGTGTAATTAGTTTCTTTTACAAAGTTGAAAACGGCGACAATAATTCTTGTTCCGTAAAGATAACATTTTTAAACACGCCCTTCGTGATTTTCATAAGAATTAATGTTCAGCAATTAATAAAACCTGACACATTTTTTTCTAAAACCTTGACCTGTTGTGCAAAATTAAATTTTGTGAAAACAACAAAAAATAACATACTTTTTTTAACGTCACAATTTGTTTAATTAACCCACTCAATTGTTTGGCCCTGACCCGCTTTGTCACAAAGTTTTTGTAAAGAACCCACTGGCCGGTTTAATTCTAAAGATTCATAATCGGATGAAAAATACCAGCGTTTTTGTCCCTAATGGTTTTGCTGAGATATTTCGGTGAGTGTTAGTAATTACCGTGATTTTAATTTTAATTATATATTCAAAGATATGTAAGCGCAATTTAATTTTTAAATTGAAATTATGGTTTTAAGTTATGGGAGTAAAACTCGCTACTTATAATTTCCGAAGTGATTACGTAATTTATTTTTTCTAAATATCTAGCCGTGCTTGCCGAGGTTGGTCCGTGGATGGGTGACCATAATTACATACCGAGTTTCCTCCGTGCCTTGGAAAGCACGTTAAGCCGTTGGTCCCGGCTGTCATTTGTAGATCTTTGACAGTCGTTACGAGTAGTCAGAAGCCAAAAAGTCTGACATCCAGTCTTACCAAGGGGTATCGTATTACCCAGTTACTGGGTTGTGGAGGTCAGATAGGCAGTCGCTTCATGTAAAATACTGGTACTCAGCTGCATCCGGTTAGACTGGAAGCCGACCCCAAGATAGTTTGGGAAAAGGCTAGGCAGATGATGATAATGATCTAGTCTCTATTGGCTTGCCAATGGGTAAATGCCTCCTTCATTCTTTCAATCAGACCCAGTTTTGCACCACTTTTTTCCATTCGTAAGGAAAACATTTAATTTAGTGATAATGACAAAAATACGGTTTAACTGCGCTCAGTCAGTTTATCAGTATTTTTAACAGTATTTTCAACAACCTACATGTATTAAACATATAACCTAATTCGTACTTACTACCTACTACTTACTTAATTTATTTACGATCAAGCAGGATCATGTCGAACCAGAATAAGTAACGACCTAATAAATATTCAAAATAATCTGTGTCTACCTACTAAATAATGAAAACATTGCACAATTATTATTTAGAACCAAAGGACCACTGGACCAAGCTATCATATCTAATTCACGTACATTGATTTTATAAATAATTCCTTTAGAATTGATGACGGAATTTTCCTTTGAATATAGGGTTACCATGCGTCTGAATTTTTACAAAAAGGTCTGACTTTTTGGCTCCCTGTTCGGACTTTATACGGCCTTGTCGAAACTTTTGACATAAAGTGATTGGTTGGAAAATTAAAAAATCCTACTAATATTATAAACGCGAAAGTTTATAAGTATGGATGGATGGATGGATGTTTGTTGCTCTTTCACGTAAAAGCTTCTGAATGGATCTGGATGAAATTAGGCACATGGATAGATAATAGTCTGTAATAGCACATAGGATACTTTTTATCCCGGTAGTGTGATCCCGCGGGACATTTACCAAAAAAACATGGGCGAAGCCGTGGGCATAAGCTAGTATGTAAATAAATACTTTTATATGCAAAGTAGCAGCTTAAATAATAAAATGTCTTGACTCTTTTGATAAAGTTTGGCTTTTTGTAAGAATTTATAAAACATTAAAATAGAAAAAAGTGGATAGTTTTTTTATATGTGTCTTAGAGACACGAGAAAACAAAACAAAAGGAAATTGGAAAGAAATGTTATAAAACCGAAAAGATAACCTACCATGAAAATGGCAACCCTGCTTAAAGATTACTTTAAATTATTCACTAAAGGCCTCGCCTCCATTAATATTGGACGCCTCCCTTTGATCGTTCGTTAAGGCAGGACATAGATCTGATAGGAACTTGATCAATTTCTATTAAAATGCTATCGAGATGATAATACTATTGTATTTATTTGCTTTGATTTTTGTTAGTGCTTTTACATGGTCTTTAATATCAACCCATTACTGATGGGCAACTGTCAGACTTACGTATATTCATTATCGATATCAGTGATGTTCAAGATTAAACTGGAAATTCATAATATTGACTTATAAAGATTGGAACCGTTTATTTAAACATGTTGTACACGTTATAATTTCTAATACTCAAAATTCTTCTTTAGGTTTAATTTTGTTTTGATCATAAATACAACCCACATAATAAAGCGGCAATAATTTTGCATGTAATTATAATGAATAAGAATGTCTCACAGCAGTATTAATATCTATATTTAATGTCTTCGTAATCTTGAGGGCTTTTGTCAGCTCTGAGTTAATTAAACAGAATCTTACACGACACATATATAAAGTGACCTTTCACTTTAATATTAGCATTGCATTTATTAGGAACCTATACTTTATTAACTAGATTATTCTGCGACAAAGGACAAACATATTGAATGTTTGTCCTTTGTTGAGGACAAATACATCGTGAAAACCGAACTCTTTAGTTACTAACGATTTTGGAATCCACAAGTAGGTAATTTAGCCAGTAATATAAATGAAAAAGTAACTCGACTTGTTTGAATGTCTGTCAGTTACCTTTTACGCCTAAATTATTAAGGGTCAATTCATACTAGCGCAGAGTCGAAGCGCATCGAAGCGTCAATCCGAAACTTAATATAGCAAATTCACCCTTATTTCCACAATGTAATGCACATATTTCTTCCAAGGAAAAAAAAAGACGCGCGAATTCACGCACATTCGAGGGAATTCGCGCGCCTGCGCGCGAGTAACTCTGATTGGTGTTTTAGTGGTGTTTTAGTAATTTGACGCTTCGATGCGCTTCGACTCTGCGCTAGTATGAATTGACCCTTAAACGAGTGATCGTATGAAATTGACAGGTAGGTAACCCAGGATCTAGAGAAGACCACTTTTTCCCTGGATATAAAAATAAAAATGATGAAACACGCGCATGTTGTTAATGTTCAAAAAGCTAATATTGTTTTACCTATATTACTTGTATCCTATTATACTGAAGTATTTGGATCCTTTTCGTCCTAAAGATACCTTCTGGCCGGAGGATGTTGCCAATTTTCACTTATTATTGAAAGTAAAGCCTCGATAACACAAGTAATACCCTCCCAGTCACGTCCGACAATAACGTACTGCGATTGCTCGGCTTAAAATCTGAAGCGTTTATAAACAACTTATTATCGGCTGTTTAAAACATATATATATGAATGGTTCCACTTAGTTTTTTTTTTAAGATTAAAGTTCATTTGATGCTGAATGATGCAATAAAGAAATGTAGAAAACTACAAAAAATTGAATACTTGTTTGGATGGTTATTGTATTTTAGGAACCTCGATATCATTGTTAAGAGCTGTCGATAAATAGCCCACACAGTTCATATAAGACAACTTTTCTCCAAATTTTAATTGTATAGTGCAAACATTCTCGGTGTAAAATGGCTGTAAAATACGAAAGGACAGACAGACAAACAGGACGAATCTATAAAGGTTTCGTTTTTTGCCATTTGGCAACGGAACTCTTAAAAGGCCCATCAAATCCGCTAAAACTTAAACAGAATATAATAAGTGTATAAGTAGCGCGATACAAAGACGCGGGCGTCTCGTATGACGCAGACAGATGTGTTCCACTTTGTACCGCGGCATTAGCCCCACTACTAATATGACGAGAGATGAATGCCGGATTACGCCATCGTCACTTTTCATGCGTATACCCGGGGCCCGGACTGAAGGTCCAAGGCTTTTTGTATTGTTTATCCTTGTTATACGAGGACGTTGTGGGTAATGGCCTGAAATGTTTCTTTTTAAACCTCGTTTTGATGTATTTTTCTTACTTGTTTGGTCCTTTGATCCACACGACGGGATAGTAACAGTCTTTACTCATTTTTTTGATAGAATTTGGGATAAGTACGAGAAAATAAAACTAAGTGTGAAATTCATTCATGAAACTTAAAGGGACCGAAACACATCTAAACCGCGTTCAAGAACGTCAGTGTCATAACTGTTTTGAAATATTTATAGTGTCAGCTCCTAAACGCCCATCAGATGTGCTGATCTCATTTTAGTTGCATTGGTGAAATCAACTCTTTTTACTGGTTTTCAGTGAAAGAGTGTAACTAAAAATGTAGTGAATGATATAGTGGTGTCTGTCTTAAAAACGTTCTAGCGCTAGAGCTAAAGTGAAGAAAAATATGCACTCTACAACAATCCAATCGCTAGGAAAAGATTTTTATATTTTTATTACGTTTGCAGGTAAATAAGGGCAACTCTCAAGCCCATAAAGGCACATGTAATTTCACCTAAGTACCGTCAATTTTATCCCTTTACTATTTTCGCTCATTTTATTTAGGTTTCCATGGCCGGATATGATTACCCCGCTTGTAATTCGAGGGCCGTCCTGACCCCTTCGTAAAATATGTAGGAACCATTTCAATGTGTCATTATACATTCTGTTTGAGTATGCCGTGTGTTTTTGTTTCGACATAGACTTTATTAAAATTAAAAGTATGTTTTTTAACGACAGGGCCATTTGAATGATGTTGAAATAATTTATTTACCGCCTTTTATTTATCACTCACAGAAAAGGTTCCGTCAAACCGTGACGGACAAAAGACACGTCGCCAGACACAGGACACTGACATATACTTCATCGGTAATATCGGTCAGTGTCCGTTTTAGGGCGCTACGTTCGTATTTTGTCCATAACGGGTTGTCCCAAACTTTATAGAGAGAAACTCTGTGTCGCAAAAATGTGAATATAATTGTTTAATTATGATTATAATATATTTTGTTAAACTGTCACCAGCACATGACATCTGAAGCCTAAGGTAAAGAATAAAGGCATTTGCTAGAGACTAGAGGGCCTTAGGAATATAAATACACATTATTTTAGCAAATAAATTTAATTTTGCGAAAATGGCTTACAACGACTTGTTCCAAGAAGTAATATGTTTACTGTTTGATAAGCTGAACTGAGTTTTTGCTTTAATGTGCGCTTATACGTGTATATTAAATTGTTTTGGTCATAAATAATAAATAAATTATTTTCAAACTGTATACAGTCACGAGCACTATGTGTATACAGATAGCAAAAAAAAATGTGTTTTTATTTCAGATAAGATCTATTTTATAATAGTATCGCTTCCAAAATACTATATGAAACGTTAACCAAAATATTAAAAGAAAATCGCTTTAGGTTGTGAGTTCATGACTGTACTTCATTATAAATTAGAATAACTAATTCGTATAAAACTAATTATTAATTTACGTTTGCAAAAGGAAATTATTTTAATTTTCATTCAGCAAAATAAAATAAAAAACTTTCCTTCTAATCTTAATAAATAATTTAATAGGTTTCTCGAGCACTTGGATATTATTGTTTCTTTGTTTTCTTCGAGATAAATCAAACAATAATAATACTTCGTTTCAAGTTGTGAGCATTTCTTATTTAATTTTGAGTTAGTAGGTATTCCTAATCCTATCTTTTGTTTTAATTTATTTTCAACTTCTGACTAAGTTATTTCTTCAAATTAACGTTTCGTTATTTTCAATTAGCCTCGAATTATTGTTTAATGGCTGAGTTGCTAGATATTATCATAATAATTCGCTAAAGACCAAGAAATAAAATTAAAAATTAATTAGACCGATGAAAACATCATAATGAATTAATGTAACATGTAGCAACGTTCCTAAGAACACTGAGAAATAATTTAAAATCTTCTAATAAGCAGCATTTCATTATGGACTATTAACATATACCAAAAAATCGGAGGCCAACTCAAACTGGTGTAGTACACAAATTAAGAACAACCATTTTAACCTGACCTCTTTAAAAATATTGATAAAAAGTCACCTTCCACCGTTAGAATGACGGCCATGTTGATTTTGGGTTCCGTGTTGATCTGGCACTCGTAGACCCCTGCGTCCCGTGGCTGCACGTAGTCTATCTTCAGGTCCCAGTCGTCTGAGGGTTCTGGATGTAAGACGCTGAACCTTGCGTCTCCTGTGTATGTGAAGATGTGGGAGGTCAGGATATGGAGGTCCCGTTTTCTCATCCACGATACCTGGGGAGAGGAAACGAGGTTGTAGTTTTTTGTTACAACTTTCTGAAGTTAAGTCGGGGAAGACTGGTAAAGACTGGTTTCCTTAAATAAATGGTGGTAACTATGTTTTCAGTGAACAGTTTAGTTATAAGAACAAGTTGCTATTAGCATAATGACATGTCATCCTAACTGTTTACAATAGTAGAACGTGAATCTCTTGGCTTGTGGCCAAAATAGGAACTAATAATAAATTACACCATTTTGTTTTTAAACAATTTTTCATAACGTTTAATAATCTATCAAATTACAGTAGAGAGCAAAAATATCCTGATAACACTGTCATTCCAAATAATGAAAATAAATGGCATACCATCAACTAAATATAAAATAACACAACATTCCAAACGTCAATAATAACTCAATTATCAAACGTCAAATGTAATTTGAAACGTCAAGCTTACTAATAACATGAATTACAAACTTAAGTCCCGAGGGTCTCAAAAACTGGCCAACTTGCCTCAAACACCAGAATTTTCGAGTGGGCTGGCCTTAAGTTGAGTCCAACTTTACCTGACGAATATCAATTAGAAACCACTCCATATCGCTCTGAGCCTTTCTCGTGTCTATTCAAATTAGAATAAGAGTCGTTTACACCAATATTCAATACAGCAAGGTTGATCAGGTCCCTTTTTGATTAAGTCTTCAGATATTGATTTGTACCTGTTAACATTAATAGAATATGAAGCTGTTCTCGGTGTGTGATATGGAGTTGTTCACTCCAGTACCTTCTATTCGTAGAATATTCCTGAGGGACGCAATTGTCTCGGCCACGGATTCTGTAGGGACTCCGCAGACGTGCTCCGAAATAGTTATAGACAAATCTCCAAGACCTTTGCGAGTAACAACTTGGGGTAAGGTTTTAGTAAATCGTATTGTGATTTTTGCTACGTTTTGATATTTTTTGGTGTAAAAGTTATTAGGAAATTTATCAAGTTATTCTTTTGGAATAGTTGCAGTCAGTCATGTGACCACAAAATATGTAACAACTCAAAACTATGCCACATTTTAATTCGCTGTAATAAATTCAGTGATTCCGCCATAACGTTTTCGTGACAACTTAAAGATAAACCATACAAAGATCCGAACTGTGTACCTCTGTGAGGCTCCGGGCAACTTATTTTTCCGTAACGCGCCTACGTCACAAAGAGATAGGCCGGTGCCCTTTGATTAAAATTACACCGACAATAAACGTTTGAATTATATTTTTAATTCGGGGGCTCTCCAGACTGAGAAATTAGAAAATAAATTCTTCTTCCTTTTGTTGGGTTTTTGTTTTTCTACGTAATTAGAGTAAGCTGGGGGTGAGCCCGTAAGCCCACCCTGTAATTAAGCAAGATGGAACGTCCTCAGACTGTTTACAGCCTTTAAAATAATAAAATTAAGTAATGGCTAAGCGACCGAGAGGTCTTTTCTCAATTCCTCTCGAGTCTTGAGCGCTCGCACAAATTTGATGAATTAACCTCAGCATTGAAATAGGTCAGCCGTCGTTTTATATTTCCGCAAAACTGTGTAGGATATTTGTTTATTTTATTATCCTCGTCAAGGGCTAAGGAAGATTTATTCTGTCCTGCTCACGTTATTGTCTGAAGAGGAAATGTGTAGGATTTACTATGATCGTCCGCCAGTTTATGACGGAGGACGGCGCTAAATGTTTGTTTTCAAGAAATGTCTCAGTTTATCTTAGAATTTAATTAAGTTTGTAGAATGTTGTGGAATCTGATCTAGAAGTTCTTTTACTAAATGAGTAGGATGCTTAAGATGAATTAAAATGAGATAGTTTACAACTGGAGCTATTTCTACGAGAAAGATATCATAAATAGCCTATGTCAAAGCTGTACTTTTAAATAGCGCAATATTACGAAACAGGTCCGCGGCTTTTGTAAGAGCAAACACGGACAATACAACTATGTGCACATATACATACGGTACCATGGCATCGCCTGCGGTGACCCAAATACTACATTTGTGCCAAATTGCTATTTTAACGAGTACGATCATTATGACAGTATCAGTACATTACACGGCAATTTCAGCGCAAATTTTCAGTAATTTTACGATTGAAAGAATGTTTATATGGAGGTAACATTTCGGTAAATAGTATCAATTTCAGTTTTCTGCCCGAATTGCTTTTAAATGACCGTAAAGTGTATGTAATAGATTATGCAAAATCAGCATCACGTTTATATTTTGAGAAGAGGTAAGTAGAGATGTTTTTAGTACCCATATTTTGCCGAAGTGTACGTCTAAGTTTTATATGATAGCAGCAAGCCTATTGTCATCAACCGGACTTAATTCCATTGGTGTATCGGATATTGAGTGATATTTACCTCAATCATACTACGTATTCTAAACAGGCATTTCCATTTTATCTCACCAATGCAGCAGTAATCCAAAACCATAACAGCTCAAGAAACAGCAATAACTTAACCCCTCACCACTCAGCACACACTTCAACCCTACACAAGAACCCCATCAAAACGGGATGAAGACAGAAAAAAACTCCAAAAAAGGGTTCGTAATCCTCGCGGCCTTTTTACAAGAAAATGACGGCAGATAATCCATGCCGAACAATATATTATAATGCATCGTAGGACATGTCAGATGGCTATTTATTTTCTCGAATGGGTTAGGGATGGTTGGGATCCCTACACCATTAATATGGCGGCCAGTGGACCGGACCTGAGGAGGGATATCGAACCAATGAGGACATCGACATTGAAAAATGATATTTCGAGCGGGTTGCCAGGTGTTAGGCTTATAGGACAAAGGTCATATGGATTTTGATTTGCATAATTCAATCTTGTGGATCGGATACTGAGGTCTGGTATTTGTGTTATGAAGGTGTTATTATGATGAAATACTTAGGCCAAGATTTATCACCGATACTTAGCACGTGTCAATGACTTAGTTACGTTTACGTTTCTGTTTTGAATTTGTACTTTGACTGTTGTACAACAGTTACAGTAAAAATTGACCTACGTGTTAAGTAACGTTTTTGAATCCCGACCTCTGACTGCGATGATTAGTTAATTCGAGATTATAATGATGAATTTGATGAAACAACAGATGAGACAAATGTCACTTTGAAAGATTGTAAAACAATCTAAAGTAGATGTAAACTTTGAACAAGAAAATCCATCTAGAAAGTTATCGCTCCGGACACAGATTTCAAATTCCATTACTAAGAGTACATAACTCAATAATAACTAATCCGTCACTCATCCATCTAACTGACTACGTCACGACGACATATAAAAGGTACATTGCAGCCATTGGGTTAGGCATCGTACACTTGTGTTCGCTTTGGCACATTCAATTAACTAGTAACACTCTTCATCATCAGTCTAACCTTTCTCAACTATGTCTGGGTCGGCTTCCAGTCTAACCGAATGCAGCAGTCCTTTACATAGAGCAACTGCCTATCTGACCTCAAAAACCCAGTTAGTATTGGGTAATACGCTAGCCTTTGGTAAGATTGGTTGTCAGACTTTTGGGCCACTGACTACATGTAACGACTGTCAAAGATCTCGATAAGAAAGAGACTGGGTATATAATTGATGTTTACTCATCCACGGACCGATCTTGGCAAGCGCAGTTGCACTTGTGCCGATCGGCAAACTCCATACATCGTCACCTTCGATGGTTTGGCCGAGCGATCTTTGTACATAATTACTCGTATAATTATTTAATTATAACATTCGGTATTACCACCCGGCTTTGCTGATTAAAGTCAGCCCAAACAAGTGTATATCATGCCTTATTTACAAAGTGTATGTATAGAGCATAGTAATCATAGTGTTAATGACTAAGATAATAACCGGCGGGTTAATATCTCGCTCGGCTGGCCGAAGGGAATGGACGCAATCGCGCAATCATTGCTCTAATAACGGTAATTTATGTTTCGGATTATGTTGATGGAATACCCTGGACCACCAACATGTCTTAAACGATAGTTGTAAATCTTGATTAAGGGATTCCAAGTTATGATTTAGGAGTAGAAATAGTAATTGATATAGTAGTCAATGTGCTAAGGTTCAGTTTGTAATTGATTCTGTAGAACTTTGTTATTTGAAGTGGACGGGAGGGGTGCGGGGGGAGGGAATCGAGAGGCGATGGCCGTTGAGTGCTTGTTTGTTGTCACTTCATGAACTGCTATTTATTCTAGGTAACTAGTTGCAATTCTGAAGTGCACTTTGTAATAGATTTATAGCGCAAACGATTGGAAGGAGTCACGTCTTTCACATTTTTCGTCGATTTCTGGACGTGATCGTTAGTTAAAGCTTTCCGTAGAGTGATTGTTTTGATATAGGAATTTTTAGCTACATCATCATAGTACGTTGCGAATACGTTATGTTGTACCAATCTTTCGAATCTATTTTTCTCTATGTGAACATACGTAGTTGTTGAGTGTTAGAGATACAATCAAGTGCTAGATGTCGGTTGCGGAAGAACCCCACATTTCCTGGTTCGGGGTTTTCTAAGTTTGTACAACGCAATTAGGTAGCTTCGATATAAGTAGATGATGAAATATACTCACAGTCCTATTCCCTATGTGCTTGGCCCGGCAGCGCAGCACGGCAGCCTGGCCGACCACTGCGGACACGTTGCGCGGAGACACGTCGTCGAAGTACGGCCGCTCCACCCGCGTGCCGTCTCCGCCGCTCACGCCCGGTAACCCACCTAAGACAAAAGAAAGGTAGTGGTTAAAAATAAAATCTAGATTTTTGTTACATTCGTGTTTCTATAAGTTTTTTTTTGAGCCCTGGCAACTAGCTAAAAAATAGGTTTTCGATTCGGATGTTACGAGTACATTAAATAACAACAAGCATGTAATTTCCGCAGGGTTAAGTAGTAATTGCATAATAATCTTGGACTAATGGAGATGGTCATCCTCATGAATACAAATAATTCGCCTTTACTGGTTTTCCTCCTTCTTTTAATCACGATTTTCTTTGCAAGTTGCCCAACATTTTTCGTTCCTAAATGCAAACTAAACTGTATCTAGCAGCGCCTTTAAAAGGACAATAACGGTTCTTTATTTTGTTGCATGTTCTTTATAACCCAATTCTGTCACTCATAATAAACTCCAAAGTTAATTAATTAAAGTATTTAAGTGGCTGCAAACTTCATGTCATAAATAATTAAAAACTTCAAATGACAGCATTCTATATTTGTTTTAATAGCTTTTTCATTACTCGAATAGAAGAATTACGAGTTGTTTTATGTTTTGGTAATAAGAGCCAACGATAACAAAATAATAATATAGTAGTTATAGGTATATATCATGTCTAGGTGATAAAACGGAAATTTAAATAAAAGATGCTCAATGACTTCAAGCATAAACATAATCAATCTGCCATGTGCATTCTTACTGCTTTGTCACAGGCTTTCTCTCTATCGCAAGGAGCTAAAATCTCTCAGAGCAAATAAATGTCATCCTTTCACTAGTACAGTCGCATGATTAGTTGAGAATGTTGGGCTACAAGCTATTACACCGTACGACAAGTTGAATGAAATCTGGAAATTAACAAATAGAACTGACAAGTCGCCACCTGAGACCAACGTGATTTGCATACTGTTTGTGTTCACTGCATATGTTGGGGCCAATGTTGGGACAGGGTTGATGTGATATAGATTAGTAATACGCACCACCCGTTCCTGCACCGCTAGACATGTCATCTAAATGTATGTTAATTTAACGATATTTTTTAATGTAATGAATATTACACGGAATGCAATTAGTATTATTTGAATAAAAAAACTATATTCCAGATACAATTGATGTTGAAGTTGACACGACAACATCAATTGGTATAAGTATATATATATTTTAATTGGTATAAGTCCATGTTTAGGAGTACCTATAGAAGTTGCTAAAAACACTCCATGCGTTAGTTCTTTTGAAGATACTACACAATCCTCATTTAAGTTCGTTTGTATGTAGTGTATAGACTCACTTCTAGCAGGTATATTTAATGTTTCAGTAAATTTACTTACTAGTGGAAAACAAAGACTTGTATTATTTGTAGTTAAAGTTAAAACATTTTTATTAAAATCTAATTGAGCCTCATATTTACTTAAAAAATCACGACCTAAAAGTCGTCGCTCACACACAGACTGAAAAGAAGACAAACAATTAGTGCCTAATAGAAAAAGACCCACCCACGGAGAAAAATATACACAAATAGACAGAACTCACACAAATAAAAGAACAGAAGAAATAGAAAGAAGATACACATAAAGTGCGGACGACATTATATTCTAAATCAATTATTGTAGAGGCTGGATAAAGTCATACCAGCATTACCACCCCATCCAATGAACACACATTTTACTGAAATATTTTAAAAATACTATCTCAAACTTTAAAATTTTCACCAACGAGTTTTCAATTTAGGAATCCCTAGCGAACTCAATTTGACTAACAAAACATTGGTTGAGAGAGTATCGTACGTGCAATATTGGTCAAACATTGGCGCCAGCGTGGAGCCGTCAGCCAACGTAATATGCCGCAGCGTTGTTTACACAACTAAGACATGGTCTCGAGATATATCTGACAACACAAACATAACTTGATTATTTAAGTTAGCAACATTTATTGCGTTTGATGGTACGGAGATTTTGTATGCAAATAGGCTGAGATAATTGTAAAGGAAATTTTCAAGGCAGTACTTTGGTACGTAGACAGACTTGACTTTTATAAACCCAGAATTAAGAAAATACAATAGCAATGTTCTATGAACGTAAACGAAGCAAAAAGAGTATGTGAGGATGTAGCAGGTAGCGTTCTATAGTTCTGCTAACCTCCATTTGAAAGCGGCATGATTGTATTTATTTATCTTTGTACAAAAGAAAAGTTTGCTTAGTAACCCAATTTGCCAACGTCGAATCGAAGAGAGATTTACTAATTAAAATATTAACTCTAATTGGTTCGCCCTTCAAAAACGGAAAAAGTCCTTAATATTCATGAGTATTTTAACCTTACATAAGAACAAATTTAATGAAAATACAAACAACTTCAATCTAAAAAGAAAATAAGATGTTTTCTTTTCTGTGAGAAAGGCCTTATTTTGTGAGAATTAGGCACTAAACAGTTTTACAGTGTAGGCTTAAAGTAATGAAAATATGAAACGTGCCTCTTTTCCTTGAAAATTCAAGTTATACCTACGATGTTATAGTTATAACGAAAGAAAATGAATTCAATTTGTGTCAAACATAAGCTTTAGGGTATTAAACACCACAAACATTATCTTTTTAGGAAAAAAAAAACAATTACAAAATGTTTGTTAAACTGAACAGGCGAGGCAGTGAAACAGGAGGTAACGTATATTTAGCTGAAGACGATCTTTGCCTATTCCAAAATTAATATTATTATCTATTTATTGGTCTGTTACAAACATGGTATTTTATCTACATTTTGGAACCGGTTTCAACTTTAATCAGAGAAATTGTGCATTGAAGTACTTTAGCACACCACATACCTACGACTATTACCTCAGCTTTAACAAAACCAACTTCACCTTCCATTCAAATTCAAATCTTAAGAAATGGAAAACACAACATATTATTATTGGAATGTGTCGGTGAGCGGCGTTCGTTCCCGGTTCCACGCCGGCTCCGTGCCGGCTACGTGCCGTCACACCACCGAACCGGAAATAAGAACGGAGCCTTTGCCCGCCCTCTTATAAAGGAAACACGGCGGAGCACATAAAGTTGCGGTCGGGCCACGAGAACTGAGGTGGGAATTGTAAGACGCCATTTCATAAGAAAAAAGTGTTCCAAACGTAGAGACGGTCGTTTATTGTGAGTTGAGAGGTTTTTCTATGAAAATCTTTTTTTTTTTTGTAATAGTTAATAGGTAACTGTAATGAGATAATAGTAGGAGTGTAGGTTACTATGTGATGAGATGTACTTTGAAATTAACCGTGTTATTTAATCGGATGGTCGTAAACTTCAAAGTTTTATAAGAAAAACCATGCGAACGTGCGAATCCTTAATTAGTAGAGCTTATCTTAATCCAGACATTATTCAACCTCTTAAGTTCTGAATTATTACGAATTTACTTCAAACAATTAATATTACCACTATATCAGATGACAAAAAAAAAACAAATTTGTCAAATTCATAGCAGCCATCCATAAGCAAAAAAAAGCAAACAAAAGCATCCACCTTCCGCTGTTTTCCTAACTCCACACGATAAGTCTGTGGTGCAGCAAGAAAATGGGAATGACAGCGATGAAGTTCTTTTGTGAGTTCAGTCCGCGAGCCGCGAGTACCGAGGAGTACCAAGGTTGAGGCTTTTGTCTCGTAACGTGTCTCTTCCGGGGTACCTAGTATTGCACACAGGTGAGGCAAGCTAGCTCTAAACATAGCTACGTGTGTCTTTGCAAATAAATACGTATATTGCTCCATTAGGACCTCCGTTTAGGACTCTGTACCTTAAAATAAAATAACTAAAACCCAATTACCCACCCTTATAACATTACTTTGGAGTCTGTCAGTCATGGCTGTTTTTGTTAAAAAAAAAAAAAAAACAATTTAGTTTTTTTGTATACGGAATACAGATGCATACTGAGCGTTTTGGTAGTATGAATTGAGCCTTATGTTTTAAAATGAATAGTGTTTGGTCAATCGAGCTCAACCTAAAAAAACAAAACAAACAGCAGCAGCAGTTTATCAAAAGTTACTCTTATTGTACCTGTAACTAATTCAATGCTTGATTTGGGTTTATAAAAACTGGTCTTGTTTCAAATCATCAGATTATCATGTATTAAATAACTTTGATTTAAACTTGTTAAGAAAAAAAAAGCAATTTAACAGTGTTAACTACTAACTGCCTAATATCACGCTAAAATCTATAGGTAATCAAAAAGTTAATTTATTAGTAACAAAATTCCGTGTAAATTTAATTTGGAACGTGATTATAATCAAGGTTAATGTGAATTAATTATTGTTCTCAATAGCTTAGCACGATAATACCGTGATTCCTGGTAAGAAGCCATCAATATTACTAATATGTTGTTTATATACTAGGTAATTTGCGTTTAAGGAAGCAATTTTTTAAAAGAGTAACCATAGAGTTTCTTGCCAGTTCGTCTCCATAGAAAGCGACCAACCCGAACCGTGCAGCTTTTGTCGACGTTTTATAAGTGACCTTGTAGGCCTATGCAAAATAAAACATTTTGATTTTGAATGCTATTAAACGTGACTCAGAGAAAACTTATAAACGAGGTACTCGGATATTTCATGGAATAATTACTTAGTTTTAATGAGATGGGAAGGAACGTTTTTCCTTCCCGTTTCATGGAATCAAATAATTTAATTAGTAAATCTGAAAGAACAATCTGTTTATTTCAATATAGGTAATCCATACTGATATCCATATTATAAATGCGAAAGTCACTCTGTTTGTTTGTTTGTTTGTTTGTTTGTTACCTTTTCACGACTAAACGGCTGATCGGATCTTAATGGAATTTGGCAAGAAGATAGATTTAAACCTGGGGAAGGACATAGGCTATATATTATCACGCTAATAATAACTTTAGGAGGTGAGCAATATTGCATTATGTCCGCACTCCTCAACTGTTTGACAACTGACAATTGCCATGACAAGCATTAGAATAGAACGGCTATTTTAGATCAATTGTCACCGAGGTAAGTAGCCC
Organism: Cerastis leucographa; assembly: GCA_963082945.1. Taxonomy (NCBI): domain Eukaryota; kingdom Metazoa; phylum Arthropoda; class Insecta; order Lepidoptera; family Noctuidae; genus Cerastis; species Cerastis leucographa. The sequence goes on from OY720363.1 coordinate 19,601,208, forward strand.
GACGGTTTAGCGGCCGCTCGAATCGCATGTTTCAGGATCAAACCTGAGCCAGTATGAAATTCACTTTTTGTATTTTATTTAGTTTTTTAATCCAAAAATGACCATGGTTCGATCCCCAACTGGTATTTTTTTTTATAACGTAAATTCGTAAAGTATTTTGTATTTTTTTTTATGCTTTAAGATTTTCTAATCGTTATCAAATAGTTTTATACATCCTTTTAGTTATTTTGACCCATGTAAACAATAGTTAAACAATCATCTATTTCATTCCAAATTAAACTATAAAAAATCACGAATAAAAACGATACAATAAAATAAAGTCAAAAACTTATTAAAAAAATGGTACCTAATGTGCCCAAGAGTGAACATGGGCTGGCACATTACCTGGGTGATGTATAGTAATACTTAGCCTCTGGCCAATGTAAAAGCCAGATCTTGGTTCTCAGAAATCATAAGCTATGAGTGTACCAATTTCCTTAAAAAGGCTGTGAGCAATGAGTACTCGGACCCCACACTCGCAAAGTTTCAATCCCAAACGACTCGAACATATGGTTACCGATAAGCTTACTTTATTAACGCTGCAGGTTCCCCGCATATTTTGACCAGCCAATCTCTCACAAACGCCTATAAATATAGTCGCGCCAGCGTTAAATTTTAAATCACAGAAATAAATTGTTAATCTCGGAATGACTTCACTAACATGTAAGTAAGTAGGTATTACTTGGTCAATGGTGCGACCCGTGCGACAGCTCTTCTGAAAACTGGCAAAGATACAGGTGCTATACAAGCACCAGATAATAACAGCAGTCACGTAAGATCACGCCTGTAATCGCTTAAGGGTTTGGCAGAGGTGTGTCCATTTAGTACACCCACATTTCGCCAGTTATGTTTAAGTGCCATGTAATAAGGGCCGAGCTTATTGTAATCAACCGAAAAATCGAAAAAAAACAAATAAAACATCACTCGGCGTTGTGTATCGAAACAAGGACCTTATCACAGTAGTAGCGTTTCCGACCACTAGACCAACGATACAGTATAAACGGTCTCCTTATATCAGTCTGTTTTAACTTTTCACGCCTAAACAGCTAAACGGATTTGGATCAAAGCCACAAGACAGACAGGTCATGATCTGGCTTAGGACATAATATTAGTTTCATTTATACATGAAACCGCAATACTATTTACTCACTGATTAATCACTCAAGAACTACTTCTACTTTTGAACTATTAATAACTTTAAATCTCGCCAGTGCTTAGTACGGTAGAAAGGTATTTTTGGAAATTCCACCCCCAAGTGGGTTTACTGTTAAGTTTAGTGGGCTATTTGTAATTTTCACATGAATGTTTACTATTTTCGAAAATTCTACCCTTATTTTGTTGGGGTCAGGGCACGCCATAATAGTGGTGATAAGTCCCCTCTTTAAGAAGTAGCTGAAGAGGCGCCACGGCGCCCTCACGTTCCACCTGACGCAGGTCCTCACCGGGCCCGGTTGTTTCGGGAAGTTCCTGCACCGAACCGGGTGGGAGGAAACGCCCAGAGGACACGGTGAAGCACAACGTAGAGGACTCCTTTGCTTGGGCGGAGCGCGGCTGTGTTCTCTTAGCGGCGATTGGCGGCGGCGACCTCTCGCGTCCGGCCCTGGTTCAATCCAAGGTGCGGAGCGAGAGGCAATGGGAAGCCGTTACCTCCTTCTGCGGTGGTTAAACGTGAGGGGGAGAGAGCCTTGCTTCCCAGCCGCCACGGGAGACGCCCCGGGCGTCGGCCATTGTAGACGCGGGTCTGTAGATGGTGAGTAAGGGCTTGCTCATAATCCGTCCATCTTACAACGACAGGCCGTGGCGACGGCACGTTCGTGTTCCACGCGCGCCTAAAAGAGATGTCAGCAAATCGGAAGGGGTCAAGGCAAGGCAAGGGCCGATGCCTGCCGGGGCTGCGGGATTCGAAAGAGATACCGTGGCCTTGGAACACAAAGGGCTAAGAAGGAACATGGAAGGGTTTTAGTCAGTACAAGTCGTCTGACACTCCCTTCCGCTCCGCCCAGGGCGGGAAGGGTGATTTGTAAACATTGAGATGGAGATTACACATGAAAGAAGTTCTTTCAAATGAAAAATAATCATATAAAATCAATTTAGATCGCTAGGGTCGATCTTCAGGTTAAGTTGCGTTTGCCTAGGTTGGTCCATGGATGGAGACCACCGATTAACCGCACCGAGTTTCCATTGTGCCACGGAAAACACGCTAATTCGTTGGTACCGGCTGTCATTTGTAGATCTTTGACAGTCGTATAACTTGCGACCCACGGATGCCCTTCAAGTTAAAGGGTAAAATATACAAGTCCGTGATTAGACCTGTCGTATTGTGTGGATCACGACACCACCAGTGGTGCGGTTTAGTAGTGTAAAAGGGAAGGAGGGGATCAGAATGCAGGGCTGTGAAGAAGAAGGAAAAAAGATTGCATGTATCAGAGATGATTATAATATAAACAAAAAAAAAGTGATGAAAATAAATGTTGATGGATGGAGACGGAGAGGAAGACCTAGAAAACGATGAATGGATTGTGTGAGAAATAATATAAAAGAAAAAGGAATAAATGATAGCTTGACGAATGACAGAGGAGCATGGAAGAACAAAAAGTGTTGCGCCGACCCCAAGTAACATGGGACAAGGGCAGGAAGATGAAGATGACAGTCGTATAACCCAGTACTAACTGGGTTGTGGAAGTCAGATAAGCAGTCGTTTCATATAAAATCCAAGTATACAGCTGCATCCGGTTAGACTAAATGCCGACCCCAACATAGATGGAAAAAGACAAGCCAGATGATGGTGTATTAATACTGAAGACATTAGGTAACAAATTCAAAACAAAAATTTGGAATCAAGAACCTCCTCACTAAAAAACTTATTATAAGCAAATCGCGACCCTAAGCGCCAGCTCTCACCAAGACGCGACGCGACGCGACGCGTGTCTCATGTGTATCTATTCGTGTAGAAAATAAAGTTAAATTTTGAATCGCTCTTTAAAATGTGCGCGCAGCGTCGCGTCTCGCTGTGTGGTGACCCTAACGCGTACGAAGTCGCGGGTAACAGCTAGTAATATTATAAAACATGCGAAAATCAATCTGTCCGTTTGGTAACTTTTCACAGCTTAGCGGTTGCACGGATTTGGAAGTTGGCACACAGGTAGATTGTAATCTGAGATAGGACAAGGATTTTTTTTAACCTGGTATTATGTTCCCCTGGGAACATTTCTGACCTCCACGCAAGCGTAACCCCGGGCTAAAGTCAGTTTTGAAATCTTTCTAGCCTAGCCAGCCTAGCCTTTTCCCAAATTTGTTGGGGTCTCGTTCCAATCTAACCGGTTGCAGCTGAAATACTAGTATTTTACATAAAGCGACTGTCTCCCTTACCGACTTTTGGGCCACTGACTACCTGTACAGTCTGTCACAGATCTATAAATGAAAGCCGGAACCAACGGCTTTACGTGCTTTCTTTTTCCTTATCCACCTGAGCAGCTGTTATTATTTAGCAACGAGCTCCTCCTCAGAAGTCAGTGCTGTAATAAAGACAAAAAAAATCCTTCATCCCGAAAAATGTCATTCAGGGCATGATCTCCAGGTGCCAAAAGAAACAAACCCCTCTGCACTACATTTACAGAATTATGCTTCGCTACCCCCCGCTTCGCTTCACTACGCTTCGCTTCAAAATTCCCGGTACCTGAAAAGATATATTCTAAAAGGATTTAAAGCGAGGTAGAAGCAACACTTTATATCGCTGAAAGCTGAACAATTTTCGTGATACTAACCGTTTTCTGATATTGCATGGAGGAGTTATTGCCAAGCGTTCCGATTTGAACTCGGTGTTGGCGAAGCAAATGGATGAAATTATTTTTATGGGGCTCGTAGGGAAATTCTTGTTGTAATGTTATGGAACGGTGAGTTGTAGTTTTGTTTTCTTTCATTCAGTATTCAGGTTAATGACTATCAAAATTTCGTTTAAATCACGTTTTATTTTCTTGTGTAAGGAATCGCTACAAGTTCTGCATATACGAATAAGTCTGAAATTAACAAAGAATTGTCAAAATCCTTTTCCACCATTTTATTCTTGTTTATTTTTTCCAGAATACCTGGATTTAGCATTGAACACAAGATACACTTGAAAACCAAAACTGGATACAAAAACTTCCTCTAATCGCGCCTATTGTTAATCTGATGTAAATATAACTAACAACATCAGTACATTAACAACTACACTAACAGAAACATTCAATCACCATCCATTTAGTATCACATATTACAGCCAGTAACGATCGATCTAGTACCTACAGTGTATGCGCAGTGCATTTCCAGTGCACTCGGTACAGTACAGTGCATGTTTAGAATGCTCGCAGGCGATCGCAGAACGCGAGTAGTGTCAGTGGCACGCGACGACGGCCACGTTTCAACTGTACTTGGTATTGCTTTGGACGTATTTACAGCAAATTTGCGGAGAATCTATGTAGCTGTCGTGTCTGTTAACTAATGGAAGGATTAAATAGTCTTTGTTGGAAACTTTTTCATTTACTGGGCAAAACTGTAATAGAGGCCTTGTTAATCAATTTGTTTGAAGCAGGTGGAAGCACGACGATCCAAAAGAAATCCTCAAGTATTATAGAGCCCACCTACTTACAATATCTGTACTGCATGATATATAAAATCCAATAAGACTTAGCCCGATCTTGTATCATGGATTATTAGATTCACAGTCTACAGCTAATTCATTTATATTTATTTCTTCAACACTTCAAGCACATAGTACAGAGGCGGACTTAATGCCATAGGCATTCTCTACCAGTCAACCTTTGGGTGATGCAGAGACAAACAGTGGTAGGTATATATCTATAAAATATTATACATTGAATACTAACCCAAACTACAAAGTATACATAAAATACTATAAAAATATATCAAAATATAAATACTAATATAACAGGAAAAACAATGGGGAAAATATTAACGTTGTCACAACGTTGCAACTGATACTGCTAGTTTTTTCCGAATATACTCGCGTACTTTAATTTTAAACGATAGGCGATTCGTAGCCATGCTGATTTCCTGGGGAATCGCGTTCCACAGAGAAATTGAATGGACGAAGAATGATCGGTGAATAATGTCAGTGCGGTGAGCGGGACATTGAAGAACACGGTTATGCGAAGAGCGCAGGCTCTACTCCTATTATGGTTGGCACAAATGTATTGAAAGTGGGGAGCGAGGTAACTACGGGAAGTGGGAGAAACAAGAAAAGAAAACAAGGTGGTTAGCGCCCTTAGCTCCCTACGCTGACGTATGGGAAATCACTTAAGAAGAGTCCGCTGCTCAGAGACATGATCGTATTTATGCAGATTGAAAACGAATCGAATGCAGTTATTCAGAAGGCGGTCAAGTTTATTGAGAAGATCTGCATTCAGGTCAAAGTAGCACACATAACCTTATTCGATGATAGGGAAAATTAAGGACTGTACAAGCATTGCTTTCGTATTCGATGGTAAAAAGTTTCTCAAACGGTACAGAGCTCGCAACGTACCAGTAACCTTCTGGCTGATACGAGCGACTTGTGTATGCCATTTCATAGTGTTGTCAATATGCAAGCGTAGATCCTTTACATCCGTGCTAAAAGGAACGACCGTACCGTCGAAAAGAACCGGTGCCAAGGTTGTACCATTTAACTTATTTAGACTGCGAGAACTCCCAATGATGATCGCTTGACATTTATTAGGGTTAACTGCCACACCAAATTTATCGGACCAGGTTTTAATTGCCAACAGGTCCCTATTTAAACTGTCGATCAGATCTGGTATTTCGTCAACCCTTCTCTGACAGTACAACTGCAAGTCATCGGCATACAGATGATACGCACACTGAAGCTCAGAAGTAAGGAGATTAATAAAAATAGAAAAAAGAAGAGGAGAAAGAATACCGCCTTGAGGAACACCAGTTTCCAGATCACACCAATATGATGAGGAATCCCCAAAATGAACTGACTGCTGACGTTCCTGAAGGTAAGAGGAGAACCATTCCAGTGCTTCCAGGGAGAGACCATTTATAAGATTTCTGTTGCACTTCTGAAGTATATATTTTCTGCATACAACATAATCACCACAAAATAATATTTTATATTATTTTATTTAATAGGCAAATACTACTTGCCCATTAATTTAATCAGTTATGAAAACCAACCCTAAAATCTTGAGTCCAAAACCCGGTAAGTCATCCGCGCTAATATCACTAATGGTATCGCACGCAAGCTGCCTCCCTTAATACGCACTAACTCGTCACTGCATAATTATTCCAGATTATATAGCTGAACTAATACGGCGGAATGTGTAATGTACTACTAACTTGGTACTAATCATCTGAGGAGGCCGATATTACGAATGTGGATATACCGCTGGACGATCTTCTATACACAGCATAAATCAAAGTTGCTTGTCAGGTTTTTCTGAGTGACAGTTAAGTTTTTCAAAATAAAACAATCGATTCAAGTTTATTACTTGGTTTTGGATTGGTGATTCGCCTTTAGCCTCCGTGCGAAGGGGTGCGTCGGTTTTTAATTCGATGAGCAATAGTAGAATATTATGGTACTTTTATTTTAATACTTAACACTTAATTATTATATTCAGTTACAATTTCATTTATTGTGAAATATGTAGGTAACACAAAATATTTGACCGAAATTGATTTCAAAAACTTACCAACTTAATAGTTGAAAAACAAGAAAAACGAAACGATCATTCGTTTCGTTTTTTTTTACCTCATCGAAGTCACCTCGTCTGCCACTGTATCGGTTGAGCTATTATAAATTCGATTTTTTTCGTTACTCCGACGTTTGATTTGGTCATAAACTTTTTATCGAAGTTACACTTAGTCGAAATAACATTTGTTCGAAGAATTATGTTTATTGTGTTATGTTTCCGAAAATTCATTATATCACTGTTTTAATGCACTGTTTTTTGCAAGCAGGCATGCAGCGTGCAAGCAGGCATGCAGCATGCAAGCAAGCATTGTTTCTGTCACGGCGCCGGCGCAGCGGGTTTTGGGTTACAACACGCGAGCTTATTGTAGCCGATGGTTTTAACGGTGTCACCTTGTTTCACAGACAAAAATTTCACAGAATTTCGTTTCCCAGAAAATGTTTCACATAATATTTAGTCCTTTTTTATTTCGAATATTTTTATTTCTAGAATATTTAACAGAAACACAATTCAATGAATTTTATAATCACGTTTTTTATTAAAAAAAACTTATCAATCAGTAGAATTATTTTACTTTAAATTAAAAATAAAATATGGTCTTTAAAAGTCAATATGTTGTGCTAAAAAAGTTAGTGACAGAAACTGCCCTACCCCTAGAGTGTAGTTTAAGCCCGCGTATTCACGAAGGGCGAGACGGCCCGCGAGCTGAGGAGCAAGTGGTGAGCGTTAATACCATTTGCGACGATAAGCTCGCATAGGGCCACCGGAGCCCCGCAGCGCCGGAGCCGTGTCAGAAACAATTCCTGTTGCATGTTTGATTGCATGCTGCATGCTTAATTGCACGCTGCGTGTTGCATGCTTGCTTGCATGCTGCATGTTACATGCAACATGGACACTGTTAGTGAGAATAAGATAGTTTTCCTGCTTGAGAAGAAATTACCCGCATTTGTGAACTTGCTGTTATAATTTTATAGGATGGTATACATTTTTCAAAGGTATGAATTTCAAAAACTGTCGCTCGATATAATGTTATTCTTGGTAATAAGTTTTACGCGAAACAAACAATATGTGGATAAAGGATATTTGATTTGTTATTATGTGATATGAATATTCTAACATTAAACTTTATTCGAGACAAAAATCGATGATCTCAAATATCTTCAAAGTAAGTATTCTGCGTATTGATTATTCTATGAGAAACAATTTATGTGAAACGAAATTCGATGAAACAATTAGCTATAAAACAAAGCACAACCGTTTTAGGGACACTATCGAATGGTGTAATACAATAATAGTTTTTTTTTTTAATGTCAATGGGTTCTTGCCAGGAGGAATATTGATTTTTTTTAAATCCAAGGAGGCCGGTATGGTATTCATCAAAACCGGGCCCGAGATTTGTTTAAGTATTTTCGCTATTCCACATAGTTTAAAATTCAACATTCACCTTGTATATAAATAAACCAGAAAGCCTATCCTAAGTTACATTTTATCAGCGATAAAATGTGGCTTTTGTTATGTTTTTCTAAATAGTTGCTTATGTTTAGAAATATTTTGAATACAAGCCACCGTAAAGTCAATTCTCAATCAATCCTGTTAAAAACCGACAGTACAGAGTCGAAACGCGAAACGCGTACGACGAAAAGTGTACATAAAAAGGCCTGATTATTTATCAGTATCTATAGGAATCAATGGCGATGAATGCGCTTAACGACAACTACTGTCAGTCTGTATATGGTGTAAAGCATAAACCACGATACCTTCTTAATTCATGCTGAAAAGTCCAAAAGCAAAATCGTTAACAAGTGTTACTTGGATTTGTTTCGTACTACGACACGTCACTCCGTTTGTTGGACTGGCGTAGTTCATTTACATAAATACTTTTGTAATTGATGTTTTAACCAACATTTTTTTTCGGTAAAGTACTTCTTTATTCATATTAACACGAACGCAAATAAGATGTTATTTATGGAATATGCTTGATGTGGTAGTTGCAGAAAGACTTGTAACTGTTTCGATGGAATTGTTTTTATAGATAAATATACACCACATTAAATGAAACAAATATTTACCATCTGAATTATTAATTATTATTCAACATTTGGGCCGGTTCCTTAGGAAAAAAGCAACCAAAGTATGCTGACATGTCCACCACTTCCGCTGTGCCCAACTCATTAAATGATAGTTTTGCTTACATTTTTTCTTACTAAACAAAAATAATCTGGTCAAAAAACTGGACAAGATTTTAATCAAACAAACAAAATTACAAAATAAAATACTTGATAAGCCCCTAACAAAACGCAAATTTTATATTTTCACCGTTTTTAAAAAGATCATGAATTTTATTTAGGAAAAATTCATATCGGGCACTTCATAAATAATAAGTCACTTGACTCTGTAAAGTGGCTGAATTTCAGAGCTTCGGTGACAAAGAGCCGGGGATGAGACGACAGAGGGGGCAGGCTCGAGCGGGGGACGGGGGGACGGAGGGAGTAATTACACTAATGAATATTAACAGGATACTGTAGTGGTGTACTGAATCTAATGAAATAAGATAAAAAGTGATCCTTTCCATTATAAAAATGGCAGTGGCACTTTCGCAAATTAATTTTGCTTGCGGAGAAAAGAAAATCTCTAAACAAAATCTTGCGTAGAAAATGCTAGAACTCATTCAGCTAAATGTTGACCTAAATGTTCATGTAACATTGTGAAGTATTTTTAACCGCTTAGCAAAATGGTTATGGCATTATTCCCTACAGAATTTTATCGTGGTTTCGTGAAGAAGGATGAAAACAGACGTTAGTGTTTCATATCACTTTGTTACAATAAGTAAACTTGTTTGTTATTTTAACCTCTCAAGGTTTTCTGGCTGACAAAAAAAACACCCCGCGGGCCCCCCAGTTACGTCATCGCGCGAGTCAAGTGGCCTGCGCTCACAAAAACGCTTATCGCTCGAGTTCTATTAGCTCTTATCTCAACCGGTAAACAGTTTCGGGTTGTTGAAAAACGAGACCATGTATTACAATATAAACAACTGTCTCATAACTACTTGAGAATTATAAACATCGCATAGAAATCAGAGAGCTCGCCGCAAACATACTGTTGTCGTAGTTTGTTTTTTTTTGGTAAAACTACTGAATCAATTTACACGAAACTTTAGATCTAACATAAGAAATATACAAGTAATCTAATGACAGTGTTTTTGAGGAGTCCTACATAAATTATTCTTGCAAGATTCCAACTCAAACGTCTTATTAGAATCGGCCATTTTCTAACTGCGCAGTTCAATGCATGAAAATACTTGAAATATCAATAAATATGAATAAATATGCCTCGAATGCAAGAAATAATGAATTATCACTATTTTTTCGCTTATTACTAATGTTTCCAAGACCATATTTCATTGTAAAAGAGTCAAATTCATATTTTCAATTTCGACTCACGAACTTCACAACAAAGGAATTTTGGAGAAATTTTTGGAGAAATTTTTGGGTCAAAAACATAATTTTTAGATATTTTTTCCAGCAAATGACTATCTAAAAAGTTACATTATACACTTATAACATACAATACATTTACTTACCAAAGTTTAACAACACAAAACACAAAAATTTCACTGCATTCCAAAACAAAACATCACCGTTCCACACTGGCCGCCATGACGCATTTTGACAGTCCACAAAGACGCGTTTCTTTATTTTTTTAATAATTTTGTGCAGTTGTTAGGTTGGTATGATGGTTTCATTTGAATCGAACTCTAGTTGGCCCGAGACGTAAATTTTAACAAGCGAATTAGGACCTTACTTCTCGTACGATAAGGGTTTAAAGTTGCTGGTGCGCCGCGTACCGAATTCGGTACGGCGGGGATCAACGGTAAAGCTTGCGCGTACCGAATTCGTTCCACTCCGGCCGGAGAGGTTAAATAGTATATTAGTTGCTAACTTTTGCCCGCGGCTTCGCTCGCATTAATTTAGAATTTTACAATAACCGGCTCGGACACGTGGCGCACGTGGCGCGTGAACGTTATTGTTGTTTTCCTCGCGAACAGTACTCTTTTTCGGAATGAAAGGTACCCTATGTCCGTTTCTGCACACTTGACAACGTATACTTATGCAAAATTTCAGGATGATCAGTTCAGTGGTTTAGGCGTGATGAGGTAACAAACTTACTTTTGCATTTATAATATTAGTTAGGATCCCAATGATTGTTAAACATTTCAACGATTTTTTTATTTATTCTCATTAGCTTATCAATCACATACATAAACTTGGCGACCACACTTGATGACCTGAATTTTAAGTGCATATTATTTTTAATACCCAGAAGCCCGATAACTTTTAACAACAGTTCGGTTTGCCCTTATAATACAAAACTTGGCCACAGAAAAAAAATTGATGATCAGCATCATCATTTCAAGACGTAAAAATACCGAGAAGTTCATAATCACTTTAAATTTTAGAGTAACCATGGAGGTTCTTCTCCATAGGAAACGACCAACCCGAACCGAGCACCTTTTTGTCGACGTTTTACAAGTGCCCATGTAGGCCTATGTGAAATAAAAATATTTTGATTTTGAATGTAAAAGAAAAACGTACAACCTCTCAGATTTTCCGAAACCACTGCTCAACCAAAACTACTTACTGATTTTCGCAAACCAACTTTACCCACTTGTGGAAAACTGCATACTGTGAATTATCCAAAACTGGTCAAAATTACTAGCAGCTGAACGCTGAAGCCAGTATTAATTTTCATAAAGCATGGCTCTTCACACAATAGTGCCAAATGGCCACTAATCACACTGTAGCGCCATTCTCGACCGCTTGTTGTAATTATTTATACTATTACGTTTGATAGTTTAATTTCATTTAGTTACTATTTTAGCTGGAATATGTAGCATTGTTTCGTGTTAATTATGAGTTATGTGAATCGTAATTTGATTAAGTTGATGAAAATTTTTTAGTTTGGGTTTATTTATCATTTAGACATAATTTCTATAGACCTAGTTAATAAATAATAAAATTTATTTGTTAATTATGAAAATTTTGTTGTGAATAAATTCAGTCTTTTCAGTCTATCGGCTCAGCCGATCGTAGTTTGCCTCCCTTTCAATTCAAAAATAGTATTTTTGATTTAAAAGGGAGGTGTTGTACTGGGTTACCCATCATAAGTTCGAAAAATGTTTGACCGAATTTCACTGACTAAAACTTTTCAACTATTTTCGTTTCGTTTTTTTACCCTCATCGAAGTTCCTTCTGCAAATGTATCAGTTGACCTATTATCATTCCTTTTTTTTTTCGTAGTCCGACGTTTCATTTGGTCAATAATATTTTCACCTAAGTTACATTAGCCGAAATAACATTTGTTCGACGTATTATGTTTCCGAACATTCATTATACTCCTGTTTTAATGCATTGTTTTTGCAAGCAGGCATGCAACATGCAGCAAGCATTGATTCTCCACGGCTCCGGCGCTGCGGGGTTTGGGCGGCCCCACGCGAGCTTATCGTCGCAGATGGTTTTAACAATACAAAGCAATATCCTTTGTTTTAGGAAACTAAGGCCCATAAATCACAGTACATATATAAGTATAAAACAATAACAATAAACTTATAAATACTTTATACAAAAATATCTTAATAACTACTGTACACGAAGTGATGGCGTCGTGTTACGCTGCGAGGTGTCAAGTCGCTGGCCGCGGAGACGCCGATACAGCACACCTTTGGCCAAAACTCTTCCTTGAGGTCGAAACTCTTCTCTGTGAAGGTCCCCAAATGGTGAGTCAAAACGCGCACCACAAACAACTTGAAATTGGTGTAATGGCGCGCCTCCAGCTGAACCACCCTCAAGGTCCTTTTGGTTTTCACCCGTAGGATGTTTTCAGTCTTCGTAGAGTGGTGCAAACGGGACAGGTACAGCTGCGTCGTCGGTATTGCAGGACGTAGCAGCACCTTCTGCCGGCGCCGTCCCACACTGATTGCGATACGTAGACTTCCTCTTCTTTCTCTCCACCTTGATGACGCCGTTCCCATCGCATGAGTTTTTCGGTGGAACCTGCTGTTCGTGGTCCATCACAGCGCCCTTAGTAGCGCTCGTTGCTTAGCTACTCTGCTTTCCCCCCCCTTGCTGTTTGTCGTTATGTATACGACACAGCAGGTTTCGTCTTGGCGACAATTGCAGAATAGGCACGTTTGGGCAACGATGTACCTATTACACGCGTCGCCCCCGGCGGGTACGATTCGATCAGCGAAAAACGATACTACCGCACGGCGATCGAGCGACCGCGACTGAGGCTGGCCGGCTTGGCCAGCCAGCCTCAGTCGCGGCGTCGGGCCTTCAAACCACCTACTCCTCAGCTCGCGGGCCGCCCCACCCTTCCGCGCCTACTTAGGCTTAAATTATACTTTAGGGGTGGGGCCGATAAGACTGCTTAAAGTCGGTTTTGCAGCGATTCGTTTCTGTCACTTGTAGAACAACATAATGACTTTTTATAATTATTTTAATTTAATATTGAAAATGCTAACAAGTAACCGGTTATATATTTGTGACCAAAAAAATATTCCGTAAAATACATATGACACATGATACTTCGATAATCTTAAAATATGTCAAATAACGCTTAAAGCAAAAGAGACGTCGGTCAATAGTTTTCGGTAAAATGAAATTTGAACAACCAAGATTCTGAAAAGTGATCGGTTCCCGTTGTACTGAGTTGACTTATAGTTGAGTTGTAGTCGAGGTGTGTAGTACAGAAACTGTAGCCCCACTTTTTAGAGTTCCTTAGCCAAATGGCTAAAACGACAATCTTAGAGATTCTTCCGGTCCGTCTGTTACTTGGCCGGTTTTTTAATGATGTCATCATTCTTCTCCAAACCTTACCAAGGAAAAATAACAAGTTTCCTCGTCCAGATGACCTTTACGACAAACCGTATATCACTGTACTCTTAAAAAAATAACATCAAGTTTCAATCTTTGAACCCTAAAAGTAAATAAAAGTAATAAAACGTGCAACGAAGTACGGGACCGCGGGACGCTGGGGTTTTATTGTCGATACGCGGGCCCCTAAACATGCGCGGCACGTAATCCGTCGATACCCTTTTATAGGACGCGTTACGGCTCATTTTTATACGATAGTTTGGAAACGGTTAATTGCTGGACGTATACGTTTCTTGGGACATTTTTATTTTATCGTTTGTTGCCAGTATTTTGGTTATTTCGGTGAAAAAATTTATGTGATTTATTTTTGGAATTGGCACGTGACAATAGTAAATGGTCGTATGATTTTAAAGTGTGATGATTATTCTCGTAGTTTCATACTTTTCTTGATGATCATAATGCAAAGTTCTTTTATAAGTTTTTATTTTTTTGGATTTCTGGTTTTTGTTCAGCAAATAACTTGAAAAACAGAATTAGAATGTTTCATTTTTGTCCGTCTGTTTGTCTGTCAACACCCTTTTTCTCAGGAATGCGTGGAGGTATCAAGCTGGAATTTATAACAAATACTCAAGTCTACTGTTCCTTAGAGCTGTGAAATCAAACTTCTAAGCCAATGCAATCAAAAGATACAGCCGTTTATGTCGCAAATTTTCGACATTCGCAAGGGAATCAAAACCTACAGGGTTCTCTTCCCGTGAACTCAGAATCTAGAAATTTAGTACAAAGCAACGTTTTATAGCACACATAAAGGAAAAATGCAATGCAATGCAAATTTTTAGTTACATCATATACCTAATAAAAATATTTATAATAATTACGGTTTAAAAGAACGGATCCCTCGGTGCGCGTGTTCGACTCGCACTTGGCCGGTTCTCTTATAATATAGGTGACAAACTAAAGTGTCACTGGCGTTTTGGGATTACTGAGTTGGCAAAAACAATATTCATCACTAAATTATGGAAAGTTCCTGGTCACGATGTTATCAAATAGGCACCGAAGTACCAATAAATTGAGGCCAAATTACAATTGAAATACCCTTATCAACTCACGTCCCAATACTTCCAATTATAAAAATAAATTCCCGACTCCCACATTTTACCTACCCACATTTCCCTACAACAACAGACGTCTCTCATAAGAAAAATATATCAGTATCAATTTCTTAGCGCATATATTATATGAAGGCTCTCAAAGGTTGCCATGGCGACGATTATTGCATCCGCCTGGCTTCGGGTCAAAGGGAACCTACTTTATATGGAGACTTATAACGTCTTCAACTTCATATAAAGTCTTAGCTCCTGTGAGCTCCTTTGAACGACATTAGAAAGATAAAAGCTGGTATATTAAGATGTTGTATTTATTTGAGTCGGATGTTGGCAAACAAGGTTCCTAAGAAGAGATCATGAAACTGGATTTCCACCCATTGAAGATAATAAATGATGTCTACTTTGTAAATATAATTGTGCAAGTCTGCACTAGGCTTTTATATATTTTTTCCCTTTTGATACCTTTTGTCTATGTTTTTGAGACCTATTGTTTATGATTTTTGATTGACTGATTATCACTTTTGTTTTTCTATACCAAGTCCCAGCGCATTTTTATTTGGTAGTTAATAATAATAATATAATACATTTTTTTAATTTCTACAATCATTTTTATACGTCAGGTTTTTTTGTATGTACTAAAGATGTCTCTGTACTGCTGACTGCTAATCGGACGCTTCACTTCGGGTCTTCGGTGATGAGACTGTATATCCCGCGGAAGTGTGGGGGTCGTGGCTTCTTAAATGCTAATACCCTGCAAAACCGTGAGGTATGCAGGGTGTTAGCAGGAAGCCGACGTTGGGATGCATCGAGGTGTGATTTTAGTAGACAAAGGCCTTACCCCGGTCTGCCTGGCTAACGAAAACTGGCACAAGCCTATAGTATTAGACAATAATTACTACTAAACTAATACTTTTATAAGAACTTCCTTTGTTAAAGTTAAACAACAACAAAACGAACGAAAAAAGTTAAATGAAATTGAAACAGCAATAGTAAATAGAATCAAATAGTTATAATATTATTGTTCTATCAATTTCTAGAATTGACTCAGTGATTATTTTACTATATTATTCAAATTAATTAATAGCGACAGCAGACACTGCTATGTACTGGGCTGTTTGTAGTAATTGTTTGCTGTATATAGGTTTGTACATAATGTATGCTATCAATTAATCAGTCTGTAATTAAACTGTGTTACATTCAGTTGTAGTTACTTATTACAATTGTCACTTGTTTATGAAGTTGTTATTAAATTGACTTGAAAATAAGAATCTTGGAAATAAATTCGATTCATAATTTCCTAGCTATGTTGGGGTTGGCTACTAGTCGAAGCGGATGATAATAAGCATATTTTAAAACAACAGTTATCTTTAAAAGTCTGTAAATCAATTATGTCTAAAATTATCAGAATTCGAGATTTTATTTAAGAGAATATTGCCAAAATACTATTAAAGCTGGCAGCATTGTCAATGAGGAAGAATATTGTTGGGTATTTTCTGTAAATCGCATTTCACCTCTGAGGGGCTTTCTATCAGCCACAGTGATGATTAAAAGTTTAACATGCATGGAACTGACCTAAGCATATTATGTCAATCCTGTTGAAAGTCATCAAATGCTTCTAAAACGATTTCCACTTGCCTGAGTACTTACGAAATTTTAATTCTCATAGTTTATTCGCGACAGCTATTAACAACATTTGCGACACCTATTCCCAGATACGTCAGGGTGGTCAACTATGCAGCCAAATCATCATAGTATTATCGCTGCTTAATCGTTTAATTTATCCATTTGTTAATCATACAATAAGTTAATATTTTAAACAAATTATTGTGCCCATTAAAATGATGTAAACACGTTTTATAATGAATTTGTGAAATACAGATTCATTATAAAACGTGTTCAAATAATTTTGGTTTGCATCACGTGTGTATGGGCAGCGACCGAGCTTGTATAGGTATTTTAATCACGCAGTGCGATTAAAATATTTATAATTACTCTTTATATTAATTAGCTTATTCAATACCATACATCCGAATTCTCGATATGTTCAGCCAGTAACAATAACAATCAGTAACAATACACAATATAATCATTCCAAATTATAACCATGTCATATTATTTAGAGAAACAAATGATTTATTTGTTATTGCTATTTTATATCGCAATTCGAGGAATTGCCGATTTGAAATTCCAGTAACTCTTAATTATTTTCATTTAAACGACATCTACAGAATTTTAATTAAATGCTATTTTACTTGAGTGGATCTCGATTTTTCACAAAGTACCGATTCGTTACAGATTTGGAGGTTTAAAATTTTGTAAATCTCCTAGCCGTTCTTCGCTAAGACGTTGCTACGGCGTAGCCAGTGCTACGAGCACATATCACACAAACCTTTATCATAGTTTATATTTAATTGTCATAAACTGACGAGGACGTAATAAGTTTTGATATCAAGCTAACATAGTATCTTAGTGCATACGAGCTACGCCGTAGCGTCGTAGCTCGTAGCGCGTGGCTAGGAGCGCGTAGCACCGAGTTTCCTCGTAAATGTCAAGTATTATTTGATCGTTCGTCGTTATTAAAGGGTAATGTTGTTTACTTAACATTGATTATTTGCTTTAGGAACTGAAACAAAGTAAGTTAGCTTAGTTAAATATAACTTGTACGTATGAATGTACTTAACCAAACTTATAAAAGGTTTTAGGTAACTGGTTTTCAACTGGTGATCAATGATGCTGAAAGGTTAGTTTAATATGGTTGCTGTGTGTTGAAGTTTAAGTGAAAAAACTGCTTGTAGAAATTCTCAAGTACATAGAAAAAAATATATGAAAAAAAAAAAAGAAAAAAAATTTTTTTTTTTTTTTCATTATTCATAAAGCACTGTATAAGCTAGCTAAGCTAAATAGTTGTATATTTGACAAAAGTTAACCATACCACACAAACCATTGTGGGTTTAACAGTGGTATGCCAGACACGGCAACTCGGTGCTACAACATTATTAATCATTACATACTAGCTAAAGGAAATATATGTAGACGTTTTATAAGTGCCAATGGAGGCCTATGTGAAATAAAAATATTTGATTTAGATATGGAAAAAGTTGAGATAAGATAGATAAGATAAAATTTATTTTCCCGAACATGTGTACACTTACAATAATAATAAGTGCATAAAGAAAAATTGTTTCAGACATGTTTGCCATACTATGACCTGCAAATGTTTAGAATAAAAATTGTGATTTTTAAAGTGGAACTTTTATTACATCGTCTCAAACTTTTTCGTCTGTGTGTTGCATGTCGCGTGACGCTGACGGTCGGCCGCGGAGTAGGGATAAAGTGAAAGGCGCTCTGACGTGCGCCTTTCACTTTATCCCTACTCCGCGTTTTATACGTTTTATACCCTTAATGGAATATTATTACAAATTTTTTTTAGTTAAATATCTATAGTGTGAAAAAAAGTTTCACTTTTACCGTGGTTTCATAAAACCACACAATCTTTTTTAAATTTTTAATATATCCTTCTATCCAAGAGAAGGCAATTTAAGAAAAAATAAACATTACTAAACTAAAATATAATTTAATCTAACTAGTAGGTAATACATGTCAGAAAAAATTAGAAATCATAATTAAAAAATAATTCAAAGTAGTAAAAGTATTCTACGTATGGAAAGGGCAACTACAATACTTTTACAAGTTATTATGCCTTGTGGCTTGGACTGTTGCTTCGTATTTTTTTCTTTTTGACTTTCACAAGTGCCTATAATGGTATAATTGAAATAAATGCTTTGAGTTTAGCCTTTCGTGTTTTCGAATTGAACCTAGATTGTGGCAGTTCTCGTTTAAAGCGAGTATACGCACCTTTGTTGAAGACATAATTTACTATTTGACAGTACTTAAATAGATTCATGTGCAGTCGATTCATGTTGTGTGACCAGAACTGTTAACTAATAAAGTGTCTGTCATCCTAATTCTAGTAATGTTTTAGTTTTAAACAATAAACAATGAATATCGACAAAGAATTGTTCACATGGTTATTTTTGTATCACCTTTCTCTTTGCTGCAATCCCAACACAGTTATGTTATCACTAACCTATACTACACACCTAACTGTTTTAACTTATTTTCCAAAGACCACACCATCCATTGCTGAGAATCCTCCCCTCCTCTATCTTCCTTAAATCATGGCGAGTATTGACGACGTAGGGCCGCATCCGATGCCGTCTCGAACAATGGCGGCTCGCGGCAGAAGGCCGTAAATCCGCACAAATGGTCGCCGCAAGGATGGCCGCACTCAAGGATGGTATACTGATGTCCACTTGGAGACTCTGCATCACGGTGTTTGAAATTGAATTAGATGGCGAGGTATTGATTTCCATATTTTGATTCTGTGACGATGAAGCATCTGCTTCATCGTCACAGAATTTGAGAGGTGATTAACCAAGTGTCCAGCGCCACACATCAACCACTACATTTTACAATGGTAATTATGAATGCATGTTAAAATTATCGTGTCCTAAAACTAACTCGTTTTTTGATAATATTTTAACAGTTTCATAATTATGTCATATTTGTTTTTTAGATACCCGATTACAGTTTGCAATTTGATTGTCGAAAATTATTAAATACTTTCTTTATTAGTTGTGTGACTTGCAATAAATAACAAACGTTCATTCTTAAGGTTTAAGCATTTATTAAAGAAACTTTTATATTATCATAAGACGTCCACAAAAGCAGTATAAACTTAGATATTGTTCGAACAACAGTTGAGTTAATAAATTGCAATAGTGCAGGAATAATGAAAACTCTCTTCTTCCGCGAATGGCATCAAGTTACGACTCAAGACTTGAAACTTAGCGGGAATATTCCAGAAGCAGCTCAAATGTATACAACAACGCTGAAATATTGAAGAAGGATCCCTTGTCTTAGCGTCAGTTTTCTTCGGAAAGAAGTAGTTGTTGGTTTTTGTTTTTCATTCTTGTGTGGATCAGAAGTTTGCTACGTGAATGGCGTAGTTAGAGGCTACGGGAAGATCTTTAGAAGTACGAATGTTGTATACCACAGGTAGGGCAAGCAAGAGTTGAGCGTCAGATGAGCAAAAAAAACAATAACCTATGCGTAACACGGTTTCAATCGAAATCCGAATGCTTTTAAAGGAAATTAGATCCCAACAAAAACATAAAAAAAACGTACGAATGGGATGTCTCGCAAAGCAATTCTTCTTCTACTTTCTCTTTAATTTCTGAAATAATTTAATAGAATGACTTGTCCATCATACCTACCTATATCCACTAACTACATACCTATCTATCTATTTAGGTAGTATACAAGGTGTTGTTTTGCATCCTCGTCAAATTCTAGGAGGTAACTATGCTAATGATTCTCGTCCCGAATCAATAATAAAATGGGTAGGTAATTTTTTTTTTTCTTTTTTACGGAAATCGTTAAGTGTGAACCACCCTGGTTTTACACGGGACCCGTCTGATTCTTGCCTTATAACCTCGCTTACACACATACAAACAACCTCAAACGTTTATTCGATAATTTCTTAGTCCCTAAACCACGTTAAGGGGGTTATTCTGGGACGACACGGTTGGCGCAGTGGTTGAGCGATCGACTGCTGAGCTACGTGTCGCGGGTTCGATCCCCGCACGGAGCAAATATTTGTATGGCCTACAGATAGTTGTTCCGGGTCTGGCTGTTTGTGTATGTGAGTTTAAATGTTTGTAAACGCACCCACGATACAGGAGAAATTCCTAGTGTGGGGCAACGTTTTTAAAAAAAAAAAAAAAAAATTCTGAAATACTGACAAACATAAACAACCAAAAAAATCAGCGTTTATTAATAATTAACTAGGTACCGTAATTTTAATTGACTATTTATGTCTTTCGTGACCACCTCCTGAAATTTGACGAGGTTGCAAAACAACACCTTGTATAAGTGACGAAAACTTGAATGAACTGCAAAGGTAGCTTTGCGGTGGCTTCATCCGCGTTTTGGTCGGAAATTATCTTACTGGAACGTGCTATTGTAAATCTATGCTCTAAATACACACAAACACACGGTCAGGCCGCGTGCCTCGTTCAAATCCATTCAGGTGTTTTTGCGTGAAAAAGTACAGATTGAGTTGTTTTAAAACATTAGCATGGATATATGATAGTGTGGGAGTACGAATTAGTGTATATTTTAAACGTTGGAAAAGGCAACTCCTGGTATGTGCTGCCCCTGTCGATTTTAAATGTGCGAGAGGAGCCTCTTAAAAACTGCCTTTATACGAAGGCAATGATTCTCGGTGCTTTTGAATAAAATAGAAATTATGTGTCGTGTTGATCTGACACAGATTTTCATTTGTCGCTACTAAAATTGCCCTTTGACACAGATTGGAATAAACGGATTTATTCAAATGATCCGTGTTACGTAGTTATTGAAGTCGCAAGGGTTATTTAATTCGCTGACTAGTAGACTACTATTTTAGTCTGTTTTAATACAAACATTGTCATGAACGACTCTGAATGAATGACTGTGAAGTCAAACTGTCAAAGAAAATTGACATTGTGCATATTGCAAGCGATTAGCGTGATAATATAGCTCATGTCCATGCACTGGCAGTGATAGAAGGTGTGGAAAAGTTTCGTAGATACCTTATAGGAATTCTTTTTACCATAGTCACTGATTGTCAAGCTTTCCAGAAGACAAAGTAGCCCAATGGACCTGCTATATTAAAATTAAAAGCTTTTATTTAACTTGCAATGTATGTATGTTTGTATGTTTGTTACGGTGGATTCTTGGAAGCTAAACTAGAACCACTTCCCGATGTCTGATTGAGCTGAAATTTTGCACACACCTTTGGTTCTGGTGATAATACATTTTTATGACAGACATAACTTAATCCTGCAGCCAGGATCGTCTCCTCACGAGAGAACTCCTCAAAAGTTAATAGCACAGACACAAACATTTGTATGGACGTTCATATTTGATGGCTAAACATGAATTCTATCATGATCTCATCCTGCAGCCAGGACCGTCTTCTCACGAGGGAATTCTTCAACGGTTAATAGCACAGACACGAAAATTTGTATACACGTTCATATTTCATGGATAAACATGAATTCTATTATGATCTCATCCTGCAGCCAGGATCGTATTCTCACGAGGGAACTGCTAAACGTATAATAGCACAGACACGAAACTTTGCCTACGAGTTCATATTTGATGGATGAACATGAATTCTATCATGATCTTATCCTGCAGCCAGGATCGACTTCTCACGAGGGAACTCCTCAACGGTTAATAGCACAGACACGAAAATTTGTATACACGTTCATATTTCATGGATAAACATGAATTCTATTATGATCTCATCCTGCAGCCAGGATCGTATTCTCACGAGGGAACTGCTAAACGTATAATAGCACAGACACGAAACTTTGCCTACGAGTTCATATTTGATGGATGAACATGAATTCTATCATGATCTTATCCTGCAGCCAGGATCGACTTCTCACGAGGGAACTCCTCAACGGTTAATAGCACAGACACGAAAATTTGTATACACGTTCATATTTGATGGATAAACGTGAATTCTATTATGATCTCATCCTGTAGCCAGGATCGTCTTCTCACGAGGGAACTCCTCAACGGTTAATAGCACAGACACGAAAATTTGTATGCACGTTAATATTTGATGGATAAACATAAATTCTATCATGATCTCATCCTGCAGGCAGGATTGTCTTCTCAGGAGGGAACTCCTCAACGGTTAATAGCACTGACACGAAACTTTTTTTTTTTTTTTTTGCGGATTGGAAAACATCAAATGACTTCTCCCGCTCTGGGCGGAGCGGGAGGGAGTGTCAGACTTGACTGACTAAAACCCACCCATGTTCCTTCTAAGCCCTTTGTGTTCCAGGGCCGCGGTATCTCTTTCGAACAACCCGCAGCCCTGGCAGGCATCGGCCCTTTCGGACTCCTTCCGTGTCGTTTGCTGACATCTCCTTGAGGCGCGCGTGGAACACGTACGCGCCGTCGACGCGGCCTGTCATCATGAGACGGACGGACGGTGAGCTAGCCTACGGTGGCCGGGGGCCACTGGTTGCCCCCCTACGCCCGGGACGAAACTTTGCCTACGAGTTCATATTTGATGGATAGTCACGATTTGTATCATGAACTTATCCTGCAGCCAGTATCGTCTTCTCACGAGGGAATTCTTCAAAGGTTAAAAGCAAAAAGGTATCAGATATATAGCATTTTGATGGGCTACACGATGGCCTTCAAATGTGCTCTTAGCTCGCGCACACACTTGCCGAATCCATGCGCAAAATATGCGCTTTGAAAGTGGAGTTCCAGACACCAGCCCGTTATACAATAATCGGCCGACTCGGACGATTAGTTCTAACTACCCAAATTTTTCGATCGCAGTCGACCGATTGTTGGTCTGGTTTGCGCAGTCGTCACCAACCGGATCGTATTGTTGGCCTATTGTGCGCAGAATCTAGTGATTAAAATGTATCATAAATTATTACGATTACCCTTGAAGACAACTTATAACTTTGTTGAGAGGGATCCTTGTACTCCATCAACTCGGCCAAATACAAGTTATAATACCCTGGTTCTTAACTTGGACTCAGGTAGGCAATAAAGCATTATCTGAGTCAAACATCTCAGTTTGTATTGATACTCCACCCAACTTTATCTGATATCCCAACAGGACAACCGGGAGCAAGAGAAGGACTACGATTTAGATTTCTGCCACCCAGAGTGAGGAAATGAAAAAATGTCTAATAGTTTGTGTCGATTTCATTTCGTTTTAAAACTGTAAAAGTAACTTTGTAATTGCATATTATTTATATGGAATAACAAAGTTTCTTCTGCACTTTTAATTTCTAGGAAACTGGACTGAAATTGCAGTAGGTTTGAATTTTTCCTCGCTTTGTAGGCTAGACAGTAATTGTGTTCAAAACTTGAGGCTTGTAATACTGCTACAAGTACCTTAGAATTATAATGATTGGTGAGTGAGTAAGTGACAAAATTAAGGACTTAAAATAGTTCCTAAACTACGAGTTTAAATTGAACGAAATTCAGGAATATAGCTAACTATAAAAAGCTGTCTTAGTAACAAAAAATTCAGGCCATGGAACGAATGGAATTATCACCAACGAAGTTATAGAGGGGTCGGAAATATCCTGAATGGCTTTGAGAAAAGGGTAGTACGGCTGTGCCTTTTTTTTTGCTAGACTTGGTGGGGGCACTGCCGTAGAAAAAAATCAAAACACATGAATCAATCAATTAGGGGATTCTACAAGATTGATTGACTTTAGTTTTTAATTTTTTTTTTACTCAACATCAACCTATATAAAGCAATAAATGTGTCAATTTTGAGTGTATTCCCCAATTACTGCTCTTTTATTTCGTTTGTCTTAAAGAAGATGGATCTATCATGCAAACTTTTATGAACTGTTTTTCTGAAAAGAGAATCTCCAATAGGTCATAAAGGTGAAACTTCAAAAATAGCTGCGATGGTGTTAAACCCGGATAAGCTCGTGAAATTATTCACGTGTGCCGTACGTCGGCAGAGGGCGCTGCGATGCCAACCGATCATTTTTCATGGACCGCCCTATTCGGTGTAACGTGGTACGGAAGTTCAGGTACTCTTCTGGTTATTGATGTCTTGTAACATACAGTTAAGTATGTGCCATAAGTTTAACATATAAACTTCTCTAGATTGGACAATTTAAATTGGCTCAGAACAATTTACATTGTATTTAAACTCATTGAAAATAATCTAATTTAGTTATTTTATGTACGTATTTATGTATTTTAAATACAATTAATTTTAAAAAATGAAGTCCTGCTAATATTTATAAATGCAAAAGTTTGTAAGTATGGATGGATGGATTGACGTTTGTTATTCTTTCACGTAAAAACGACTAAATGGATCTAGATAAAATTTGGCACAGGGATAGATAATAGTCTGGAATAGCACATAGGATACTTTTTATCCCGGTAGTGTGATCCTGCAGGACAATTACCGAAAAAACGCGGGCGAAGCCGTGGGCTGAAGCTAGTTGATTATATTTTTCGGGTTATTCCATATTTTATTAAATTCATAATTAATTCACCCACATCAAATTTCACCATTTCTTTAAGTTACACGTTATATCCCTGATATAATAAAAATCTCTATTCTCCAAAACCCGTATGTATCCTCTTGCATTGTACCGCGTCACATTTCCTGTTAATGACAATCTGTCAATGTGGGCCGACACCTTCTATTTGGGGCGCACGTTAATTCTGACGTGGCCTTCTATGTAGCTCTTATGTACCTCTTATATACCCTTACGTAGTACACGTGTAAGAACAATACGTTGGCACGAGTCGATTTATATGCTACCACCTTCTGATATTAACTTTTTTTTCTTCTGTCTGTATTTTGTTACTGTTCTCTACTAGTATTTAAGTTTAGATAGGTTGCCATGCAAGAAATAATCTGTTTTTCAGTGTTGCAGTAACGACGAGAGTTCTTAAAGGGTCGCTTGTGATGAAAATATTGAACAAACTAAGAATTTGCATTTTGAAGCAACTTTTTTAAAGCATTTTTTTTTTGGAGATCAAAATATGTTTATTTGCAAGAGTATGCTACAATAGTTGTTACAATAAGAATTCCAGCATATCCTGCCATTGTATGGCATACAACTATTTCTATAATATTTATAGATCGTGACTTATAATACCTCTAATACATTATATTAGTAATTATGAATGTTTTTTTTTTTTTTGAATACTTATTCCAATTTTCATGTAATTATTATAATGATGATTAATAAAATATGTACTTATAATTGTTGCATACTGCAAGATTTAGGCTATCTTTATTTTATTATGATACTAACGATTTATCCTGTAAATATTCTTTAACACTATAATATTTTTTCTCTAATAATAATCTATAGTATTTATATCTGCATACTTGGAAATTAGCATTACATCAAACTGATAAAAGATGGGATTTTTCAATACAATAAATTATCAACAAAAACGAAGTTTTTTTTTATTAATCGACAATTTTATGTGGTTTGCAACTTCCTCACATTCCATGACACCTACCCAACACAGACGAAGTTCACTCCATCCCCATAAAAAGTCGGCCATATTTACAGCCCATTTAAATCGGCCCGTAAACAAAACACAGCTTTAATCAACACCTCGGATGCTTATCCCGAACATAAACAACGGCTGCGGGTCTACAGCCACGGCTATCTTTATAGCCTTATAGCCAATAAAACAGCTAAATAGTTTTATATCGATTTGTGACGTCATTTGTCTCGCGCCCTGTCGCCTGCCAACAGATTAATGGGCGACTGTTTGTATTTTTTTTGGAATAAGGGCAGGGCTGGTTTTAATTGAGAGTTTAGGTGGTAATATTTTGCCTATAGTATCTATTATGATATATGTCCTTACCCTAGAGCTGGCCTACAAGAAATCGCTTATAAAGCGTTATGTTTTTACTTACGATATTTTTTCTGTTAATTAAGTCACATAGTTACATTGTAATTAGTCACCATTTGACCACTTGAAAGACAAAGTCCCGGTAAAAAAAAAAACAATATTCAAGAAAATCTAAAAAAAACGTTTGTCTCTTCCTCGTTGAAAATAAAAATCAGTTTGAAAGCCATCAACCATCGACGCGGCACTCAAGAGACTTCCCATCAACTACTCAAGTGTCAAATCGCATCAGCTCAATGAAACAGCGCTTAGCACCGAAATAAATCGCCCTCCTGTTTTTAGCCGTAACGTTTGAGTGTAACTTAATTTTGAGGCCATTATTGCGGATGGGGTGGCACTTACTGAAGGCGATAAGCTCGCGAGTTTTTGTGTAAATAGCTGTGATTGAGCAGTAGGGGAACGTTATGTAGTAGTGTAGGTGTTTACATAGTGCACTGCAATAACATGTCATAACAGTGATGTGCAATGGTGTGCTGTGTCGTGCAGAAAAAAGTAGACGCCACAAATGTTTGAGTAATATTTTATCAGGTGATTTTGAAGAAAGTAAGGTGTAGGGTTTTACATTTCGGATAAAATGTTTATTTTTTAAAACATTGAGTAACAGAGTTTTCCCCCAGAAACCTTTATGAAATGACCATTGGTTCTGTTAAACGCAGTAGCTCAATTGAGGCCAAACTCGTTCTGAGCATTCTCTAACAAGAATAATTAATTGATGACCAGATTCAACGTTGAAATCTCCGTAATTTATATTAGGTGGACAGTAAGTCCACCTAATATAAATTATTATGAAATTATATTGAAACAGAAATGTTATATTTTAACACAGATGTAATATTTCTTAGCCCTATCGCGATTTAATCGTAATATACACTTTTAGCGGTACATTGACATGTGTAGCTTGTATAAATAATTCTTACATTGCTGACCTGATCGACTAACGTATAAGACGGCGTTTCAACGATACTTTTTCCTCACTCAGTGTCACTATGATACTACTCACAAGGGTAATCCCTCGAGTGCCGTAAGAAACTAGCAATCGATCTACTTTTATGGCACAGTCAGACCCACTGTTTTATGGCTGGGCAAGTAAGGCAAGTTACAAAGTAATTCACCCAAGCTGTGTTTGGTTGCAAGCGATGTCGCATGATATTTTTGTCAGAAAGTGTATTTTTGGTTACACAATAATACTATTCCAATATACTATTTCTTTTATAAATCACTGCTGGCGTCGTTGGAAAAGTGACCGTAAGCATTACTGCTGAGTATTAGATTAGGTCTTGTTTTCAATACCCAGGACATGCAATTTTTTGTGTGTTTATCCATATGAATTTCTCTGTAGCCGCCCGAAGCTTGAATTTAGCCAATTACATGGGGCTTGAACATGACTGGTGAAATGTGTGTAATATATTATTTATGTAAGAATCTACACGTCACCCTTAAAATTCTGGAAAAAAGTCGTGATGTTGTGTAAATAGTAATTGTAGGAAGGAAAACCACCAGCAACTAGTAATTAAATAATTTGCGTCCGAAGTTGGCCTGCCTAGATATTAAGAAAGCGTGGCCATCAATCACGGGCGTGCTTCTTGCTGGTTTGTAATTAGCACCGAGTTACACCCCCAGTTACAGTGATGACGCAGCTCTAGGGTGACCATGGTTTGCTGCGGACAAATAACCACAGATTATTGTCAAGCTATTATTAAAAATTTCATAAACTAAATATTTTTGGGAGTGTTTTAGTACTACCAAAATATAAGAGGTTATGTTATTTTTTTTTTGGACTTTTAATTGTATGTCTTTCTTTTGTGATGTGAGACGATTTTAGTCACTTCTACCAAACCTCGTGACTTTGTGAAAACACTGATTTAAAATCACGATTTATATTTAAAATTGCTGCTCACAGCACTAGTGGTTGGACTTCATCCCACTAACCACTTTATCACAACGTCGTCACAAGCACAGAGGCATCAGTAACACCACTTCTCATTTTCGTGACGTATTTCTTAAGGTATAATATTCTCCTGCCACGCACACTTTAAGTGCTATTAACGGGTACAATATTTTGTTGAGTGGACCGAATGAGTATTATAAATGGAAGAAATATTGTTTCATGGCTGGTTTTAGTGCTGAACATAAAAAAGAACAGTCACGCTTGTGTTGCGCTAATTGGAGCTGAGTTTCGGTTTTTTTGTTTTGTTTAATGGTAACATTTATTTTGATTTATGGAATATAAGTGACGTTAAACATCTTGAAGGGTTCTTTGAATGGATTTCTTTAAGCTCTTTTGTTAGTTCAAAGTAAACTGAATTAAACACAACTTGACAAATCTGAAGTGACTAAAAAACACTTTCAAAAATATTTTTAAATTAGTTCCAAAATTACCAACAATCAATCACCAAGCAAACCTTATTTTCTTAATTAACAGCAATTATTTCCTTTCCCTTACATAAACTGAGTCAAGTGAGTTAGAAAAGCTGGCAACCCCAGCTAATACACTTGTTGTGCTAATGCAATGAAACAGTCATTAGTCAGACTCGACTCAACAACTTTTTGTTCGCCAACAGTTAATCGAACAGTGATTGCTACTCGCCGACGCGCCTACTTGGTTTGTTTGCTCACAACTCATTAAAATCCTATATTAATAATGTATGTTGTGCGTGTTCATGTTTGCCTAGTACAGCGTGTTTGAATAACTCAGAGTGAAAAGTTTTTAATTAGGAATAATATTGTTAATTTAGGCGCTCTTTTTGTAAAAAACGTTGTTATAATTACAATGATAACACAAATAAATGTCCATTTGTAATTAGTTTGAAAGATTCGTGTATTTTTTCCGACTTTTTAAAGGTGGTGTCAGATTATTTATTCTGATAAAAGCCTGTACCTTAGTTTTTAGCACAAACTGATTTTAAGTTAAGTCAACAAGATGAGCCTAAAAATCCTCAAAATTGTTACATATTTCTTCTAAAAATGTGATATCATCTCACATTAACCGTACCAGTAGCTGGTATATAAAATATCCAATAAGCCATAACTTGATAGAGAACCACTCACCGAAATCATTGAAAATAACGTTCCGGTCACTCGCTCCCCTCATATTTGGCCGTTAAATAAATCTAATATTTTATGGTAAACTAACTATCAGCGCTTCCTCCTGACCTTGTAATAAAAAACTTATATAATGAACCTTGGTACCAAATAAATAGGGTGTCGCAATAACAGGGGAAATATCCCACCATCACGGATAATGTGGCCATAATTTGATGCGTTCGGGGGCCAATGGCCACTTTGAGCTCTTTGTTCTTCGCCCATCACAGAATTATTGACGAAGTTTCGATATTATAATTTTATTATTCCCGTTCTATAGGCGTGTTTAGCGTAAATTATTGTCACCGTAGTTTTGTATTGCTGTACTTAATAATTTGTTTGTTCTATTAGGAAAACATGGCAATAATTTTGTTAATCGACTCGCCTGGCCGTCAGTAAGTCTACAATTTATGGAAATTTATTGTTTTTTTACAAGATAAGTGAATATATTTCATTCTCCCACCACTGCGGTTTACTATTTTATTATTCTTTTTTACGTCTATCTTTTAGTAATTGAACTGAAATCAGTGAGCTGGCAAAGATATTAAGTTTTACAAAAAATGCTTTTAAATTGTACGTTATTTTAGGTACAAAATGACCTCTATAACGATGGAAACTGTAAGCAATTTAAAACACAATTACTTTCGAGAGTGCGTGCTGAAAGCGAGCCCCGCTTACAAAGCGATTACGATAGTTTTACGAACAACTATTATTTAGCCATTACGCGTTGTAGCTACAACAGCTAACTCCACTTTTACGCTCAAACACATAAATAAGGGTCGTCCACCATAAATTAAGTACTCTATAGCATCGCTTGCCCAAAATTATTTAAGTGTTGCTAACATCGACGCTCGTTCCCCACGTTTTTGGGGAATATATAGTTAACAGCGTTATTTACGCGCTGATTTATTTTATTTTCACGACGTTAGTGTCACTTTATACATTGTTGTTTATAGCATTTTTGGATTTCTATCTTTCGCTTTCGATGGAAATTGGGGCTAATGTTATAGGGCTGCGTAGTTGGATTTATTGTTCGGATCTATAGTTATTGCTTGACGAAAATATTTGGTGATCAATGTTTACTACTGTTTATAGTTTCATTCAAGTTTAACACCCTGTTTAAAGCTTCAAGCAATGCGACACGACTTGCGTCAAGAGACATGCGCGTGCGTCATTTATTTCCTCCCTTTCAAAAACGCGTCACGGTTTTTTATAGCCCGGTTAAATTAGGCATGAAATAGTGATTAAATAACAAAAACTCGGATCAGGATGAATTTTGGTAGAGACCGTACACCAGCAGAAATAAAGTGTCAAAAGTCCCCATCGATCCATTGTATGCTGAAAAAGTTATTCGAGAGCAAGGATCAAAAATTTTGATTTTTGGGATTTTTCGCTCAAGCTGAATTTTGTAGATACCTTGAGTACACCACTCAAGGTGTCTACCAAAATTCAGCTTGATCCGAGTTTTTGTTAATTGAAATCACTATCTCTTTTCGTGGCATGCTCTACACAACGCCTTCTATTTTTGTTCGTGTGTAGCTCGTGGTAGCAAGTGACCAGCCGAATTTTCGTCAGTTAATGTAAGACTTGAAACGAAATAAACCGAACTTCACGAGACTGCTCTCTATATTAGTTTTCAAACAACAAACAATCTTAAAACAATTACCAGCTTGTATCAACTATATACTAATATGACCATGTCTACCGTCCTCGTCTATAGTCCTCTGACCTCCCCATAACCTTTAAATATACACTTAAGATAGTAAATAGAGACAGACAGCAAATAATACGAGACGCTTTACGTATTTACTTTAGGAAAATAAGTCATGCTTAAAGTGTCAAGTGTGGTCACAAGAGCGGAGATGAGATATTCTACAATATTCGTCAATGACTTTCAAACTGTATACTAACTATTACCCTTGGCTTCGTATGCGTGGAGGTCAAAAAGTATGGTTATCACAAATTATCTGGATAAAAAAGGTTAATTTAGTTTTCACGCGGTGGTCTATCCCAGTGTCAAATTTGATTAAAATCCATTTAGCCTAAATTTAGGCTTGAAAGGTAAAAGATAGTCAGAGTTACCTTTGTCTTTATAAGATTAGTATGGATTTGTAAGCAGTAAAGCCTATTAAATAAAAACACAAAAACCTAAATCTAATATAAATCAAATCACAACTCAATCTCACGTTTAACCGAACATAAAAATAATATACATCTCAAAAATAATTCATCTCAAAGTAAAAATTCTTTATAACAGTTCTCGGCAAGTTGAAACGTAAAAAAATGTTCTTCGGAGGCTCATAACCTTTAAAAATGGTATATATTGTAAAGTTAAGGCTGTCTGTATAAATTCAAAGAAAAACACAGCTCATTTCAAATATTAAAACGCGGGAACTCGGCTTCGGGGTCCCTGGGTGGAAGGTGTGGGAAGTTTGTTTCAAAGAGTTCTGCTGGTATCAAATAATTATATTTATGAGAGAAGAGGAATTTTAAGTCAAAAGCAATAATTTAATATTTGCCAATAGATAGACGGATATTATTAATAGGTAGACCAACGTTTATGTTACTAACACCATACGACACTAAGATAATACAGCCATAAAATAATCAGGGTGTAATTTAAAATATCCGAATCTTTGTAGTAAGAACTTAAACCAACGCAAAAGAAGAAAAAGCACAAAAGAATTTTAAAAGACGGAAGGTACTAATTAATTTAATGTTCACTTTTTTATCTAGTTACACTTTTTCACAACGGCTCATAAACTAACGTTTCCTTCTGCCCGACAGATCCCCAAAGGGCAGAACATCAAAAAAATATCCCTCACGGAGCTGGTAGAGTGGGAAGGTATTATGGAAAACTTGGAATTTCTCCCCCGGAGCTAATGTCCATAATCTTGGCAACTTTTGATAGGACAGTTCCGAATTTGACGGCCGTTATTCAAGAAATATACTCAGGGGTGTCCCGCCATCTGTGAAAGTTTATTTCATTCGAATTATGTTGAGTGTTTGAGCGCCCTTGTGCGCCAAAGAGGAATGTTTTCGGATCTATAGAAACATGTTTTAACGTAATATACATACTTATTATGATATTCTCTAAGCTTTGAATGTCAAGAATTCTTATGATATTAAAGTTGTTATTATGTGGGTAGGATACATTAAATTATTCATTCGGGGATCATAATACATCATAATATACTCTTTACTTGAAATAATAAAGTGATAGATCTCGTAGAAATTCTCTGCGAAGCTTATACTACCTTCGACTTTCCGAAGGATAACATATGTTCTAAAAAACCTTGTAAATCACTGACATAACTTTTTAGTGATTTACTGACTAAAGATCGTGACCTAAGGGACCTATGTAGGGTTTAGATTGAACAAGTCAAGCCAATTGGTCAAGTTGATAAATTAAATGTTTTTAGAAATTATTTTGTACCCTATCACAATGGTGTCATTTTGAACCCAATGGTTGACTGGTAGATAATGCCTTGTGGCATTAAATCTGCCTATGTTGTACGATTGTAAATGAAGTTTAAATATATAAATAACAAGTCTGTTTTAATTCATGGCCGGTTATCATGAACGGGCATGAGTTAGAACGAAATGAAATGACTAGTCATTTATTAAGGTTGCTTAATAAACACAACACATGTGTTAGATTTTAAGTACTGTGCTAGGTTTTAAGTTTTATAATCTGTATCCAGTCTTATTTACTAATAATTTAGTAGTAAGTGTGTATGGTACTATCGAGTAATATTTATACTTTTTATAATCGGTTATTTCGAATTAATAATGAAGTGTAATATTCGATACTTCCGCTAATAATGAAACTAGACTTAAAACGATGGTTGTTGTTTGGTACTCTAAAGTGGGAGGGGGGTAGCTTTGATAAAATGGTCGACGTCGAATATTTTGGTCAGTCTCAGTGTGACCATCGAGGTGAATAATCAGCTACCCCTACGACTACGAATTTATGTGTTATTTGATAAAAAGTAAAAGTGTTGTGCTGAAGTTAAATCTTTTATTTGGAGAATCTACCCTGGTTCCTGATATCAGAAGTAAGGATCAAGTCTACGCCACACAAAAGGTATGTGTGTTAATATGTGTCATGGTGCTTTTTTTTTTTTTTTAAGTGTTTAATACGTTTAAAAATTAAACAAGAATAATTTCCGATGTAATTGTGTTGAAACACGTTAAGTGTAATTTTTGTTGTTTGCTGTTGCATAAAACTGTTCTTTTTTCTTTTCTTTTTCTCGCTCTTTCTCTTTCTTGGCTTATTCTTAACCGTTTAATAGATTTCCTTATATACATAATATAAGAATCAAACTAATAAGCTCATAAAATGAAGTATTAAGTTTTTTTTTTTCTTCCTCTACGTTTTTTTAACATTTATTTTACAACAGTGACATTCTACGTAACGGTTATTATTTAAATTCAAAAGCCACAAGGCAGAGTTAATGTACGTGTTAAATCTAAGCTACTAGTTATCTATAGTAAGCAAAATAAATACTTGAATACTTGAAATATTACTTTTCCGCATAATATATTTTTTTTAAACAGTTTATGTCCAAAAAAATAAAAATGTTTTCAGGTGACCTAAAATGGAAGCCAATAAACAAAGTGATACAGCGACGCAACGACGCAGCCGGGTTGTTAGAACTCCACCGCCGAGAGAAGATGAAGAGGTCAGCGCTCGCAGTTCTCGCAGCCACAACCGGTGCAGTGCACGCAGAAGCAGAGAGAAGCGGAGCCGATCGCGACGCAGCCGCGGTCGTCCCAGCCGAACGAGCACCAGGAGCCGCAGCCCTATTTTGCGACCATCTCGTCCAACATCCACAAGGTATGATGACGATCACCCCAAGGCGATGAGTAGATCACCACCGCGGGTTTCGGCCAAGAGAAGTGTCTTATCTCCTGGTCAACGTAATAGCTCTGTACACCGTTTTGAGCCATACCATCAAGCGGGATCTTCGCAACAAAACCAACGTTCACCACGCCAAAACAACAACGAACAATTCAAACCTAATTTTAATAGCCCTAATGGAATTTCTGATATGAATTTAAATGATTTTATGAGTCTCATGAGTAACTTTGTTAGATTAGAAAAGAGTCAAAAATTACATTATGATAAAAATATGATTCCCGAATTCGACC
This sequence comes from Cerastis leucographa, assembly GCA_963082945.1. Taxonomy (NCBI): domain Eukaryota; kingdom Metazoa; phylum Arthropoda; class Insecta; order Lepidoptera; family Noctuidae; genus Cerastis; species Cerastis leucographa. The sequence continues at coordinate 19,635,645 of OY720363.1, forward strand.
CTACTATAAAAAACCATAGGATCGAGACGTGGATTTCAAAGGTCAATGAGTGCTCGCAAATATATGGTTGGACTGATCAGCAAACCTCACACTTTGCTTTACCGCGTTTAGTAGGACACGCAAAAAAATGGTATGAGGGACTGCCTTCAATTAATAAGACCTGGTTAGAGTGGCAGCAATACCTTAAAAAGGCCTTTCCGTCTGAATCAAATTATGGGGTTTTGTTATCTGACATGTTGGAAAGACGTTATAAACCCGGTGAATCACTAGATGAATATTATTATGACAAAATGGTTCTTCTTAGTGCATGCGACATATCAGATAAGAAAGCGGTTGATTGTATCATACATGGGTTGGACGATAAAACTATTAGGGCAAGTGCATCGTCAGCTCGGTTTGCCCAGCCTGAAGATTTATTAGGATTCCTTAAAGATATGTGTAGGGAAAATAATGAATTTATTAAAAACGCAAAATCTAAGATGACTTCTCAATCTAATAGTAATATAACTTGTACATTATGCAAAAAGACTGGGCATTACTCTAAGCAATGTAGGGCTAATATATGTTACAACTGCAAACAATTTGGCCATAGAGTGTCTGGGTGTCAACAACCATTGTTAAAGTGCGAAACATGTCAAAAAGTTGGACATAAAAGTGAGGACTGTTATCTTAAAAATAAGACTAAAAATAAACCAAACACTGAAAAACGAGTGATGGTGGTTGACACTACTAACAAACATATTAACAAGAGTAAATACTATAAAAAATGTTTTATAAACGGGAATGAAAAAGAAGTGTCGTGCTTTATTGATTTTGGTAGTGATTGTTCTCTCGTAAGTAGTGATTTAGTAAAAGACTATGGGCTCACATATAAAGAAGGCAATGTTCCAGTCATTAAGGGTGTAGGGGAATCTAAGCTTATTCCGATAGGTAAAACAAGTTTTACATTAAGTATAGGATCTGTTAAAGGTCATATTGAAGCTTATATTGTTCAACCTGAACATTTACATATACCAATTCTTGTAGGTCAAAACTACACGGAACAGCCACATATTCTAGTAATTAAAACTAATAATACTCTTGAGATATTAAATCGTAGCGTTAATTCAGAGTTACCTGATATTGAACATGAACGTAGCTGTGTAGTCAATCTATTCATTAGTGAAAATACAGTAGTAGACAAATCCAGTGCCATTAAATGCTATACCAATGACATTATCAATGGTACTATTTATATTTCGGGTAGCTACCGCTTTTATACGGGTTGTGAATTTTGGGTTCAGGAAGGCATTTACAGTGTTACAGATAGCAAAACGTCGATATTAGTAATCACCCCACTTAATAATTTGACCTTCAAAAAGAATTCACTTTTAATCCGTGCAGAAGTTGTGAACGATTGCTTGAGTAAATCAAAAGGCACTGCAAAGCATTCTTGTTTTCAACTACAAAGCCATTACGAACCAATTGCTCGAACAGATATTAATATTAATCCTGAACTGTCGTTAGTGGAACAAGACAAAGCTTACAAGCTTATTACAGAATATAGATCCACGTTTGCTCAAAATCTTTCAGAGTTAGGCTGTACTAGTTTAACAGAAATGGAAATTCAATTAAAAGATACAAATCCCGTAGTTTATAAACCCTACCCGTCTTATTACAAAAAGCGGTTTAACTAAAAACCCTGGTTTAAACTTCGATAAACTGCGGTTTAAACAAAAATGGTATTACAAATCTTGGTTTTGCGATAAACCATAGACTAATTCATGGTCTAACGCTAAACCTCGGCGACCCCTAGTTTAACGATGGTCTAAATCACTAAATCGGATCTGTCGAAGTTTCTCTTTTAGGTTAAATCATCTTTTTCACTGTGTTGTGTTGTTTTTATCTTGAAAATGGATATTAACATGGTCGATTTAATTGATAATGAGGATATTAAAGTCGCTGAGTTGTTCGAAACGAAAATAGTGGACCTAAAAAGAGAAGATTTATTCAAAGATGCTCGAGTATGCCCTGTGTCTCCCGAAATACAAGTGGCTTTCTGCCTCTTCAAATTATTAAAAGTACTATAGAAAGTAAACAAAGAGGCAATTGTTCTATTTAATACTAAAAATTCCAAACCTAAATAAACTTTGTTCACCTTGCGATGGTTTTGTTTAAAGTTATGGTTTCATATAACACTCGAGAATGTTACGTTCCGTTACAGGTACTGAAATGTATTTTTAGAAATTAATACGACATTAAGTCATGAGCTTAAACAAAACTGCAATCGACAAAAACTATATAATGTTTATATCCATGCAAAATAACACGGTCTCAATATTTTTAACACTCCTAAAAATCATCTAATAATAATTAGTATATTATCAAAATGTTACCTTTTCTAGGCATACGGAACGTTGGAATCGAATGATATCATGGTGAACGAATGATATTTGTATTAATCTGTGGTTGCTATTTAAACAATGGTTCAAATGATGGTACTAAGAAGTCCATGGTTTATTTAGGTTTTGTAATACGAACAAATTTAGACCATGGTTCTGCAGATAAGCCTGGACTTGATAGTCCAGGTTTAAACCAAGGTTTATTTAGTTTTTTGTAATAAGACTGTTTAGGTTAAGTTACCCAGAACGTCAAAGTGTGCAATCTATGGTTAGTGAACTAATAGAGAATGATATTGTTGAAGAATCTGTGTCTTCTTATGCGAGTCCAATCTTGCTAGTAGCGAAGAAAAACGGCGGAAAAAGATTGTGTGTAGATTACCGTTCACTTAACAGTCGAACAATAAAGGATCATTTTCCTTTACCACGAATTGAGGATCAAATAGATCAATTAAGTGGTAGTAAATACTTTACCAGCCTCGATTTAACTAGTGGATATTACCAGATTCCAATAAAACCTGACTGTCGACATTTAACTGCATTTGTAACGCCCGACGGTTTGTACCAGTTCAAACGAATGCCTTTTGGTTTGGTCAACGCGCCATCTATATTCCAAAGGACTATAACTAAAGCTTTGTCCGCTAAAATTCCGAAAGTAAATGATGATGTAGGTGAGCAACAAGCTAAACAAGCTCTGGCTTATATGGATGATTTAATCATAACTTCAAAAACTGTTCAGGAAGGTTTAGATAAATTAGAAAACACTTTTAAGTTGCTGAATAATGCTAAATTAACTCTTAACGTTCAAAAATGTTACTTCTTTCAAACGGCTATAGACTATTTGGGGTATGAAATTAGTTATGAAGGTATTAGGCCAGGTAAAACCAAAATTGAAGCTGTAGAAAATTTCCCCGAACCTAAAAACGTGCATGAAATACGACAATTTATAGGACTGGCAAGTTATTTTCGAAAATTTATAAAAGATTTTTCTCTTATAGCACGTCCTTTGACTGAGTTAACAAGAAAGATGGTAGGTTGGCGTTGGGGGGTCGATGAACAGCAGGCATTCGAAACTTTAAAATGTAAACTGATACAACGTCCAGTTTTAGCTTTATATAATCCACATTTTAAAACTGAGCTACATACCGACGCTAGCAAGATTGTGTTAGCAGGGATATTATTACAGAAAGAACATGACAGTGCACCTTTAAAGCCCATTGCTTTTTACAGTAGAAAAACTACACTTGACGAACAGAAGTTCCACGCGTACGATCTTGAGACTTTGGCGGTTGTTACTTCGTTAAACAGATTTCGTGTTTACCTTCTAGGCCTAGAATTTACAATAGTAACGGATTGCAATGCACTCCGAGCAACCTTTTCAAAGAAAGATATTTTGCCGCGAATTGCACGTTGGTGGTTAGCGTTACAAGAATACGATTGTAACGTTATTTATCGTCCCAATCATAGTATGACCCACGTAGATGCGCTTAGCCGCAACCCGATAGAATCAAAAAGATCATTAGTAGAACCAGAATTGCCGATGGTACTTAATTTAACTAAAGAGGATTGGCTTATAAGTTTGCAGCAAATTGATCCTAAATTGATACATATTAGAAAAGTTTTAGAGGACCCAGAATACAACGAGATAGTAGATATTAAACAAAACTTCATCATAAAAGACAATAGGATATACCGGAAAGTAGGAGACGAATTAAAATGGGCTGTGCCAAAGGGGGTTAGGTGGCAAATATGTCAGCAAAACCATGACGAAATTGGTCATTTTTCATTGGATAAAACTCTGTCAAAAATTAAAAAAGACTTTTGGTTTCCAAGAATGAAAAAGTTTGTCTCTAAATACGTAAAAGCTTGCGTACACTGTGCTTATGGGAAAGATACATCTGGCAAAAAGGAAGGATACCTTCATCCTATTCCTAAAATTGATATTCCTTTTCATACGTGTCATATTGACCATCTAGGCCCATTTGTACGAAGTAGTAAAGGTAACATGTACATCCTGTTGATTGTTGATGGTTTTACAAAATTCTGCATATTGAAACCTTTGCGAAACTTGAAGTCTTCCCTCAGTATTCGTGCTCTAGGAGATGTATTTAGTACCTTTGGTTATCCGGTCAGATTAATTTCTGACAGAGGCTCGTGTTTTACCTCTAAACAGTTTGAAAATTTTTGTAGTGACTCAAAAATTAAACACATTTTAAATGCAGTAGCATCACCTAGGGCCAACGGGCAAGTAGAGCGGTATAACCGCACAGTGTTAGGAGCTCTTAGTTCATATGTAGATAAAGTAGGTGAGAAAAAATGGGATCAAGAGCTAGGAAGAATCCAATGGGGTTTGAACAATACCTTAAACAAGGGCACGGGCAAAACTCCTTCCGAGGCTTTATTCGGGCGTAACCTAAGTTTTGCCGGAGAAAATACCTTTAGTGAGATATTTAATGAAACGCGAACACAGCAACCGGATATAGAGGAACTAAGGATGGATATTAGCAAACACATAGAAAATGATCAAATAAAACAAAAAGAAAGATTTGATCGGCATAGAAAAGATCCAAAGAATTATAGCATTGGAGATTTAGTAAAAGTCAAGAAGCAAAATAATTCAAATGAAGGCCAAAGTAAAAAGTTACTTCCGGTGTTTTCTGGTCCTTATAAAATAACGAAAATCCTTGACAATGATAGGTATGAGGTTTCTTCAATCCCAGGTTCGAATGTAGGTAAACGAAAGTATTGCAATGTATGGGCGGTAGATCAGATCCAGCCTTGGATAAGCATATGTAGTGACTCTATCGCAAGTAGTTCTGAAAGTGAGGTAGAGAATTAGTGCAGGAATAAGAGATGTTATGTGTATTGGCATAACGATGATTAAGGTATTGACAAAAAAAAAAAAAAATGAAAATACTTACAAAAATGAATTGTTCCACACTGCTTTCATTGATGTAATTATTTCTATAATTGTAAAGAGTATTAAAAAGAGAAAATATCTGACGTCGTTCCAGATATTTTACTGAATATATCAGTGAAAAAATGAGAGAAGAACACCTGACGTAGTTCCGGGTGTCTTGAGTGTAAATAGCGTATACACGAAGAGGTTTCATTACCTGATGTAGTTCCAGGAATGCCTCGAGTTACCATAATATATATTTAAAGATATTAAATTTAGCTTACCTTTCTACAATAGGTAGTAGATTTTAAGTAGACAACATATAAGTTTATTTAAAAAAAAAAAAAAGTGTGTTGAACCTGCATATACAATTTCATTTATATAAAATTTAATAAAGAATATCAATACTTTCTACTAAATTGTTACAATTAATTTGTTGATTATTCAATGTTTATAATTTACAGGCTTCTTTAAGTATAAATTATTGATTTACAGTACACTATAATTTTATTGTTACATTTTTTTTTTGTTGGAGTGATTTTAAAAATTATTGTTGTTTACCTCATTATGTTAGCACAGTCAAGGGCTGGTCAACTTATCCAAATTGAAAAGGGCCATAAACTTATTATCTTACCTAATTAAATTCTAAACACTAAATCCTCCTATAGAAGGCAGAGAGAGAAAACATCCTATAGAAATTAATAAATTTTGGGAAAATTTGACGTTTTGTGATAGGTCGATAAGCTATTGACTGTACAGTGTATACATGGACCTGTCAACATCGTTTGAGGACAAACGTCTTCTCAGGAAGGCCGACTGTTAGATTTTAAGTACTGTGCTAGGTTTTAAGTTTTATAATCTGTATCCAGTCTTATTTACTAATAATTTAGTAGTAAGTGTGTATGGTACTATCGAGTAATATTTATACTTTTTATAATCGGTTATTTCGAATTAATAATGAAGTGTAATATTCGATACTTCCGCTAATAATGAAACTAGACTTAAAACGATGGTTGTTGTTTGGTACTCTAAAGTGGGAGGGGGGTAGCTTTGATAAAATGGTCGACGTCGAATATTTTGGTCAGTCTCAGTGTGACCATCGAGGTGAATAATCAGCTACCCCTACGACTACGAATTTATGTGTTATTTGATAAAAAGTAAAAGTGTTGTGCTGAAGTTAAATCTTTTATTTGGAGAATCTACCCTGGTTCCTGATACATGAGAGAGCTTCGTGAGTGAAATCTCTACAAAATTGTAGAAATTGTATTAAATGTCATTCAAATTAACTGATAGACCTAACCAGCATAATAAAGGTCAGAAGTTTATGATGTACACTCAATATTCTTTCTAAACAATGAAAAAAAAGAGACACTTGTGTATTGAGTAACTTGAAAAGTTAAATAACGTAGCATCTACTTGGAGTTCTTACTCAACAAACAAACTGAAAGATAGACATTTCATTACGCAGACATTTCCATTTTTTTCGTATCCTAAACAATAAAACTAGATCGGAGCATCAAAGACCTAATTCAAGCTCAGCTGCTTCGAACAGTTTAGATAAAATAACATTCTGATCGAGTCAAGACTAACCTTTTTTAAACGAATGAAAAATATTTTGTATTTAATTTACTGAGAAGTCTTAGCTAAACAACAAATAGATTATTCTACGATTTAATATAAAAAGCGTTGGGAATCTTCAATAGAGTTTTATTCTTGAATAAAAGTCGGTGTTCTCACAGTTTATTTGTGTTTTCTGTGTTGATGATGATGTTTCTATCACTCAATCTATTGTAGATAAAGAATACCTTGGGTACCTATAATCGTCCAACAGCTTCAAACCTTCAAACACCTATTCATCACCTTTCTAGTAAAAAAAAAATATAATATAAAAATGAAATATAAATCATCATCTGCCTTTTCCCAAACTATCTTGGAGTCGGCTTCCAGTCTAACCGGATACAGCTGAGTACCAGTATTTTACATAAAACGACTGCCTATGACTGACCTCCACAACCCAGTAACTGGGTAACACGATACTCCTTGGTAAGACTGGATGTCAGACTTTTGGCTTCTGAATACTCGTAACGACTGTCAAAGATCTACAGATGACAGCCGGGACCAACGGCTCAACGTGCTTTCCGAGGCACAGAGGAAACTAGATCGATCCGTGCAGCTGTTCTTATTTAGTCAGAAAAATTTAAATACATATTAATAATTAAAGTAAAGTTAGTTTCCTTGTAGTAAAATAGATATTTACCTAAATATCTAAGTAGATATTTAGGTAAATATCTATTTTCAAATGTAACTACTAACTTGTATGTTAAGTCTACGATAAGTGCAAGGTTCTTACTGTTAGGCAACTGTTTATCGTCCAAACAATCTTACGTAAACATTCTTCATTGAACTACAACTCATCCTTGCATGCTCACAAACGCATCAAGACAAATGTATGTTCTACTCAACTGTGTAAAAGATGTCTTTCGCGCCGTAATTTTTGTTTCCTTGGCAGTTATTTATACAATAAAATAAACTCTAAGTTAAAAATCTACCCTCTTACTAAAGCAAAGTGCATGCAAGTACTCACCACGTATCTATTGGACCTTGACTACGATACTACTGAAAACCTCTTACTTGTTTTAAGATAAATGTATATTTAGCCTAGCAATCTCACCGTAATACACCACATTGCACCACAACACAACACACCACACAGCACCGCACCACGCCACACCACATCACACCACACCACACCTCATCACATCACATCACACCACACACCACACCACACCACACCACATCACGCCACACACCTTAACATAACATACTCCACAAGATTTATTTTAATTTAGTAAAATTTTTTTCCCCTTTATTTTTGTTAATTATGTTCTTCTACCAAAGGTTAATATAATTTGTGACTATTAAGATTTAAAACTCAAACACTGTTTTTGGGGGGGGCCTGGTAATCTGTGTGACAGGTTTTTCCTAGTGCAGATACCAGTCTCCCACAAAGGATTTATTAGATGTAATGTGTCTTCATATTCTTGCCTTTGTGGAAGAGAAAATAAAAGTTTATTATTATTATTATATAAGTAACATACAAGTTTTTTTATTTTTAACCGACTTCTAAAAAAGGAGGAGGTTCTCAATTCGGATGTTTGTATTTTTTTTATATTTGTTCGCGCATTACTCCGTCGCTTGCCAACCGATTTGGAAAATTCTTTTTTTGTTGGAAAGGGTATACTTCCCAAATGGTCCCATAGTCACCAAGTCGGGATCTGATGATGGAATCTTGGCGAAATCGAGGGAACTCTTCAAATTTTATAGGAAAACGTACAGTGATTTTGGTATTTTCTACAACAAGTGAAGCATTTGCGTCCAATAAGAACCATTCTACCATCAGATCTGATGATGAATCCAAGAGACAGGCTTCGGAACTCCATAACAAGGCAATGAATCTTAGCTGTGTTTGGGCTTGTTGGAATTGTAACGGTATGCACTTTCCAGGTGTATACACCGATTACGCTGAGATTTATGATCCGATTTGCGTGATTCTTCTTTAGTTTGATGTGGAATACCTGCCATTTGGTCCCATAAAAAATTAATATAGTTTGGCCATATAATTTTCATTTTATTAAAATTTTTGTTATATGTAAATTTTTCACGTATGTACACCGATTTCTCCGTGATTACTGGACCGATTTAGATGATTTTTCATTAATTTGGTAGAGAAGTTTGCTTGCTTTGTGGAGCCATATGAATTTTATTATCTTTGCTTAGGTACTTTTTGAGTCATCCTCTTTATTATGCATTTTGTCCTTTGTCGTATGTATGGACGATGTGCTGGTGTCTAGTTACAATATAAAAATTATACTTGACTAGGATTAATACCACAACTGAAAAGGCTAAAATAAAAACTTTTTTACAAAAAAAAAATCCGACTTCCATAAAACACTAAAAAGTGGCAAACGTTAACGTTTGGTATCTTGATGATGGAACCTTGGGAGGCGATGTAGATACCGTGTTGAATGATCTAAATTTCTTAAAAAATGAATTTCATTCCATTGGCCTTGACCTTAATCTTTCGAAATGCGAATTATTTGTAGAGGACAGTATCGACAGACAACCAACTATTTCCAAATTTAACGCAATAGCCCCTGACATTAAAATTATTGAGAAAAGTTCTCTTCGTCTCCTCGGGTCTCCAATCCTTGAAAATTCTTTTCCCGATTTTATAGAGGAAAAGATTCAAAATTTTAATGATGTTTCGGAAAGATTGCTCCAAATTAACATGCATTCGGCTATCACCCTAATTCGTTACTGTTGTTTCGGCCCTAAATTAACATACTTCCTTCGTGCTTCCCCTTTATGGAAGCACACACATCTCTTGGACAACATGGATCAAATTATCAGACGTACTTTATCATCCATTTTAAATGTGGCTTTGGACGACCGAGCTTGGGCACAAGCAAGTCTTCCTATTCGCATGGGAGGACTCGGCGTCCGCAAAATTTCTAGTATTAGTTTACCTGCATTCATATCCTCGGTCTACGGCACTGAAAAATTAATCAGGAATATCCTGGCTTCCACACTGATTGATTTTGATGTGCCGTGTTTCTCCGAGGCTATCGATGCTTGGAAACTCGCTTGCCGTAATACTGAAAAACCCGACAATCCATTATCCCAGAGACGGTGGGACGAGCCGCTCTGCAGAATAGTTCAGGACAATTTACTCAACACGTCTGCTACTACTGCTGAGCGTGCGCGTCTGCTGGCTGTGGGTGAGTGGGAGTCGGGTCTTTGGCTTCTCGCACTGTCATCGTCGAGCATAGGCACTTTGTTCGACGACACGACCTTCCGCCTCGCTGCTTCTTTACGTCTTGGTGCCGCCTGCTGCTCTCCTCATCGCTGTCACTGTGGTGAAGCTGTCAACAACCTCGGACACCACGGCCTGTCATGCAACCGAAGTGCGGGACGTTTTGCGCGGCAGGCGAACATAAATGACATCATCCGTCGAGCTCTTGTTACCGTCGGCGTTCCAGCTATCTTAGAACCCAATGGCTTGGCACGCGACGATGGCAAAAGACCGGACGGCATGTCTTTGTTTCCTTGGAAGATGGGTAGGCCTTTAGTGTGGGACGCAACTTGCGTCGATACTCTTGCGCCATCACATCTTCCAAGCTCATCGTGCTGTACAGGCGCTGCCGCTGCGGCTGCGGAGAACCTCAAGCGGCGTAAATATAGTAACCTTTGTGGTAACTATATTTTTGAACCGTTTGGGGTTGAAACTCTGGGGCCGTGGGGTCCGAGTGCTCACAGCCTTTTCAAGGAAATTTCTAAACGGCTAGTTGACACTTCCCGTGACCCAAGGGCTGGGTTTTACTTTGGCCAGAGGCTAAGTATTGCCATACAACGTGGCAACGCCGCCAGTCTCTTGGGCACGTTACCAGTTGACAGCGTTGAGGAGGAGTTTTTTGACGCCCTTTTATAATTTGTTGTTATTTTAGTTAAGTATCTAGTTTTAAAAATATACTCTAATACTACTAATAATAAAGCTGAAAAGTGGCAAATAATTTTAGTTTCGGAAGTCGGTGGCAAAAAAGTAAATGAAACAAACAAGTCACCGACTGCCGAAACTAAAATTATTTGCCACTTTTTAGTGTTTTATGGAAGTCGGTTATTTTTTTTTTGTAAAAAAGTTTTTTGTTACAAGCTTTTATTTAATCTAACCTGTCCGTTGTCTGTGTGTAAAGAGATCTTGCAAGTTAAATTTGACACACTTCCCGGTTTCCGATTGTTCTGAAATTTTGCACGCTTAGGTATATCGTGTGACATGCTATTTTATGATGATATGGAGTTGATTTGATGATGGAGCTGGAAGGTGGCCATAGAAACTCTGTAATGAAACGACGCAACCTCATCGAGTTTGGACTCGTTTGATTTGTCTGGACGAGTATTTTGTCTTTAGATGGTATTCAGGGTCTGATGATGAAGCTGGAACGTACCCTCAGAATATCCGTAATAAAACGTCATAACCGCATCGAGTTTGGACTGGTTTGATTCGTCTTGATAAGTAACTACTTTGATCCTAGATAGAGCTGAAATTTTTGCACACATTTTGTATTGTGTTCTAAGCACAATTACATTCTTATGACAGACATTACTTAATCCTGCAGCCAGGATAATCTTCTCACGAGGAAACTCCTCAACGGTTAATATCATGGCACAAACACGAAGTTTGTATACACGTGCATATTTGATGGATAAACATGAGTACTATCATGATATCATCCTGCAGCTAGGATTGTCTTCTCACCAGGGAACTCCTCAACGGTTAATAGCGTGAACGCGACACTTTGTATTCTAGTTCATATTTGATGGATAATCACGATTTGTATCATGAAATCATCCTACAGCCAGAATAGAGGGAACTCCTCAACGGTTAATTGCACGGATATGAAAAAAGTATTGAAATAAAGATGTGTTTGTGTGGTCAGAAACGATTACGACATAACTAAAATGTTAAAATAAATAAATTGCACTGAAAAGACAAAAGCTCGTCCATAGTTTTTATATTATAGCATTTAACATTCACGCGACAAGCTTTTGTGAAAACTATCCTTTATCCAAGATTTAATTTCTTCTTTTCAGTGCATCTTTATAATAAAAGCTTGTTGTAAAAAGGTTTTTTCTTAGGAGTATGAGGAACAGCGTGTAAAGTTCCTCGATACATTTAAAAGGGAAGATGTTCTGACCAGACGGGTGTTATGTCAGGTGGGTTACTTGCCCGACAGTGTTGTCAGGTTTTTTTTTAAATAGTCTTAAGTTGAGGATAACTTTGCTTGCGAGATTTTTAACATGTTAGTTCTTTAGTTCTGTCATAGATGGCGCTCTAGTTCTTTTTGTCGTAAGTTACTGTAGTGCTTTCTGTAGTGCCGCTACAATTTTATTGTCAAACCTGGAAAACATGGCTTCAAAAACATAAAATATGCCATTGAGAAAAATTAAATAAGGCTACCGGTGTACCTAGACTAACAATATCCGAAAGTGGGGAGCTACTTTCTATGATAATCGAAAGCATTTGGAGACTTTGCTGATGCATTGCTTCATATGTTTGAAAAATTTGTCTGCTCGCCAACGTAAATAACGCTGTCAAAATAAAAGGCATGGCCATTGATCTCCAAAACACCATAACAATAGTTCTTATTTACGCCAGAACTATCACAATAATAAAAAGCTATTTTGAATATAGGTCAGTGGTCCCACCGTAACTGGGCGAAGAGTCTGGCAGGCCGATTGATAAATGGCTTCCTACTCGAAATAAAGGGGGCATACATAATAGGAACACGAGTTGACATTGTGGAGGCGACTATAGGACCACTTCACCCGTGATCAGTTGTCGAGGACTGCGGAATTTAGGACGGTGGTCTAAGTAGACAGGTACTTGTCTATTAGATAAACATGAAGATACGATAAGTATTTGAGTATATATATGACGAAGCTCGTTTTCGTTAAATTATATTAGCGCAGACGTTTGTTTACCAAAATCCGTGCAGTCCGTTTAAACAGGCATAAAAAGGTAACAGACATAAATCAGTTTGATGCGCGAAACGGTGGCCTTCAAACTGAAGCATCGGTCTACAGCTCGATCAGTATGACGCCAATCATAACGTCGGCCGACTCCGTACGCAAAATACGCGCTTTGGACGTCGAGCTGAAACCAGCTTGTCATACAATAATCGGCTGACTCGGACGATAGTTCTAACTAAGCAAATGGTTGTAAATAGCGAAGTTTTCAATCGCAGTAAACCGACGGTTGATCTGGTTTGCGCAGTCTTCGCCAACCGTCTTCGTTTACTTGGCCTAATGTACGATAATTATTACGATTACCCCATAAGACAACTTACTGCCAAAACTTTTTATAAAGGAATCCTTGCTCTCCAACCAACTCGGCCAAATACAAGTACCAGGGTGCATTTACTGGAGCATTTAGTCAATAAAGTATTATCTGAGTCAAAAATCTCAATTGTATCTGCGATTTCAAGGGAAGAAGCGGGCGCGGGAGAATGACTTCGATTTAGATTTCTTAAAAACTTCAAAGAAGTAGTTTAAATTCGTATAATATCTTCGTTGAGACCTAGAGCATATAATTTAAAAAAAAATTGGTTGTCTGTAAAGTCGGTTTACTGACGATAGTTGAACGTGACAACGCTATAGGGACGCGTGCCTCTCACTCGCTCTCATTGTGAGCGGAGCGTAACGCAGTTTCTTGAAGTGTCACCCGGCAAACCAATTTATAAGACGTTGTCACGTCAAAAAAAACTAAAAAGTTTAGTCGATTTCATTTCGTAGTGTCAGTGACGAATAGGTTTATGAAACCGTAAAAGTAACTTTGTAATCTCATATCATTTGTATATGATTACAAAGTTTCTTATGCAGTTTTATAGAAAACTGGCCTGAACTTGCAGTATGTTGCAATTCTCCCTCGCTTTGTAGGCTATAAACTAATTGTGTTCAAAATTTGAAGCTTGTATGACTGCTATAAGTACCTTAGAATTATGATGATCGGTGTGTGAGTCAATGCAAAATCAAGGAACTTTGAATTGCAAAAGTTCCTAAAGCACAAGTTTAAATTGAGTGAAATTCAGTTATATACCTAATTATAATATGCCACCTCTTAGGCGGTCTTTAGGTCGGAAATTTCCTGAATAGCTTCGGGAAAAGGATGGTACGGCTGTGATTTTTTTTTCTAAACTTGGCGGCTTGACCCAAAACTATTCTTAAGCTATGTCATATGACTCCATACTTACTTTCGGACCTAAATGCCCCAACTAAAGTAAGCTTTGTCAGGGATGAAACGGACTTCATACTTATGTTGGGACCTAAATGCCCCAACTAAAGTTCGGCATACTTTGAGCTACTTACCAACTTGTGAGTCTGCCAACTTTTGCCATAACCCTTTATCATCACGTAACTACCTATTTGAGCCTTATTTTTTAGTTGAGTGAGTTATGGAACTGGCAGAATGCTTGATAAGTTACTCTTTGAACAAGTGCTATGCTTTTTAGGTCATATGCACTAGCTGGTAATGCATTATGCTTGTTTCCCATTCATAAATATATACACGGTGTAAATCACCTCATCACGAAGCCGTCAACCAAGCATTCTGTACATGAAACTAAGTAACTTCACGCAAAAATTATTGCTGGGAAACGAATTTTTTTTTGGGGGTGTAAAATCATGTTTTGTGGTAGAACTCAATGTAAGGCACTCAAAACATTGTGCTGATGGACGGGTTGAATAGTACGGGGGTCGTGGAGGTGTTTAAAGTAAAAATCTTACATTAAAAACTTGTATTTAAAAAAAAACTTGTCAAAAAGTTGGAACTTTGACCCCTAATATCTCCGTAACTAGAAGGTTCCCAGGTATGGTGTAGAACAAAAAAATGATCGCAATGACAGGGAGAACCAGTGCCTTTCGGCTTCGTTAAGAGGTGTTTTACACCCTTTATATATCAAAAGGCTCACGAGAATGTAATATCTAAGAGACCCTTTTTTTTTTTTTGCGAATGGGAAATCATCAAATGACTTCTCCCGCTCTGGGCGGAGCGGGAGGGAGTGTCAGACTTGACTGACTAAAACCCACCCATGTTCCTTCTTAGCCCTTTGTGTTCCAGGGCCGCGGTATCTCTTTCGAACAACCCGCAGCCCTGGCAGGCATCGGCCCTTTCGGACCCCTTCCGGTTTGCTGACATCTCCTTGAGGCGCGCGTGGAACACGTACGCGCTGTCGACACGGCCTGTCGTCATGAGACGGACGAACGGTGAGCTAGCCCATTACTCACCGTCCACAGGCATCTTAGATACCCTTGGATACCGAAAATAACTCTAGCTTCCTAAAACGACGTAGGAAAACATTACGTGGAAACTAACACGTACTAGAACGAAAAATGGTAATACTTCCACTAGCGCGCACTGGGCCCGTGTGGTTGATATGATTTTTCTTTACAGGACATAGACGTACAAAACACTTTATTGTACACATAATTGTTACACAGAAATTTTACAATATTCTTAAATCAATAATACAATTGTGGACTTGTATTGTGTTTCCCACAGTGGGAAGTTTTTCGGCTGAAGTCATGCAGATATCAATTGGATCGCAACACAGCACGCAACATACTCGTATACTCGTACTCTTGGACGTTCTCTTTAGACATGTAACGCAACTTCCTTTCTCAAAAGGTTTGGTTAAATTTGAGCACTTAAATATCACAGAAATATCTAACTAAATCGTGTCCAAAGCGATTAAAGATGACATTAAAAGTCCACTTAATATAACGGATAATGGGGGGAGGAATCAATTTCACGCACCATCTAGGTGTGAATTAGTTTCAGTCCAAAGAGCCGTTAATGCGAGCTCGGGGATCCAATCTAGTTTTACTGAATTAAGTTGACTAGTGATATTTTATTAGATTTGTTATAAATCTTTCTGGAATTAAAAATAGCATAGTTTGGTTTAAGGTAACGAATACTATGGTAACTAATGGCACCAACGAGGTAGCCTCGTTGGTGTCATTAGTCACAAGCGCTGCTACTGAGCCCTCGGTTCGATTCCCAGTCCAAAGTTTTATCACACCTTTTCGTAATCCTTCAACAAATACAGGTATGATTCTATGTTACAGAATGGTATCTACAATCTACAAAGAGCGCACACAGAACAGGTTCTACTGCGAGCACATGATTGCTCAACTTGCGAGGAAAATTACAAACCCACATAAATGTCACGTTGCTATTTTATAGGTCTTCGCACCCAAGGGTACAAACTGTACCATTATACTACAACCGTGTCTACATGATTATGTAGCACGATTTGTACCTTATATGGAACAATGCTTTTTATTTATACATAAGCTTTCTGCTTAGAGCAGCGGCCCAGTGGGAATGGTCCCGACTTACGAGTTGTAGGACACGGGTTCGAATTCAAGAAGTTGCGGTAATTTAGTGTATCATTTGCTCTAAAACTGGTAAAAAAGGCATAAAAGAAACAATCCAATTTTAGAACAAAACATTTTTAGATACCTGCATCAAGTTTATCTACAACCTACCTGCAGCCTACGAGGTGGTTTACAGCCCCTCTCTCTCTCTCTCATAGCGAAGAGACCTGTACCCCAGCAGTGGAAACGTTATAGGCTGATTATACATGGAGCTTCTTAGCTATCCCTCCCTATAAGAGCATAGCTGTGACATAATTGCCCACATTATGACACAGGTGTCCTACAGCGCGGCGCTTATTAAAATTAACAGCGTGCGTGACGAAGGGAGCCGTGAATGTAATGGCGTGTACCAAGTTAGCTGAGCCGTCATTCCTGTGCTTAATTTCTTGGATATGTTTTATTGTTTGTTGTGGTTTGGGACACCTTTGTATTAATGGAAACATGTGTTAATTAGTTTACCAACATGAAAAACGTTATAGTTTTAAATAAGGGGAGAACTGAAATGATTACTATTAAGTTAAGGTCTGTAAGAATATTTTACAACACATTTGCTCGTAAAGGGTCTCTTATTCACCAATTTCAGTATTGTAATGTATCTTATTACGCACTAGTGCGGTAATGTAATGTAAAACGCACGGTTTATCAAAATGCTCCGTCTAAAACGACCGGTACTTTTTTAAATCTTAGCAAAGAGTTCTTTGGTCAGAAAAGTTGTCAATATTTTATGAATAAAATTAACTTGGGAGATAAAATATAATAAATAAACATTTAATTCTTGAATTTAATCAATTTGTGAACAAGTAATAGTACATTATGGTACTAGTGTGTAATGTTGGTGATTACCGCTAAGGCGCCATTGAGACCCGAGCCGTTAGGTGAGGGTCTTAAGAGAGCCGAGGACGGTAATCACCAATACACACGTGTATCATACGACGTTTTTCAACACAATTGTGAATAAAATAACAATAAATACTCATTTTATTTAGTAGATGATAGATATTTTTCCTTGGAGTTTTCAGGTAGTAAACTTTCCATAACGTTCAGGGCATCACATATCGGGTTTATATCGGGCAGTGTACAAAATAAATCATTTTCTTCGTAACTAGTACCTACTTGTAGACATTTTAATCAATAAATAACTTTAATTTCAACAGTGAAAACGAGTTGAGTAAATGATTCGCTATGGCGGGAAAAATTAATCAGTTTTCCTATGCGCGCGCATTGCGATCAGCCACAAACTAAAGGGATGAGGATTTTTTTAATTTTCCGCGCATAGGGTTTGCGCGCTTATTCTGCCACGTACAAAATGGGGAATTTAAAGTTTTCTTTTATTTCAGAGAAAACAAAAGTTATATTTGAGTGAAAGTTTTATTTATTAAACACGTACGAGTTAAAATTATCTATTTAAATAAGAAGAGCATGAAATGAGCAAGCAATAGGAACTTTAATTTATTTGTTCTATTGAACACGATCTTTTTTTGAATAATAACTTTTTTTAAAACAAAGCACCTCAACCAATAAAATTAAAAAAAAAAAAAAAAAAAAAGTCACAGTTTGATTATGGATGTCATTCTGTGCCTAATTGCGGTGACCATAAAGCCACTTTATGAGCAAGTGTGTTGAAAAAATTATTCCGCGCGGTTTTTCTTTTCGCTGTATTGTTTTTATTTGAAAATATCGTCCGAGTTTTATTTATTTCTTCGCAAATCTATATAATATAAAAATGAATCCCTATTTCCCTATTTTTGGTCACGGCATCACGCGTGAACGGCTGGACCGATTTCGATAATTCTTTTTTTTTTTGTTTGTTATTGTCAGGAGAAGGTTCTTAGGTAGATAGGTAGGTAGGTAGTGGTAGGTACGTAGTGGTAGGTAGGTAGTGGTAGGTAGGTAGTGGTAGGTAGGTAGTGGTAGGTAGGTAGTGGTAGGTAGTAGTAGGTAGGTAGGTAGGTGGTAGGTAGGTAGGTAGTAGTAGGTAGCAGTAGGTAGCAGTAGGTAGCAGTAGGTAGCAGTAGGTAGCAGTAGGTAGCAGTAGGTAGCAGTAGGTAGCAGTAGGTAGTAGTAGGTAGCAGTAGGTAGCAGTAGGTAGCAGTAGGTAGCAGTAGGTAGCAGTAGGTAGCAGTAGGTAGCAGTAGGTAGCAGTAGGTAGCAGTAGGTAGCAGTAGGTAGCAGTAGGTAGCAGTAGGTAGCAGTAGGTAGCAGTAGGTAGCAGTAGGTAGCAGTAGGTAGCAGTAGGTAGCAGTAGGTAGCAGTAGGTAGCAGTAGGTAGCAGTAGGTAGCAGTAGGTAGCAGTAGGTAGCAGTAGGTAGCAGTAGGTAGCAGTAGGTAGCAGTAGGTAGCAGTAGGTAGCAGTAGGTAGCAGTAGGTAGCAGTAGGTAGCAGTAGGTAGCAGTAGGTAGCAGTAGGTAGCAGTAGGTAGCAGTAGGTAGCAGTAGGTAGCAGTAGGTAGCAGTAGGTAGCAGTAGGTAGCAGTAGGTAGCAGTAGGTAGCAGTAGGTAGCAGTAGGTAGCAGTAGGTAGCAGTAGGTAGCAGTAGGTAGCAGTAGGTAGCAGTAGGTAGCAGTAGGTAGCAGTAGGTAGCAGTAGGTAGCAGTAGGTAGCAGTAGGTAGCAGTAGGTAGCAGTAGGTAGCAGTAGGTAGCAGTAGGTAGCAGTAGGTAGCAGTAGGTAGCAGTAGGTAGCAGTAGGTAGCAGTAGGTAGCAGTAGGTAGCAGTAGGTAGCAGTAGGTAGCAGTAGGTAGCAGTAGGTAGCAGTAGGTAGCAGTAGGTAGCAGTAGGTAGCAGTAGGTAGCAGTAGGTAGCAGTAGGTAGCAGTAGGTAGCAGTAGGTAGCAGTAGGTAGCAGTAGGTAGCAGTAGGTAGCAGTAGGTAGCAGTAGGTAGCAGTAGGTAGCAGTAGGTAGCAGTAGGTAGCGGTAGGTAGGTAGTGGAAGGTAGGTAGTGGTAGGTAGGTAGTGGTAGGTAGGTAGTGGTAGGTAGGTAGTGGTAGGTAGGTAGTGGTAGGTAGGTAGTGGTAGGTAGGTAGTGGTAGGTAGGTAGTGATAGGTAGGTAGTGGTAGGTAGGTAGTGGTAGGTAGGTAGTGGGTAGGAAAAAGTGCATTGCAACGCATGCCGGGAACAGCTAGTATGTTATAAAACGTCGTATGACATACGTGCACTTTGATAATTACAGCCTCTGCTTTCTTGTAGCTCTCGCCTACGGCTCGGACTAGCAATATCGCCTCGGCTTGAAAGTAGTAACACGGGCAATTATTTATTGCCCGTGTTACTACTGGTGGTTGCAAACAAAAAAAGAAATAAAACCATTACAAATAGTTATTATTACACATCTAGCAGACAAGTAATAAAATAATAAGAAATAAAACTAACCCAGCAAAAGTACTAGGCTAGCATAAGTTGTAGTTGTTGTAAGTGTGTATATTATAAGAGTTCTATCGATCTTTATTATTTACCCACATTCGTATTTTAGCTAAGTTTACAAATTAAAGGAAAGAAATGTTTCTTTAAAAAAAAAATATCTTCATTTTTAATTCACTCAAGTAACCGGGACAAATGATATTCAATATTATACTATTAAGAGTTAAATAATCAAATATTATGCCAGACGCATATTATACAAGGTGTTGTTTTGCATCCTCGTCAAAATGCAGGAGGTTACGGTACCCAGATATTTCCGTCTGATTCTCGCCCTATAACCGCGCTTCTACAAATACAAACAATTTCAAACGTTTATTCGATAATTCCTTATTCCCTAAACCACGTTAAGGGGGTTATTCTGAAATACTGTCAAACATAAACATCCAAAAAACTCAGCATTTATTAATAAATAACGAGGTGCCATATTTTATTGATTATTTATGTCTTGTGTGACAACCTCCTGAATTTTGACGAGGTTGCAAATCAACATCTTGTATGTAACGGCTAAAGACGGTCGTGCAAATAGTGTGTTCGTCTTAATACTTTCCATCCGTCCATCAATGGTGTAGTTCACCCTAACAGAATCATTTCGACTGTGCGACAGGGATAGAAAATAGGTGGCTGGGGAAGCGGGGGTGAAATTTGAATTTGAGGTGTCATCCTATGCGCTCTTTAATCTTGGTTCTCTTGCATAGGAACATTACTGGCTACGGTGTTATGTAACACTCAGGTTTTCTTATCAACATTGTAGTCACTAAACCTTCTGTTTCTGCTTATTTACCTCAATATCGACATTGGTCTCACGTACATTATACATACATAGGTCTTCGCTGCTGTGATTTGTGAATAGCAACGTGATTCGAATGGCGTACGTTATTGTGTCCCGCTGTATAATGGGCTCAGGTACGTATAAGGTAATAATTGTAATTTAATGGGTTATTTAAAGTGTTATTAATGTTTAGTTAGTATCGAATAATTTCATTGTATAATTGGCAAAATTCAAAATTGTTGTGTCGGGTGGCGTAACATTGAATTCGTGCGATTACGTTGATATTCAGCAGTATTGTATGTTTTTTTTTCAAAGTCGATAAGATATCATTTGAGACGGAAACTATAACAAAAACTTAACCTTCTATTCCTTCTTTTTTACTAGTTTCCTTTCCACTAATTTATTAAGACTTACTTTTCGTTAAATAGAGATGTATCTAAATATCTATGGTGCCTCGGAAAGCACGTTAAGCCGTTGGTGCTGGCTGTCATTTGTAGATCTTTGACAATCGTTATGAGTAGACAGAAGCCAAAAGTCCGACATCCAGTCTTACTAAGGGGTATCGTATTACCCAGTTACTGGGTTGTGGAGGTCAGATAGGCAGTAGCTTCATGTAAAATACTGGTACTCAGCTGCATGCGGTTAGACTGAAAGCCAACCCCAAGATAGTTTGGGAAAAGGCTAGGCAGATGATGAGAGATGTAACTAAAATGTAACCTGAAATAGAAATGTAACCTTTTGATGTACTGTTCTAAAAATCTGCATCATGTAAGTACAGGACGCGTATTAGAACGGACTATCAATTAAGTGATCAAAAGCCTGGAAACCAGCCTCAAATACAAGGTGGCACATTTTTACTAGCAATCCGTTGAAACAACGCTTTTTCTGTCACCAATGGAAATTAACGCATTTAGTGTGTCCACTGTCGATTGCATAGGCGTTGAGCCTTTTATAACAGTGAAGTTTGTCGCACTAGTGACGACATAAACACTACTCTGTGGATTTCCTATCAACTCCTTACAAAATGGCTGCGTTCACTACTCTATTTAAAGATCTTACATTGATAATCACACATCCATCGTTTTTATAACTCAGTTTCCGAACAAACTTACTCTATGTTAAACAAAAGTTTTGATTGAATTTTGAAATTAATTTCAGGGAACAATGTAAGCAGCCAGATTTTAATGTTTGTTTTAAAATATGTTGGAAAGTAAAAATTGAATTGACAAAGTTTAATAAGAGTGAATATACCGATAAGAGACGTAAGTTATTACACAGTATTGTCAAGTCTGACAAAAGAGCCAAAAATATTTGTATACTATTTCTGACAATAAAAATAATTGATTGTAAATAGCTAGATAGCTTTTTCTTTTGTTTATTATGTTTTTATGTCTAAATAATATTTAAAAGGAGATTATAAAAAAAAAAAATGTTCGGCCAGATAAAACGTACACATACTAAATCACTAACCAAACTTTACAGATTTGATTTTCAGCATCGTTTTGACTAAAGAAAGGATCGAGAAAATTTAATTTTCCAAGATATAAATAACAACCAAAAACTGAATTATTTCTAGAATTAATCACAATATCTGTCTGACCTCTGAACCAATTTACAAAAAATAATAAAATCGTCTTAGGGATTGTTTTTCTCCCCAGTTTTTATTGGAAAATAAGATGGGACATATTGCGAACGACTTTAAGCTCGTAACTCGACGTGAGAGCGTTATAATATTAAATGACCTATGACAAGTTTATTGCCCTTTAAAAAACCCATTGAACGATGCCAATGAAGGATAAAAATCCCCTTTTCGCACGTTCATGGACTCCATTATGGCGCTATTGTTTTGAAGCTCATTCATCTTTCTTTTAAATATTACAGTTTCCATTGTTCATTTCTTTTAATCATTTTCATATTTTTATTTTGATATTTATTATCATCTAAGAGTTTATTGGTTTTCTCACTAAATAGTAATAGAATAGGGTTTTTGGTGCTGTCACTTTTATGTAGGTACATTTACATTTAACATAAAAGAATGCTGACGATTATATTATCTTAGTACGAATTACGCAAGTCATTTCCTCTTCATCTCAAACTCAAATTATAAAATAACTACCTTTAAAGACAGGGAATAACGATATTCTCCCGTTTGTTATTCTGCCTGGGCTCGGAAGCGGGATCTTTATGTACCAATATAAATAGGCTTTTAGTAAGCAATGGGCTATTAATGTCCCATTGGCTTGCAAATGCCTCGATCGATGTTATCAGCGAACGAGCCGTAATCACCACACCCTGTAAATTTCAGAGGTCACTCGCTGAATAAATATCACTTTCGTTGATAGCCTACTAGGCGTTAGGCGTTAACTACTGGTTTACTTGCCTTGAATAGAAATTAAGTGTAAGCAGCTTAGTAAGGCGTTTGTTTAGTTAGTCAGCGTTTTAATTATCGGATAGAATCGTTATGGTTTGGTGATTTAAATATTGAACTGTTAATTCACACTTTCTCTCGCTTGTTTCTTTCGCTTTAGTACCGTCGTGTCGTAGTCGTTTCACAGTCGTGGCGCAGTCGTGTCGTGGCCGTGTCGTGGTCGTAGACGCTCATGGCATGCTCTTATCACTTCTCTCATTTTTAATCCTCACTCGCGGTCACACTATGCATATTGCCACAACATGTAGCTCGAGGTAAAGCGGATAGACCGTACATTATTATTGCTAATACAAAAAAAAAATGTGTTTACTTGAGTACCTACGCTCAGTATTCTCTACAAAACCGCCAAAAATATAAGTAAGATTACTCATCAAATTAGCATTATCTTGACCTGTTATGCCCCACAATAAGTTTTATTTAATTATTGTAATAAATAACTCAAAAAAAGAGTTGGTAATAAATAACTAAGTCAATTTTCATAATAGTGAACATACATTAATATTGTTTCTTTCTAAAGTTTCTAAGTTCTGTAATAAATTGATAGATGAAGTCTTCTCAGTCTATAGGGAGTCTAGTGCAATATAGATCTTTCGAATATTTCCAATTCTTAAGATTTCTTTTAAATGTCGTTCGGGGGCTTAAGTAACTGTTCGAACAGTTACTTAAGTCAGAACTATAAAGGATAATAAAAATATAAATATTTTCTAATCAGTATGTTTTTTTGTAAAACAGCAATACTGCTACTGTTATATACTCGTAGGAGAAACATGAACCTCTGCATTAAAAAAAAACTTTAATGTATTGTTTCAAGTGACTTTAATGTATTTAAGCACTTACCTAAGTATGGGGCTTTACAATATATTTCGTAAAACATATAACATAATTTCCTCCTCAGAAAATGACGTACGTTTCCCTCGAGCAGCCCTTCAAGGTTACATAATTACATCAACCTGTATACACCGATACAATATGCCATGTACACACAAGAGACAACGTTAATATTGCCACCAAAAAAGCCGTCGCCATAATTGATGGCAAGTGAGCGCCGACCCTACATATCACGCGCTGAGCTCGATAGGAATTCAATTACGGCTGAATTACTGCCAGTGTGCCAGTGTGCGCTGTGGTTTAAACTAATAGCTGTACCTATCATACTGCACGATGGCAAGGAAAAAAAAAGCAATGGAGTCGAATTGTGATTGCTTTTTAAATAAGAACAGTTTTTAATTAATAAATACTTTATTTTTTGTACTTTGATTGAAAACTTACCGGTTGTTCTTAAATGCTTCGGTTATTCATATCTAGACATTTTTACATTTCATTCGAATTCCCACCACCTGTTTACCTTAAATATTTCTTTTTCATGCATCTAAGTTAAATTTCTAACAAGTTATTTAGTTATGAGCAAAACTTTACTACACTTCTATCACAGCAAAAACATACAATTTAATGAACGCTCTCATAATATTACTAAAATCCGTTCCCTACTTATGAATATTCACGAAAATTCAGCAAAACAAGTAAATAGAAGTCGCGAGTAGATGGTGAAGAGGGGCGTTGTGACGTCATAACGAGGGTAGTTGATAGTTGTAGTGCTACAACCCCGCGGGGGGCGATCTAGGCGGGATTGCCGAGACAAAAACTGGGACATAGTTGAGCCATCAATAAAATATTACTGGCTTATTTTGTTTCTCCTTTTTTGAGCTGAATATTGCGAAGTTTCTTTTGGGTTAGGATTTCTTGTGTTGAAAACTAAAAGAAGCCGACTAGGATTCTTAGAAGTAAAAAAACTGAACTTGAATTGGATCCTTCAACAGCCTTTGTGTTTTACATAGTTGGTATCCTTTTGCTACCTTTAAGAGGGGACTCTAGTGGGCCTTTCTCCATACAAACGTATTCCGCTGTTTTCTTCGTGGATAATGCGTCTAGAGCAATGATATTTTTCCAAAAAATCTAGGTCTTATTAATACATGCCCCTATCATTTCACTAAAAGAATTATGACAATCCAAAAACCCGAATAAAAGCCCGTTTTTACCGCCATGTTCAGACGACTATCAGACAAATAAGATAAGTTCTTAACAAAAAAGAAAAATAATAGAAGCATAGATATACTTTTCCTCTAAATTTTAATATAAGAATTACTAAGATCAGTTTAGTTTTGAAAAAAAAAAATACAAAATGTTTTGGTCAAGATTTTTGTAGGTAAAAGTGGCCTGAGCTGCAGTTGTCCCTTTCGCACTTTACGAGGGCTAGGTCGGGCGCAGCGCGACGCCAATAGTTTCTTCAAATACCTATTCTTCAAATTCCTCGGGGCGAGAGTCCCCTCTTAATTTCCAGTATAACTGGCATATGTGTCATTTGCCTCGGTAATTTTAATGTTTCATCAATTAGTAAAATACACATGTTTAATATTGAATAATACCCAAACAATCATAATCTGATTGCGTGTCGCGTATAATGAAACATTACTTTACTTGGATAATTTGTTCACAATAATTTTAATTCGTTTTCCATTAACTGATGGATTCATAATATAATATAATCAGTGTCACAATATGAAATACATTTTAATCAGTGAATGACTGGGTGTTAAACGTACCAAAAGTTTAATCTACATAAAGTACGAAGGTTTTTTCGGGGAATGACTACCACCAATTTAACGGAACGAAAACATAACCTCACACCAGATTTCCCTGAAGAATTCATATTATTATCATTATTTGCATTCCATAATGTGTGAAGATTTTACAATGGGCTTAAAGTTAAGGTACCTACCTAGGACCCTGTAGGGCACAGCAAAAAGTTTAAATTAATGTCTGAAATAAAATAATAAGGATTCGGGGAGCCGTACCACATTTCGCCACTTATGTAGAACTGTAATATAAAAGCCATTTCTATCAAGCAGACATAAAGTCCGGACTGCTACTGAAAAATCGAAGAAGAAGCGGACTTGCGACCACGAGCTGTTTACTTACTACAAAAAAAAAGGCCAAGTGCGAGTCGGACTCGCGCACGAAGGGTTCCGTACCAATATTCATAAAAACCACCATAATATAATCTGCAAATGAGACTCGTTTTTAGTACAACTGACGCTTAGCGCCATCTATCGATATTTCTATGTAGTTTTTCGAAATTTTCGAGTCAAATACAATTGGTCGACTATTACTCATATACTTGTAATGCCCACTTATGTGTGATAGTTTTCCTTTATTTATTTATTTTATTTATAGCCTCTAATCAGACATAAGTAAACAGTTTTTTTTTTTTTATATATTTAGCTTTCTTTTTATTCTGTGTGCCCTTTGGCAAAGGCCTCCTCCAACACTTTCCAATCTTCTCCCTCCCGCGCCAGTCTAGTCCAGGTTTTTCCAGCTGTTTTAACCACATCATCTTCCCATCTTCTGAATGGTTTCCCCTTTTTTCTCTTTCCCTCTCTTGGGTACCACAATGTTACTACTTTGTTCCATTTCTCTTCTCCTCTCATTACGTGGCCAGCCCATTTCCACTTTAGCGTTCTTAATTTCAACACCACATCTTGAGGCTTTGTAGCTTTTCTAATTTTGCTGTGATTGATTTTCTCTATTTTCCTTTTCCCCATCATGCTTCGCTCCATGCTTCGCTGGCAAGTTCGAAGCTTGTCTTGTTGAAATTTAGTGAATGCCCAAGTCTGGCATCCATATATTAGGATAGGGAGTATGCAGGTGTTAAATAGCTTTCCCTTAACCGCCGTATGTATTGTTTTGTCCTTCATTATTTCTCTATGTGCCCAGTATGCTTTCCATGCATGCCCTATGCGTGTCTCAATCTCTTTGCTTGACATATTGCTTATCTTGATTATCTGACCCAGATATGTATAATCATCCACACAACCAATGGGAATAGTGTTTACTATGATTGCTTCTTTCTCTCTGTTAGTCATTGCTTTAGTTTTGGATGTGTTCATGTTTAAGCCCACTGCTTTAATATGCGTGTCTAGATCTGTGAGCATATATTGAAGCTCTTGAGAGGACTTCGCGAACAGAATAATGTCATCAGCAAATCTTAAGTTTGTTAGGTACTCTCCATTTATTCTTAGGCCACAACCCTCCCAATTAAATTGCCTGAAGACTTCCTCCAGTACTGCAGTAAATAATTTCGGTGAAAGTGGGTCTCCTTGTCTTACGCCCTTTTCTAGATTGATAATCCCTCCTTCTCTTTCCAGCTTAACTCTTGCTGTACCACCCGTGTAGATGTTCCTTATTATCCTAATATATTTTTCTTCCACCCCTTGTTTCTTCAAGGCATCCCATATTTTATTGTGGTCCAAGGAATCAAAGGCTTTGCAGTAGTCGACAAAGCAGCAGTAGACTGGTAGGTCATATTCTTTATATTTTTCAAATATTTGTTTCACCACTTGGACATGGTCAACGACTGAGTACTTGCTTCGGAATCCCGCCTGTTCTCGTGGTTGGTTATAGTTTTCCTTTAAACTTCGTTATATATAGGTACTACTGCCGTGACATTTGAATTTCTAACTACAACTGTTTAGTCGGTAAAGGGGGGGGGGGACACTTGACTCTAACGAAAATTGGTACTTTAAAGCTTGATAAGTCACGAACGGTTTACTTATTGAAAAAACGGTCTTCTTAAACCCCTAATATTTTTGAAAAACCTATCCAACGATATCCGATACTAAGGGAAGGACGAAAAAAAAAAATATCATCCCCACCTTACATGTAGGGGAGGTACCCTAAATAATGTTTTTTTTTCACAATTTTATTTTACCATTTGTTTGGCGTCATTAACGTGTATACTGATCACAACTTTTTAGTACCAATAATAATTGAGCTAAACCGCGGACAGACAGACAGACGGACATAGCGAAACTATAAGGGTTCCTTGTTGACTACGGAACCCTAAAAAGGAGGTCTGCGGGATTTCCTACTTTGTCGATAGCCAGTATTTTAATAAAACCGAGGTGAATCTGTCCCACAGAGTGAAAGGTTAAAAGATCTGGTCAGTTTTTGGAATACCAACCTCCCATGTACATCGACGTCAAAGACACACACAGCTACGTGACGCTATATTTCAATCTCTCTTTATATAGCACGAACTTTGCATAAAATTCAGAGTGTCGAGAGAAAACGGTGACCAATTTAAAGTTTATCTTAACGCCAACCCGTTTGGGAGCCCGGTTGCGTAAAACATTTAGTTTGAAACTATGTCATACAGATATTATAACTAAACGAGAGACGAATTTTCAATTAGAAATGCGTTTGCAAAGTTGGTGCTCAGTTCGACATATAACTGTGTCAAAATAATTAACACAAGTAATATTGTTCTAGTTCTAATGAAAATTATTTTAGTTTTTAATTATGTCATTTAAATTACTTAATTTGTGTTTAGTAACATTATTCATAAGTTTCCCTATTCCAATTATGTGAACAATATAAGTTTAATTGAATTTCAGGCTAACTATATAAAAGCAAATTTCGACAAATAATCAAATGATACGTCACACAATTGAGTTTAAATTAAACATGTTTATTCCCTAATACCGATGGATATAAATAATTTGCAATCCAATTTAAACCGGAGTAATATACGACTCATATACCTATAGGTACATAAATAAACAACAACGAAATACTAAACAAATAAAAAAATTCTCAACGAATAATATTTATCAAAACCTTTGATTCCTGCTACAAAAACTCGTAAAGCGCGAAAATGTCAACATTTCAACGTCTCAAATAAACGCAAACAGACATAAAGACTTAAAAGCGATCCCGTACGAATCGATATGAATATATAAAAGGTAATACAAAGACGTCAAAAGGTAAGGATGAATATTTGAAAGGTTCAAACGTAGGGATGCTGGGACGTGTGCGGGCACTTTTATTCGATATTTTCATTTTTTGCTGCGACTTTGTGCGCGTAATTGACATAAATTGAGCGAGATGATACCGAGTGTAGGGGAGCCACGCGTTACGGACGTCGAGAGTCTGCCTCGGGCGAATCCTTAATGGTGCTGTGATGGACCGCTTATTGAAGCTGATGCGCTTAATGCGGCAAACCGTGTTAGCTGTAGTGGATTTGGACGAGGTTAAGTGTGTAGTCATTTGTTTTTTTTTTTGTATAATGTTGCCTTCGAGCTAAATGATTGAGTGGAAAGTGATTGAGGGTTGTAGCCTCTTACTTATATCATTACCTTTTGTATAAGTAAAGGTTTTCACTATCAGTATCTTATCTTCTGTTGCTTAAAATATAGCCCATACATCATTTTTTTTGTGATTTTAAGAAACCAGGGCAAGAAATTCACAATACGATTCATTGTGTTGTCAAGGATCATCAACATCAGCCTCACCATTATATCTTATCAAACGTCAGCTGAGAGCTCTGAGACCTAAATCACTCAAAGCTTTACAAAGGCTTGGGGCTGTACGCCGTCTAATTCGCCCTTTATGAAGTACTCAATGTTTAGGACTGTTTTGTGTCCTAAGCTGAGCACTATGTCCCGACGCGTGTCAGCATTATGCTGTGAATGTTTCAACTTGTCTACGTTTGTCGTAATTTGCATTTAGTTTGAAGATTATGTTTACTTATGAGATATATTGTAAGTGTATGTGGTTTGAGATGCTCGTCTGCTCGGCTTGACAGCTAAAGCGCTTGTGTGCCCAGTGGTTATTCTGAGTAGTGTTTTATGTCTGACCATTGACCTTTTCAAATTAGAGGTTAGCTGAGTGACTTGGCAAACACATGTAAAGATTGAATAGCTTTGCAACCAATTCTGTATGAGTGCTTTAGAACTCAAACATAACTTAAAGAAAATAAGTGATATCAACGAAGAAATAAATACTAAGTACTTGTGATAAAACAACAGCATGGTGAAACAAAATGAAAATAAAACAAAGACATTAACAATTAAAAATATCAAGGAAAATACATAGGTAAACAAGAAAAGCAAACAAAATAAGGAAAGACACAATAAAAAAAAAATCTAATAACCTTTGAACGAAACAGCTGTCGGCACGCAAAATTAAATATACTGCATGATTTCCTCGCAGAGATCAAATATCCCAGATATCCGCAACGTGTGGCTACTGTAATAATGTCAAAGTGAAATATTTTTAATGATCGTGGCTTTGTCCGGCGTTGTGCGAACGTGTGGACACTGCGACCTGAATAAGTTGCCCTGGCTCAGCAATATTAACATTTTGGAAAGAGATATTGTACGAGTGTGAAAAAATAAATGCTGCTGTGTCAGACCATTCCTCGTCACTTCCTGGGATAGGTTACCTACTGGTATAAGGACAATAATTATGTTCTTGTATAACTTCAATAGGATTTATGAAAGTAGAGTGCAAGTTGCCTCTGCATTCACTTTCTCTGTTTGTATAACAAGCTTTTCTATGCATATTATAAAAAGATAATGTTTGTAAGTTTGGGTGTAGGAAGTGATCTCCAGTAGGTACTCATTCGATTTCAAAATACTTTTACTGATGGAATGGTATTCTATTCTTCTTAGTCGTTACGCTCTTGACAGAGCTGTCGTGGTCGTCATGAAGTGTTGCTACTATTTGCGGCAGATGTAATACGCCTCATAATGTCCCGCCATCTCGCCCGATCAGAAGTCATCCGGTTACATTCGTGCACGGGACCGCCCACAGCAGACTTGATCTGGTCGGTCCAACGCATGGGAGACCTTCTATTACCGAGTGCCATAATATGATATTGTATTCCTCCGAAGCAGACGAAGTCACAGCTACGAGCTAAGTAGAATAAAGCCATATAAAGATTACACTGCAAGTTTAATTTAATGTTGCATAACAAGTTAAAATCCAGCAAGATTTTTCATTTTCAGAGGTTGACATTTGCAAACTAAAATATATTCGAGTTCAAGGCTAAGAAAAGGCAACCGCTTTCATCGCGGATCTCAATTGTTAATGGAAAACGAGTTATAACGGTTCTCGTGAAAGATGACCGAGCGAGTTCAGCCGAGCATTAGGATTTAGAAGCCTTTCACTGCTGCTGCGTGACTTTCAGCAATAAGTATTATCGCTAACAGCTACGTACATTTACCTACCTTGTGCTGATGTGGCAGATTCTTTTCAATACTTTTGCGGTATGGTAAGGTATTGGCCGTCAATCAAAAGGGTCTGGTTACATTTTTTCTGTACAATGGCACCTATGTTTTTGATTGTGAAATAAAATAGCGACGTAAAAGAACTTTTGACAAAAATTCTCGATTCAAATTTTACTAAGGTCTCTTTGGCCCTATATAAAGTAATATTCCAACAGTGAAAACGGTGACAGTTATCAAAAATTGCGTATTAGATTGACAAATTGGATACGGAAATTATTACAACAATACTGTTCAAGTCGTTGCAGGAATACGAAGCACTTTGGACGCGTTGGCAATTGTTAGGTCATTCTGTGACGTGCAAGTGACATTCACGTTGACAAAACAATTTAGCGAGGTCAACTATACCTATGTTATAATGTTGATCCTTGGAAATCAATTTGCAACAAAATAAATTTAAAACGAATGGAACAAAAAAGGGTTTGTTCGTTCAATTAAAAGTGTTTTACTCTGATTGTTTTTATTTCACTTTATTAGGACTAAAAGGGTCACTAAGAGTATTTTTCAAACCGGGGTTAATCTCGGAGTATTTCCGTGATCGGACGGCGCCGTTGCTAGGCAATGTGACGTCACAGACGGGCTCTCGGGAATCATTAATTGCGACCATCAAACTCTAGTTATGTTTGAGTTCCTACAGTTTTAGCAAAAACTGCGATGAGTTATGAATTTATGAAACTACAAGCTAAGTTTGCTTTATTCATTAATGTTGCGCTTGTTGTGGCATGTGTTTATTTTCAAAGTGGTCTTATTCTATTCTCAAAATATCTATCGAGAGCTTTTGATAGTGTCTGCCACACTTTGATCACACATGAATTCTAGAAATAGCTCGTTTAATATACTAGTCTGTCCATAGAAATATTATTTTATTTATAAAACCCAATCTTCGAAGCAATTATAAAAGCTGTCTATTATGTCCAATAGCTTTATCTAATGACACATAAAAGTAATAAAGTTGGAGTACCCCAGGGTAATATAATGTCTGCAATACTATTATCGGTTTTATTACTTTTTTTTAGAATTTCTGTTTTGTATTTTAGAACCAAAATTTTATCTTAACAGGTTTAAACTTGTATTGTGACTGAGTCTCGTAAAAAACATATCATGATATCACGCCTGTAATCTTCAAAGGGTTAAAGGTGTCCCTAACAGCACACTGACTAATTTCATAAGTTAATACATATTATCGCACATATAATGAAAAACCTCCAAATATACATTAATATTCCTACTTGAAGAACTTTCAAATTACTTTTCATTGTTGCATTTATCCTCGTCTCGTCCCATTCGTGCACATTTAACGAGTCGTCTTCGTTCTGGAGTGGTTGGTTCTGTCTGGAGTTTTTCATCCACGTCTCCTGTTCGAGTGCCCTTCGTTTAATGAACGCAGACAACTTTTGAGTTCACTTTAACTTGCAGGACATGTTTCAAGTTGAGTTTTGATGTCATTTTAATAGAAATACTTATATTTGTATTATGTATCTATCTTCTTTATTCACTTTGATTCATACTGACAAAATTTTCAATTTACAAATATTTTTTTCAACAAAATTATATTTTAAAAAACATTTAATAATATAAAAATAGGTTTCGGCCGGTGTCGAGAGCAGAGTCGGAGAGAGAGGTGGTTAGGGCTGCAGACACATGAACCTCCTCACAATACGGGCCGTATCGAAGAGTTTGCCTTCTGAATCAAGCTCTTGATCCAACTGCCAAGTAAGATCCTCGACAGATGTTCGTCGATGCTTTTAACCATCGGGCCATTTGGCCGTAACGACAAACAAAATAAAAATAATAATTTATGAAATATTATTATGTTCACTGATATTGTTAACTTTACTTAGAGATAAAACAGTGAGTAAAGTAACGTTTTTGCACCAAAGGTGAACAAAATGCAGAACTAAGACAAAACAAGTTTACAACGCAACAAAACGCAATAAACCACTCTAAAATATCTGGATTAACATATAGTGGGTTTTAACAGTCGAAAATGTTGCACTAAACAACATGTTTATTTATAAAAGACCCTGTGATTAGTTTCAAATTATGGAACAAAAAATAACCAACGAAAGAACTATTACAATTTTAATAATCAAATTGCAGTCCAGATTATAAAATTAACAATAAAAACTTAAACAGTACCAGGGCAACAAGAGCAAAGAGAAATAAATACAGCTGAACGTAAAAAAAGAGAGCTAGTTAATTTTTAAGCAAAGTAAATACTAGGGTATTATGCAGATAAACAATATCCGATGCTATAACAATACTGATTGCGACTGCGCCGAGATTGTGAATACAGTTGAGGTGAATTGAGTTATTATGGTTGACAGAAAGGGGGATAATAAAGTAATTTAATTTATTGTAAATAAAATAACAGTGTTTGATAGTACAAATAAAAACAAACTTTTTCCGTCCAAAAACTATGGATGGATGCTATTTCAAAGAAAATATATTTATTACGAGAACTTGGTTCCAATTCTCGTACAACGATGTCCTCTCATACTTAAGTACCAACGGTGTAGCATAGAAAAATTGTAATACCTTGATTTTTCTCCTTAAAATCTAAATTTAGCGAGGTCTTAAATCATGTCGGTAGGAATAAAAAGGTAAATAAAAGTATTCCAAGTTTTTCTATCACATCCACTGCCCCTTCAATACATACAGAATTTGAAATCCAATTGATATTACGTATTATACAGTTCCCGAAGTCGGCAGAAGCCGTAAAATGTAATTCGAAAACTTGATCGGATCTCGAAAGTCATTTTTGTAAATCCCACAAGAACACGCTGTGAACCTTTTCAGAGGCGTTTACTAAAATAAATCGAATTCAGTTTAATTGGTAAAGTTGGCGGTTTTCTCAAGTTTCTCACGAAATTAGCGAAAATTTCGCCATCGTCTAATAAATTAAGAGCTGAAACTCAAACAGAAGCTGCCGGCGATATCGAGTATCGCTTTGTGAGCTCGCAAAAAATATTTAGCGTAATTATTTGAGCGCTGCGAGCACTCGAAGCGCATCTCTCGCTCTTCGTAAAATACGAATAATGGCAAGGCTTTTAAGTGTTTTAATAAAAGCGAAAATGCCTGTATAATGAAAGTAACGTGATAAAGGAATGCATGCAGAAAATAAAAGAGAATTCTACGATAAGGTTATTATAAAATGGTTCGTGTTTGTAAAGCTCAAAATTCGCAAAATGAAATTGCTTGCCTTTTTGTACTGGATTTATATCTTAATTACATTAAGGATGGAAATACTTTAACCACAATCAAGTCTTTGATTTACGAAGCTTCCCCAAAACAACAGCTTTGAAGTGCGGTAATTCACAACACAAACTATTGGTTCAAAATGCTAACACAGTCCGTAAGACTCACTCAACTGTCACAGTACGTGTACATAAACGGCCCTTGCTCAATTGACATCAAACAGTTTCCTTGATGGTAACCTCTAGCCTACGCTCTCTACTCCCTTTAACTGATTGGACCTTTGCCTGCTCAACATTGCAAGCAAATACACCCCTAGCCATCTTCTGAAACGTTTCGAGGTAGCTGGTTCTAGAATATTCCTCAGACTTATCTGTCATCTATGTTAAACATGCCAACTTGGTAAAACCCAGTTTTATCCAGTTATCCGCTTTCACATCGCGATTCATTGGCGACTTCATCAAAGTTGGGACAACAATAGCGGCAACAGATATAAATTTCATCAACGTTGATCTGATATTGCGATTCCGAACGGTTTTCATAACTCCATCTGTTTTATAAAAGGGTTTGAAACTGATCAGCTATCTTGTTTCGTTCTTGTTTCAGACCGGAACATTGATGAACTTTGTTTAAAATAGACGCGTTTCAACACTATTTCAACGCTGTGGCGAAGATTTTATCACTGTCAAAGTTGGATTGACTGAAGTAGTGTGTTCAATGATAAAGCCGCTTCCTAACAATAGCGATGGTCGCGCGAACACGCGACCTTCGCGTTCACTTCGTTCCGTAACCTCTAACGCGTAGTCGCGCCGAGAGAAAGCGCCTTTCAACTTTGCGAACTAAAATGACATCCATACAATCCGCGCAACCTTTCGGTTTAATTAGGACGCAGGGTTCGCGTTAAAGGGATCGTGCTTAAATATAATAAGAAAAGTTATGTAACGTCCACGAAGTTATCGAAGATTAAAATAACATTACTCAGATTAGATTCAAACTGATAACCAAATCCGAAATAAAATTTCGAGAGATAAACAGATTTTGCATAAGCTCGTTATATTTTTGTCAAAGGAAACGAAAGTGGCCTGTATTTCCAGAAAATATCATCAAAACGTTTTTCAATAAAGGAAATTTGTTAGTCGAGAGACGCGGACAGTCTGGGCGATTAGGCATAATTTATTTCTTGTGAATACTCTTTAAGGATAAAGGTCAACAAGATTTCTGGCAACAACGACAAAATATATTGTACCTACCGAAACATTCTGGACAATACATTTTGTTGCGTAATACTTCTGATACTAACATCATACAGCTATACCGATTGCAATAGGTTGTAGTACCTAGTTATTGACAGTAATAATTATGTAGATTGATATTTATAAATTAAATTATTCTCATAAATATGTAAGAGCTATCAGAGACAACGTCCTGTTTCTTTTTTATTTTAAGATAATTTATGTCAAAGACCTTCCCAAACGTTGAGCACCCTCTCGTAATTCAACAGTCTGAGAAATAAATGATGACATTAACACTTATCTTAAATTATTAATAAAATATACATGATTTTTCACAAAGAAAATTCAAATATATTCTACAAAATCGCTGCGAAGTATAAGAACCATTAGACAGGCAGCAAGTCCCCACTTAAACACAATCTTGAATTGTAAATCTTCTGTCGCTCCGTGTAACGACCACTACATAGTATTGGTGCACTGTTAACAATTGGATCTGAATACATTACTGCGTCTGCAACGTTTTATATTGCGGACTTTTATGGACGGGCGGAAATGTAAAGTGAAATCTAACCGGCTGGTGCCAGGTCGTAATTCGTATGGCTAACTTGGTAAAGGAACATTTTCTCTTCATGAGTTTGCATATGCAAGAATAATGTGTGTGTTTTTATGCAAAATTGGTGGTGAAGAAGGGAGATTGCGCCATCTAAACAATGTAGAATAAGTTGTCATGTTCAACAGAAAGTGTCTATTGCAATTACTGTTCATTGCAAGGAATAATTGAGGACGCCAACATAACGCGTATTCGCATATTACTATATATTTTGATGTAATATGAAGTATTTTGATTTGATTTTATATAATTTTCCAAATATAATAAAATGTATGCATGTGTATATATTATAAACGTATCTATGTATTGTATGTATTTTGTGGGGCATAGTTCTTAAAATAAGATTTGTATTAACTTTGTTTTTAATAAATAAACGTTAATAACACTAGTTGTTTAAGATGTATTACTAACAAATTGGATTGTATGATCTGTTAATAAATTATTTATTATTATCTCTTTTAAATATTCCTATATAAAAAATCAATAAAAAAGTTTTGCGTACACAGACGACAAAAAAATGAATTTATTCACAGAAAAAAAGTACTTCTCAAAATGCTTTTCTTTTGTCTTATGTATCTTATGTATTATCCAACCAGCAAAAAATGTTATTAAAAAAAAATTAAAACGCCCAAAAACACGTGTAAATGACGCAATAAAAGCACAACTAAACTTGGACACAAAATCAAAATTTTCCGAGTAAGTATCCCTACACATTATAATCTATTCTGCCTATCTGCCGTCCCCGCGAGAGTATCACAATAGCCCCGATATTCTATCATAGGCAGTAACCGCAGAGACGCACACCATTACGCCGTAACGGCAGCGCGGCGGCCATTTGTCGCGCGACATTATCTCGCGCCGCGCCGTGCCGGTGGGTGTGGGCCCGCCTTTATCTCTAATGTGCACTATTATGCGACGTTTACTCAGCTATTTGTAAGGATTGCACTTGAGTGATGTTATTTGTTCCAAGTATGAGGGTGTGATATGAGTAGCTGATGGTTGGTGGCGGTATAGTGGAATAAGTAGGTTAATTTTGTTATTTTTTGTGGCCTTATGTCAGCAAACCGGAAGGGGTCCGAGAGGGCCGATGCCTGCCAGGGCTGCGGGACTGTTCGAAAGAGATACCGTGGCCCTCGAACACAAAGGGCGAAGAAGGAACATGGATGGGTCAGTACAAGTCTGACACTCCCTCCTGCTCCGCTCAGAGCGGAAGAAGTCATTTGATGACTTCCCATCCGTAAAAAAAAGAGGTAATTGCGTAAAACACTTAACAATACCTTGTTTTCTGCATTTGATTATCTAAAAACTTTTTATCTGATTCATTTAAAATGATTTTAAATGATTTGATTAGATTTTTTTTTCAAAATCCTTGGAACAGTCATAGAAAGTGTGTTATGTAATTGGGGTACTGAATGAATATCAATGGCGCACTGCTTAGCTAACGAATATTGAAAAAAGTAACTGATATACGTGTAGTAGCATTTCATTAAAAGTTGTGAACTTTCGAGCTTGTTACTTGTGAAAATCCCGATGCTTCAGGAATTATTTGCGAAAAATAATTATAAGAGGACAAGCTTTACACAGGTACTCCATAAGGGTTTTCAGATCTACATAAAAAGATAATCATAGTGTACTCTCTGACGCAGAATTCCAATACGAAATGTAAATCCAAAGATAAATTCATTAATTTATGAAAATAACTTGCCAAGGATTTCTGCTACAACTTCTGATTATAAAGTAAGGTTAATTACGAATGTTTCGTTAATTAGAAATTGAAAAGCAATGGCTTTTCCTTATAATTATTGACTTATTATATTTTGAAACTTTGTTTTGTTGATTTTGCTGTTCAATTTGGGCACTTATTGATGTTATGTAATATATCATTTTATTTTATTTATTATGGGAAAATAAACAACTATTTTATAACATGTGTACAAATAATAATAAAGGTTCATTAATAACAACATTACAGCTCACTACATTTTTTATTTTATTTTTACATTATGATTGTAAGAACCAGTTCTACACCTGAATGTAGATAATAACTTGGGTACGCCCCTATTTTGTGAAAGTAGGAAAGTAATCATTTATTCACCAAGTAACTTTAGTGTTGTTTCAATAAAAGATGGTTATTACAGTCGAATAACAACCCTCTCCTTCTAACTTTTCGGTCAGTTTCCCTCGGTGGGATTGACACGTGTAATTCAAATTTTACTGGCTCTTTATAACAGAAGACAGTAGGTACTTAGTTGACAACTATTGCAAATAAGTAGCGCTTTTCGCACTTAGATCTAGAACATAATTACAAGTTTTAGTATAATTATGCAACCAAATTGAAGAGTCTGGCTACGATTCAATCTTGTTATTCGACGTAGGTACTCATAGAACCCTCCTATTCCTATTTAATACGTAATTTGAATGTTTGTATCTAAAGGAAGAAGAAGAACTCAAGAAACACATGTATATATTTACACGTTACGAAATTCTACATAGAAATTGTAATGATTCAAGACATTGTCTTCACTGTTTAAAGATAAATTTGAAATTCAAATCACATGTTTGATGTTTTCAAGGTTTGAACATACGAGAATTACATTCGAGATTGTTTTACTTATGTGCTATTATCATAATATTATAAGCAACAACATTGTCTTGGAACGTGCAACTCTCCTTTAGAAGAAAGTAATTGCTATGTAGGTTACTGGGATTTAGACCTTCAAAATCCCCGAAATGACCGTCAAACTGTCAGTAAGGCAAAAGACATGTGATTTTTACAGCCTACGATACGTTTCCATTTTAAAAATAATTTGCTTTTAATAAATATTGACATGCGTATATTATTGTAATTACATTTATGGTACTCATAGGTCGAATTATGTTAAATTAATGATAACTGTGCACTAATTCTATAAAATAGTCGTAAGAGATTATTTGACGATTCCTGTTTCGCTTAATGTCACTTACTCTTGTCAAATAAACACTGACCTCCGATAAAAATAAGAATGAATTAAACGGATATCAAGTTAAATATTTTAATGACTCCTATATTTTTATACCCTACTTTAACAAACTTGAGTATTATTTTATTTTATACAATTAAGGACTATTCGTAGTTTTTGTCAATTCAAGCATTTTATAGGAATTCCCCTGTTTCAGTATTTCAGAATAACCGCCTTAACGTGGTTTAGGGTATAACAAATTATCGAATAAACGTTTGAGATTGTTTGTATGTGTGAAAGCGCGGTTATAGGGCGAGGATCAGATGGGACGTGTTTAAGACAAGGGTGGTTCAAACTTACCGAATTCTGTAAATAAGAAAAAATATTTCATAGTTTAATATTTGTTTGTAATTTTTGTTTACAAAACAGTTAAAGCCTAACACAGGGCATCCTATGTCAGGGTACAGGGTACTTTCTATCCCGGTATTATGATCCCGTGGAATAATTTCAGACCACCACGCAGACGAAGCCATAAAACCTAGTTTTCCTATAACTTGCTCATTAATGACATCATTTCCTGAATTTTCAGCTTATTCCACCTCAAAAGTTTATCTTTATTACTTTGGCTAAGACTAACATTTTCCAAAAGAAAGGCCCTATTATTTTTAATAGCAACAACCATTCAACTGTACCTACAACACTACCAGCTGCAAGCACATATCGTACCCTCAGTGGAAAATAGGCATAACTGAATTTACATTGAATCATCGATTTTATCATATTTGAAAAGTACGTTTAAAGATACATACGCAATTTTTTTTTCATATTTTTCTTGTTTAATTTGACGAATTAATTCAAGAAAATAGTTTTGAGAATTTATATTCCATCACTTTTTTTCTTAAGGATTAGTAGATTATGTGATATAACGCAAATAATAAATTAAAAAATATGACATATTAATTAATAATATGTTTATACCTAAAATTTAATGTAGAAAATAAATAGTAACAAATATTATGATTTAAATGCGTTTGCTTTTTTTACATCGCTAGTCTTGTATACACGATTATCTTTTTATTCGTTATATTAACTAGGTAAGGAAATTATCTTAAATGCGCTTACTTAACCAAAAAGATAAACTTAAAAAATAAAAACAGCAGTATGACTGTTTACTTCTTATGAACTTAAAATAAATTATAATAATAACAATTACTGCTTTTTTCCACTAAAAACTTTCCTTTACGTCGAAACATAAGACTACAAACTGCAGCACGGCTGTAACATAAGAATTATTACTTCTTTCTTCCACTAGAATATTTTCATTGCACCGGGACGTAAGATTTGATACAGCGGCGCGGGAGTAGACAGCGGGAACATAAGCGTGAATACGTCGATGCAGGGGGGAGGGGGCGGTGCGTATCCACGCGCTTGACAGTCAGTGCCCGTTTCTAGGTCAAGGTAATAGCTGCGTTTACGCATTTGCGAAAACAAAACAACAACAATTGAGTGGTTTTTCTTCTTATTTTAAAGTAAAGTGACCTGAAAATGTATAACCGGACACAGCACAGTAGGGCGAGAAGAATTTTGAAGTTAATAGGTAAGTACATTTAGATTTAATTCTTATAAAAGCTAAAAATAAATTATTCCACAATGACGTGTTTACTGTATAATCAATAACATTGAGCGACTGTCGTCCGACCTTTGTAACCGGAACCAAAACAATATCGTGGTTACACATTCTGAATGAATGAAGGTGCAGTTTCCTCACGATGTTTTATCTTACCGCCAGCTAGTGGTTCAAGTAGTATGTAAGTGCGCTAGACAATTACAGCAATCGTCTGGTCTCAAACTAGGGGAACCTATATGAATGATTCGCTGGGTTGTGCGTTGTTTCATCGCTAATTGTTTAATCGAATTTTGTTTCACATAAATTGTTTCTCATATTATCATTTCATAGAATAATCAATACGCAGAATACTTACTTTGAAGAAATTTAAATCATCGATATTTGTTTCAAATAAAATTTAATGTTAGAATATTCATATCATAGAATAACAAATCAAATATTATTTATCCACATATTGTTTGTTTCACATAAAACTTATTACGAAGAATAACATTTTAATCGACTGACAGTTTCTAAAATTCAAACCTTTGAAAAATACATACCCTCCTACAAAATTATAACACCGGGTTCACAAAAATAATGCGGGTAAATTATTGTCAAGCAGGAAAACAATCTTGTTATTCTCACTAATGGTGTCCATGCCTGTTGCATGCAGCATGCAGCAAGCATGCAACTTGCAGCATGCATGCAAGCAACCATGCATTTTGCAGCATGCATGCAAGCATGTAACATGCAACAGGCAAGGTTTCTGTCACGGCTCCAGCGCTGCGGGGCTCCGGCGGCCCCACGCAAGTTTATCGTCGCAGATGGTATTATCGCTCACCAACGCAGCTTCGGCTTGCTGGCCGGCAAGCCGGCCAGCCTCAGCCGCGGCGGCGATCTTTAGAAACCACCTGCTCCTCAACTCGCGGGCCGCGTCATCCCTCCGCGCCTACGCGGGCTTAAATTACACTCTAGGGGTAGGGCAAGCAAGACTACGTGGAGTCTGTTTTGCAGCCATTCGTTTGTGTCACTAACTTTTGTAGAACAACATATTGACTTTTAAAGACAATATTTTAATTTAAGGTTATTAATTTCGTTGAAATAAAATACCATGGAAACATACATCGAACAAACAATATTCGTTGAAAAATAATTCTGCTGTTTGATAAGTTGGTCAAATAATAAAATGTGATTGTAAAATTCTTTGAATTGTGTTTCTGTAAAATATTTTTCATTCAAGTAAATAGTAGTCGAAACAAAAATATTTGAAATAAAAATACGGGGACTAAATATTATGTGAAACATTTTCTGGGAAACGAAATTCTGTCAAATTTCTGTCTGCGAAACAAGGTGACACCGATTCGCTGTCTATTATTATAAAATTAATTTCTGTTACTAACGTGTAATTTTATTTCTAATTTGTAAAGACATACCATAGATGTTATAACAAAATGTGTATTTGTAAATATTTATATTAGGTACATGATACTTTCAAAATCGTTAACTAGGTATTATTGTTTAATCTATACTAATATTATAGAGAGGTAATATTTTTTTGTTTGTTTGTTTGTAATAAATAGGCTCCGAAACTACAGGACCGATTTTAAAAGTTCTTTCACCATTCGAAAGCTACGTCATCCACGAGTAACATAAGCTACTTTTTATCCCCGTAAGTAGGTACCACGCGGGCGGAGCCGCGGGCGGAAGCTAGTATATTTATATAAAAGTAATCGATCTGTGTCCGAAAAAACCGACACAAAGTTTGTTCAACCCGGGAATTGAACCCAGGGCTTATACCACTAAACTAACGAGGCGTTATATTTATATACTTACATCTAAAAATCTCAGCCATATCACTTTAATTACCTGGTCTTAAACTAAGGATTCTGTAAAGGATTTGGCAAGGGGTACGTACACTCAGACCCAAGTCAGTTTAGTAAAGTTTGTTTGTTTGTCCGACCGTGAATCGAACCCGGAGCCTTTCGTCATCGAATAATTTAATTTTTATAGCGTCACCTACTGTCGTTTTTATATCTAATCCTCAAAAAACAATTTCTATGGGTAACAAAGACAGTTATGAAAATTTAGCGGTATCATCAGGAAATTACATAGAAGGAGTTAATCCTTTGCCGAATGATGCCGATCTTGAACCCGTATCCACGTTCTGGTATAATGCACCACTTCCTGAAAAGAGCATAA
This sequence comes from Cerastis leucographa, assembly GCA_963082945.1. Taxonomy (NCBI): domain Eukaryota; kingdom Metazoa; phylum Arthropoda; class Insecta; order Lepidoptera; family Noctuidae; genus Cerastis; species Cerastis leucographa. The sequence continues at coordinate 19,678,431 of OY720363.1, forward strand.
CTGCCGCAGAACCTGAAACAGAACCTACATTTACTAGCCCTACAAGAACTCTGCTGACTCTTGAAAGTACTACGGTCATGCTTCGTAAAGCAGAGCCTGCATCCATAGCATGTCGCGACGAATTTCCGTTAGTTGAACATAATACTGCCGCAGAACCTGAAAAAGAACTTACATCTACAAGTCTTGCAAAAACTCCAGAGACTCTTGAAAATACCCCGGCTATACTACCTGAAGCAGAACCTACATCCATAACATGTTATAACGACGAAACTCTTCCAGTTGGACATAATACTCTCACAGAACCTGAAACAGAACCTATATTGCCACAGCTATAGTTCCTCACTCAGACCCTCCAATCATAGCCTGCCACGTTGAAACTCTACCAGCTGGATATAATTCCACCACAGAACCTGAAGCAACGAATTCTCGTCCAGTGTTAGTAACTGAAGCTAATACAAATCCTAGAAAAAGAAAGCGTAATCCCGAAAAATGGTCTCAAACACAAAAAAAAATCAAATTAAATACAGGTCAACAGCTTAAAAAACAGATGCATGAGCCTTGCAAGTGTAAGCTTAAATGCTTTGAAAAAATACCCAGCGACAGGAGGTTGGTAATATTTAAGCAATTTTGGGCTTGTGGTAACCATGAAACTCAATGGCAATTCATTTTGAAAAACACTGAGATTATAGAACCTAAAGTTATGAAAATTCAGCGTAAGCGTGAACGAAATCGTACACTGGTTTATTATTTGCCGTCAAAAAACGATGTATGCCTTGTGACTAATTTGAAAGTGTGCAAAACTATGTTTCTTAATACGCTAGGTATTAAAGAAAGAACAGTTTACACTGCCATTGATAAATATGCTAATGGGGACCAAATAACAGACCTTCGAGGAAAACATACCAATAGACCTCATAGAACAGCCAGCGAAACAGAACAGAGTGCAATTCAACATATTCAGTCCTTTCCTTGTATCGAATCTCACTATCTTAGACAAAATTCCAGCCGTCAATATTTGTCACAAGACTTAAATATCTCAAAAATGCATCGTTTGTACAAAGATTGGATATCAGAAAATGAAAACTTTCGTAATACTAAAGTGGCAAGCGAATATCAATATAATCAAATATTTAATACACATTTTAACCTTTCTTTTTTCCGGCCGAAGAAGGATTTGTGCAATTTATGTAGCAAATACGACAATTCAACTGAAGAAGGTAAATTACAACTGAAAGAGGATTATGACAGTCATATAAAAAATAAAAACATCATACGAAATATGAAGGATAGTGAAAAAGAATCAGCAGATCCTAATGTGAAAACTGTAGCTGTTTTTGACTTGGAAAAGGTTCTTAGTTTACCGCAATCTAATGTGAATATTTTCCATTATAAAAGGAAATACCCCGCATACAATTTCACTGTGTACAATTTAATATCCCGTCAAGGGTTTTGTTATCTATGGCATGCACAAATTGCAAAAAGGGGTGCGAATGAAATCGCTAGTTGCTTATTACACTTCATTAAATCTGAAGTTAACAGGGGTATAAAGTCAATTTCACTGTATTCAGATAATTGTTCGGGCCAGAACAGAAATCGGTTCATATTCGCGATGTATATTTATGTATCACGTGTATTGAACGTAGAAGTTACACACAGGTTTTTACAAACTGGCCACACTCAGAACGAAGGCGACTCAATGCATGCCTGCATCGAGAAAAATATGAAAAATAAGACATTGTACTCGCCTGACCAACTGTACGAAGTAATCATGAATTCAAAAGTACAAAATAAGTTTGTAATTAAAGAAATGAATCAAAATGACTTTTACAACCTAAAAAGTCAAGTCACGACAAGCAAGAATTGGTCACAAGACACAAACGGGCATAAAGTATTTTTCTCAAAAATAAAAGAAATCAAAACAAGTCCCGATGCACCAAATAAATTATTATTTAAATATGATTTCGAAAGTGAATATTTGGTACTAGACACTACAAATCGTACGACGACGACGCGCACACGCAAATCAAATAATGCCAATGCTGTAGATGTTAATGAACTTCCACTTGCATATGCTCAATTGTTACCTATTTCTGACGCGTTGTTCAAAGACTTAATTAGCCTGTGTAATACAAATGCTATACCTCTACATTACCAAACATTCTATAGAAATTTGTTACCAGCGACTGAATCTCCAAATTTGGAGGTATTTGATTCATCTGAAGAAGAATAACTTTACTAGTTCCCGTATTTTTGATCTCATTATTATTTTAATTTGAATTTTGTTGAATTTTTATATTCATACGTATAAACATATTGATTATTAATAATTTTAAAACAAAAGGTACTGTGAAAGTATCAAAGGTCTTATTTTGTTAACAAATTATGCATGTCATGTTACCATAGATTTGTATTGAGAAAATAATAATATTTTGTTACATTTATATCCCTTCATTACCAAACATTCTATAGCCTAGAATGTTTGGTAATGAAGGAATTCGTAGAACGAAGATAACGTAGAAGGGAACAAGAATTTTTTGATTTATTGCTTAAAGAAGGTTTTTTTTTTGTATTTTTATTTGTTGATTATTTTAAAACAAAAGGTACTGGCAATGTGTAAAGTACCTTGATTTGTTAATAATTTTTGCTTGTTATCTTAGATTTTTATTGAGAGAACATAATATTTTGTTGTACGGAGGCAAGAAAGAAGTTATTTCGTTAATTGTTACAAATCTTAACAAATGATCTACTGATTAGTTAATCATTTAAAAAAAAGTCATTAGTGGTAGTAATCTTCACCGAAACTCCACATTGCTGAATTATTACTGTCAAATTTTATTGTTGATAGTACGAACTTTAATTGTAGCCAAAACTATAATTATAATTTGCCTGAAATAAAAAATAATGAACACAAAAAATGCATTTCCTTTTTTTCCCTTTAGTCATAAATATTAACTCTAAGTAATATGTGTTAATATGCAGCTAACTTTTCTTTAACATAATAATGGAATAAGTAATTATCTTTGTTTATTTAAGTTACCTTAGCAAGCCCCTAAATTGAAAAATGGGGTAAGTATTGCTAATACATTTCAAACATAATTGTAATAAAGGAAATAATGTAGTAATCTTACTTATACTAGCATAAATGTTTGTATTTACAAGTTCATTACTGCTTTAATACAACATACTTTTTGAAATATTTTTTCTTTTCTGGCAAAGTCTGGCATACATTTTGATACTCAGAATCCTGTATTTCATTACATTTTGAAAAATAGCATAATATTTTTTTTTTACAATTCCTAATAAACTATAAACATTAGTACTAACTTAAATACAACACGCAGTGCAACTTTTTTTTCTCCTTTTTTTGATACAAGAATAATTCTTCTTCGTTTGAAAATAAAGTAAATATGCCCATAAATTCAATTTTTTCGCCATACTGAAAAATCACCATTTTCGTCTTATGCCTTTTTTCCACTGGGGGTACGATATAAGCACACAAGCTCTTACAAAATGCTTACAGGATGCTCGGAAGTTGGGCCGTTGTAGGGTGATTCGCAACGGCGGCGGCCATAACACCGCCTGGCCATGTTCCGCTCGCAAATATGCGTTGTGTCTAGCCCCTTGCCTTCACGGAGGTACAGAGAATAGAACGGCCATTGCTGTATTATTGGATGTAAAATAAGTGGCTTATTAGCTGATGGTGACTCGTCATCTCCGAGAATGATCATCTGGAGAGACATTCCACATGAGTACCTTGCCATCCCAGGGACAAACAGTGGAGAGTGTCATGTCCAGTAATTACACTGGCACACTTCAAACGAGAAGAATGTAGCAGTACTTGGTAGGTGAAGAAAGTGTGGTTGCAGTTTCGAAGAGCTTCTTCGCAAAGAGATGACTTAGAAGCTAGTAAAAGTATCACAACAAATCATGCGTCATGCAAACACGATGACCTCATATAAATTACATCTCAAGTTTATCACCCCGTAAACTGAGGCGACAACATCCAGCTAAACTATACATCGTTGTCCATTGCACGCTTTATTTTAGAGACGGCGACTACACTAACAATTATAGTTACTGCCGCAGCAATGGAACGGGCGCTTGTTTCGCTAAAAAATGTTCTCGCCTGCTAGCAATTGATTGTTTTAAGTTAGCGTTATGGGATTGCATTAAGTTGAGATATTTCTTCGGAAATGTGAGAAAGTTTCTCCTTCGTATACGGAAGGAAGAATCGTGTTTTGTTTTAGCCGGGATTTCGTACTAAAGATATGGTAGTTATTTTTTACGGTGCATGTCTGGCATAATTAGAAAATTGCAGGGTTTGGCTTTGCTTACCGTGATAAAAAACACTGTTCAAAAAACTTTTAACATTTAGGCCCACCATCTAACAGCGCTACTCAAAACTAACACGATTACATCTCAAAAACTACATTTAATGTCAGTGTGGGAAAGTGAACTCATGAATTAACCTCAAATGAAATACAACTGTTGTGCCAGTGTACTCACTGACATTATGATTTGAATTTGTAACGTAAGAGTAGCGTCGTAGAATTGTAAAAACCTAGAAACTCCTTTATCTCGTGTAAAAGGACAAAATAATCATGGTAGCATCACTGAAAATTTCACCAAAAAACTCTTTAGAAATCTTCTCTTTCTTTTTGGTTGCTAGCAAAAGGTTGCAGAACCCATTATTAGCATTTCCAAGCGGACCGAACGACGCGCCTTCGCTGCAAATAAAAATATCGAAAATACCGAGAGTTATAACCCCATCCTTTTACACTGAATTCCATTTTATGCAGAAGACGTATGGTTTAATTTCCGCTGGCAATATAAACGAGTAACGAGTTTAATAGGCAGCTTCGATTCAGAGTATTTTTACGTTATTAAACTTGGTTTAGTACAATATTGAATTTGAAGAGGATTGCTCCAGAAATTAAATCTATTTTCTAGTCTAGACAAATGTGAACCTAGGACCTCATTTGAATATTGGATTAAATTAAAAGTTTTTTAATGCCTCGACTGAACTTCGAGTTTGTTGAAGCTTTATTTCCAATAGAAGAGCAGATTTTTTTAATAAAATGGTCAGAGAGAATATCAGTCGCTGTCACTTTTTAAGTTGCAAACCAAAGAAAAGCATTCGAACAAAAAGTTATAGCCGTATTTTTGAGATTTTCCCCTTATAATTTATAGAACACAGCCAACTGCAAACACACGTTAGTTATTTCAATCATGTATTATTTGTCATACTAGGTAATGCATTTTATGTTCAAACCACCATCATGGCCATCCCTAACCCTCAAACACTTCACCCCACTACTGACTTAACCAAATGAAAACCCATTCGAATTCATCACGGTCCGCAAGACGTACTATAACGTTCGACATCGAATCGAATCGATAGGACAGTCGATGCCACGTTACTCGATGTATTTCACGTCACTCATAACCCCCCGATGCCGACGCCCGGTCCGACCCCGTTCGCGAATCGTATTGTCACTCCACATTTTCTGTCTATTCAAAGGGTTGAATATGTTTCGTGTCCGACATGAAATCGTTTTGTTGAATCATTTGACACATAATAACTGTAACATTTGATTGGACGTCAAGCTCGATAATGGAGAGAAGGGTTGTGACAAGTGATCAAATTATTATTCCTTTTTGTGTTTTGTTCAGGCGTGATGGCTGTCTCGTTTCGAGTACCTGAATACAAATATTCAGAATTAAAAACATTTCTTGTTACCTACTTCTTTCACTGGCAGTGTCCAAATGCCAATAAGATATCAATTCTAAAACTACAAGATGAATAATATGTATGACGTATCATCCCAACTTTGTGAAACTCGGTAGGAAAATATAATCTCCAAAAAATTTACTAAACAAGTCCTGCAAACTTCATCCCGACATTAATCGAATCACGCGGACGGAACCCCCAAATCATCGCGTCAAACTTTTGGTTAAACAAAACTGCTTGTCAGCTGATCCGGCGCGCGGCGGACCGACGGCTCCCGTCGTCCCATTGGCCGTCAGATGTCATCGCGACGCCGCGGCCACAGGGTCTGACGCGACCAAATTGTGCCTGTCACTCCTTTATAGCGAGTACTTGCCTGACAATTAACGTAGCGGTTGTAGGGTTATCGTTTAATTGAGAAACGAGTTTGACACTTGTTTGATTTGGGAATTTTATTTTATTTGTGGGTTTATAAAAGTGTTGTCAAAAAGGACATTTTATTAGTCAGACGTACTGGAAAGTTTTTTAATAATTATTATATTCTGGCAGTTATAGTAGTTTAATACGAATTAGAAAAAGATTATGCCTATTATGATTATTATACAAAACAAGGAAACACAATTGTCTGCCTAATTAAATTACTGAAACAAACATCTATTCAGTAATACGACAACAAGCTATCGTAATTAATCTTTAATATGTCCATTCATCGTTACACGCTTAACTTAACCTTATCTAAATACAATTTACGAGGGGAATTAGGGCTGTATTGTTATTAGAATAAGGTTGAAAATGTATTGGTAATTAGGGGGTGAGGGTCGTTTGGTTGGGTGGTGGCAGGATATTAATTGTATTCGTAGTATCGGAGCTGACGGGTTATTGTTGCGGCGTCAAGGCGTTTTGTCGCCGCGCGCCGTCGCGTCACTGTCGCTGTCGCCGTGTCGCGCGATTTGATTCATGATTAATTGTGGCGGTATAACGATGTTGTTTAGTTTTTAATGAGTTGTTGAAACATGACCTTCCGGAAGGTCTTTAGGAATAATAACTGGTGAGGAAGGTTCGTGAAGTTGAAATGCAATTAGATTTCATTAATTGTTATAAAGTTGTCCTTTAGCACTTTTCGTTTTCAATTAAATTAATTAGTTAGAAATAATTTAGGAAAGTCATTTCAAAAAGGCAGTCAAGGGCAAGACATTACTTTTCCATGCACCTTATATAAGAAAAACTGAACAACTTATCGTGTGGAAAAGAAAACATTAATCTTTCATTAAAACCGGATAAAAAAAAATAAAGAGACTATTTGCAACGTGTTCGGAAAATAAATACAGACACTCTGACGACACAGCCACAAAAAGCGTTGTTTTTCAAACGAAAAGCATCGATTGCACAAAAGGTGGCAGGCTTCGCATTGTTCCCGCACTATTGTCCAACGATCTAGCTCACGGCGCCTACAGAGCACCGCAATGTTAGAACACCACAGAAATACTACTAAAAAGAAAAGAGGAAAAAAGAAAACACATGATAGCGCCTTCATTTTTCAGTTAAAGAAAACTAGTCTAGGTATTCATTCAGTTATAGAGTGACTGATGAGATAGATTGAATGAATGTAGGAATGAACGATTAACTGATGTGAACAGAAATGTGATGACAGCATGTCATTGTCATTTAAAAGGTTATGAAAAAATCGTTTAGATTTAAAGGATTGATATTCGTAAAGCTAAAAGCTTTGAATGTTGTTTCTTTATTTACAGGTAAAGTAGTGTTCTATTCTTATATCTAGCAAGTAGTTACTTTATAAAATAATGTTTCTTGAGTAAAACAATAAAATACTTTATTTACAGAAACGCAGTCGAGTTTATTTACCGAATATTGATCATTAAATAAGATATCTTATATATATAGCTCAAACGGTTATTGAAATATCTAAAAATCGGCATTTTTATCACAGACTAACAGACTTTTAACTTTCTAGGTCATCTGGAAGTGGTTTAGGTTTTTGATCTATATAGATCAAAAACCTAAACCACTTCCAGATGACCTAGAAAGTTAAAATTTGGCGTCCAGCTAGTTAATTATGTGTGTACAAAGGAAGAAATCAGAAAACAGGGATTAAATAGCAAAAAAATATATTTTGCTATTATAATTTTGACGGCACGGTTGGCGCAGTGGCTGAGCGATCGACTGCTGCGCTGCGTGTCGCGGGTTCGATCCCCGCACGGAACTAATATTTGTATGGCCTACAGTTAGTTGTTCCGGGTCTGTTTCTGTCGGTAATGTTTGTAAACGCACCCATGACACAGGAGAAACATTCCTAGCGTGGGGCAACGTTTAAAAAAAAATATATATATCAGGCGCTAAATAGCGCAGGAGTATACATTCCATCGTGAAAGGTCGCTTTTATCATATTGTATACCAGGTTATATATAAAACTTAGGCAGCCAAACCGACTGGCAGCGCCGGCTCAGCGATCTGACATAACTGCGAAAAATATTGTATAAATTGTGTTTACGAGTGAAATGCATTCTTCTACAATCTTCCCACGTAATTATGTATATTTGCAAACAAATTGTAAATGTGTATAATTTATAAGTGTTCAAATTAGATTAAAGTGGTCTATCTATAAACGTTTAACAGCACTTTGAAAATGCAGTAACATAACCACTACAAAGAAATGCGTGTGCGAGTGCTTAATTTTCTAAAAATGTTTTCAATATCGCCTACATTGAAAGATGAATGCTGAATCTGTCAAGTATTGATGCTCCAATTGGTGTGACTGTTCTATCCCAAAACAGAGAGCTTTTATCTATGCTGTTATTACGACAGCACCTGTGCAAAGAGGCGTTTGTGTTTATTAAGTGTAGTTAGGCTAATTGAATACCTAGCTGACTTTATTACAATAGGTTTCAGATTCTACAGTTGTACAAACACATGTTGTGTATCCTTGTACTGGGAGTCAAACTAAGTTCACATCTAGGCTTCTTGAATAGGATGAAAAACAGCAATAATAGATGGATAACTATTGTATATGTAACACAGAGAAAATCGCAGGTTCTCTCGAGTAAAAACAAAAAAGTAAAAACGAAAAGAGACGTAGTAAGAGAAGAACGAGAACGCAAAAGTAGAAACGCAGCCGATTCCTGCTGCTCTAAGTAAACCAAGAGTAGGTAATAAATACAGGTAGGTAGGTTATGCTTGAATTGTTTCTAACACAGACGAAAATAGACATGAGACGTTTGATAAGTTGGGGCTTTCAAATCAAGGTATACGCTAGGGTTAAATTAAACAATGTTTGGAAAGTTGTTTCAGAGTTTCTTTTCAGGTGCCTTAGAATTCTGGTAACTCTGAAAACATGTCACATCGTCATTCTTAATTAATTATTCTTTGTTTAAAAAATGTATTTACATAACATAACACCTCTGTAATCCCCGAAGGGGTAGGCAGAAGTGTATTTAATAGTACACTCACATTTCGCCAGTTATGTCTAAGTCACATGTGATAGCCGGCGAGCCTATTGCTATCAATTGGGCATAAATCCAGGTACCGTGGCTACAAGGTACTGAGGAATTTCAGATGGAAAAATACAACAATATTTTGCCCGACCTGGGAATCGAACCCAAGACCTAAGGCTAGCAGTCACCTTCCGCCTGACGCAGGTCCTCACCGGACACGGTTGTTTCGGTAGGTTCCTGCACCGAATCGGGCTGGAGGAAACGCTGGGTGTTACCACTGCGAGGATCGGCCGGAGGACACGGTGGAGCATACCGTGGAGCTCTGCCCCGCTTGGGCTGAGCACCGCCGTGTTCTCGTAGCGGTGATTGGCGGCGGCGACCTCTCGCGGCCGGCCCTGGTTCAATCCATGGTCCGGAGTGAGAAGGAATGGGAAGCCGTCGCCTCCTTTTGCAAAGCAGTCATGCTAGCGAAGGAGGTGGCGGAACGTGAGACGGAGAGAACCTCACGTCCCAGCCGCCGCGGGAGACGCCCCGGGCGTCGGGGGGCAACCAGTGGCCCTCGGCCACCGTAGGCGCGGGCCTGTGGACGGTGAGTAATGGGCTAGCTCACCGTCCGTCCGTCTTATGACGACAGGCCGTGCCGACGGCGCATTTGTGTTCCACGCGTTCCTCAAGGAGATGTCAGCAAATCGGAAGGGGTCCGAGAGGGCCGATGCCTGCCAGGGCTGCGGGTTGTTCGAAAGAGATAACGTGGCCATGGAACACAAAGGGCTAAGAAGGAACATGGATGGGTTTTAATCAGTACAAGTCTGACACTCCTTCCCGCTCCGCCCAGAGCGGGAGAAGTCATTTGATGATTTCCCATCCGAAAAAAAAAAAGCTCATTAGTCACAAGTAGTATTTAGTTAAATTCTGCAGTAATTAGTCCCGTTATAAAAACTTGAGCTTCTCATTTTATTTCATTGCGTTGTATTTACCGCGTGAACACGGCGCTAGAGAGCGATTAGCTGGAATCTATGCGATCTATGTTTGTAGGCAGTCTTATTTACTACCTGCTACTACCCGTTACCCGGCTCTACCCGGTTTTACTCGTTGCGCAGGGAATTATGTCTATTTTCTGTTATTAAGAACCAATTCCGTTGCTGAATACGTACCGAATGATAATAGTTCTACAAAGTAGCCTTACTGGGAATGCGATATCTATTTCAAAGAGGTTTTGTTCTACTTGTACGTTTCTCTATAGAATCGTATGCTAAAAGAAAGTTTATTGCCGTTTGCCAATAAATCTAGATTAACTTGAGCTGAATCTGATCATGGTTGCATTGTAAGAAACAAGTTAAGTGAAAGATTATAGTCGACAGAAATAATAGCTTTGAAATTATATTTTTTCTTGTTTTTTAATTTAGAGTTTAGGAAAATCTGGACTCACTTATCACCACGAATGACACCATTGAGAAATCTTTACCTGAAACAATATAAAATATTGACGGTCAAAGGAAATAATCTAATTTTCTTAGGACTACTAGACTATACTAGTATCTTACTACTAGGTGCTATATGAGTATCATAAGTAAGCAAACATCTACATCATAAGTAAAACTTTTCATATAAATACATAATTTGACACACATCCAAAACACGTAATGCCAAGCAGGTATAATACACAGCTCTAAATTCAAAGCTGTTCGCGAGTACTGAATGCGTCGCGACTGCTTCCCAGTAGTACGAACAAAGCCGCACCGACTGCGCCCGACACAATAAGACGCTGCGCGCCGTCTGTGTGCCGGTTGTGCCCCGCAATCAGGTCACTTCCATTCACTCTACGAAGGTGGAATTAGCTTCATTTTGTTTGCGTCAAAATCGTTTTAGTTTGTCGATGATGATATTGTTTAATCTATGGTACAGGAGACAACCCCCAAGTCTTGGATGAGCAGAGATAGCTTTCTTTGCAAATGCTTTTAGAATTTCTAAAGCGACCGTCAACAGGATTCATTTAAATTTTTCAGTAGCTTTTATCATTCCAATACCTTTCTGTGTTCGTTATAGCTGATAGAATGACATCCAGATCTTCTGGAGTCTATATGCCAAGGTTTTTGGTTGAAGGTCGAGTAGCTGCGGTCCTTGATAAGTTCTGTATCATCTGACCGTTGCTGATATTAAAACTTTAAAGAATTTTGCATAGAAAAATATTAACGTGTTTCTTTTTTATTATGATTTGCACGTTATTTTGAGGGCAATATTAATAAAAGGCGCAATCCAATCAATTTAACAGTGAAAACTTATTAAGTTTAAACTCAATTTAAACAAGACTAAACAAAAAACAAATCTCGTTTACTTTTATTTTGTTTTTAGCCTTTCAAACCAATAGAAATAGTGATTCTATTTTTGTGAATCTTGAAAGAACTAAATGTAGAACATTAAATTATTTGGAATTTACTATTTTTAGGGATATGTATTTTTTTGACTTGTAAACAATAAAATGTTCGTTTATTTTTAGGCATAGTCTCAGCAGTAACTGTTCTAGATATTTAAGCCCCCGTAGATCTAGCTACGTATTGAATAAAGTCAATGTAACTCTATCTTGTCCAATCTAGAGACAACGGTATCGTGAAATGGATCCACGAAACAAAACCGGGGATGGAAACTGCATACGAATAGTTGGAAATATTGCTAGAGCTTCTAGCTTGCCAAGCGATTTATCTGAACTCTTATGAAATATCAGAATGTATACAGGTACACGTTTATGTACATTGTGAGCTTGATATATTATATCCCTGACTATTATTGAAAATATATTTTTATGAAATTCAATATGTTGAGAATTGCTGTTTTTCTCGAGAGAGGTTTTTCTCAACATATTGACAAAACGCATTTATAAAATAATCATAGGTATTCATAGTCGATTGCAAAGGAATTTTACAACTGGAACCCGAGTCGAGTTGTCATAACAACGGCTTCAGAAATGGATTTTTAGTCGTAAGTTTAGAAGTTCGTCGAAAAAGGTTCCGGGTTGTTTGGATGCTTTTAGGAATAGCTAGACCATCACAATTAAAACCACATGAACTGCACAATTACACAACATCATTAACTAGTTCCATCTAACAGAGGCTACAGCCAACACAACTGAAAATCACGAAACAAGTTATCACCGCACCGCGTTACTGAAAGCAACGCCCACTAATCACAGCGCGGTATCAATGCAGCATCTGTGCCGTGCCGATGCTGCGCCGTGCCGTGCGGCGCTTGTGCCGTGCGTCATCGAGCCACCTTTGTGTCGTCATTGGCGCTTTGTGACGCGACGTCATCGCTTTGTGCTCGCTCCACTTGCGAGTGATGCTTTCCCGCTAGTTCTCTATAGAAATGTCCGCGATAGTTTCTGATGGATGTCAATGGATGGAGGAGTTTCAAATTGATTGTCTGTGTGCTAGTGATGTACTCGCGACGGTTTATGAGTTTCGTCTGGTTTCCTGACAAATATTGGAGATTACATGCGTTGCGTACTGTGTTGTTACTGAACATGCTGCGGTTGAGTATGTGTGTATTAACATTGGTTATGTTGAAAATAAATAATTGGAAGGGCTAAGTGATAATAGCCGCACGTGTCAGAATTTGAAGTTAAGCAATTTGCCGAGGTCGGTACGTGGATAAAAGGTTATTTTCAACTCCATGTAAATTACTAGTAGGTATTCAGCCATCCGGTAAGACTGAAAGCCTATCCCAACATAGTTAGGAAAAGGCTGTGCAGATGATGAAGTTATAGGGTATACAAATATCGTATGACAATGGGATGAAATCAGATTCCTAATCGTTTTGAGTTTCCATCCAAGAGCTGTTAAACTAAACCGAGGGACAGACTTCTCTTAAGTGGCTTGTTTTCATTCGTTTTTCAGCCATTTGCAACACTTTCAGTTTATATATAAGTGCACCAGCTTCTAGGAATTACAGTAACTACGTGTAGAATGCTCCATCACTTCCGGACAAAAACACCTAATAAAATGAAAAATATTTTTTTTCATGTTCTGAAAAATCCCTACAAACGCTAATAGACAGTTATAAATATCTACTACCTTTTGGCTGAGGCTTCGCTCGCGTTATGAACGGAAATTATCCCACAGGAATAGTTAACTAATATAGCCGATGACACTTAAGAATATTGTAGCTTCCCTTTAGTGAAAGAATGTTGTGAACCTTCGGATCAATAGTTCCGAGGTCCTATTGACACCATGTCAGACCATGTGGACCGATTTTCAAAAATTTTCTTTTTTTTTTTTCATTTTAATCGATAACCTATCGTCCTGGGGCGGTCCTATTGACATTTTTTTTTTTTTTTTTTTTTTTTTTTTTTTTTTTTTTTTTTTTTCGGGATGGGAAATCATCAAATGACTTCTCCCGCTCTGGGCGGAGCGGGAGGGAGTGTCAGACTTGTACTGACTAAAACCCACCCATGTCCCTTCTTCGCCCTTTTTGTTCCAGGGCCGCGGTATCTCTTTCGAACAACCCGCAGCCCTGGCAGGCATCGGCCCTCTCGGGCCCCTTCCGGTTTGCTGACATCTCCTTGAGGCGCGCGTGGAACACGTACGCGCCGTCGACACGGCCTGTCGTCATGAGACGGACGGACGGTGAGCTAGCCCATTACTCACCGTCCACAGGCTCGCGCCTACGGTGGCCGGGGGCCACTGGTTGCCCCCCGACGCCCGGGGCGTCTCCCGCGGCGGCTGGGACGTGAGGTTCTCTCCCTCTCACGTTCCGCCACCTCCTTCGCTAGCATGACTGCTTCGCAGAAGGAGGCGACGGCATCCCATTCCCTCTCGCTCCGGACCATGGATTGAACCAGGGCCGGACGCGAGAGGTCGCCGCCGCCAATCGCCGCTACGAGGACACGGCGGTGCTCAGCCCAAGCGGGGCAGAGCTCCACGGTGTGCTCCACCGTGTCCTCCGGCCGATCCTCGCAATGGTAACACCCGGGCGTTTCCTCCCGCCCGATTCGGTGCAGGAACCTCCCGAAACAACCGTGTCCGGTGAGGACCTGCGTCAGGCGGAAGGAGAGGGCGCCGTGCCGCCTCTCTAGCCACTCCTCAAAGAGGGGACTTATCGCCACTATTGTGGCGTGCCCTGCACGTGGTTGCGACAGTCGCTGTCTCCATGTCGCCATGAGATCACGCCGGAGGTCTGTCCGCTGAGCGACAATTTGCCGCGGCAGCGGAGTTTCCCTCCGACGTAGTGCCTCCGCGCGCCATTCGTGCAGGCGCGCGAGGACTATCGCCTCCAGATCCCATGGCGGCAATCCGGCCAAGAGGCTCGCCGCCTCGCCGGAGATCGTACGGTACCCCCGGATCAGCCTTACGGCTACCACCCTCTGGGGCGCGTTCAGGTAATGGGCGGCTCGCCGCCTTAAAGAACGCGCCCACACCGGGGCCCCATAAAGGGCCATGGACCGCACGACCCCCGCGTAGAGCCTCCGGCAGGAGGCGTTTGGACCCCCCAGGTTGGGCAAGAGCCGCTTGAATGCAGCTCCTGCCCGTTCCAGCTTTGGGGCCAAACGTCGGAAGTGCTCCACGAAGTTCCACCGGCTGTCGAGGACAAGCCCTAGGTACTTCAGCGTCGACTCGACGCCGATGGGAACCCCTCCTACCGTCAGTATGGATCCCGACGGTGGCGCATTCCGAGGCCCATGAAAGCACATGGCCTCGGACTTGTGCAATGCCACCTCGAGACCCAGTTGCCGGATTCTCTCCACGACTATCGCAACCCCGCGTGTCATTAATTCGGCCGCCGCCTCGTGCGACCTCCCCTGTGCCAGCACCAGCGTGTCGTCAGCGTAGCAAACTACGCTGACACCGCTAGGGAGGTCAGCGCGCAGCACCCAGTCGTAGCCGATGTTCCACAAGGGCGGCCCCAGAACCGATCCCTGTGGAACACCGCACGACACCTCTCGCCGATTCCATTCTCCGGTGCGACCGGGGTATATGACGGCCCTATCCGTCAGGTAGTCCCCGACCACACGACGAAGGTAGGTCGGCACCCGATGATACCGAAGTGCTTCCCTTATGCAGCTCCAGGGCATGGTGTTGAAGGCGTTGGCGATGTCAAGAGACACCGCCAAGACGACCCCACCCCGAGACACTGCATCCCCCGTCGTGAGAGCCCTCACGCGCATGATGGCGTCCACCGTCGAGCGCCCCCTGCGGAAACCAAATTGGTGTTCCGCAAGGTCCGGCCCCATCCCCACAAGGTGCCCGGCGAGGCGGTTCGCAATGACTCTTTCAAAGAGCTTGCCCACCTCGTCGAGCAACACAATGGGCCGGTATGCGGACGGAGAGTCCGCAGGGCGCCCCGGCTTCCGGATGAGGACCAGCTTCCCCGTCTTCCAACGAAGCGGGAACTGGCCTCTCTCCAAGCATGCGCTTAAGAGCCCTTCCAGTCGGGGCCCGAGAGCCTCCGAGGCCAGGACCCAGGCTTTGCCAGGCAAGCCATCGGGTCCCGGGGCGGTATTTTTGGCTTTAAGCCTGCCTACCGCCACTCTCAGGTCTACCCCGGTCACTTCCGGAATGTCGTCATCGTCCTCGATGTGGTCCACATCTGGCACCGCAAGCGGCGGAGCCATAGGCGGGGGAGGATGTTCCCCTCGCAGAGGGAACAGAGCGCTCACCACGTCCTCCACGAGCTGAGGGCGGAGACTCTGCGTCAGCGGGGGGGCCCAGGTGCGGAGTTTGTCCCGCACCATCTTGTAAGGGCGCCCCCACGGATCTCTGTCGAGAGTCCCCAGCATCTCCTCGCAGCCCAGGTCCCTGGCCCGCTGGACAGCCTCTTGGAGGGCGGTCTTCGCTGCTCTGTATCCCTCGTACAGCTCCGCCTCAATGGCTGCCGCATTCGTAGGGCGGATGCGGAGCCTGCGATGCCTGGCGTACAGGTGCCGCGCGGCGACGCACGCCTCGCGCAGAGACTTCAGCTCTCGCGACCACCAGTACACCTGACGCCGGGCGCGTCCTGGCCGAACTCGGGGCATTGCCACGTCGCATATGTCGGACATGGCCTCCTGGAACCACCCTGCCTCGTTGTTGATGTCGGCAGGCCTGTTCGGTGATGTCACCCAGGCCTGCACTATCGAGGCTTCCAGGAGGAGCTCCCGGTCCAGCTGCTTCAGCGCCCAACGCGGACCACTCGGGGCCTGTGAGACCGGCGCGCTTGAGTCCTGGGCGGAGACATCGAACCGGATGTACCGGTGGTCGGAATAGGTCTCCACCCCCTCCATAACGCGCCAGTCAACGACACGCTGTGCCAGAGCGGGGCTAGCGAACGAGATGTCCACCACCGACTCGCCCCGCATCCGCACACACGTGGGGACAGAACCCCGATTTAGGACGACCAGGCCCACCTCCAGAGCCCAGTCCTCCACCATCCTACCCCGCACATCTGTGCAACGAGAACCCCAAGCCAAGTTTTTGGCATTGAAGTCCCCGAGCACAAGCACGGGGAGGGAATAGTTTCGGATGACGACACTCAACTCCATGAGGGAGTTGTGGAACTCGGCGAGAGTTCGGCTCGGGGAGAAGTAGACTCCCGCTACGACGATCTCCCCGAACCGTGCTGCTACGCAACCCTGACCCTTCCTGACACTCTCAAGGGTCGGGGTACCGGCGGCGGCCGACGAAATTATGGCCACTGAGCCGCTCAGGTCCTCCACCCAGTCTTCCCTGGGTGGGACAAAGTACGGCTCAGCGACCACGGCGACGTTAATCAACCACTCCGCCATGCTCTGGAGCAACAGATCCTGAGCACAGCGGCAGTGGTTGATGTTCGCCTGGAGGAGGCGTAATGGGGCCATTATTAGCACTCCATTTCAGCCCCCTCTCGGGCCCCCTGTGAGGGCCCCGCAGCAGTTGTTGCGGCGGCGGTGCTGACGGCAGCAGTGGGCGCAACAGTGGCGGCGGCTGCGGCGGTGGCGACGGTGGAGGCGGTGGCTGAAGGCCTTCCCTTGCCCCTGGTCTTGGTGGGTGGTGCGCAGGCCCTGCCCCCTGCCCGGTGATCGGCCGGTTTGCCCGCTGCCGCACATGCAGTGCAGTGCGGTGGGGCAGAGCAGGCCGCGGCCATATGACCGGGAAGACCGCAACGGAAGCAGACGTCGCTGCGGTCCACCTCCGAGGTGCACTGACAACTCACGTGGTGCCCCACGAGGCACCGGAAACACCTCAGAGGTCGGGGCTCCAGCAGCTTAACCTGCGCTGACACCCAGCCTACCAGGAGCCTTCCAGCCTCCACGATCGTTCTTGCCGCCGTCACAGGGCAGCTTACCATTACAGTTCGCATGCCCGAGTGGTCCGGACGTAGGGTGCCTGCCCTGACCTGCTCAGCAGGGCACCCACCGGTCCTGGTGACGGCGGCGACCACCTCCTCTTGGGTCACTGAGTCATCCAGACCCAGGATGCGCATGTCTGCGCATCTGACAGGCCTGGACACTCGGACCTCATCCGCATCTAGGGACGCTCTGAGCTTTTCAGCCAGAGCGTCAGCGGACAGGCCGCTATTTTCTCCGGGGATCTCCAGCGCTCGAGCCCCTGTCGCGGTGACTTTGAGCCGGAGTCCCCCGGTGATCCCAAGCTCCCCGAGATTCACCGTCGCCTTCGCCTTTGTCAGCACGTCGCGGTAGGACACGCCCCTCTTTTCCGCTTCCGGCTGTAGTGTGATCACTACAGCTGCGGTCTTCGGGGCGCGGAGTCGAGCCGCGACGCTTCGCGCCTTGTGCTGACGCCTTCTTTTTTCATTGCGGGCCTTTTTGGCCGCCTTTCGTCCCTTCCTCCTTTTTTCCCCGACCACCTGCCACTCGGTTTCGGCCGTGGCAGGCATGGTGGGTGTCGGCGGTGGCTGCGGCCGGCTTACTGCTGGCGTAGGCACCGCCATCACCTGAGGAGCCACCTTGCCCTTTTTCTGGGCCGCTGTCGTTTTCGGCGGAGCCGACTTTCCAGGGCCCGGCCTAGTCCTGCCTGAGGGCTGGCCAGACTGCCCTGGCCCGGATTTGGCAGCCGCAGCAGCCGCATATGAGACTGCCTTCGGGCCCGGGACTGCCCTCGGGCCCGGGTTCGCATTCGGGCCCGAGCCCGCCCCCGGGCCAGCGGCCGCCTTGTTTGCCGCCAGGGGGGGGCGCAGTACAATGCCCTCCAGGACAGAGAACCGCGCCCCGAAGGCAGCCAGCTCCTGCCGAACCAGGTGCAGGACCTGGCTCACCTCCGGCAAGGGCTGACTCTGCTGCTGCTGAGGCACCTCGCGGGAGCCAGACTCTCGCAGACTGGTCAGGTCTGCCCGAAGCTTCATGTTCTCCTCGCGGAGAAGCTCCGTGGCGGCCGTCAGACGGGCGACCTCCGCCCGCAGTTTGGCCACTTCGCTAGGTGGAGGAAAACTAGCCTCCACTGCCGCCATGATGGAGGCGGAAGCTGCAGGTATGGCCCCGAGTTTTGACGATGTTTTGATTTTCAAGGCCACAACCCTTATCGCCGCTTCCACCTCCTTCACAAACCTGGCCTTACGCTCCGCATCGGAGCCGCCAGCTTCGCCTGCCGCGTCCTCACAGGTGCCCATGTGGGCCTGCCCGCGACCGGCCACCCCCGATCTCTCGGGGGCTGAGAGCCCCCTCCCCATGCCCCTTATTCCACCACGCCTGCTGGTGGAAATTTTTGGAGCCGAGGCAAGCTCCCCTTCGGAAGACGACTCGCGGTCGCCTTCCGGTCTGGACCGCTTGCGTTCCTCCGCAGCAGTCCTGGCCCTCTCGAGGCGGAAGCTCTCTGAGCTTCCCGCACTCACCTCACTGGACGCGGCGTCGGACTCCGACCCCGCATCCCTTCTCTCCCTCACTTTGCCGTCACCGGCTGGTTTTTTATTTATTTTTTTTACCATATTTGGTCCCACGAGTGTGGGGGAAATACGAGGTCCATCCGGGCAGTGCCCCCTGTACCCGGATAAGCCTTTAACATTTATAACCCGCCAGGGGGTCGGCTGGTACCCTGGCGGGGGTCGCACTAGAGACTGATTGTTCCATGGGAACACCCGTCAGCCATTCATCCCCTCACGGTGCGCCGCCGCTTGAGATTCGGGGTAACTTTTTATAGAGGTTTTCTACCTCGCGGTCCGGGTGGTTAAGCCAAGACCCTCGGTCCCGATCGAAGCCGCGAGACGTGATCCACGACACTCCGATGATGGGATTACGAGAACGACGGGGACAGCGAAGGACAACGTCCCTCACTGTCTGCTCGGAGGCAGGGTGAGTGCACACCGAGCCCGCCCTTGCTCCTCCGCTGTGCCCTCTGCTTTTCAGAGGGTCACGCGGAGAAACGCCGCGTTGGTCCAGGTTGGACCCCTCCACGTCAGAATATTTGCCACCGGCAGTGACATTTCCCGGAGAATGGGAATCTCTTCCCACTCCTCAGGGAAGGACACTGCCGGCGCCCGGGGTGCACCGTCCTAGCAGCTGCTGTTCCCTCCAGACGTATCGAGAGGGACTAGCAGCCACTAGGCGCACGGGGAGGTTTTCTGACTCAGCACCCCACCCCACCCATGATTCTGACATGATGTCGTCCTATTGACATCATGTCAGAATCTGCTCATGGGATCCCAGGGAAATCGAGGGCAACCCTCAAATTTAATAAGCAAATTCAATGTTTTTCATATACATTCTACCGTAATTCAGATTTTGGTTGCTGGTAATCATCATCTCATATCGCTGAACTGATGATGGAATGTATAAGTCAGGGTCTGATGATGGAATTCCAGGAAAATGGGCAAACCTCAGATTGAATGGGCATTGTTTGTAACAGTATACTTTCCATGTGATACCATGGTCATCAGGTTACTCTACTTCTTTTAGAACTCGGTGGCAAAAAACTCAATCAATGAAACAGAAGTCACCGATTTCTGAAGCTAAGAGTTATTTTCCACTATTTATGTTTTTGATGATTTTATTTTTTTGCCTAAATGTTTATCTATTCTATTCTTACAGACTTTACCTCTTTACAACAATAGTATATATAGAGTTCATTCAATAGTGATGTGTATGAGTATTACCTGTGGAAATAAAACAAAACATATCTCAGCCAACTAACCTATCAGTCGTCACTCCTATGTTCTGATTCATAACTCACAAAATCCCGTCACTTCCAATACACGCCGTCATATCCCTGACTTGCACTATTGGTTAAATTAGTCCATACTTCCACACTCCCCTACAAGCTATAACCAACCTTTCAACACCACTCCACGGTCGAAAGTTCCTTGATCCAAGATGGTACATCTGTCAGTTTGTCGTAAACGTCATCAAATAAAGGGAGATCGGATTTCCGAATGGAACTTGAAACGTTTCCCTCAAAGAGTTGCCTTCATATGGCGCACATTTTGTTACTTTTTCTCTGGTTTCTGTGGAACTAATTCTAACGTTAGGTAAAAGTGTAGAAATTATGGTGCTGGAATTTCAAAGAGGTGTACTTTGCAACACAACTCGGAAATTGAAAGGGTATTATCACGAAATATCCAGTTCATCTGCACAATAATAGTGAATTTATTCTTCATACCATGTTTTTTTGCTAGTACTGTCTGAATTAACCACTACATAATGCATATTGTGAAACACTTTCACTCAGTCAATGTGATAAAATTAGTCATGGTCTATTTGTTATATGCCAAAATTAATCGAAATCCGTAAAGGCTGTAACGGCTTGACAAACAATCTCACTGTCACATTTGTAACATCAGTTAGGCTATGCGGATCCCAATGTATCTTAGTGCACTTCACTATAGCATTAAGAAGCCATATCCTCCTCAAATATTGAAGGAACATCTCTCACTAGACGCTACCCGCGTGTGACGTCACTGAACAGTCGCTGGCTGACATAAGCCCAGCATGTCACTACTGAAAGCATCGGACCGATAGCTGTAATCACGCAACTGACAGCTTCATGCATAACCGTTCATCACTGTTTATCTTGTCTGTTTATTTCTTAAACGGAACTTATGTTTGAAGTTAAGTGGTTTGTTTTAGTGTATCCAACCTATTTTAAGAAAAAAAAACGAGAGAACAGGCCCCTATCAAAAGGTCATGTGTGGACAGGATCGATCTGTGATTTCTGCGTACACCCATGGGAAAAAGACAT
The DNA here is from genome assembly GCA_963082945.1 of Cerastis leucographa. NCBI lineage: Eukaryota > Metazoa > Arthropoda > Insecta > Lepidoptera > Noctuidae > Cerastis > Cerastis leucographa. The sequence goes on from OY720363.1 coordinate 19,699,742, forward strand.
AAGTTTATGTACTTATTTTAGTTTTGCTTTACTATAATTCGCAATACGGCAAAATCTATCGGTAACATCTAGGGTAAATTAATCAATTCATGTACCTATTTCAATTCAAAACCTTATTCTATTTAGAAAACTTTCTAAGGTTTGAGCCACTATTTTGCTGCCATCATGTTACTTACATAACAAATCCAGGTCACACATTGCTCCGGCAATATGCGTTAAAATATCAGTGTTTACCTGCCACTCGGTGATTGTCACCGCCCGCATCGAGCCTCGTCTGTGCACCGTGCCCCGCCATGCTGCCCACTTAATTTGTGCACACAGTGTTTGTGCACCAGTGTTTGTGCACCAGCTTGCACAAGGTGACATGTTAGCGATCGAGGAGTAATATCAATTCACGTTATTTGCCAAATTTTACATATTATGAAGTGGAGATTTTTTGGTTTTAAATTCATTTAGTGACTGCATGGGTTTTCTATTTTGAACCAGTACGGGTTGTGTCTTTGCAGTCAAACATTTTTTTTTAATTTCTTAGTGTTATGATCATAACGCAGAGAAGTAAGTATCATGAACTAGAAGGATGTCTTGTTGTCCAATCTATGTATATAGATACATTTTTAATAACTGTGAGGCACCCAAGCAATTGCTACAAGGGACGGTGCGGGACTGTTCGAAAGAGATACGGCGATAATGGCGAAGAAGGAACATGGATGGGTTTTAGTCAGTACAAGTCTGAAACTCCCTTCCGCTCCGCCCAGAGCGGGAGGAGTCATTTTATGATTTCCAAACTGAAAAAAAATATGCCAGGAAGATGATGAAGAGCAATACTAGTACTGGTAGCTTTAGGATAGTAACAAAAGTTTAAAAACAAAGTCAGTGTTTTCTAGTTATCAAGAACCGATTTGGTGTACAAGGTATGTGGTTGAAACAATGTTGATAACTAAATAAAATATTTTTTAATAAGTAGTCAAAAACGTTTAGAAATAAATCCAGCCACACTCCCACACTAACGACCCAATAACTAATTAGTCAAACATAAGAAACGCCGCATACCTAACATAAGACGGGGATTACAGGCACCTTAATACCTTCCGCTCATTTTGCAAATATCCTTCTAATATGCATACATATGTATTAGTAATTATGCCAGGTACTCTACTCTGAATATGCATTATGTTAATGTATGTAAAAATTCCTATACCTACATATTTTTACTGCTGACGAGAAAGTCGGAATATGTTACGAATATGGACGGAATTTAATGTGGGTAACAATTTTTGTACCTAGTTGTAAAAGTTTTTTCCGTTGGGAATTTTACCGATAAATAATCATCTATGAACTTTCGTTAACATCTGTTAACCTGAGCAAGCTTTCCTTTTTATAAATGCTGCCTGTTTCTTCGGTATGTTTTCAAGAGTAAACTGTTTGTTTACCCAGTTTTATTTAATAATGTGATGAGAATAATTCGTATGGCATAAAATTACATCGCTAAGCAATTCTTTTGACTACTGATAAACTTGCCTCCCAAGAATCCTTAGCTTGGTTTTGTAACCATAATATCTACCCAAAGAGCCAATTTTGAATACACATTAAATATCGAATTCGCAATTTTAAGACTCTTTTCCTAAAAAAATATTCAGCACATAGACACAGCCTGATGGTACAGCAACGCAAACAAAATGAAACGAGTTAAAATGAACCCAGCGCAAAACTATTCACGAAATTGATTCGGACACACGTAACGAGTCGAAATGTGCTTAGGCCAGGCCACACAATATCGGGGCCTTGGACAGGGGCCAAGTTTTAATGAGTCCACTAGTAAATTTTACACGTAACGGAATAACTAGCGAGTGAAATAATGCCACTCGTAATTTTGCTAGAAACGTTTCCAGTGCGATCTCTGTTCTATGGTTAATGTTTAAACGACTGCTTTTAAACTGTAGTTTAATCGGTTAGTTATTCTAAATGCGTGTGGCTTGGATACTTAGCTAATGACTGTTCTTTATTTAAATAATTTTCAGTGTTATACTTTTTAGGGTTCCGTACCTCGAAAGGAAAAAACCGAATCCTTATAGGATCACTTTGTTGTCCGTCTGTCTGTCTGTCAAGAGGCTTTCTCTCAGGAACGCGTGAAGGTATCAAGCTGGAATTTATATCAAATACTCAAATCTACTGTCCCTTTGAGCTGTAAAAAAATCAATCTTCTAAGCCAACGTAATCAAAAGATACAGCCGTTTATGCCGCAAATTTTCGACACTCGCAAGGGAATCAAAACCTACGGGGTACTTCCCATGAACTCAGAATCTTGAAATTTGGTACGAAGCAACGTCTTATAGCACAGATAAAGGAAAAATTGCGAAAACCGTAAATTTGTAGTTACATCAAATAATATAAAATATTTTTAATAATTTTAAACTTACTACCCCTTTCCTCATGAACGCGTAAAGGTATTAAATTGAAATTCATATCAAACACTCAAATTTATAAGACCTTTAAGCTGTAACAAAATCAAACTTCTATGTCAACGCAATCAAAAGAAACAGCAATTTAAGCCGCATAATTTCTAGCTCGCAACGACTTGCAAGGGAATCAAAACCTAAAAGGTACTTCCAGTCGACTAAGAATCTTGAAATTTGGCATGAAGCAATGTTTTATAGCACATACATATAAAGAAAAAAATCCGAAAACCTTAAATTTTTAGTTACATCACATATTTTTATTTATTCTCTTCAGTAATTGTTTGTACGGAACCCTCGGTGCGCGAGTCCGACACGCACTTGGTCGGTTTTTTGGGTTATAACCTACTTTGGAATTCTTGAGTCTTTAAGTTGTGCCAACATAATCACTCCCATGTTTAGGGTTCCGTTGCCATATGGCGAAAACAGACGACTTTTAGATTCGTCCAGTCTGTCTGTCTGTCTGTCTGTCCGTAAGTCACAGCCATTTTACACCGAAACTTTTGGCACCACACAGTTGAATTTTAGAAAGTAGGTGTTTCCTATTATGAACCACTCACAAAGAAGTGAAGATGTTATACAAAGTATAGGAGAACTCTCCTATACTTTGTATAACATCTTCACTTCATGCTCCATACATGTAACTGAGTTTTTCGAACGAAAAACGACTTCCATCGAAAGTTGATTAAAAACAAATGTAGTTTTGCTATTGAGTGCAAATTGACGTAATATGGATGATTGTTATTTTATTGTTTGGTGCTTCGGAACCCTTTATGAGCGAGTCCGACTCACACTTGGCGGGTTTTTCATTCTTTACAGTAATATACCCACTCACTATCAGTTATGCCATTTATTTTCTTATTAACTTTTTAATCAAATGAATAAATTAAACATTTTTATATTCTGGATCAAAGACATTATAGAATATTGTCTATGTCCTAAGCAATGTCGTGACTAACAGTAGCTCTAGACTACACTGCAAACTGATTAGCTGTTATTAGTTAATGCTAAACATATAATACTGGATTAGATAATATTAATTAAACCAATTAACCGTAATCAGTTTAGGTACTTACGTAACATAAGATATTGCTGAGCTAGTTTACCTTAATTACTACAGAACGTTACTTATTATTATAGAACTTGGCGTTGCTTGTCAAAAAAAGTTCATGTTATGTTCTCCTCTACATTCAGCACTACTAAATTAGACAAGTTTATGTACTCTCTTTATATTTCATATGCTGAAATAAATATATGATTCAATTGTAACTATAGGTTTGATTGATTATTTAATGTATTGTGACCAGGCATAATAATTTCAATACTCAATAATGAGATTGACAATAACACGCAATTAGCAATTACATTTTTGAGTGGTGATCAATATCAGCGAACAAACAAGCGCCCACTTGCTGCCTGATGAAACCAACAATAAAACAACCTATTGTTGTACCTAATACCTACACATGAGTACCGCCTGTACTCGGTACACTTGCCTGTAAGCACAAGCCCACATACATTAATTCGGCGACAATCAACGGGAAGGGTATAAAATTTACACAAGTACTAAACGTCACTAAAAGGCTCGTTCGGAATCCGGTCCCAACTCACTCTTGACATGTACCGATCTGCATACAAATTACTCACATTCACACTTATATACCACAGGAAAACAACCAGTATCACTTTGCCACAAGGCTGAAAATCACTTGTTTGGTTGCGCCCAAACTTATGCTCTCGAGGCCTTGTAGGTATGTCATACGTAAGTTGACAGATGTTGAGTAGAACTGCTCGGTGTGTACTGAAGAGATTTCTCGTTATAAGTCGAATTGGTTATGTTGCATAAGAGCAACAGAAGCTAGCTCTAATTGGCCTAGACTCTGATTGCCGTTGGGCAATTTGTAAGGATTATATTTTGAGCGGGGCACTGGTTATATTTTCTAGACTGTTGCACGAAATTAACATACCCAGCTTGTGCTTTGTACAGCTTTTGCAAAAGTCAACTTATTGAAATGGTATGTGCCAAAAGGAAGACTCCAATAACGACTGCAGCACTTAAGAAGAGAAGAGAAATTCTGTATTGGGTGCTGTATCATTTGAAATTAATCTATTTTAAACTGATACATTTGTATAATTTCTACGAAATTTTCGAAATGAATAAGAGAATAGTGAGAAAACATCAATAAAACGGGAAAAAGAAAGATATCAAATTATAACTCTATCAAACGAGAAAAATCATTAATATTTTTGAGCAAACAGACAAAAAACCCAGTGCAGTTTAAATAGCTACATCCATTACTACATTTTGATTTACCTTAAAATTCCCCGCAAAATTCCCGCAGCACTAAAATTGAGGCCAGATACTACCGTACAGCAGTAATTGAGTTTGTTTAACATCACTGTCCAACTGTTTGCATGTCCTCTACGCCGTAGCACTCGTAGCCTCGTAGCTCGTAGCGCGTAGCAGCTGTGCTACACCAGGCCAAATACAAAGTAAAGTGGAATTATAGTTGATTGATTCGAATCATTACTGTAAATGTTTGGACGATAGACACTTGTTTTGTAGTCGATAGAAGAGGAGATAGAGTAACGTAATAAAATGTTGCCATACACAGAAAAGAAAAACAAAAAGTAGAAAGTAAAGCAAGAAAATTATAAATAACAGCTAATTTGAATCACATGATAAAAATTGTAACAGCTTATAATGCCTGAAATCCCGACGATAGAATAGCCAACTAACGAAAAAATCCACCATTCTTTGAACCCGATGGTTTAAAAAATCCTGTATCCAAACATGCCCCAATCGTGTTAGCCCTTTATTTGTTACAAATACAATTGGATTGTCCCCGACAGACTCGATACAATAAATAAATTGTGTTGTGACAAACAAAGAGGAAATCAACACTCAATGACCCTCAGTGGGAGTGTTCCAAAGAGGACAGATATAAGAGGCAGTCAGAGGGAATAGTTGCAAATTCATGCTGATTTTTGTACCGTGCCGCGTCGGCGAATACCTTTCAATAATTGCTTTTCGTTTGTACGGGGTTTTTGTCGGTTTTAAATTACTTTTGTTGTTAATTTCCTACTTCATTCAGGAGGTTTTTTGGTGGGGTATGTAGGTGAAGAATTGTTTAATTAAGTTTTGATGAATGGTTGTTTATGAGTGCTGCAGATATATATTCGTAACTTCGTTAGATAATTATGAAGTCGATGTAGCTACAAGCCCTCTGTACCATACCTACTTCCTCAGATTGGGCATACTTAGCTAACCAATAAAACCATCTTACCGTCTAGACTAATCAGGTAATTATAACAAAATATTCCAACCATGTTATAATAATTATTGACAAATATTTACCAAAGCAGCTAAATATTTAACAGCAATTATTTTAAATATTGACAGGTATTACCAACGTTGCCAACTTTCAGAATGCAACTTTTTAATACTTCGTAAAATTTTAATTCTTCTGATCTTTAAATACCGTTTTTAATGGCAATGTCTGCCAGTTTACAAATCGAATTGAATTTTCATATAAAATGTTTTAATGATTTCAGTTTTAATGAAGCAGAACATTTTTATCGCGAATCCAATACATTAAACTGTTGGACAGCTACAATCCGCTGCGCATGAATATTAATATAAAATGATACATTATCTTTCTTTCATATGTATATATTTGACTGAAACTTCTGCCTTTTTCGTAAATTTATGTAAATATTTTTACGAAAAAGCAGAGATTCTGCAAAACTGAAAGAGTTTGTTGTATTAATATAATAAAACATAAGACCTGTAATTCCCGATAAGACAGAGGCGAACCTAATAGTACTCATATACATTTAGCCAGTTATGTTTTAGTCCCATTGCTATCAACAGGGCACCTATCTAGACTCTGTGGCTGCTAAGAAATTTCTGATGAAAAAATCCAGTAACACCATGCCCAATCCGGGAATCGAATCCAGAACCTCTCGTTTAGCAGTAGCACATGCGACCACTACACCAGACATTAAATTGTTATTTGATATAGCTTGGCAAAGGGTAAAGAAAATACAAAATTATAAAGAGTAAGTTTCTATACCTATAAAACATTACGCTTCAAAATTTTATGTGTTATTTCAGCAACGTGTTTTTGCGTCGCGGAACTATTTGGCACAATTTGCGAGTAAACATTTATCAACGTTTATCAAACATAGAAAAATGTTGCGCAAATTTTGCTGACCATGTTTTGTAAAAACTTTGGAAATAAGGTCCTTTGAAATAGAAGACTAGGTATATTAAGGGTACTTTGGCTAAGAAATAACTATCCCAAACTAAATTCAAGTTTGATCGGAACATGTAAAGTACTAAAACAAGACTTGAGACCTGTCCCTTAGACACAAGTTAGTGAGTTTATGAACTGGTTTGATCGTCCAAATTATTTGCTCTATCGCTGTAGTCCCAAATGTAGGTTGTTGCAAACTTTTGGGTCTAGCATCAATCTCACACTTCTGTCTGTATTCCTTGAGGGGTTGTCGTTGTATCGACAATTTGTTTAGGTAAACCAATGTTGATTGTTGGTTGATATTGGTTAATGATCTAAAGTTATACTAGTAAATATATTTATGTTTGGTCGTAACCGAGGTATAAACAAGAACCGCTTTCTATAATCAAATTTATTTATAAAGAACTATATAGAGTTATATATACCGTTACCGTCTTCCAAATATCGTCCATCTTAGTCTCCCATTCCTTCCTAATGTGTCACTTTTCCTCATTGTCACAGTGTTATTAAATATCTTCCATTACTAATGTGACATTTAGAAAGTATATCCATCGAGATTTGGGAATTTAATCAATTTATAAACAAGAGAAATTAATTTTACTGACTCAAAAGCAATTAATTCTCGGATGAATCTTAGAACATTACCTACACTGTATCTTTTTTTGACACGAAAACTCTATTGTTAGGTACAAAACTCCCTCGACCCTCTTGTCATTATATATACTTAACGAAGCGTTTTTTTACCAGTTTATACGGAACAAAACTAAACATTTACAAGGTAACTACTTCTTGCTTAAAAACATAAAAAATAACCCTGAACCCGGCGCTCCAACTTCATCCGGAACATAAAAATCTTATACAATTTTCAGCGCAAGCATCTCGGCAGAAAATATTGTAAGACGAAAGGATAAGAAAGATTCAATTATAATAATTAGTGGGTGTTGCCAGGAGTACAAGATGGACCGTTATAGATGTTGTTGTTTCTCTACGTAGATATTTTAAGTTCGGTTTGATCATGTTTTCAGTATTTTTTATCTGTTTTGGTATTTCTATGGTAAAACGGTATTTGTTATAAGGATGACATCTGTTTGAATACGCTTTTTACTTCAATGCCTAAATATGAAGGTATTATGGTAATTTGCACTTTCGGTATCATTGCCGAGCGTCGAAAATCCAACCATGGTATGGTGAAACAAACTTTTAATGAAACGTTTAACTTCTGAAGTTCGCAAGAGTTTAATATGAATAAGTCGTTTTGGTATGTCAAATATACCATTGCCTTCATAATATTAAAACTAAATACATATTATAATTTTAAAACGAAATTAACTAAACCAACTGACTGTTTAAAAGAAGGAATAAAGAATTGCGTTCATCGTTCCAATTTCATAGAAGTGGTCCATCAAAGTAGTTGGCATTGAAGAGCTTCACGTTTTTCGTTGGCATTGGCTGGCAGACGTCGAGAGGAATAGCTTTTTATATTATTGCCTAAGTTTTTCTACCTTTTCGTTTATACTGACATGCGAATCTTCCGGGAAAATTGCCATTACGGCGGTTATTATAAAAAAAATGGGTAGGTTAATTGTCAAAATTTCTGTCAGAATGAAAAAGAACTGCAATAAAACATTTGCATTTCAAAAATTAAGCATCGCATTATGTGCGTAAATAAACGTTAGCGAGCTATTTTCTGATATCCATTAATTTAATAATTAAATACATCGAAACGTTATAATTATCGTTCTGTTTTCGATAATAATTGGCGTCGGACCGCGCTAGGTACAATCTAAACCAAGTTTAATTGTTCGATGGCGCGAATAACGCGGTTATAACGCCATACTTACTGTAACTGCTACAATAACCGTTAATGTGAATCGTAACGAGTTTAACTGTTATTTTTATTGAAATTAACACTTCTCTAACTCATCAGATTATCAACATTATTTCATTTTTAACTTTATCTTGTCTTCGTCCCTTTTTTAGTAATTATTTCATTAATAGGCGAATGAATTGGGTAATTATTTGTTTTCTGTGAATTAAATTAGTGTGTTATTAACCTATATTTGTAGGAGCTTTTAATATGATAAATTGAAATAAAAAAATATTATACCGCCTGAAAGCATGCATTTTGCAAACAGAAGCGAATTACCCGTATATTCAGTCATATTAAATCATCAATCATTTAAATCCTCTCGTTTCACATATATTTTTATTAACCTGGAAATTATGTTTTTAGTAATACATTTTTGCTTTTTATTCAAACTGAACAATTTTATTTGATAGAGCATTTACTTTCTTGAATGTATTTTTCTTCGTAAACAAGTGTCCCTCTCTTAAGTACTTACAAGACTTTCAATGTATAGACCAAACACGGAAAGCAAGAGAAAGTTTTTGTAATCTTTTATGTTATATTATTATCTTGAAATGGTGGTCTTTGTTCTGCTGTAATACCTTCTATTACTACATACAAAATAAACTAAAACTCTAAGATAAATAGATCTGTTTCTATTCATGGAAATCTAAAATTCCTTTTATGTAACTTTGACTAGTTGTTTGGTCACTTTTGTTTATGTTCGTTTAACTATTGTTTGTACCAATTTTATTAAAAATAAATCTTTTCGAAAATTGGCCCTGGATTGAAACAGCTGGAAATCATAAGGTCTTTGGCCAGCAGTGGGATGGCGCAGGCTAATTTGATCTAGTCGAAAATGTTACTTTTGAGTATGAGACCTTGAGGTGGACTCCCAGGTCGGGCGAAGGGTTATTTTTTATTTTATTTATTTTACTATTTATTTAATCAACACGGGAAAAAAACATAAAATATTAGAGTACAAAGGTCAAAGGCATCGGGATATTTTCAGTAAAACACCCAGAGTGTGGTTTTGTGTCCAGTGGTTGACAATAGACTCATCCATTTTAAATGGGACTTAAACACAAAGGCGATTTATGGCTGTACTCTAGGTACACCTCTGCTTATCCCTTCAGATATGTTTTATTGTATTGTATTGAGACGACTTCTATAAATCCAACTGTTAAATACGAAAATAACAATATTGTTAAAATTGACAACACAAAATTTCTAGGGCTTTGGTTAGATCAACACATGACATGGAAAACACACGTTGAGCATTTAATAAAAAAACTTAACCAATATTGCTATGCCCTACACAATTTAAATAAAGTCGCGAATCGCAGCACCGTTCTTACCGCATACCACGCATACGTCTCCACAACACTGCGTTATGGAGTAATATTCTGGGGTAATTCTACGGGAAGGGAGGCTGTCTTTAATGCTTGATCCAAAACACTGACAGTTGCAAACCATTTTTTATTAATCTAAAATTATTAACAGTCCCATCCCTTTACATTTATGAAGTTGCCATATTTATCAAAAATAACCCTAACCAATTCGAAACCGTATCATCTAAACGCCACCAAGGTGCACTTTTTTTTTTTTTTTGCGGATGGGAAATCATCAAATGACTTCTCCCGCTCTGGGCGGAGCGGGAGGGAGTGTCAGACTTGTACTGACTAAAACCCACCCATATTCCTTCTTCGCCCTTTGTGTTCCAGGGCCGCGGTATCTCTTTCGAACAACCCGCAGCCCTGGCAGGCATCGGCCCTTTCGGACCCCATCCGGTTTGCTGACATCTCCTTGAGGCGCGCGTGGAACACGTACGCGCCGTCGACACGGCCTGTCGTCATGAGACGGACGGACGGTGAGCTAGCCCATTACTCACCGTCCACAGGCTCGCGCCTACGATGGCCGGGGGCGACTGGTTGCCCCCCGACGCCCGGGGCGTCTCCCGCGGCGGCTGGGACGTGAGGTTCTCTCCCTCTCACGTTCCGCCACCTCCTTCGCTAGCATGACTGCTTCGCAGAAGGAGGCGACGGCATCCCATTCCCTCTCGCTCCGGACCATGGATTGAACCAGGGCCGGACGCGAGAGGTCGCCGCCGCCAATCGCCGCTACGAGGACACGGCGGTGCTCAGCCCAAGCGGGGCAGAGCTCCACGGTGTGCTCCACCGTGTCCTCCGGCCGATCCTCGCAGTGGTATCAAGGTGCACTTAAGTCTATATCCCATCAAACCGCCCTTTACTCAAAAAGTTTCCTAGGAATGGCACCAAAATTTTTTAACAAACTTCCTAAGTCAATAAAAACAACAAAAGACTGCAATACATTTAAAAAAACCCTCCATAAATTCTTAATTCAAAAAGCATATTATTCTATAAATGAATACCTGGAAGAAAAATGAAAACTGTTTTATTTTATACTTGTATTTTTAATAGATAATTTTATTCCCTGATTATTAGCTTTAGTTCGTAAGATTGTTACTACTTTTATTGTTTACTTATTTTGTATTGTTTCAAATTTGTTTTTGTTTATTGTATATTTTATTAAAGATTTAATATTAGGTAATTAGCTGCAATATCAGTAGTTTCTATAGTCAAAAAACTACAACCTACATTACTTAATGTGTAAACATTAATTGTAATTTTGTACGCCTTGCATGGCAGCACATAGTGAGACAACTTTTTTTGATAACACCATGTACATACTTTTACCTATGTGTCACAAATAAACATATTTGAATTTTGAATTTTGAGAGTGGCAAGACTCTTTGCTTCAAGACTTAACACATCTTGTCTCCAAGACCTCAGAAGCCAGTTGGCGCCACCTACCAGGCATTGACCCATATCTCGCGCGAGATAATGACTCAGTACGCTCGCTAATGAACCCACTAATTATTTCGACGCCCATAACTGAGGATTTATTGTCCAATGTGGGTGTGGGAGGGCAAAGGGGGGGAGGGATTGTAGTACATGGACTATTGAGCACCCTGTGTATGTGGTGTTTAGCGAGTATCTGCTAATGCGGTCGTAATAATCATGATGTGTTGTGAAACCGATGGGAATTTGACACAGGGTTTTGGAAAGTGTTCGGTCTTTAGATTTGTGGTAATCGAGGGTTTTAAGCACAGGCATTTTAATGTTGTTATGTTGATTTATTGTGTTACATGATGTATAAAAAGGTAACATAAAAAGGCTTATATCTAGGGATAATTATGTACACATTTGGGGCTCAGCAATATGATATGTATGTGTATATAAACTTAAATAAGACACAATATTTACCGGACAACGTCTGACCAAACTGTCGGTTGTAACGTCTGAATATAACAATTTATCACAGATGATACCCATTTTAAGCATTACATCATTTCTGACATTGGATAAATTAAAATAATAAACAAAACGCATTTACCATCATTGTTAATCTAGTAATAAATGCAGCATATCTCTTTCCTAACCTTTACGGTGAACTCTAAAATATAGTGGAGAGCTCCCACAGGAAATTCCTCGCGTTAATTTGGACAAAATAAACACAAAACGACATAGCTTTAATTACGACAAAACCCAGCGGTTTGGAACAAAAAGAGTACTAAATTAGCACATGAAGTTATGTGCTGTGTTTTTTATTTGTTTAAGGTACAGTGTAAATTAATATAGTCTGGTAGGAAGTTTATAAATTGCAGTGTTTACGGTTCTTTTGCAGTTATTCCTATAATTCTGCATCACTGTCTAAGTCTCAGTGATATCAGTGATCTTTATCACAAGAATATAGTTGGGACGCTGCCCTTGAGAAGTCTTATCATCTTATAACAAGAAGGCTGTCGGTCGTCTGATGTCGTGAAAGTATAAAAAATGCTTCGTAGTCACGACATTTCATGACGTTGTTCGACGATTAGAAAATTTAAATTGATATGCTACTAAACAATGTCAAGTTTCTGTTTCATTGGCAATGAGATTAGAGTCGTTTCATCCCACTGACTTTTACTGAAAGTTATATCCATCGTTCCCAGTTTTCAGTGGTTCTAAGCTACACCTAAATGCAGGTCTATCCAAAACTGTACTATTTCGCGAGATATAAGTAAGGTGACGACGAATCTTACAGTTTAAATCTTTGTTATCTCACGACTAAACACGAACACCCCTCGTTACATAAATATTTTGTAAAGTCCATGAAACTTACAAACTTTAACTAGAGCACGCAGACAACTTCCTTCAGCAACGCACCCCGACACTAAGTGAAGAATTACCTCCTCTAACTTGTTGGGTAGTTAAAAAAGGGAGTGTTTTCACTAAGCCCGAACTTTGCCGAAGTTGGCCGAGGTCGGGCGAAGTCTGCTTTGCTTTACCTGCGGACCGCAGCTTGCGTGTACTTTCAGATGGTTTTCTTTAACTTTAAAGTGACATCCAATATCTTTGGAAATGTTTTATGGCCGAGTTACATATTTATTTGTGTAAATAAAAATAAACATTATAAAAATGTAAGCATTGCATCTGATAAGTTTTGACATAGCATAAAAAAACTTCTCCTCAACGCTGTCAACCGGTAGTGTGCACAAAAAACTGGTCATTACCACGCAGTATGACAATGTTTAGTCTTTGCCCAAGGTAGAAAAGAAGCCCTTAAAATTATCGGCTTTAATTGTATTAATGTAGTTTTTGCTTCCTATTACTGCCTAAATAAGCTATGTTTTAAGCACTAAACCAAAATTATTTATCCTTTAAAACAATTTGCATCTGAAAACACCGCCTGGACACAGCGTCCAGCAAAATACATGACCACATAACGCCACAGCTTAAGAGCGCATAATTGCACCATTTAACTCCTTCATAGCACTTGGCACAACTCGCACTTTAATCAAATAACGCGCCATCAAACCACCCCTTAATTTATCGTGCCACCAATTATGGCGGCCATACTTCAACAAGAGAATTAAAACCAACAAAGTGCCAAAATTAGTTTCACTAACTAATGCACTAACATTATTTATGAAAATGAGTTATGTTAGTTTAATTAATAACATGAGCTTACTGTAATAAAGTTTATTTTGTTGTTAATTCGATAATAGAATTGTATTCGTTTGTTTGTTAATTATTTCCATTGTGCTTTCCAGTTTGTGCATCAGAGCGGGCATTCGTGATAATGGAACAACGTTATTATGATTGAAGTTAATGAAACGTGTTCAATATATATCTTTTATGCACATGGCTTAGTTTGGCGCAAGCCACTTGAATTCCTTAAAAAATCTTAAAATATATAACTAAATCAACAAGGCCGTATATGTTACATTTCTTACCAAAAAAACATCCCCAAATATCACCATGACCTTCAAACGAATCGCCATAAATTACAACCCCTATAACATTCAAAACCGGTTATACCCCGATTTCCCCCCAAACATTATCCTCATTAGTTTATCCCCCATTTCCGCCATCGCCATCATTCAGCCGACGGAACTCGCGACAAAGGCGCTCACGTTAAAGTTGCCAGTTGTACAGGCGACAGGGGGCGGAGCCTACACTTACTTTCAATTGCCGAGACTTGTATTTATGTGTTGTGCACTAAATAAATTCAGTATAAGTGGTATTTGTGAGGACATGTTCCGACGGAATTAACTTATGCTGTCGGATTGTTGTTTGTTAAAGAGGCTGGAACGGTGGAAGTTACTTGATATTTGTAGCTCAATTAGCATTGGCTTTATGAGTGGAGCGGTGGTTTGTAAATGCTTTGGTTTCAATCTATATACTAATATAAAAGCTGCAGAGTTTGTTTGTTTGCTTGAACGCGCTAATCTCAGGATCTCCTGGTCCAACTTGAAAAATTATTTCAGTGTTAGATAGCCCATTGATCAGGACAGGAGCGGAGCAGCAATGAAAAATGTTGCAAAAACGGGGAAACTGTGACGCAGACGGTTGTTCACAGAAGTTGCGCGGGACAGCTATAGTAAAATATAAAATAGGTTTGAGTGCTATAGATAGATAAATATATTCAATAGTAGGATGTTTCTGTGTGCGGGCCTGTCCTGTATGTACGAGGATACAATTTTCTACATCAAATCCTTAAAAGAGCCATTTAGTTATTTTTTATGGTAATTTAATAATATTTTATTTACATTACTTCTCAATTATGATAACAATATTCAACATATAACATGTATAAGCCTAACAACATATAGTCGGTCTTATTTTCATTTCCAAGCCTTGATCACGGCTCGTGTAACAAATTCCAAACTCCTAACAAGAAGAAAAGTACAAAAATATTTCGTTACACAATACATTACGTCTAAATTGTACATACTTTTATGAAAATAAGAATTTTAATAAAAAATGTTTAACACAATTGTTGGTACTTAGTAAACAATCTCCATATGGCGGAACTTTGAATCATTTCTACGTAATAGCTCGTAGCGAAGTAAAGGCGGTAACAGACGAGATACGGCCAGGTTCCCGCCCCGGCTTTTTATTAAATTGCTTTAGCACACCCGGTCCTCGTGAATCCAGCTTTCTTACTATATCATAATGATCAGAAGGTGCAGTTCGTAAAGTACGTGATAGATAGCGAGCATGCAGGCACGAACTGAGCCGAGTGAACTGTAACTACCGCTAGTATATCCAATCGAACGGATGGATGGCGACAGTAGCACATGGAAAGCATGTTTGAAAGTTGCATAGTTGTAACTATTGCAGGACTAAAATACAAGGTAAGTACTGACTGAAAACTTGAAATTATTATAGTTTTTCCGAGGGAACAATATTTTGCTATTTCAGGGTTGGTGCCACAATAAAAGTTTTTTATAGTGATGAGTAGGTACAGTGATTACTTAGGAGTTTTGAATTATTTCCTGTACAACTTGCGTTTTCACGAGGCACAAACATTCTAACAACCTCTAAATATCGCTTCCAAAAGTAACAGAGAAAGCTTTTTTTTGTGAATAGCATCTCACAGTTCAACCTAGGAGGTTGTCGTCTGCTTAACCTGACTATCCTGAGGGTGCCTTGAGTATAAGGCCTCCATCCAGGGCATAAAACTACTTATAAACTAAGCAAAAACACGCTAAGGTCACCCCCTGTGGGGTATGAGCCTCGGTTTAGGGCGTCGCTGGGGGAGGACTGCATGGAGACAGGCTGGATCTGATCAGAGATAGCGACACGGCCACCTGTTTTATAGTGGGCGACGGTGCCGCCACACTTGCGGTCACACTCGCAAGACCACTTTTAATCATCTTATCAATAGCCATACCTTCAAAAGACTGCGCTCATTACCTCGGTTTATATAAGCACAAGTTGCCTGTCATTGTCGGCTAGAACTTCTGCCCACCCCTGCACTGTGTTCCCACCACACAAACACACGTGATTTCGTTAAGTGTCTCAGCAACTTGGTGACTTGTGTTATTGTTTTTTTTTTCATAAAATACATTTCAAAGTTCATCGTGGAGTTTTTTTAACCATATATTATGTGTTGCAGAACACAGACCTAATTTCCAACAGGGCCCAGTCATAATAATCCACGTGGTCTTATTGTGGGTGAGTGGAAGTCATAAGTGTTTGATATTTTTATTCTGAACATAACTGTGCCTGATGGTAATTCAGACGGCTACATACCGTGTGACAACT
This sequence comes from Cerastis leucographa, assembly GCA_963082945.1. Taxonomy (NCBI): domain Eukaryota; kingdom Metazoa; phylum Arthropoda; class Insecta; order Lepidoptera; family Noctuidae; genus Cerastis; species Cerastis leucographa. The sequence goes on from OY720363.1 coordinate 19,715,916, forward strand.
AAACAAAATGACATTGTTTTATGTAGTTAAAAATGTGGTGCAATTATTCCTTAGAATTCGATCTATGTAACTCAAATAGATTTCTCATACCCAATGAAACTCCAATAATAACAACTTGATGAATCTCATTTAAGACTCAGAAAATATGATCTCTACTTTATTTACTAGCAATATGTAGAAACAAAATCAAAAATGTTTATTAAAATAAATGTTGTGTCACCAATACATTGTCTGTTTTTGTTTCTAAGCTAAATGAAACCAGTTTGGACCAATATTTGTGCCAATCAACCACACATAATTTGTCTGGTACACATTCGTATAATATTCCAAATTCGTCAAAAGCCAAAACAGTATATATTATTTGGTTTACTATCCTAAGACGACCCACTGACACTATCTAGACAAATCACATTAAAAAAAATTAAAAACTTCATAAAACGAAATCAACAAGTCTTTCTTAGAAATGTATAATGTAGCAGAAAACTATTTTACACTACGAATGTACGAGTATTTAATAAAAATCTTATATTGCGCGCTTGTTGCATCATATTTACAAACATTTGTCGACCTACGTTATGAGAACATGCTGTCATCCTTTAAGCCAGATTTTACGTCGTATAATAGTGAAACCAACAACGTGTTAACAGAAATGCCATTTGTAACTTCTGTTATAAAGCTAAACATAATAATTTTATTTTAATAGAGGAAATAAATATAATTGACTAAAGAAAAAGGTTTTGATCTACTGCGATGTTTTGTATTAAAATCAATTCGTTAGACTAACGCATTTTTAAGTACTTAGGACACATAGATACTGAGGACATTAAGGATGATGCTGATATAGAAAGAGGGTTCTCTGTCCGATGCAACATGTTGGCCTGCAGGTTTGCAAGCTCTACACCAGAAGTCAAAATAACTCTTTTTAAGGATTTTTGCCAATCTTTGTACAAGTGCACTCTGTGGCTTCAGTGCTCAGTTATCACGTTTGTTGCTTACGTATAAGTAGTGGGTATTACTAATATCATACGAACCAAGGTCTAAAATAAAATATTTTTATTTTGTTTTATAAACCCAAGAAGGCAGATACTATAGAATATACTAGCTTCTACGATTTTAACTCTCTTTGGTAATTTTGTTTCGTCTATAATAATGGTCTGGTCATACACGCAAGTCGGTCACAAAATGTTACTCTGATTGCCTTACTTGTTGACTTACGTTTGATGAATATAAAAAAAAAACTGCAAATAACGTCCATTAATTTTTATTTTTAAATAGATCACATTTTCTTCTAAGGTACCTTTGCTTTTCATGAAAATCTGGGCGATTCGAAATAGAAATTTCTGCTTTTATGCTTTTAGTGGCACAAGTACAACCCTTAAGTGCTTACAGCTACAGGAAACGAGTTTTTAAAAGCGCTGAATTTTTCACACAAATGTTTCACAAAATATTACCGACTAAGTACTGGGCTGCTTAGCATCCGCGGTAATGAAAAATAAATTATTAATGCCATAATTAAGCACGTTTAATGGCGAATTACAAAGTGCTTTATAGTATGAGGACAGGATAATATAAACGAGGACCATGTAAAAGAGGTTTGATGGTGATGAGATGCGCAGATCTCTTTCCTTTTATGAAATGAAAGTATACCCACCTACACTGCAGAGAGAGTTTTTCTATTTGTATGTATAATTAAGTAGCTAAAATATGTTTTACTTTTGCATGCCGTAAGGTAGAGTGTGTCGGAACTGCTTTTACAATATCCACATCTTATTTTGTACCCACATTCATGGCAAATAAATGATTTCTTTCTCTTTCAGAGCAAAGACGTCTTTTGATATAAAGAAGAAATAAACATTGATCATGAGGCAGACAAGCGATTTCCGGTTTAGGTATTCATTTGAAGTCCAGATTTTCTCAAGATATTTTAGTTTAACGGTGTGTAATTAATTTTTTGTTTACATTGAGGAGTTTGAAAGTTATTATGGTTTAAAGTAGGTATTATCTTTACTGACAATGAAAACAACCATACACTTAGTCCAGCTTCGAACCCACCACCTAGTGAGGCGATGCATGCCTTAACCATGACATGTCTTTTACACAATAATAACTAATTGCATGGCGGTCAATAATGTACGACATGGCCAAATGTATTTGAAAAAGTATTCGAGCAATACATATTTTTGCTGAACTTACGTTTCTGTAGTATACTATTCAATGGACGAAGCTGATGAAGCTAACATTTTAAGGGACTTCGTTACAATATTCTTAGTTTCACATTGTCCCCGGCAAGATCATTCTTCACCCCGCCGTCGACGAAGTCTCGATGCATTGAAATACATTCGGTAGGTTGTCAGAACGAGGTCAGTGGTCTGCCAGACCGTACCCCACAATTCGCGCCGCGGAACTACCCGTCTTGCTTCACAAATGCCTAACAGACCGCACGGAGCGGAGACAGCTCGAAACACGAATATGTACCCAAAATTGTATGCAGAGGAAATGGTGAAATGGTGTTGCTGGTATTCATAAATCTTGTGTCTTGCTTATTTTTAAAGGGAAACAGCAAGAGTGTTTTTTTCGCAAATACTTACAAAGTTTTTTTTTGTCTTTTACAATTCTAATTTTAGTTTAAACAATACTGAACTATCCACTCTGTTATGTACAAGCACCTCATTATTCAGATATTCAGGTACTGCAGTATTAGTGAAGTATGTTTTTTGGGGCAACGATTTGATTTTTAACAACTTTACCAGCTTGTTTATTGCTTTTAAGCAACTTATTCTCTCTTATTAATGAAACATGAAAAATTAATAACCATTAAAAGCACAAAAATGTTTCCTTTTCAAATCTTTTCTACGTGAATAATAGAGAGAATCTGAGCAAGTAATTAGCGAAACTATTACACAAGTACCCACGGCGACTCCATTTTGAAACGTTTCTATCTTAATCGCTCACTTTTATTTACTGAATATTTTTATTTGTTTGAAGAGTGCTCTAATGGACGCTGGCCCCGGCGACCTCTGGATGAATGTTCTCAGACAAAAACAAATGAAAAAAAACCCTTTTGTTTTAACAGCCTAGTCCCGGAGACCGACAAATTTTTATAACAGATCAAGCGTTGATATAAATTGTGTGTTTCACACGTAAATATATATATATTACATTTACAAAGTTGAAATTGTTTTTTTTACAAAACTCAAAAATCATCTAGGTCAGCATCGATGTTTTAAGAAAATGTAATACTTAAGCTCGTTACTTTATGTGATATTGAGATAAATGCTATTAAATTAGAGTCTCAGTTCTCGAAACATGGTATTGCATTAGCAATATATTTCAGATTTTTACATGTTAAGTATTTTAATTACTTCCAAAATATATTTGAAGGCTCAGTAACTTATCTATTTGATTGTTTGCTGTTATTCAGTAGTTAATTCATAATGACTGAAGTAGCTACACTGCGAATGACTGAACACTCAAGTTACTTTATAATCAATGATATTATGCTACTGATATAAGACCAAATTACAGTCGGTAATAATAGTGATTTTCAATGGATTAGACACAGTATTTGCACTAAATCAATCTGAAATCATCATTAGTTCGCCAATACCAACGGATTGCAAACGTTTCACATTAAAACACGCGTTCTACCAACCTCACAAAATAGTTTAAACTCTCATCTATGTAAGCACACAGTAAGCAAAGTAAACAATAGAAATCTGTTTATGTGTGTAAACGTTCGACGTGTTTACATATTAAATAACGTTTTGGCAAATATCGCGCTCCATCTCCTGGCCTATAGTGTTGTGCCAAATATTTCGAGGCACCGTGTATGCGCATAATTTTACGTGTTTTTGTCGACTTGTAATATGTTGGTATAGAAACGTTAAGTGACATCCCTATTTTGACTCGCGCTAGTGATGGCTTAGTTGAGATATTCTATTTTAAGGATCCTTACAGTTGTTATATGAAGGGATACAGATGAGTTTTGATGTTTGTTTATTTGTTTTGAATTATTACCTAGTAGATGTTATGCATCTCAACAGACATGGCAAGAATGTGTGTAACTTAAAATTTTTCGGAGTGTTTCTTTGTTCACCGCTTCTTCCCTCTCATAGAGAGGAGGCCTGCGTCCCAGCAGTGGGAACAATATAGGCTGATGATGATAGAAAGCATTTAAAGTCACTATCCTAAACGAATAGTAAGATGTCGTAATTATACAAATTGTTTTATTAAAGTATTTCTCTCACAAAATCTCGTACATTTTCTATTTGGTTTAGTCATCAAAATAAGAACACCCTTGTTCGCAATGTACGCGTTTCGCTATTTAATCTGTTTAGAGCTTACTTAACATTCCGCGCACTTTCTTACGCAGAACTGAAGGTTACGGCCTATTAAGTTGTTCGCGAGTGATGGCCTCAGAACATGTCATTACTCAGCCACTATTGCCTACCACGACCTTATTCTAGTACGTGATTTCAAGCTTTTACGTACCTCCAGTAGTTCAGTAGCAGCTCAGAGTTAATAGTTCGGAAATAAGGGGCAATCGTAAGCATCGAAGTATCCTCTCGCAACAAGAACACTTTAGTGAGAACACATACATCTGGCGTCCACCCTATATTTTCCTTTCATTCGAACTTATTTCATGAAAACATAATTTGGAATTTTGATTAAATCGAGCTCTACAGAAACACAACGTGAAACACTGTGCGCATCTGTGTGTGTTGTTCAAAAACTCCGTATATTATTACATTATGTTGGTACGTTCATCGTACTATGGCGCGCTCCGTATTCCATTTATTAAATTACTTTTACTTGGTATAAATGACTGAGTAAACAAGTATATTTTTTTGCTTTGTCAATTTCGCTCGGTGTTCGTAAACACAGATTTTACAGTTTCAATATTCCGAGCGTCCTAAATATATTTTTTAAACAAAAATGAGAACATGTTTTTTGTTAGCGAGATGGCACGGAGAAACTTATTTGTGATAAAATATGCGGAGATTGTAAAGTGCGCTAAAATTTTACAGAACGTTGTCTACTCAGTAAAAGAGTACTTTATTTAGTAGTGCTTTATTTTGTGGAATGTTGGTCTTCAATTTTTATTCGTTCGCTCAGACACTATTTTAATGCAGTACTCAAAAACTTTGAATTGCGGTTTCGGCTTCGGAGCAATAAAGCCCCATAAAAATCTATTTGGGAGTTTTAGCGTCATGCAACAAATGGCAGACGAGGCAAAAACATGTTGGTTTTGGGTTCAACCACATATACACCGAGTGCTCTCCAAATATCTGTGTTTATAATATTTACTCAATAGTAATGGTGCTATCCTCTTTTTTATATTCCCCTTAATTGTGTTTGTTTATGAATGTTACACATATTTATTTTAATAGAATTTACTTTATTTTAAATAACTACTATATACATTACAACCATTAAAAAACTAATAAATTAAATAACTAAAATAACAATTAACTATAAAATGGTGGCAAAAGACTTCTCCTCAACGCTGTCAGCTGGTAATAAGATAAGATAAGATAAGATAATTTTTATTTGTCCAAAACATGAGTATACACACACATAGCATGCAAGATGTTACATTAACTTATAATTATTACAGTCATGTTTTGCCTTAACGGCGTACAAATATAAGATGTCGGACGCTACCCAGCATCAATTGATTTTAAATTCGTCCATTAAACACAGCATGTATAGCAGCAATTAACAATCCAATTTAGAGTATACTTAAAACTAAATGGTACAACAAAATACAATCAAATAGTGTCATAATCCCATCATAGCAAATATTACAAAAAAATAAAAAATATAAATAAAGAAAATACCAATGTTAAAGCAATTAATCATAAAATTAGGATGTCAATATACAAGTCAAATTAATATGTTGGTTAGAAATTCGTCAGTGCTGTAATAGACTTTCTCTAACAGAAGGTTTTTTAATCTATTTCTTAAGTTGTCAGTAGTTAATTCCCTCCAATGCTTTGGCAACTTATTATAAAGAATTGGCGCCATACAGAATACACTTTTACGCATTAGAGTTGTTCTGGATCTCGGGATACATAGCTTACTATTGTCGCGTCTATTTCGAACTACTTTTTCTGATACTAAGGGGAACAGGTGTGGATTTGATTTGACAAACATGATGGTCTCTAAAATGTACATTGACGGAAGGGTTAATATTTTATATGCTTTAAAAAACGGTTTGCAACTCTCTGTAACATGGAGACCAAACATAGCCCTCAGGCACCTTTTCTGCGTTTTAAAAATGACATTCTTATTTGTAGAATTTCCCCAAAAAATTAATCCATATCTCAAGTTAGAGGCCACCAAGCCATGATAAGCAGTTAGCAGTGCATCAATGTTTAAGATGGGAGCCAATTTATACAGGGCATATGTGGAATTACTAATCTTTTTGCTTAATTCTTCCGTATGTGCTTTCCAATCCAATTTGCTGTCAATAGTTACACCAAGAAATCTGGTTGTGTTAACTTTACCTATGTTGTCATTACAATAATGGACATTTACATTTGGTATGGCTGATCTTTCCATGGTTTAGGTATGTGTTGTTGTATCATAACTTGGTTGAAGAGATTTGTAAGAATTGGTACTATTGCCTCATCAAATGCTTTAATAATATCGTTTGTGATATAATCTTCGCCTGGGCTCTTGTTTGTCTTCAATTTATTTATGGCAGTTCTCACTTCTGAGTGTATGAAGGGTGGTATAAGGTCTTTTTCATACGCCAAATCACTGGGTTCGGGGGCAGTTCTTGCATCTTTATTTTTGTAAAGGTCTCTAAAAAATTCTGTAGCTACTTCTAATATTTCCTGTCTTGATGTTACTGATTTATTATGTGTATGTTTTAAATCCATAATCCATTTCTTTGAGTCGTTTAATTTTTTATATGCTCTTTTGCTTGACCCTGTCAACTCCAATTCTGCTCGTAATGTATTTAATCTGTATTGTTTTTGTCTTTTCTTTAGTTTGTTTTTAATTTGTTTGTAGAGTATTCGTAGTCGTTTTCTTTGTTCAAATGTTCTATTAGGTAGTTTCTTAAGGAGCTCTCGTTCATTAATTGATTTTAATATGTCTTCGGTTAGCAAGAGTGAAGCATTTTTCTTGTTTGAATTTCGGTTTGGCAGTTTTCCAGCACATTTATGTATTGTGGTTACTAGGTTGTTGTATGATTCTTCTAAGTTATTACTGACTTTTGGTTCTTCCTTTTCTAGGATATTTTTTAGGCATATTTTTTCTATGGGGGTAAAAAGGGTAGTTTTGGGTTTGGTTAGATTTTTCCGACTGGGCTTGGACACTCCATCTAATTTTATTTCACATCTAACTGGCCGGTGATCCGATGGGTATGTAGTATTCAAAACGGTTACATCTTTAACAATTCTCATATTTTTTGCCAGAATAAAATCTATTTCGTTTTTGGTTTTGCCGTTGGGAGACTGCCAGGTCCATTTATTACTTGGGTGTTTTTTAAATTTTGTATTAGTTATGATGAGCTTATGTTCGCAGCAAAAATCTATTAACTTTTGCCCTCTTTCGTTTCTCGTCCCATACCCATATTTTCCCAAAGTTAAGTCTTCGTGTTTTTGAGGTATACCAATTTTAGCGTTAAAGTCACCAATAATAAAAGTATTTCTGCATGTTTTTTGTAAAGCTTGTCTTAAGTTGTTGTAGAATGATTCTATTTCCTGTAAGTCTGCTTTTTTAGTAGGAGCGTAAGCTTGAATAATTATTAATTGATGGTTGTTAAATTTCATGTCTAATCGTACAACTCTATCTGTGTAGGTAATAAAATTTTGTATATTATTTTTAAAGTGCCTTTTCACCATGAATCCAACACCATTCCTTCCACTTTTTTTTCCACTAGAGAGTAGTATGTATTCCGTATTTTCTTCTATATTCTGACCAGGTTTTTTAATTTCTGCCAATCCGATTATGTCCCAGTTTATATATTTTAAACTGTGTTCTAACTGTATTAATCTAGTACTGTCTATAAGTGATCGGACGTTGTACGTAAGTATATATAAACTTTGTGTTTTGTTTTTGTTTCTTGCTGTAGACGGAGGGTTCTCTTATCTACAAAAAAGGAGACCCAAAAAATATCAATAACTACAGACCAATAAGCCTACTGTCAAGTCTATACAAAACATTTACAACAGTACTGTTAAACAGAATATCAAAGCAAATTGATGAAAACCAACCTAGAGAACAAGCGGGCTTCAGAAAGAATTATTCAACTATTGACCATATATTTACACTTACTCAAACAATGGAAAAATACATAGAATACGGGAAAACAATATACATGGCATTCATCGATTACAGTAAAGCCTTCGATTCCTTAAAACATGAATCCCTCTGGACTGCTCTAGCTCAACAAGGAATCAACCAGCAATACATAACAATAATACAAGAAATTTACAAGGATTGCAATGCTCGAGTGAAATTAGAAAAAGAAGGTGACGTATTCTATATGGAGAAAGGTGTGAGACAAGGTGATACTATATCACCCAAATTATTCATAGCTCTACTGGAACACATATTTAAAAAACTAGCATGGGACAAAAGAGGTATCAATATTAACGGTGAATATTTGTCACACTTGCGATTCGCAGACGACATAATCATACTTTCAGAAAGCCACGCAGAGTTACTAGAGCTAATCAAAGATCTCAATACAGAGAGTATGAAGTGTGGACTGACAATGAATTACGAAAAAACGAAAGCAATGACCAACGGAGAACAAATACCGATAATTGTTGATAACCAACACGTCGAATACGTAGAAAACTATGTATACCTGGGACAAAATATATGTTTTGCCGATAGGACTATAAAAGAGATCAAACGAAGGATAACTATTGCATGGAAGAAGTATTGGTCACTTAAAGAAATATTTAAAGGAAATTTCTCTAACGACATCAAAAGAAAACTATTTGACTCAAATATACTACCAACTCTTTTATACGGATGTCAAACTTGGACTACAACAGATGCCATGAAAACTAAATTAAGGTCATTTCAAAGAGCTGTAGAGAGAAGCATGCTTGGATTAAAAATAAGCGACCGCATAAAAAGCAGCGACATCAGAGCGAAGACCAAAGTAACTGATGCTTTGTTTATGGCCGGAAAACTAAAGTGGAATTGGGCAGGCCACATCGCGAGAACCACAGACAACAGATGGAGCGAGCGCGTCCTGCACTGGTATCCACGAAACGGAAACAGACGCCGCGGAAGACCATTGCAACGATGGCGAGACGATATCGTTGCACTGGCAGGGATAGAATGGACTAGATCGGCCCAAGATCGATATAAATGGAAACAGATGGAGGAGGCCTTCGTCCAGAGATGGATGACCCCTTAATAAATTAAGTTCTGTGAAAACAATAGATATGTGAATAATAGGGAAATAAAGGCTATTTTTATTTTATTTTTATTTTATTTATTTTATTTTATGGCTGATCTTTGAGCAAAATGCAGGATATTAGTTTTCTCAAGGTTTATCTTAAGATTGTTATTTTCCAACCATTTTACCATTGATTCTATGGAATTGTTAATGTCAGTTTCGTATGTGTCTCTGTTTTTGCAAGCAATTGTAATGGTACTGTCGTCGGCAAAAAGTGTCATCGGGTGGTCGATACTTTTGGGTAGGTCATTAATGTACAGTATAAAGAATAGCGGGCCTACGACTGTGCCTTGCGGTACGCCAAATTTAACTAGACGCTCCTTTGACTTATACATAATTTCCTGTTTATTGCTTTTATTTACTGCTGAGATTTCTGTAAACTGTGTTCTGTTACTTAAATAAGATTTAATCAGGTTTGAGACATTACCTCTAATGCCATATGCTTCCAATTTCTCAATAAGTACGTCGTGCCGGACATGATCGAAAGCCTGTGTCATGTCACAGAAAATCGTACATACAGGTATATTTGAATCTACTTTTTGCATGACATCATGTAAATAATCGTAAATTGCCAAGTTTATTGTTCTACCATTTCTGAACCCTTTCTGTTCATTAGTGAGAATATTTTCTCTTTCGAGGTACGTATATAGCTGTTTATATAAATACTTTTCAAAAATTTTAGAGATTATACTAATAAGGGATACTGGCCTATAAAATTGCATTAACTCTTTATTTTCCTTTTTAAATAGCGGCTTAATGATAGATATTTTTAGAGCATCGGGAAAAATACCTGTTTCGATGCACAGATTAATTATAAAGCTCAGATGCGGTGCTATTTCTCCTGCTACAGATTTTATAACTTTTGTTCACAGGCCATCGTATCCTACGCTATTTGTATTTTTCAATTGTTTTATAATTTTAAACACTTCGATTGGCACACATGGGGCGAGAAAAAAGGAATCTTTTCTTTTTGGTATCAGCGATGCAGCATTTTTGCCAGATCCTGCTATAGGGTTAATTTTGTCAATGAAGTAATTATTAAAAGCATCTGCAATAGCCTTTGGATCAGTAATGACGTCATTTTTTACACAAATTTTGTCAATACAGTTTTTCGGAATATTGAATTTTGAGTTATTTATAATCTTCCAAGTAGCTTTAGATTTGTTATCTGACGTATTTATTGCATAGTTATTCTGTGCCTTTTGAGTGAATTTTACAATTTTTTTAAATACTTTTGAATAACAGGTTAGTTTTCTTTTATTAATCTGATTTGGTTTAAGTCTATATTGCCATAAAAGTTGTCTTTTCTTTTTGCTACATAGTTTTAAACCACGTGAAACCCATTTTGGTTTTTTCATCGTGCTGATTCTGACATTAATTTCGGGAAAGCACAGTTTATAGAATAACGAAAATATGTCAAAAAAGGATTTGTACGCTACATTAGGATCATTGGTTTTGTAAATGTCAGAAAATGATAATTTAGCTAAGCAATTTTTAAATTTTGTCATATTTTCATTACAGTAGTCGCGTCTTCTCACCTGCCAATATTTAATATTACATTTTTTTTGTACTGGAAATGAGATGAGTTGTGCCGTATGGTCCGATAGAGCAAGTTCTAGGACATCTACCTTACATACTTTGCGAAAGTTATGAGCAATATTATCAATACAAGTTTTGCTCTTTAGGCGTGTAGGCTGATTCAAGGCTAATTTTAAATTGTAATTCAGTAATAGGCATTCAAATTCAATTGTATGAACGTTCTTTTTTAAGATGTCTATGTTGTAATGTGCCCAAGAGGCTGGTAGCATTGCCACGTTGTATGGCACTACTTAGCCTCCGGCTAAAGTAAAATCCAGCCCTTGGGTTACGGGAAACGTCAACTAGGCGTTTCGGAAATTCTTTAATGATGGTGAATGTAAATTATAATTTCTCCTCTGATAAAAACTGACAAGATTATCAGAAATAATTACCGTAACTGAATTATTCTTGAAAAGATCACTACTTTGATAAAAATATGCTTTTCCTGAAAATTTTACCAACACTGATATTTTTTTATTTCGTTCTATTCTACAAAGTATAAATAGAATACTATTATTGTAAGCACATGTTTCATAATCTCGACGTTATTAGAGAGCCGTTCGCGTGTCAACCGGCCGGCAATATTGTCACAGTAAGCTGCGTTACGATACATTATGTAACAGGATTTGTGCTAAGCTCTGCATTAGGATCGCTTACGTCATCACTGACGTTTCGATACACAGTTATTATATTATTTATAGAAACCACAATGAAAGGAACAATGGTCAGATAAGTACAGATTGGCATGAAAATTGTAATCATGCTGTAGAGAGTACTTCAATATTCAACTTCATCAAATATACTATTTTCATATAGAATTAGCACTTCCGTAGCACATAAGCAGGCTAGGGTTTAAGGAACTTTGATCTACATACTATTTCACTGACTCATTTTCATCGTTCGCCAAGCCTTTGGTCTCGTCTGTCATAATTATTTGAAAGATTGACAGCCGTCACAGGTGACCTGACTGACTGACTGTTGCTAGATCGAGCTTCTGAATAGGAGCTCTTAAGTCTTAAAACCAGTCTCATAAAGAAGTATCGTATACCCAATAACTGGGTTGAGGAGTTCAGACAGGCCTATAATACCTGATCCAGCTAAATACCGGTGTATTCAGCTAGCCTGGGACCACCCTAACGTATTGGATAAAATCTTGGCTAATGATGAGTCATGGTCATCGCTCATTTTATCAGTTTCTTGTTTTCAAGCCAAATTACTACCCATTGAAAATATTCATATTTTTTCTTATAAAACCACTTTCTTCACTCCAATTGACGTCAACTCCGCAAAATCAACTGCACAGAGTACCTATAAACAGTGAAACCATTTCCTTTTATTCATGAACGTCTAAGAAATTAATAGAACACGAAGTAACTTCCACGATCGTGTTGTAAGAGCACTTAGCTTATAAAACCACGTGTGACCGTCGGGCTAATGTAGCCTGTGTTCACAAATGTGTGCGAACTGGTAGTTACCTCGATCTACTTCATTAAGGGAGGCACGCCAGATAGGCTTGCTAAGTCGTAGGTAAGTGAAAAAAATACAGGCCAAGTGCGAGTCGGACTCGCGCACGAAGGGTTCCGTACCATTATTTATAAAAACGAGCAAAACAAAAAAAAAACACTTTTTTGTACGGGAGCCCCCTTAAATATTTATTTTATTCTGTTTTTAGTATTTGTTGTTATAGCATCAACAGAAATACATAATCTGTAGAAATTTCAACTGGCTACCTATCACGGTTCATGAGATACAGCCTGGTGACAGACAGACGGACAGACGGACGGGACAAGGCATACAGGGTGTAAAAGGACACACCACAAAGCCGTCAATCGAGCATTCTATACATCAAAGTAAGTAATACTGCGTAAAAATTGTTTCTGGGAAGCGACTTTTTGGTGTGAAAAGTCAAAGTTTGCGGTAGCGCTCAATGTAACGCACTCAAAACATTGTGCTGATGAATGCATTAGACAGTAGAGGAGTCATTTGGAGTAAATATAAAAAGAATCTATACAAAAGTAAAAATAAAACAATAAAAGAACACTAACTTAAACAACATTACTAACTTGGACACAGATGTTATCATCAGTGCTGTAACTATTCTGAACAATGAACGAAAGGTGCAATAATTGAAAAACTATTGTAAAAAAAAAATGAATAAAAAAATGGAAAAAATAATATTGGGAATAGTTAGAGACATCCACACATTTGTGTCATTTATGAGCTACCAGGGAAGCCGCATGAGCAGAAGGAACTACAGCCAAACTTCTTTATCTTCAACGTTCGGTAATGACTATAGTCTTTGTAATTTCATTTATCAAAACTTAATATTGTTCTACAGCTTCTTTTGCTTATCTCAGCTCCAGGAACTAAAATTGACGCTGTATGTTAAAGTGCAATTATTATTTCCTGACGCAATGTCACATTCAAATTGAATGAGGATTTGCGAGGGCTAGAAAGTTATTTTTTTAATATATAAATCTCTTAGTAAATCTACAACGAATGTTCGTAAAACCAACTGGTAAAAGTGTATTTAAAATTCCACGTAAAGTATGTACTTTACTCGTACGAGTTCTTTCATTTTAATTAACTGCTCCTCGTGTTTGTTGGTTTATACTTTGCCATTGGAGTGAATATTTTATTCCTGTAAAGAGGTTTTCCCAGAAATCATGGTGCCCATTAGTCCTCTGACCTTTTGTATCTTGGTACCTACTCTGTGGTGGTGACTAGACTCTTTTCACCTTCAATTGAAATAACCCACCTTTGAAGCTAAAGGTCATATTTTTAGACTAAGCTGACTAAGATGTTGGGACCACGAAGAAACTCTGAGGTTTTCTCAAAAGCGGGTTTATGAAATTAAAAGCTAAACCATAGAGTAGTTAGATCGAATTTTGTTGGGGAGCATCGTTATATAATTATCTGTGGTGTAGACAGATTAACCGCGGCGTAATGAGAATCTAGGTTATCAGTATTATCACTATATTCAGAAGAAATTGAAGCGTCCCCAATGTATCTAATTATTTTATTGTTTTATGGATAAGCTGCAAAGGATTGTTTTAACGTGTTTTGGGATCACCTGAGCTAACTTAAAAAATAATATGCCATTGATGCTTTAATAGACCAAAACACCCCTTAAACATTAGCCCTAACAAAATCAGCCTACAACATTCACAACATTAGCCCTAACAAAATCAGCCTACAACTCGGGCATAGTGCGGGTTGGTTGATGACACATGTCTTAGTATATTTGGTACTACAAATTGCCTGTTTCCTCACGGTATTTTTTTGAATCGAATCAATTTTTGTTTTAAGTGTACTCGACCATCCTCGAGGTCAAGCGTGTTGATGACATCTGTGCCATTTGTGAATCGACGTAGCGGGAAATCGACATAGCGGGAGTAATTCATCTAGGAGTATTACCTAGACTTGTAGAGGGGCAGGCTCTCACAGGTCGCTAAGCAGGATTAAAAGCATGAGTCAGCTCCGTATGTCCCAAACAAACACGCAGGTGGTCGATCGATGGCTGAGCGCCTAATGTGGGCCCTGGCACTACTAGTGGGGTTCAGGCACGCTGCGGTGTAATATGTGTCGCTTGCTTGGCTTTGACATGGCCGCATTTGTACACCTACTCGTTGATTATTAGATTGTACTCACTGTAATCGATGAATTGTTTAATGCTTCAATTATTACTACTAAAACATCTCTGTCTTGCTTATTTGATTCCATAATACTTATTGTATGTTGATGTCATAGAAACTCTTTGAATGGAATCATTACTTAATAAATTAATATTATTTTTAAAACTAGATAACTAAAACTAAAATAACAACAAATTATAAAAGGGCGTCAAAAAACTCCTCCTCAACGCTGTCAACTGGTAACGTGCCCAAGAGGCTGGCGGCCACGTTGTATGGCAATACTTAGCCTCTGGCCAAAGTAAAACCCAGCCCTTGGGGCACGGGAAGTGTCAACTAGGCGTTTATAAATTTAAATTAAAAATTAGTTATTACTTAATTGAAATGAAGTTTTGGGTAAAATTTTTGCCATTTCTATAGGGACTAATAATAGTTTTGCACCTGTGCGATTGCGTCAATGTAAGTACTAAAATGAAACTATTGCCAACTGGTGTTCAAGATGCAAATCGCGTTTGAACCTCTTCAACTTCAACCATCTTCGACTTGGATCTACTTCAAATCATAATTTTATTATGACAGCAGTATAATTTGATTCGCGTTAGCTGATGTTGATTTAACAAAACCAACGCACACATGTTACGATACAGTGTACAAATAGCCCAAAGCTAGCTGAGTCACCACACTGCCGGCAACTAATGGTGCGGAACGTGGGCTATAATATAGCCCGCCATGGTTTAGTGGCGACCTACTCGAACTAATACATCCTTTATGAGAATTTATATCACGAGAAAATGTATTCTAAACATTATGAAATGTCTGATCTTGACATGGATACCAAAGCGAGTTTTTACCGACAGTTTATTCGTTAGTAGATTATTAGTATAAACGTGTTGAATATTTTATTTTCGATATTCTAATAAATAAAGAACTTAAATTTATTACAGACACGTTTTTATGGAGATGTTTATTTATAGTTCGTTTATGAAGACGTATAAGTTTCACAAAAGGTGTAAAAAGATAAAATCAGTCTGCTGATATTATTATCGGCGACTTAACTGTCATCAAGCAGGTCATTGACCTCAGGTTCTTTCGGTTTCTTATTAAATTCTCCAGACAGCTTGACTTTCAAAGAACACCATTTATTAATTAAAATGAAAACACTCTTTAATATCAGGTCGATTCAACTGTGAAACATCAATTTGTTAATTATTTTTCGCTTTTTGATGTAGATAGGTACATACCCTTTTCATTCGTGTGTGAAATTTTTGTTTCGAGTTTATTCGTTCAATTAAATTGAAGTACTTAAGGGTTAATTGGATGAAAAATAATTGTTAAGTAGATACTTTTAATAAAACGGTTAAAGAATGGTAAAACACTGTTTCAGAAAGATTTTACTATTTTGTTTGAAGTAAATACTGTTTCTCATTAATTAATTTATTTTCAGTTGTACCAATGTTGGAAAGTGTATCCTTTAAACTCTTACATTTTCCTTATTTTAAACATTTGCCAACACTTAACTGCTGAACATTTCCCCGAATTAATTCCGCACAAAATATTTTCTATACACGTTCATTTTCGTGAAAAGGATCTGATGATTTCGACAGAACAATTTCCTCAGAACCCTCTTAGAGAGGAATTTTATAAATAGACTGATAACTGCACACACGGAGGCTGAGATGAACTCAAAGGTTCCGCCGTGCGCGAGATAGACCCTTTGATCTCGCTGACCCTCCTCTCAGCAGCTCACTTCAACGATATTATCTTATTTTTTATCCCGACGACGATTTACGACGCAAATGAATACTAAAAAATTCTTGGGGAAATTTTTCTTCTGGTATGAATATTTTGAACAGTTTATCCAGTTACAGTGTTGTTAAAGATATTGCTTATACCACTCTCGTGTTCTTTGATTCTTTAAAAAGATTTTTTTTAATACCGTTGCATTTTGTGTCCTAGTTAAGTTAACTTTGATACGTCCGGAAACGCATTATACGTGATATAATAACGACTTATGCAATAAAGTGGCTCTAAAGAAGAACTCTATTATTTAAATTCTTTCAAAATATGACCCACTCATGTTATCTAAAACTACATTCTCCAGCACATACTCCACTAAAAAATACTTCCCAGTGTTCATCTTCAGATAACTTAAACATTAATTTAAATTGTATTCATATCGATCTCCCTGCGGTTCTCCCGACTTGCTAAACGTTTACCGACGTTGCTTCGCCAAATAATTTTCTTAGCAGAAAAGCTAATCTCGCTCGCATTTTTCCTTACCTTTTGTTTAACCGATATTCATAGGTTGTTTACCTGCGTCATGTACTGTAAAGTACGAGAACACAACGACTGCGTTCGTGCAATCGTCCATTTCATTCGCCGCGGCCGGAATTTAGAAAATTCTTTTGTGTTTTTGTACTCTTTTCCAGTTTTTCCTTTTGATATTTGAATTTGATTGAGATATTAAGTGTTTTTTTTTTATATTCAAGTATTTTACACACACATGCTTTTTTGTGATATCTTATTTGCTTGTCAGGTTTTTCCACTGTTTGGTTTTCCTGAACATAATATTTAGAAGAATAAACCATTTGACGCTAACGAAGCTTCAGCTTACTAGCAAAACTATTTCTATTGTATGAAATAGAAACAATACTTTAAATCGAAATGTTTTAGTTCAGAACAAGTAATTACTTTCTGAAATAGACAGATAGACAGATTGTACCAAAACAATATTGGTGCATACAAACAGTTATATAAACAGTATAGTAGTTATTTAGATAACAGGAACATAATAATCAGCCAAGAATCTCTCAAACTTGTTAAGTCGAAATAACATTCGCTTTAGAGGAATACCCAAGTTGGAACATTTCGAGAATAAATTTTAAACTGTTGTGCAATTTCGCTCATAAAAATAAACAAGGATGCGGTTATTTTGTTCCTCTGGGAATATATAGAAGTCTTGAGAAAGAGCAGTAATAAAATTAAAAATATATTTTTGTTACATTTATATCTTAACATAACATTTATTTTGGTATAATTATTTCAACAACATTATTTAAAAAAAAAAAATTGCAATAGTTGTAATTCTGGAACCAGACATTTAAACGTTTAAACCATCAACACAAATTTATGGTGTTCTTAAAGCCTTATAAACAGACGAATTCACGACTCCGTGGAATACCATACCTACGTATTATTTGTTATTGTAATCCCCGTAAAGATATAATTTCGCGCTATCTAATCCTCGTGTAAAATTTCACGTTACTGGTACGGAATCCATTTTGTTTTCATCGTTCTTAATTAGTGTTGACGCAGACTTTGTTTACTACTTTTGAAGAAACAAATATTTTTTTATACGAAAATATTCTTAATTTCTGTTTGTAAAACTTATAACACAATGTGAGTGATAATCTCTTAGGAGACAATAACTTTGAGCAACCAATCAAAATGAAACAAAAGTATATTAAAAACTAGGATGGGTAGGTATTAGCAGTTTTTGTTGGACAAAATTACATAATACACCAAAAAACCAACCCTGTACCACTTCATAATGTTGTAGTCGGACAGAAGAAGTGGAATTACATACTTCCTAACAACACACCTATTTGTTAAGTTAAAAGTATTCGATTCTATGAATAACGTTTTAAAGGGCAATGTTATCTGTAACATAGCAAGTCTTATTCGCATCGCAAGAGGTGCTGACTGAACGCCACAAGACCATAAATGTAGTGTACGAGCCATTGTATGACAATAAAAAGCTTCCTTTTTTGTATCGCTGCGTCCTCGCTTTTATTCCTTTGTTTCCAACTCCGCAGTTCCGAATAAAAAATATTTCCTGCAACCCGAAATCGCTGTACCTCGCATACTTACCATGTTCTCAATAAAAAATCACTCTGAACAGGTTTTACACGATTCATTCCATTCGATTGGCATCGAATGAAGAACGAATGGTATCTAGCTCGCATCCATTCACTCGAGCGGGATTCCGCGGGACACTCGCACGTCGGATTGATCCGCTCCGATTGATATTACTCTGTGTCAAGGAATATTTTCTGCTCGTCCTGTTCATCGTTTATGATTGATATGTATCGCACATGATTTGTTGCGTGACGTAAATCAAAGATTCGCCGAATCAAGCTTATTTTGATTTGATGCTGAAAGTTTTTTGGTTTCCTGATTGTGTAGTCATAGTTTTGCTATGAATTTTATTTTAGAACTAGCTGTCCCCGGCATGCGTTGCAATGCACTATTTACCTACCCTATCTACCTACCTGCCATACCCTACCCTACCTACCTACCTACCCTACATGACCTACCTTTCTCACCTTTTAAACCTTCCCTGGACTTCCACAAATAATTCAAGACCAAAATCAGCCAAATTGGTTCAGCCGTTCTCGATTTTTAGCGAGACTAACGAACAGCAATTGATTTTGATTTATATAGATAGATAGATTTTTCAGCTTATGGTGTAGTAAGCCGCAATAAAATAAATCATTTCTTACTTCTACTACAACAATTAACTTTTAAGTTGGTAAACGAACTACAATCATCATGGTTATTGTACTTTTACATCCATTAATCTTAGTGCTATTTTCTCTTTTATTATTATTACTGTGTCTCACAATAAAAGTCGCTAGAACTCATGTAAAATTAAATTTTCATACTGACTTTCACAGGGATGCTTTGTAAAGCTGCATAATTAACTGCTTCACCGTATCACCTCGCTGTACTCATACTTTATATTAATACACTAAAACTCGCGAATCCTCGCACTCCTTTACTACAAACTTTGGAACATGCTCCCGTTTACTAGAATTTTATGTTAAACCTCTGCTCCAGTACGAATCCTCTTTTTTCCATCTCATTCAGAACGCGCAATAGAACGTGTTTTTTGAGATATTTCCATTCTGGATAGTGGGGTGTTTGTTTTATTTCCCGAATAGAATAAGTTATGGCCGGGGTTTAAGGGAATATTTTAGCGAGATTCTCAGCGAATATCACAAGTTTCTTTATCTGTTAAACTTGCAGCCATTTTTGTTTAAAACGTCCAACATGAGTTGAAATATTTATTATACACGACTTCAAAGTTATCATTCAGTTATCTTGAAATATAAATTAGTTTTTAAGTAATGAATTTTGCTACATCTTCTACACTATACTAATTACAAATGATAAAAATGCCGTTAAAAGAAACTATAAGAAGTTATTAAAACATCATTAAAAATCTAGTACAAAATAAATTTAAAAATAAACCAACAGAAGTGAAATACATAGGTGAAAAATACGAAGCGTAATATCGTTCACAAATTTATTGATCATTCGTTCTCTCCAACACCTCTAGCACAAACTTACGATAATTTAAATTCACCTGTAATAATAAGATAATAATAATAAGATAGTAAGATAATTTACTAACTTTAACTTATCGTGTCTCTTGTAAATTTGATAGGTCATGTTAGCCACGAGTTCTCATAAACCATCTCAATCTGACTATACGACGTATCAAGATCAATTTCACCAGCCCTACCTGCATATGTTAGCTAGAAGATAACTCTTATCTCGTATCACTTACCTCCACTGGGTATTGAAGCTGTGGTGGCGACACAGAAGCAGTGCAGTAGCAACGAGAGCAGCATCTTGGTTGTCATGGTAACGCAGATCGAGCTCATGTTCGCCTCATCGTCGCTAACTCCGGAGCCCAGAATGGCCGCTCACTTCACTTTCACCTTCATTGTGAATGGTGGCAGTTACATCACTCCGGCGAAATTAGGTCTGCAACAAGGAAACACAATGGTTTTAGACTTCAATTAAACAGTCGTTACTTGAAAGGGATAATATGTGGAGGGACTTCTAAACCAGTCCTATTTATCGTGTTTATAAAATGATAGTAACTAAATCAACGCAAGAAAAGACAATGTCATCGAAATTGTAGTTATTAGTAGAACATCGCGTAAAGCAATGTTATAAATCACCACACAAAACAACATTAAACCTTGTAACAATAGCTATTCCGGCGACTGCTCTGTTGGAATCTCCCACTAATTCTATTACACAAAGAGTATTAGTTGCAGAGCTGCAGCTAACAGTAATAGTCAAGTCATTACATTATTAGTTACTACCCATCTCATAGTTTAGCGCGCCAGCCTTGACCGCAAACCGTCTTGACAAACTCGATGCTCACCGGAGATAATTGATGACACATACGCGGCATTCCTTTGATGTTCCACGTGGTAGGTACTCGGTTATGCGTGGCTTGTGTTTGACCAGCCGATATTAGGATTAAGACTTTAAGACATGTGATCAAAGTTTGGTTTGACCACAATTTAGATATATGATGGCGTCTCAGTGGTATGTTATTGCTGCCTAATGACTGACTTTAGTCTTACTTACATGTATTTCTAACCCTTGATTTGATTAACTACAAAAAAACACTATCTTTTTCCTAATTTATTTACCAATTTAAAATAATAAAAAATACTTAAATATATTTTATAGGCTAATTTACATTCGAACAAATTAGTTGAATGATAAGCGCTGCACCAAATGAGGTCATCTATTCATCACAAATATATTATCGTTAGGTATTTGATTGCAGATACAAAAACAGCTCACGTAATCTGTTATTCATACACCTATAAAGGGATACTCGTATGTAATATTGACCGTTCGGCAAAGCAATTACTTATTCACATGCAAAGGTTAGACAAGTTTTATTAAATTCATCTCTATTCAGTTCCCGGTGGAACGTGAACACTTCCCAATGCTATCGCGACTGCTTCTATAGAGAGAGCTTATCCCCGAAGAGCAAACTAAAATAAACCTCGATTGGCCTCACTCGCTCTATAGTACCTCTAACTTTCTACCTTCTTTTTATTCGGTTTGCGACATTGCACTGCTAGCACCTATCAATACGAGATAAAATTTTATATCAGCCTAGACTTGAAAAGAACTGGAAATATCTACGTTTTCTGAACTAGAAACTGTAGTGTGAAAAATAAATGCTGCAGAGTTCGTGCAGAGTTATATAATTAAATGAGCACTGATTTGGCACTGGATAAACTCATGCCAAAAGTTTTTAGAAGATAAGTTCAGAAACACGAGTGGTGAGTAGTTGGCTACCGACACTCCCGCTGGGGTTCAACGGCCGAGCTAAACAAATATAACGTTACGTGCCATCTTTTATGAGATAATACATGATTGTTATGTCATGTGAAATTGCTATAATATTTAAGTGAATGTACATTCGTAACATCTTCACGTGAGTAACTAAACATACCTTTAGGCTTTACTTATTTACCGTCAACAGTACAACTAGGAAAATTTACCTAATTGGTTTCGCGCTATTATAATGTACAGTGCTCTAGATCTCAACTCCATGGCAACTAAAACCATAGCAATACATTATTATCAAAGATGAAATCATAAATTAACATTAGGTAACAAGAAATGTGTAGGTTTAATTACTGTAAGCTATTAATTGTACACAATAATTATAATAATCTCTGGATCTTACGCACCAACAGTTTCAGCTGGCTTAATAGTTCGATATAATTCCAGAAATTACCTATTTCTAACTAGAATAATAGGAAGCCTTAACAATGGTGGGAACTTCGACCTTCCGCGTGGTGCCTCCAATTTAGTGAAACAAAGTAAAGAGATCAATTAATTAGCAGTTCTAATAGATAGGTAATGGATTCAAGATAGATGGCTTCGGAATGTTTGTAGCGGTCGAAATCATTTAGAGTTTTAGATGTACTCCATTTTTTTTCTTTTTCTTTTGCTGTTGGTCTAAACAGGTTAACGTAAGAAAATAGTAAAGAGTAATGACGGAACACTAAAATATCATTCGGCTATAAACAAAAGTCTAAACGATATCTAGATCCAAACTAGTAATATAGGAAACCTATAAAATACGTAATATCAGAATAATTAAAGTACTTCCAAAGGCAAAATCTGTAATGTGCTCGTAAACCGCTAAACCTTAGCGAGTTTACGTCACACCAAGGAATATCAAGAACACAAAGACGATCGTAAAACAATGAAACGTCCATTCGTACATTCGCAACAGAACATTACCTGCCCATAACATTATCGGCGCCATAAAGATCCTCGTTGTACCAAATACGTATAGCAAATGCTCGCAATTTACTTTATTGCAGTGTACGTATCACAGCCAGGGTTCCGTGACCTGTCAGCGCCGGTGGCTTTGCCCGTTTCTTTTCTAAGTAATCCGGGTTCAAAGAGGCGGGGAAGGTCAATATAATTTGGTTGTAGATATAGGTTTCGTGAGCTCGTTTCGCGACAATTTTTTTCAAGCCAAATTCGGTGCACGAGATCTCTATTTGTCAAACAAGTCCCGAGGGGCGCGTTGTGCCCCGAGTGTCGCCATCGCGCCATGTAAACGAGAACTGTGCGATGGTCTGACGTTACCATAAATTTTGGCGATGTTACGCGTAATAACATTATATCGTCCGCTTAATTTTCTGAGCTGGTTTTTAAGTTGGATTTTAGAACTCCCCTAAATACTCACTCAAATATTGTGTCACCTTTTACAATGAGTGAAGTCTTTGAATAAAAAAGCAATCATATTATTTACAAGATTTTATACATGCCTTCTTTATAATATGTGGCATTTAATTCAGAAAAAGAAAGATAAACTATTTTGTAAACAGTGAAATACTAAGTAGGAACTTCAGAAACAGTTGTATCTTATTGCTTCTTAAATCACGAATAGAATTATAATTTCAATTTAAAAAAAAAAACTCAGCTTCTGCGAAAACAATATTTCCAGCAAAACTTAGAAGTACGAGTGCTCCCTCTCGCAATTTAAAAACACTGACATTACTTTTAGAAAGTTCAGTAAGAACGAAATACACAGTTTCATCTTTAAACAGTTTGTTTCCGGCAGAGAGCCGACGTTTTTTATCCACCACTTGCTCCTCTAATTAGTAAATGAATGTTTTAGTGGAAAGAGTTGGAACCAAACTCTTCTAACGTTAACTTTTATTATTATCAGGAATAATTAAAAGTTGTTGACCTTCATCTGACTCGATTAGTTGCTACTTGTAACTTCTTAGGGTTATATTACTTTGAACTTCGGCTGAACACTCAAATTCGTGGACGTGTAATTTTAGAAATTACTGAAACATTGCGTCCTACTCGAAGGAGCAAGTACAAATAAAGTTTATAATTTTCTAATTCATCCACAAATTACTATACTTCAGCAAAACAGTCTTGAAGCTAGCAATACTCATTTTAGCGCAAAATAGGTACTGCTCAATGTTCTTTTTATTTAGTACACAAATGATTGAGTACTTAAAATTTCAGCCATATTATGTTTAAACTCAAAATATTAAACGGATATTCATTAACAGGATCCCAGCTTTCTTTTTCTCTCAAAGTAATTCTATGTCAATATCCGCCCGACTAAGTCGATTATCGAGAGGATACACGTCTTAAAAGCTTTTATGAGCTCAGCCGAGTTCACGTTGACTTAGTATGAGGGCATTAATATGTCAAACTTCAAAGCCGGCAGCGCCGCACTCCTTTGTCGCAGCGAATAATTAACTTAGTTTATGATCAATTTCGAATTCATCAATAACACACACACACCGAATCATTTTCCAAGTAAACACTGTGTCTATTTAGGAAGTTTCTCTATAAGATAATGGAAAACTAATATTGTTAAGACATACTCCGTATATCGTACAAAACTATTTTGTACTTACACGTAACTCATGAATATTACTTGTATTTCGTTAAACTTACCTTAAAATATTTAATGAAAAAGATTCTCACAAGAAGAAAGTTTTTAATGAAATCTACCTTCGTAATGTGACCTTAAATTTTGGATGATATTTATGAGGTCTACCCTCAGAAAGTTACGTAAACTTGCTCTAAAAATTAGATTATATTATTTTATGAACATCAAATTAGTTTTATGCTAGTAGAGCTTATTCTAATTTACATTGTACATAGTACATAGTTATTAAGAGTTTCTAATAATACCAAATCTTTTGAAGACAAATCTTTCAATCAATAGTCAAATGGCTGGAATGGCAATAGAAACAATACAGCAATCAGCTGACACTGAAGTGAACACGGCATCGCGCCTGAAGCTAATACCATAATTGTATAGCGGCTACATTGATGACCGGCGGGGAGGATTGTGCGATGACCTCCTCAATCCCTGCTTAATCTCTATCCAGATTACAATCCGACCGGCCTATTTGTACATTAAGTGGGCCTCACCCATTAGTTTGAAGAGGCTCGTGATAAAATCGATCCGGGAGTGAGTTTAGCACTAATCTGGCGATAAATTTATTTTGCTCACAAACTTGTTGCAAACATGTATAAATTGCTCAAGTGTTATTTTTGGAGACATCGTTTGCTTGAATTAATTTTCGTATGATAGAGCCCGATAGACATAAATAACAGCAGTTTTCATGGTAATAAAAATGGTTACTCTGATAATAACAATTCCCCAGCTGCCATTAGAAAAAGTGAACAGTTCTAATACTTTAAGCTAAGGATGGCATTCGATGATAAGATTAATTTATGATAATGCCAGTACAGTAATGGAATGTCATTCCGTAAAACATTCAACAGATAGATGGCTTTTTGCGTTAGAACACATTATTCCGCTAAATTAAATAGAATTTTTCGCTGACGTAATAGTTTTACACAGGTCCACATGTTTTGCAGCTGTGCTGGAGCCACTAGACCAATGTGGCGAGTCAAATCACATTGCGAACCTTAATATCCCAACACGGTTGTGCGGAGTCGGACCCGTGCCAAAGCCAGATTATTGTTAGTCGCCAGTGGGTCTTTGCACCAATCGCCACTTGGCACCAACCGCGTACACACCACTGTTCTTTATTTTCATCTTTCAACACCAATTTAAAAAGTTTGTAACTACAATAATAAAACCATATTTTCATCTGTATCCGTCGCCAAATTAATGTGTTTTTATCAGTACTTAAATAAGTAATAAAACGTTATAATCGCTTCTCTACCTAAGCTTTAGAGCCGTATAACCATCCAAAGAAACACAAAAACATTAACGTCACATTTTATTATTATAAAGTAATTAAAAGCCACACCAAACGTGTGAATAAAACCATTAAAGCAACAAGAACACTTCACTTTAGCGGTGTCCTAGCGTTCATTAAAGGGTGGAGTACCTCAAGGCAGCGTAATGGGGCCGCTACTTCTCCCCCTTGTTATCTCATACGATGCCTCCTTTGTGCGACCGTATTGTATACACTGTTACTTGTATCTGTCCTGTTAGTTCCGAGCTTCACGGCTCCACCTGCAGCGATCGTTAGGGCCACACGGTTACCGCATTGTTTGTATTGTACTATTAGTTTAACTGAACAGTTTTGAATTTGTAAGTTTAGTGGTACTTCGTCTGTTTCTCTTACAGATTTCGTAATGATTATGTATGCTGATTGTATTAATTATTTACAAAATTCTAAGTTTGTTACTTTTACCAAATATTGTCGTTTGAAAATGTTAAATCAAAAAGGCATCATGAAATCCATTAATCATGATCACTATTTGTCTTTTAAAGTATTCAGAGACGTGTACCTACGTTTAGAAATGACGGGTAAACAATTATTTTGGTTTTCATTTTGTTTCAATATACATCTGATCCCGACATCGCGAGCGATCCAGTATTAATCCGATCACAATATACACAGAAAACACAGAATAAATCTCACCGCTATCGGAAATTCCATCAGCATTTCATACATTTAACATCTGTTTCCATTTCATTGACCGGTGCAAAGAGCATTATTTCCAACCGACACAGGCGGCCATTAACACTGTACAGATAAAATAAATAATTTCCAAGGCGCGATAGAAAAGATGATGTCAATAATTTATTATTTTCGTTTCCTTTTAAAACGATGCCATTAGCGTTCCGTTGAGTGCTCCCCTCTCCTCCGCTCGAATTTTCCGCTCCTAAAGGGAAATTTCTAGAACAACCTCACCGTTACCGTGAGGATGTCTAAATTTTATCTTGCATTAAGTAAATCGGGCTTTTTGTAAGTGGCGCTCATCAAATTTCTCTGTCTGCCTGCAAATGGCGAAGATAAATGCATGTTTGATCGGATATCAAATGTTTGCTTCCAAGTCTTGAAGTCTTTCTTTTGTCACTGGCGTGAGTAATGATGATGAGTGTGGGAATTTTCTCAACGTTTTTTCATATTTTTAAGCCACATTGGCGAACAACTCCAACGAATTGTAAAATTCTTGCGCCAACACTGTGCGACGCATTTGTAAGAATCAGCAAGAAAATGCTTTACGATTGACTTTTTGGACCGCGTTCAAAGCCCGTTTTAAATACAACTGTATTACTTGCAGAACTTTTTGACTGTAGAAAGGTTTAAGAAAAGGTTTATAAGTGAGAAATTTGTCCAAGCCACTCAAAAGGTCTATATCTGTCGTAACTGCATTATCTGATAGAAGCTCAGCCACTGAAAGAGAATCCAAAGTGGCTCTAATGAGAGCAACACAAAGGATATCAAGTAGTACAGTGAAAAGGTCGCGGTGACGTAACCGCTCTGTAGTGCTTCTTATAAAACGTCGATTACCGTTCAAGCGTTGCCATTGTACTAAACCCTAAAATGGCCCGAGGCTGTCGGTAGTGCGTGGGACCATTATCGCTGGCGCTTTTTGTCCCCTCGTCCCTTTTTTGCTCACGGTCCCGTGTAAGACAGATACGGAATGGGTAATAATTGGAGTTAAAACCTTTTTTGTTGGTGTCGTTTTGGATTTTAATGCGATTTCAGTCCTTTTAACCCGTTCGTTGATTTAATTTCGCAAGTCATTAGCTTGTATCAATTGTAGTATGCTGTACGAACAATTACATTCCTACGCGTTTCATTCAATGATATTCGTTAAATGGTATACCTTTTCAAATGATAAAATTATGGAACAAATTATTATCGCTTTTGGGCTTAAAACGAAATGAATGCTTTTTATTATAACGATGATTTTATGTGTCTATTCAGTTAAATTACATAATAATTTTATCTCGAAGCTCATTCACTAGTCGTAAATTTCGTGATTTTTCTAAATTGAATTTTCATCGATGCTGTTACGAGTGCTCTTAGCTTCATTTTGCACAAAATGGAATTTGTTTGATGAAGTTAGGAGAAAAAATATCGCAAAGCAGTCTAAACGAAAACAGAATTAGAAAATAAAACGTGATTTGGATCGCACAAAATTTTCTGAAGCAGATAATTCACCGCATTTTTATAGCGAGAGAGGAGATTCAAGTGAACTGCACAGATATCAGAGCATGTTTTATCTAAAAAAAGATCAACAAAACGAATATTTGAAATGTGGACTGGGGCTTATCTGCTCCGTTTGTAAATGAAGTAAGGCCCGTTGTAAAATAGGATTAAAAACCTTCAGCTAAATTTTGCTGAAACCATTTTCCTTCAGGTTTTTATGGAGCCGAGTTTTGTAAAGAAATGTGTGTTAATAGTAGTATAGGTGCACCTCATTACTGCGAGCTGCCTCCGCGGGATGAAGGTGAAATTAATTTACGACTTAATACAACGGTGTTTTGTGCGGCTGCGGTGGAAGTGTGAGACGCACCGCGGCACATCGGTACAAGCCGAGCTTCGCGGGGGGCTGTTCTAGCTAATGAATCATGAAAACTATCTAGCCCCGAGAACGACGAACACTCGTAAAATGTTTTTCTTGCTAATAAAATGGTAAGCACGCCAGCAATTTGTTAGATTTGATTTCGGAGGTAGATATTTCGCGTGAGAAGACTCTTTCTTTATGAGGTTATGTACTCGTAATCATATTTATTTGAGACATTATTTAATAGAACTGATGAAAGTAACTTTACAAATTATTTTCTTTTTAGAGACGGCACATAACTTTTCAAAGCTTCTTTGGCATCGCTAAACATATTAGTGTGATAGTTTTCTCAAATCCTATCGCTTACCACTTGGGCCATCATATCTTTCATCTCGGATAAACAAGTCACTGAGTCTCGGCGTTTTCTTAAAGCCCCCTGTTAAATAAACTTTAGAGCCTTTTCAACGTTTGGGCGGTGATTTTGAATTTAATTTTTCGGCTTAACGCTACCCATCAAAGGAGAAGTAATGGCTCATTTTGTATTACGAGTTTTTGACACAATGTACCGAAATCCATTGTGGCACAAATGTTTGAGTTTTGATAAGACAACGGCTGTATTTACATTTGTGGGTTTTCAATTAAATGTTAGCTATTGAAATCCATTTAATTTGGTTTATTTTACTAAGAAGGGACGAAGCCAGTGTTATTGTGTCACTTTATGCCTGTGCTAAGTAGCAATAGTAGTAAGAATTTTAGTGAGAAAGGAAGTACTAACACCGTACCTATTTTGCTGCACTGCTGTGTTTCACTTTGAAGGTTATTGCTTGCGCCGCCGTTGTAATTACAGACGCATAAAACATTTCAACTTTGTCTCTCGGGAGAACAACTGAACAACGTAGTAAACTATGCTAAACCCGGTTTCGGTCTCACAGTCAAACCGTCAACGGTTTTTCCCGGGTTTTAAAATGGGACCGAAACCGTATTTCGATGCTGTACGCAGTGTGCTGGCGCTGTTATTACAGATGTTCAGAGATGGCGATGGCCACTAATAAAGTGCGTTGCTTGATTGTCCCTCAGGTATTATTAATAAGAATATACACTTTCATTCGTAGAGAAACCCGCTATCAACCTGAATCCTTAAATGACTTCTAAACTCTGAAGTTTAGAATTAAATCATTAAAGGATCTCTCTCGATAACATTGATGTTATCAAGTTGGCAAATCAATGAATTGGCTTCTCAGGATTCTGTTCCGTTACTTTACGGATACGGAGAGTATTCCGAGAATTTCAGATTATTTGTATACAAATATTAGATAAGACGGTATTAACTATCGTAGATATTTAAAGGAACTCTATTTGTAATTTATTACTCAAGTACCTTTATCTTGGTATGGTAGATCACATTAACGATTACAGAATATTACTCCATAGTTCAGTAATTCCTTGTGGCATCTCTGGCAGAACGACGCAGGGTTAGTGCCAGCGGCCGCCGCACGGCGCGGTGGCGCTGCGGTCGCTCGGCTGTAGTTATGTAAACCCTACCGAGTGTACATTGCAGTGCTGGATAACAGTGTTTAGTGGCATTGTAGGCTGCAGATTAAATGTGTGTAGCTATTTGTTACTTACTCAAGTGTTCGTACTATTTTTCAAGTGTGTTTTGTGAAGCAAGGAGTAGTTTATTTGAGAAACATATATGTCGCAGATTCAATTGGATTAGCGTCCACGTGCTCGATATTGGTGTCTTACATGTTATTATTTTATCAATCAGTGCGCACGACCGGCACAGGCGCTGTCTCAGGAGCAAGAAGACTCCAAAAACTAGACGAACGCACTACTGACAGATACAACTGACACTGACAGCTTCGACATAGACATGTCCGAAGTCGTCTATGATGCTTACGCGGTGCTGCCATTTGAATAAATTAAATAACGATTAAAATCTCTGACATATATGTATGTGTGAGAGACCTGGAATTATTGATACAGTTTGCAGGGTTAAGAGGAAATGGACCGGCCACGTTTGTCGAAAGGACCGATAGGTGATGGAGCAAAGAGTCCGATGTGGGAAGTGGAGGTCAGAATGTTGTGGCGCAGCTTGGAGAAGCCTAATGTCTGGACGATGGACTGCGAAAGGCTGAGTTGATTAATTGATTGACATGCAAAGACATTCAAATGTTTACTAGCGATAGAAGGGACATGACGAATAAAATCGTAATCCAATGTTGTGTCAAACTTTTTACTAATGAGTAAAACATTGCTGTCTAGTGTCCATACGTCCTTTTGTCAGGTAGCATTTGTGAGTGAAAATATTTTAAAAAAAAATTCGCGATCTTAATTTTTGTATGAAAATATTCCCAATGTCCGCTATATAAATATTAAAATCTCTTTGTTTACATCTTTATGTAAACTCTTCTTGTAATACCAAACCATGCAAAATTACGTAAAATCGCGTTATGAATCAATCAAAATCAAAATATTTTATAAAACGTCAACAAAAGGTGCACGGTTCGGGTTGGTCGTTTCCTATGGACAAGAACCGGCAAGAAACTACTCTTTTAAAATCATTTGGTTTTACAATATTTGAAGTTACAGCGTTAGTACTTAAGTATGGGAGGACAGCGTAGGCCCGACAATAAGTCGTTGCTTACTGTAAAAGATAGAACAAGATAAAAAATCATCATCATCATCATCATCATTAGCCTATTATGTTCCCACTGCTGGGACACAGGCCTCCTCTCTATGAGAGGGAGTGGGCTGTAATCCACCACGCGGGCCCAGTGCGGGTTGGTAGATGTCACATGTCTTCGCATTTTTAGTTCTAGGACATGCCGGTTTCCTCACGATGTTTTCCTTCACCGTTTTGAGAGCAGCGGTGAAAAAATAAATTACACAAAGTAATGCGCCTGCCTGGGTTCGAACCCACGGCCTACTGCTCGTAAGTCGGGGCTGCCACCACTGGGCCACCGCTGCTCTTAGATAAAAAGATGAGATAAAAAATACGTCTTTATAATATGTTTCATTCTTAAAGATCAATCTCCTAACTGTATAAAGCCTATACATATATCAGGTCACGCAGTTCGCAAGCTCCGGCAAGCGATAGTTAGCGACGTGTTATTACTGAAGCCGTATCAGATCTAGAGCATCTCGTAACTACTCGTACACGTGATTGTAACCCTACCTGCGCTACTCCGTATGGCCTACTAAGATAAAGCATCTTACGACTGAAGTTATGCCAGTTACGTGAACCCGATAGTTCTCGCGATCGAGACGCAGCCTCTCAAGTTCTGAGTCGCGGTGTTGCGGGGAGAGGCCGTACAATCTGCTGCGCTAAGTCGGTCGGTAGCGTGCCTGACTTTAGGCCCCGCTCATGACCTGAGAGGAAGCAACAACCGCGCACGTCATTTGTTCCGCGTGAGGTTCGTCGCTTCGCAAATCACGTCGCGCGTCATACACAACTTCTTTTGTTTGTTCCTCTCTCGCTGCCGCAAGACGCTTGTCGCTTGAGCGTGTAGCGCCTGACCGGGTAGTTTCTCCTAGGGGCCCACAGACATTTTCTTGCGTATCTAGCGAGCGAGCAGATTACATGAAACTTTAATTACTAACAAACATTGGTTTGTATTTGTAGCTGACTGCTTTACATAATTTCCTTGAAATATGGAAATGTGTCCACATTAATTAGTATGTGTTGGTTATAATAATATCGTTCAGTTACTAGTTAATGAACAAGTGAATTTTAATCAATTTTATGTTAGGAATTCATACTTCTATAGTATTACTATAAAGGGTGTAAAACACCTCTTAACGAAGCCGAAAGGCACTGGTTCTCCCTGTCATCGCGATCATTTTTTTGTTCTACACCATACCTGGGAACCTTCTAGTTACGGAGATATTAGGGGTCAAAGATCCAACTTTTTGACAAGTATTTTTTTAAATATAAGTTTTTAATGAAAGATTTTTACTTTAAAAACCTCCACGACCCCCGTACTATTCAATCCGTCCATCAGCACAATGTTTTGAGTGCGTTACATTGAGTTCTACCACAAAACATGATTTTACACCCCCCAAAAAAAGTCATTTCCTAGCTTAAAAGTTATTTTACATTGAGGAGATAACTCCTCAAGTCGGTATTCGAAGTTTTACTCACAAATTAATGAGACATGGGACACTTGAAAGAAGTTCTTTCAAATGAAAAATAATCATTTAAAATCAATTTAAGTCGCTAGGGTCGATGTTCAGGTTAAGTTGCGTTTGCCTAGGTTGGTCCAAGGATAGGTGACCACTTATTACATACCTAGTTTCCATTGTGCCATGGAAAGGCCGCTAAGCCGTTGGTTCCGGCTGTCATTTGTAGATCTTTGACAGTCGTAAAACCCAGTACTAATTGGGTTTTGGAGGTCAGATAGGCAGTCACTCCTTATAGGATTCCAGGTAATCAGATATTCAACTGCATCCGGTTAGACTTAATGCCGACCCCAACAGAGATGGAAAAGACTGGGCATATGATGGTTTATTAATACTGGAGACATCGGGTAATGAATTTAAAACAAAAAATTGGAATCATGAACCTCCTAAAAACTTATTCTAGGCAAATCGCGAACCTAACGCGTACGAAGTCACGAGTAACAGCTAGCTAGTCAAAATGTACTATGTATGTTTCAGGCGGTTTCAGTTATGAAACATTTCTTGGATTACCCCACCCATAGTTTACATAGTTGTACAGTTAGGTAACTGAAACCTTTATTAATCATAAGTTCATAAGCATGTCACTGGTCGAGGTCGTGTGTATTATTTTTAATTTGCTAGTTGAACTTAAACTGCTATTGATCTAATTTCATTTTTATTGTTGTTCGACTATTGTGCCTGTAACTGGCCTACTTGAAATAAATGATTTTGATTTGATTGATTGACTTTAGAAACTTTTGCTTCTTGCGCACCTTCAAAAAATAACTCATAATTTCGACACACAATATCCATGGCGGTGTCTGCTCGCACCGCATAAACAATATCTTAGCTCACGGGCGCGTCGTAACTCATCTGCAGCCACGTGGTCTGAATACCGGCGCAGTCACACTGCACGCTGCACGCCGCGACAAAGCCTCTCCAATGCGTTAGGTAGAACCCAAAGTACACACACATTTCGCCAGTTATGTTTCTGAATTAAATAGGACCTGAAAATTGAATCCCTCATGCTCAGAAATAGCGCTTACGACCAGTAGACTAACGAGACCGCAAATGAATTCGTGGCAAAACTGCAAAAAAAAAACAATTGCTGTGTTTTATTTTGCGTATAAACTCTTACAACGATGTGATAGTTTTAGAATCAAGACTCCTCCTGGTGTGATATTTTTGAAATATTTAAGAAATTGTCTGAAAAATTATTTACGTTGAATTTTTTTATCATTGCTTACTTAAACAAAGAGTAATATTTGTACAAAGTGTATTAAGATTAAAAACTTGGACCTAAATATCCAAAGACTAAAATCTTAATCTACGCCGTCTACAATTTCTTTACTTACTTTTTATGTGAACGCATAAATATTACGTCTGTAATTCATCACGGCGTAGCTTTGTAAGGGCGTCGCTCCTAATATTTATTACGAGCCCTCGTATATTTTTCTAATTCAACACAAAGGTGACACTACAATCCCGGATAAGAATAGCGTTTGTGGAAGCGCCTTAATTCGGATGCTTTCTTATATAAAGGTGTGATTTAGTGGCCGGGAGCACTATTTATCACCTCAACTACAGCGCCGGATACCCGCAGCCCCTCTACTCCGAGAGGTCCAACTTCAGACTTGACTTACTGTCCTAATTAAAATGCATGCTACACTGTTCCGTATAAATTATCATATGATTATTAACTTTTTGTTTTAATGACGGAGAACTCTTTATAGGGTCGTAACTTTACGGGATTCTAATGGGGTTTGTTTTATGTCACCCCTGAGCTCCAGGATGACCGGACTTTATTGTCTGTACTATAACGAAAATAAGTAATAATCGCTGTCCTTTTGCAAGAATTACACTGAAATAAATCTCTAGCAGAAATAGCTACATAGGTCAGACAGAATTATTCTCTGGCGACTTTGTTTACGACGCCTAGAGGACTGGGTAGTGTTTTTGTCCTAGCTCTTACAACTTTATTACAATTTTATTGTAAACTCGAAGGCTGTAATCTTTTTTTACAAAACAAATTGGATTGAGATGCGACAAAGAAGAATTCTTATTCAATTGTAAATTGTCGATACTCCTTTGAAGCGCCGCGGAGCATGCGATAAGGAACAAATCGTAACGACCAGCAAAGGCTCACCTACAATTAAATTAAATAAAAACAATGCGCAGTCTCGCGTCCCGCGTCCCGGTGCCCGTGCGGGCGAACATTTCTCGTTAAATCGTCACGGTTCATAATCCCGGGTTAACGGGATTGATTGGCAATCTCTTTAAACGCGTGCACAGCTATTGTAGCCAACAAATTGTTCCGCTCTTCGCGCAACAATAATTGCTTTATTTCGCACAGATAATAAAACAACATTTATAATAATATGAACAACGTGTATATTCAATGTCCTTGGAATTACGTGAGTCATGAACTGCACCGATTTTTGGAGACACATTTTTCTGTTTGGTATTTTTACACCGAATTCATTTCATAAAGATGATGACATAAGTCTCTATAATAAGATGGGCAATGTTTATGTATGTATTAGTATTATTAGTTTGTTCGTTTAGTGTGTTCGTAATATTTCCGTTTCGTAAGTAAGGTGTATACTTTCTTTGACGTTCAAAAAGTGCTGATTATCAGCCTAGTTTGAATAAATGACTTTTGATTTTGATTTTTAGATTTTTGATTTCTTAAAAAATACAGCAGAAAATATTTGATATTATTAAAAATATATTTTTACCGGAGAAAATACTCCACACGCTCACCTCATGCACTTGCACCACAAGCCGCGTTAAGACGCGTTTTAGCCGCGTCAAATTACGGATGATTGATTGCGCGCCGGCCACTGCCAAACGCGCTGGCAGCCTTGGCGCTTTATGTAGACGTGTAATCACACACTCATACTGGCTGCGTGATTTGTAGTGCCAACCTATTAGCGGAGCATGGAAGAGGAAGAGTTATGTTTGGGGAAATAGTTTGTTTAATGTGTCTGATTAAGGGTTAAAGTTGGTTCAGCAGCTGTTTGGTCTCTTTTGGTTATATGTATTTATACCTATCCCCGTATTTTATATTCCTAATACGAATTTTCAGTAACAACCTAAAACCGTGTGTTGTATGTTAACCCAATACATAGAAGCTTGTACATAAAGCAGGCGATCACTTGGCGGCGTTTAATTCCGTCGTACAAACAGTCGCGGCGCGGCGCGAGTTTATTTGCCGGCGCGCGATATTGCGCCGACGAACGCGTTTTATCGCGCGATCCCACACAATTTGTCTTCGGGATTCATTCTCCACGATATTGGACCGCGGTTTATCGCATCACCGAATTTACGTGCGTTCGCCTGTTTATACCAACACCCTTTATTTTTATCCGTTTTTATTCCCGCATCGATATTCTAATGGAATGTTTTCTGTTTATTGATTGCAGTAAACGTTTAACTTGCGTAAAGATACTTTCAGGTATAAGATCTTAAAAAAAATAAAGGAACAACAGCCTTTTTATGATGTTCGTATAAAACATCTGCTCGGGTAAGTCATAATGCGCAATATTTTAGTCGAATGCCCGAAGTGATTGCCCGTTGCCTAAGATATTACAAAAACAGGATAAAGTTTGCGGAATAATATAATAACGGTACATGAATTTTATTTAAGTTGGTACACTTACTGAAGACCGCAAGCATTAGATATGAAAATGTACCCTATCCCGTACTGTTGGAAGTTTATTCATACATAAAAGTGTTGTTATTTGCTGAAATACTAGGCATAGAAAAATGGGTATGAAAGTTCATTGTGTGGATATAGCGGTCGTTCCGTAGGTATGGGACACGCGTGTGAGCAGAAAATAGGATTAGAAATGTACCGAGCGGCCATTTGTATAAGTTGTACGGAGAGTGGAATGCTGTTTCACATGTGAACGCTCCAGCGGGATCTTTTTACTATTTATCAGTAGTTTGAACATTATGATCATATTAATTTATGTCAGTGTACGAAGCGAGGTGACGGGGACTCTTGAACAGAAACAAATGTTAATGTTGAACTCTATTTAATATTTATCGTCTCACACTTAGAATGTTCTTAGTGTTAAAATGTTACATGGAGTGCTGATGTTACATATATGTTTTTAAAACGGCTAATACAATATTAATGAAAACCCGGCTAACGATATTGCAAACTATAAGGTGTTTGGTGAAAACACCGAACAAAGTAGTGTCATCAGAGGATATCGTATTACCAAGTCAGTCAGTACATTACTGGCGTTCAGCAGCATCTGGTTCCACCATTTGTTTATAAGTGCGGTTATTTTTTTATTATCATAATTAACACAATTCAAACGATTCCAAAGGCACTAAGAGCCATTTGGACCACAAAATCACAAAATGCTAAATGCTTCAGCACTAATCGTTACTGCAAGTGAATCTTTGTTTCTGTAAAATCTTTTAAAGATCACAGCGATAATTAAAATTATAAATGAGTAAGTATCTTCTTAAGTGATTTATGTCGCAAGTGGTTCGGAAGGCTCACAACGGAATCTTTGGTATCCTGAGCAGTGTGGTGAAGTTGGCATGCTCACAAAATGGCTGTTCACAGCTAATGTCTGCATAATTACTCATTCCCTCTTAATACTTGGTGTATTGTGTAACATCGGCATTCGGCTCATTAGGAGCTGCTAATTACATAACTCACACGTCGCAAGTTGCGCAACGCCTTCATCATCTCATTATAAGTTCAGTAAGCCGGCACAATACGCTAGTCGCTAGCTCCTGCGCTGTTACGTACTGAATTATATGTTTTTATAAGGCTTCTTAAATAAAATTAATGCTGCTTTCCAAAGTAATATATGAAAGAAAGAGAGAAAACTGTTTATTTGGTACCGTTTTTAAAAGAACACATTTTAATTAAATGAGTGAAATATATTTTAGCATAATTATGTTAGATGTTACGTTATTATGTTTGTCAGTATTTTTGAAGACATAAAACTTAAAAGCATGTCTTGTCGTTCGTACTATCTTTCTATTAGTTATGCTGGCTCTCCGACTGTTCCTACTACAATTAATTAGATTACTACCGAAGTAAAAACATGTAGGTTCACATATTGTTAGCTGCATCAAATATGACAGCCTTAAAATGAAAATTAACGAGATAAATTGAAATTCCGTGTTTCTTAAAAAACATTTTTTATTTTAGGAAGTAGGATATTCTCATGTTGATTTAAAGCCATCGTAAGGAATCCCGCTGGAGTGGTTATCGTATGAGCGCTGCGAGCGACGTTAAGTGCGCACCTGTCACCCGGCGTCTGTTGAGGGTTAGCTACCGGTTACCGGCGAGAAGATGCCGAGACTAGGTCAAGCGATCTACTTACCTCGGAACTCGAGTGACTAATGAGATCTAATTTCGCTTTTTGGGAGGTCTATGACCATAAAGTTATTTAAGTTTCAACTAAGAGAGGTAGATATTTATAATCTGTCTGTATTTTTCCCACTGCTGGGATACAGGCCTCCTCTCTGTGCAGAGGGTAGGCCGCAATCCACCACGCGGGCCCAGGATTTGGTGGATGTCGCATGTCTTTGAATTTTTGGTTTCAGGATATAACGGTTTCCTCATGATGTTTTCGTTTACCGATTTAAGAGCAGAGCAACTTCAGTTACACAGTCATATAAACAGTATGTTATATTAATAACTCCTTCAAACGGAAGCAATCCCTATCACAATACAAGTATTGGGTACAAAAGACATTGATGAAAACCTTTACATTCACAGATTTCTCAGTAGCTGGCAATAGGTGACACGACCCATATGACCTGCTCGTAGATAGGACTTTAACATGAGCAGCTAAAAAAATGTGAATTCGTGGGCTTGAGGCATACCTCTGCGCAACCCTTAGAATAGAACTTCCGTTATGTTATGTAATGTTGCTTATCATTTCAATTCTGATTAAGATATATAGTGAGTATGAAGTCATCCTGGAGATAGTTGTCAAGAATACGTTGTTACGTAACAATTTGATCAATATCAATCAAAAACTATTCATTTAAACGTCAGACACTGTAAAGTAGGACAACGGCGCCAGCCGATATAATAACATTAACTAAATAAAATTGCGTCCAATAACCAAAGCTCGCAGATTATGCTCCGGCGACAAAACCTTACATAGTCCTAAATAGTGGCCCATTGATTCGGACCCGGCAGACCTTAATAAACACTCCCCCGCTCCCTTCTAATTAAGCGCCTGATTGTAATTGAAAGGGTCCATTCTCTGATATTTGAACAACAATTCTTGAAAGGGATTAAGACGAGCTTTACGTGTGTACTGTGAAGCTCTTTTTGTAGGCTGTGTATTGTGAGCCGGACAAGTTACGGGCGAAGGTCTCAAATGCGCCCCGCCCACATCGTGCCGCGTCTGATCTGATGCTCGGCCATCTTTTCAATACATCACCGTCAGTCAGAACCCGCTTTTATA
Organism: Cerastis leucographa; assembly: GCA_963082945.1. Classification (NCBI taxonomy): domain Eukaryota; kingdom Metazoa; phylum Arthropoda; class Insecta; order Lepidoptera; family Noctuidae; genus Cerastis; species Cerastis leucographa. The sequence goes on from OY720363.1 coordinate 19,754,777, forward strand.
AATTACGTGATTCTCTCCGATACGTTTTTACGAATCTTTTTGTTGACTTGATCCTCAGCGGTATTTCGGGATTGATTTGCGTAACAAATACGAACGGAAACAATGTATAAAGAAAAGGAACACATTACAGGCCGACATCAAATTATATTACTTGCAATGAGAGAGCTACGAGCGAGCGGTAAAATGCTAAATTGGAAGACACGATGTAAAACGATTTCAGTGCTGAGCTGGGTATATACACCAACACATACCATATGTGTGAACACTATTGCGTGTTACATTGATCGACATGGAGCTTATGTACCAATACCATGAACATTCAACAGAGAATATTGATACAGATATCAAGCCTGTAAGTAAAAAAGAACAAAGCACTACTGGTTTTGTTTTTTGTATCTGCATCACCCAAAACTTGGCTCGCAGAAAATGCCTGTGGAAGTCTGCCTTTGTATATTTATGCGCTTGAGGTACAGGATCATAAACGGAATTGTTCTGTTTTGTAAAAATACTAGTCAGAGGTCAGACAAAGTGCCTTTGGGGATTGTCATTAAGATTTTTTCAGCAGCAGTCTGAGATATGGTTTTGTGCCACAGTTTGTTAATATTTTAGGGCAATAAGCTCATCTTCTTTTACGGAAACTAAAAGTAAACATCAGCGACACTTACATGTTATTTAAATATGATGATTAAACGTCAAAAATCTTAAAATAAACCGAATCGCAATTGATCCATTTACAGGAGTTTTTCAGTAATCAACCCCGAACCCGTTGACATACATCACCGGCAATTAATCACACAAACCAAAGGCATAACTTCGACTGATAGCAAGTCACATAAAGTTCAGCCTCTCGAACTTCCATTCATGAAAGGGAGCAGGCACAAAGATTTGTAAGTAGAATTAATTTGGTAAGATAACGCCATCCCCGTCACCCTGCTGTCATCCCCGGGTGACGGCGGGTGACGGGGGGTGACGAGAGGGGGCGGGTATGATTTATGTCTGGTTGAGTCGAAAGTTGGCGCGTTATGTCAACCGGTGTATGCAAGTGTCGCCGGTTTAATTTGACAAACGTGGAGTTGTTAAACTGTAGGTAGTTTTACAGAATGTAGTTAATATTGGAGTTTGTTCGGAGCACCATGATGGTTAGTTTTGTGTTTCCAATTGATATGACGTTCATCTCCGTTTTCATTATAAGGGCAAGGTCACGTAACCTTTCTTATCTCGATATGCTGTCATGTGTTTGTAGCCGATTAATAGGCTCGACCCCATGTATGTATGTACATATGTTACGGGCAACGTGATTAACTGGGCATTATTAATAAGGACCGGCCATTATTAATAATGCTCAACGGCCCGTGGTCCATGTAATAAGTCAGTGTTTTAGATAGCTTGAATTTATCACTTGGACCGGGCAGTGTGAATAATTCCCAACTTGTAGTCGGGCAATTGGGTTAGGTTAGGTTAGGTTAATTTTGTAAGTTAAATTTCATTTAATAAACAAAAACACTACAGTTCACCTATTTTATTACTTTGCCCAAGACAGGTTGGGCATTATTCATAATGGCCGGGAAAAGTGATTAATCATGCTGTTTTAATCACATCGCCCAATTGAGTCGGGCATTATGAATACAGACCGGCCATTATTAATAGTGCCCGGAGTTATCAAATTGCCCATAACACATACACATTTCTGTTGTTACTGTCTGGCAGGCATGCTGTTTTGTAATGTGGTGTTGTGTTTGATCTCGTTACTAAATACTTAAAGTGAACCATAGTATAAGAATATTCAAGATGGAAAAGTGAACCATAGCCAGTCATCGCAAGCGCTTCGCCATTCGGCGCACGATTTCACATGATAAATTAAACATCAATAAAATTGATAATGGAAACCCATATTTTATAGCAAACGTCTTGCCTTGATTATTCAGTATAATTTTTCTGAAACGGAATTAGGTTTCTACCTCATATATAGTATACATACATGATATGTATGTATATTATTTATGTAATAATATTAATAAAATCATTTCATCATCATCTTCCTGTCCTTGGCCTATGTAACTTAGGGTCGGTGCAACAGGTTTTCGTCATACATTGTCATATAAGTCAGTGGGCCACACGTCAGTGGTAATAAAACCAGAATGATAGTCTCGTTTTCTTATAAAACTCTGAAGTACGTTAGGCCAGGTCAAAGTTAAAAGCAGTACAGGCGTGCAACCGTCTGTACGGTCCTAAACAAAAAAAAAACCCCTCACAAACCGATGTAAAACTTTTCTTCACAACACAAACACTTGATAAAAAGCACCCATTTTAATATTTCACCTATGAGCGGCCAAACAATTGTTCCATCCGAATTATTTGATTATATCCGCCTGCTTCACCCAAAGATATTAACTGGCGGGGGTGTAGGGGGGGGGGGATAAAACAAAAGGGTTGAGCTACAGGTGCGTACCGACGTAATACTAAACACTGCAGAAGTTTAACTTCTAATACGTCATTAGGGTAACTGATGTAGGATTTTAGAACCACAAGGAACGGTTCTATAACATGTTAATAACTACTTAAAGCAATGCAATTTAAATCTTAAATAATACCGAAAGACGGCGGTGTTTGTAGACATTTTTGCGAATAAACAAGATAAGGCCTTAATTTTTAATAAACCACGTGCCACAACAGTATTGACACTGATATCCTGGCATGTGGTATCAAGACGTTTGTAGTCTGTAATGTGATTTCATGTTGGAAACTAATATCATCTCATCTTTAAAGATCCTGACTTGCCAAGGTCTTGTTCGTTGTGTAATTTGTATTTTTTTTAAACGTTGCCCCACACTGTGAATTTCTCCTGTATCGTGGGTGCGTTTACAAACATTTAAACTCACATACACAAACAGCCAGACCCGGAACAACTATCTGTAGGCCATACAAATATTTGTTCCGTGCGGGGATCGAACCCGCGACACGCAGCGCAGCAGTCGATTGCTCAACCACTGCGCCAACCGTGCCGTCATATATTATACTGCTGCAGTATAATAAATGTATAGACTGATTACCTAGTCAACCTTCTGTGCCTGTCTACCTATTACGTTGTCAAGGGTAGAGTCTGTGGGAGGTTTGTTATAAATGTGCGCATTTTGTGCGCCCGGCTGAATCAATCGCGGCGAGGTCGTGGCCGCCGCTACTGTACGCAGGATACTATACGAGTGTGAGCAACTTTCGGTAACCAGTAAATATACACCGCTGTGTTTATGAGAATGGACGGTTTTTAATGTGGGTTCCATCGGGGTGGCCTAATCGGAGGACATAAACATGACTTGGTCACGCTGTAGGGTACGAAACGAAGTACGGGAAAACCGTGTTGTATAAGCAGTTAAAATTAATAAAAAATCGTAGTAAAAACATTAGTTTCTAAAAAGAATATCTGTAACTTCATAACAGTCAATCACGTTCACTCATACCGGATGTATGAATCCTGTATGAGTGAACGTGATGGATTGATTGAGTCTCGCGGTCGTAGCACGGTGTCCTACGCCGTAGCTCTGTGAGATCTACGCCGTAGCCAACCGCGTAGCACAGTAAAATGCGTGCAGCGACTTCGTGCTTTATTCCAACTTTTGTAAACTAGGCACAACAAAGCGATTTGGTATTTGAGGTATCTTCTCGTCCAACCTACCGCAGTGTCTCAAGACGAAACTCTATGACCAGTGTGTGTTGCCAGTGATTACATACGGGATGGAAACGTGGTCGCTCACAATGGGCCTCATCAGAAAGCTTAAAGTCACCCAAAGGACAATGGAGAGGGCTATGTTCGGGGTTTCCTTGTGTGATCAAAACAGAAATGAGGACATCCGAAAGAGAACCATGGTTACCGATGGAGCCCGAAGAATTGTCAAACTTATGTGGTAGTGGGCAGGGTACATTGCTCGCAGAACGGTTGGCCGAAAAGGACTAGGTGGACAGATAACCTGGAAGATTGCTGAGATCCACTGGATGCGGGTCGCACGGTGCCGGTGAATGTAGATGCGAGGATCAGACGGGCCGTGTTTATAACACGGGTGGTTCACACTTACCGATTACCGCAAAAAAGAAAAAAAAACACCATAGAAGAAGAAGCCATAACTATAAAAGATTCAACGGGCAGCCAGGCTCTCCCAATAACTCAATAAAGCTTTACTTAATAACTATAGTTAAAGCTTAAGTAAGACGGCTTAAAGTCGTGTTTTGCAATAACTAACTAATTAGGTTTAAAGTATGAGCTGGAGTTGTCGCACATACGCTAGCTTTACTTAACGCTAACTACGCGAACTGACGCGCAGGGTGGGAGCTCTTAGCAAAATTGCTGGAAGATAAACGCATTTTACGATATTATAAAAATATTAGAACCGTCGTACCTGGGCATAGTATGGCGCGGTGTGTAGTTAAGAACCTAGGACTGTCGTAAAATAGTCTATTACATCGATTAAATCTGCCGCAGTGAGGTATTTATAGAATAGGGGTCGTTATGTATGCCTTATTTATGTTGGCTTAATGCGTGTGGGCGGTTTTAGACTGTTTATGGCAGGTTTTATTACTTGTCAGAAGACGCGGTCAAATCAATTGTATTAGGCTCTTGATGCTGGATTAAGACAAATAAATTGAAACATAAAAACTAAACTAAATTCAAAACATTACTCTGAGTCTACCATCTTCAGACGATTCACAGCAAAAATCACATCGTTAATGGCATGTATTGATTCATGGTGCAAGTTGGACTAAGTACGATGCAAACATTCTTATGGCACGGTGTACTGCTTTTGGATAAACCAATCATCCCTGTATAGATAAAACGAGATTGTTGCGCTCTCCCTGTTTAATAGAATAGGATTCCTTATCTTTGCTTTATACTTATACAATATATGTTGATAGTAAATAAATGCCATCGACTCGATCCTAACACCATGGGGCCCCATAACCGATGACCCGCATTCTTTTGCGATTTACTTTTATATCTCATACGTAGTATATTATGTCTATATTTACGTTTTATGTACGTATATTACGATCACAAAGTTATGTCGGTATATATCGAGTAGCAACAACCCCTCTTTTGGCTCAAATATGTAGTAACTAGATAGGCACTTTGATTTTAATTTTCTACCCTTAACGAGCGGTAACCTAAGCGAAACAACCTTGCGGCCACTTCATTCAAAATAGACAAACAACAATGAATAACACGGATTAAATACAAGCCAATTACGTTGACAGCATCCCGCTCGTTCGGCGTCTATTTACAAGTAATACAACAAAGAACGAACAATCATCTCCATGTCATAAGACCGACCGCTGACCGCACTTGACTCACTGCTACACACCCGATTTATACCTACCCACATTAAAACATGACCAGTTTGCCTAGAACCCTTGGCTTATATTGTGAGACCCCCGCGCCTCTCCGTGACCACATATCTCCGAGGGGAGCGGTGGATAACATTACAGTGGTCACGCATAGAGTACGTAAGGTTCTGTAGGATTTTCCCTTTTCGCTTTCACTCAATAATCCCAACAAAAGGAATACTTGAAGGGTCCACCCGATGGGGGTTTTGGCAAGAAATAGAAACGCTATACAAATAATTATCAATATTAGTGAGGGATAACATTTATTCTTTACTTCTATTTTCAATTTGAAAAACCTCAGGAAAGGTCCCTATAGTTCAAGGATGGATGAAATAAAGTAAAGCAATTTAGAATCTCTAAGTAGTCCAGCCTGAATCCTGTAAATGGCGTAAACTTTTAAGTACTCGTAGAATGTTGTAATTACTTCGGTGCTTGAAAATCGGAGCCTTCATTTTAATTACTTTGAACGAAAGAAAAATATTCTTTTATATTTTTAACCCCTTTCAAAATTAAACTTAAATTTTTATCCACCAATAATAATGCATACATTTGTTTGCATAGTCATCATCTGCCTAGCCTTTTCCCAAACTTTGTTGGAGTCGGTTTCCAGTCTAACCGGATGCAGCTGAGTATCAGTATTTTACATGAAGCAACTGCCTATCTGACCTTCACAACCCATAAACTGGGTAATACGATAGTCCTTGGTAAGACTGGATGTCAGACTTTTAGCTTCTGCCTACTGGTAACAACTGTCAAAGATCTACAAATGACAGCCGGGACCAACGGCTTAACGTGCTTTCCGAGGCACGGAGGAAACTCCGTATGTAAAGATGGTCACCCATCCACGGACCAACCTCGGCAAGCACGGCTTAACCTTGACGATGGACCTGTGCGGCTGTTATTATTTAGCCACGAGCTCCTGGTTTGCATAGTCAGCAACCGAATATTTATCATTTGAAATCTTTTCACCACAATTATTCTTGTTGGTAAACACACACTGACATTTTTTTAACTCTTTCTTCAAAAAAGAGCACAATTACCACCAGTCTTCAAAGATTATAATTTTTTATTCATTGAAACCAAACAAACTCCGTGATATTTCTGAGATTAGATTATTTTCTCTGCAACCAAATACTTAGCATAAAAAATAAAAATGTTGACAGTTTATCACAAGCAGGTAAGTTGTTTTGAAAAATTGAAACAAAAGACTGCTTGTAATTTCGTGATGATCAAAGTTTTGAGGCCTAAAGATGACATATTTTTCGAAACACTGCCGTTACTTGACACAACATATGCTTCACTCACGTTCATTAAAGCAATATCTAGCTGTTAGGTAATACCGTATGTAAGCAGATCTTTAAGTAACAACTCCCGTTTCAGAAATTTATTTCTTTGGTTTGTTCAGTATGCAAATCGCAAGTATCAAAACCTATGTGTGTTTTTTAGGCAAGTCTAGTCTATTTCAACTCAATTTTTAATCTGGCTAGGCAATCCGCAAGACTTGTCTATGCGTTATGCATAGGTGAATCAGTGACGTTTAGTCTCGTCTAGTGGTTGACGAAATATGTACAATTGCGCCATGTAGCAGCTCAACTCGTGAGTGTAGGTATTTCATAACCGTTAGAAGTGCTAGCGAAAATAGGTACATTAACTCCTTCATATAACCTAAAATTTTAAATATCACTCCTATTCTATTGCTGATACCATCTAAAACTCCACTTCATGCTAAAATTCTCACCCGGATGACCGGACCAAATTAAACACATCAAAATCATTAACAAGAGGTCCGGTATTCCACGCGTTTCATTAAGCCGGTAATACCGGGTAAGATAACGTTACGGCTTGTTCGCGGTGTATGAATTTATGTGCGGTTCATGAGCGCTTGACTGATGGCGTTATAGGAGGTAAGATATTAGCGGGAACTGATGTTTGTAGAGGATGCTGATTTTGTTGGCTTTGATTCAATGTCTTGTCACTGAGTCCGGGGGGCTTGTGTACTGCTGTAGGAATATAATAAGACCGATAATGCTTGCGCAGGAAAAAATAGGAGAAAGAGGGGACTTAGCAGATGACGACTAATTGAGAAGTATGGAGTAGAAGACATGCTACGCCGACTCCAAAGAATTGGTATGAGGGCAGCAGAATGATGCTGCTTGAGCAAATAGAGACCTAACCAATTTGACTCCTTTTCGACTCCTTTCGATCCTCCGATTTCGATTGTAATTAAAAGCTTTTATTTTTAATTAATACATTCATGCTTTAAACAAATGAGAATAGGTTCTTTATATTCTCTTTGAAATGTGAGCTATGTTTTTATTTGTCAAAGCAAAATATCTTCTTTCGCGACTTGGCACGGTATCATGGTTAGGTTCTGTACAAGTTTCCGGCTCCGTTTCTTTGGGCGACTGTCACCGTACATTACCGAACGAAACGTTAAATCACGGGAATACGCGTTATATCTATAATAGCTGTAATATTTTATTCAGTAGAGAATAGTTTCAGGCAAAATGATTGTCAGAGAAACGAAAATTTTTGGAGAGAATATAGCAAATGAGGACAATATCAAGCTCTTAATAAAACACACATTAAAAAATATCAGAACCAATAAGGCCTTTCTATGGTTTCAATAAAGATGTATGCATCTAAAAATTACCTACTTACTAGAAAAAAAAAAACTTGAGAGGTGTCAAGGGACACCCGGATGGAACGAAGTTCCTTTCACGTACATAATATCAATACATTTTAGATTTAAGTTAGTGTGCGAAAAATAAAATATTTAATTTAAGGAAGATTAATCCTTAATTCGAAGCAATACGTCTTACTTAACTGCACAACCGAATTTGTACTTTGTAGTTCGGTCACTCAAAATAATAATCATATCTATCCTTACTCACATACACACCCCAATTGTACGTAATTTAAGGAAATTTCAACTTTATTTTAAAGAAATAAAGCTTACAATAGCTTACTATAGCAAAAAGTGTCGTGACAACTTTTCGTAAGAATTTTTTCCGTCTAGCCCCCTTTCACAACGCGCGATAAGGAACTTCGTTCCAAAATCTTGATTTACCGTAGCGTTGTAAAAGTGAACACAGCAAGACAATGAACAAAAACTTACAACGTTATTACAATACCTCCAAAATATAGGTTAAAATTGATGATGGTATAGCCCAGGAAAAATACGCCTAATCATTAAGTATCTACAAACTACGTAACCAAAATATAAAAAAGGAATGAAGCAAAATAAGAAGAGGAGAAATTCGAAAGAAAAATAGTTTACCTACTGTCACGACTAGGTACCTACATATAAAGCAATATGATATTCGAATCCGTCTAGACTTTTACTGTTATCATCAATTTATATCCATTATTGATAACAATATAATTTTTGCTACTATACTTTTGTATCTCATGTCTATTTAAGTATTTCGAATTTTATTATTTTGAAAGAGCGTTTTCCTACAAACAGAAGATGTTTTGGTACAAAAAACCACTAATTGGAAACGGCTATTTCAATATACATAGTTGTATTTCCATCTAACTTGTCGGCTATTTTCTTGTGTATTTCGTACCCAGACAGTTATTTTTATGACAGCTCGACCTTGCCACTCGCCAGGGTATCTACATGTTCAAGGTTTTGATAAAGTCTGAAGGTAGGATCCCTAAAGTATGCCAAATTATAATTATATTAAATAAATATAAACACAAATATGTCGATCGTGTCTCTTTACATCATAGCTTCGAATCCAGTCGGATTCAGTAAAATACCATTAATTTACATGGATCGACTGCCACTACCTATCTAGTAACAGGGTGACACAATACCCCTTTCCGAGGGAGGTCTCGCATGTCGTGAGATCTTGTAGCAAGTCTCTGTAATAAGTCACACCGTTGAAAATCTTTTTGATATTTTAAAATAAATAAAAATAATTATAATATCACTATCCCTATCAAACTGACATAGCTAAGGACAGGTGCACATCGACGCCTAACGCAGGCAACTGCACAGCCGCCTAATGTGGCGTGTAATAGAGGCCGCGTCGGGCACACTCTGCTGGGCATGGTGGGCACGGTGACCAACTGGGCATAATGGGCCGACGCGCTACACACTTACACGTGTAACCGAAACTATCGGCCTTTAAGAGATTTCTAGTGATTGAAAACGTTCTTAAAAAAAATTATAAGTTGATGAACCCACTACTTATAGCTATATTTTTTTTCTCCCAAAATGTGAAGAAAGTCAAAGATTTTGAAATCAAACAGTTATTTTGGTTTAAACGTTTTATTCGTTTCATTGGGAGTTTAGTCTGCAATCAACGCCCTTTCCACTTACCTACTTATTTATACTCATCATACAGTGTTCTGTGTATGACATTAAATACTCAGTAGGTACACTTACCTAACCTTAAAATATATTCACCAAAAACCCACTAAGAGTAGAACGGAAGTAATTAAATATTGCAGTACAGAACCCGGGCGTGCTATAAGAGTTCACGCGCCACCGCCGTCGGACGCCGAAGTAATCCGCGATGAGCTCCGGCACGGGTTCATGCGTCGCGCTGCGGAACCCGACACCTACGACACAGTCACTGGAGATGGAAAACTGGCACTTGAGATTTTCTCGAAAACGTGTTTAGTAAATATTTGTAGCTTTTCTTTTAATATCAACACCGCGAGCAGAAAATATTATACTAGACTAGGTAGATCCACTCAAATCTGTGTGGTCATTTCCTCAAAATGCCATATCAGTCACTAATCTGCGCGGCACTCACATGACCTTGACATTGACCTTGATTACGTCTAAAAGAGACGTACCTCTGACTTTTTTCCGTGTTTCTTTTTGTTGTGTATAAAATGTACTCTCGTTGTCGTGAGAGTGTTTTAGAAATCTAATATGCAAAAAGCACATAATAGCGAATAGCCAAGTGCAATTAGTCAATAAGTAGAACGAAGTTTATAGTGGTTGCATTTTCATGGGACTTTTTTTTGGGATTCTAGAGGAGAAGCAAAGAAAGCTAACAAATTACATTTTCTTTAAATTTAGTTTTGATTATTTTTTGTAATAACTTGAAATTCGACGAATTAATGTGGTCATAAATAAGACATTAATTGACTACCCTATGTCATTTAATGTTTAATTTATGCTGCTATAACTTACAGCTATCTATTTTAATCAAACATTTTGTACGTCGAAATTTTGGATAATAACTACACAAATGTCCATACATTAATAAAGTAACAAGCTTCACTTCTAAACCACATAGATATCGATTTCTCATTACGTACATAAACGATCATTAACAACATTGTATTGTAACTAAATAAATTTGAAGCAACAATAGCCGGTAATAAATCATAATCAGCTAAGCTTGTATTACTAATTAGTGCACTCTGTTATGAATGAGAGAAAGAGGGGAAAGCAAATACTACGCTCCTGTTGTAAAACTTAAAAACTCAAAACTCAAAAGCATTTATTTCAATTAGACCATTACAGGCACTTTTGAGAGTCAAAAAACAAAATAAAACGCGAAGCTACAGTCCCAGTCACAAGACATAATAACCTGTGAAAGTACTGTAGTTGCCCATTCCGTAGCGTAGATCTCTATGGAGAAGAATGGGCAAGAAACTCCATGGACACTCTTTTAAATCAAAATATGTTACAAAATCTTGGTTACATCATTCATGTTAAGAATTACAAATATGTGAGAACAATGTAGAAATACGGACAAGTCAAGAGCGTCCAGAGTAAAAGATTAAATCAGTAATTAAAAAATAAAGTAATTAAAATAAACCGTGGCAGCTAAGAGATGACCAGTCACAACTAACAGCGCCCGTTCACGAACATGACGCATGTATCAGCCATCATTCAACTCAACCATTTTGAAGGGAACTAAACGACCCGACACACCCCACCCAACGGTGAATAACCCACACCTTGTGTTCTGGAATGTTAAGAACTACACAACATTTAAACTTAACTTACTGATAAGCCGATGGTGAGATAAGAAGAATTAGACAAAGTGATTTTCTGTAAGAGAAGTTAAGAATGTATTGGAGTGGCGTAAGCTACTCATAAAGCTACTAAGCGAAAAGTGGATGTCGATCTTGTTGTCACTATAGAAATACGAGCGGTTTGAAAGCGATTGCCACATGCCTTTAGATTTTATCCAATTCTAGCCCTGCCACGAAAACCTCATCTATATAAATAGGTACTTGTGACGGTGTATAACTAAGTATATAATTACGTTTGTAAGCTTTCGCTAGTATTTTCACTCAATTGATGTCGGTGGCCACCATGTACAACTGTTGCAGGTTTTCACGCGGCAATAAATACTTGTTCAGTAGCTACGTTCAGTTCCATACGTTACAAAAGTCATTACTCATAAAACCCACCCCAGTTATAAATGTTTTCAAAGAAATAGTAACACGTCCGCATACTAAATAGGTGCACACAATAATTCCAGCACTTTACGTTATATGTTATGAACACTCAGCCAAATTAAACATACATTGTGAGCTCAAAAGTATACAATAAAAATAAACACGAATATAAGAGGAAATGAAAAGCGCTTCGTAAGCGAGCGTCGCTAATCGCTTAGCTTATGGCCCGACCGGCCTTAATGTTGCATTTGTTTTAACTTGGCAACATTGCTCTTTTGTTTCAGTTTGTTCAGCAAAGATTTTAGGAGCGAGAGATTTATTGTACTGGACTTGACTAAGTTTTTAAATGAAAACGTCGTAATGATTTGATTGCTCAAGTTTTTTGTCAATTACACTTTTTGTTTATAAATTGTCCTTGGTGATTAATTTAGCGTGCAAGTCCTGTCTGGGGCACTGTTTATTAAACACTCAGACTGAAGTTTACAGAAGCTAGATAAATACCTACTACGACTTACCACCTTAAAGACTTAGCTTTTATTTATCTCATTAAATGATAATATATATTTTGTTTGATAAAATGTTGATACATCAAAAGATGCGAACAAAAATAGCTTATGTTATGGTATCACCAAATACCGATCACAAAAAATATTCATCAAATTACATAAAAATGATTAAGTACCCAAACCCATACATTACTGGAATTATACTCAACAGGTCGATCGTTCATACTTATGTCATCGATCAATACTTATGGAATATTTATAAAATATGGCTGTTATAGAGACCTGTTGTAATAAAAGATGGCTGCTAACAATGGAAACAATAACTCGTTTGATTGGAAAGTCATAGGTGATGCGTGCGGTTGTAGGTTTGACTATCAAAGCAAATTTGATTACAGAAGGTGAAGTTTGGAAGGTGAATAAAAAAGTCTGTGTACATGGGCTCGTATTTGGCCTATTGGCCAGTTTCAATGATGATCAATACTAGAGTACAGTCAGTAAGCAGCATTACCTGACCCATTTGCCTCTTTTTTACTTTGTGAGATGGTTCAGGTAATGGTGCGGGGCACTGTACTAGAGACATCATGATATCAGACCCGCAAGAAATTGCAGTTACAGTTTGAACTGTACTAGCTAATACCAAGCAAGTTATAGTACCTTGATTTAGTTACAATCAAGCATTACAAAAATGTTTAAAAAACAACCGAACTTTTATGACTAAACTGTAGACAGTTTAGTCATAAAAGTTCGGTTGTTTTCAAGCTCATCATTTCCATACAAAATCCTCTCCATCCTTTTGAAATAAACGTATTCGTAGTCTACTACGAATACGTTTATTTCAAAAGGATAATTTGTAATTTTCAAACCTTCTGAGATTTTTATTCTATGTGTTTTTTTTCAATGACTATTAATATTCAAACGACACATCAGTATGGAAATGATTTTTTGCATATTTGTTCGCGAATATTTTGTTGTTTGCCACAATAACTATTCCGAAACGAATAAAAGTTAAACAAACACAAAACTGGTCAACAACGCACAACTCCTCTTGTATAATTTCCAATAAAAAGTTTTATTGTTTCACACGAATAGAGTAGGTATCAATATTTTGGAGAAGTTTTTTTAATCTGCTTAGTTTTGTATTATTAAAAGTTAGAGATTATTTATAGGGAACCAATAATTTTGTCTGAAACCAGAATAGCCCGAATGGCTGTAAATTTTATTTCAGTTTCCAACTTTTCTTATGATTATACAGAGTTATCTTGAATTGTCACCGCCCGAGTTACATTAAACCTACTTTAATATTCTTTGTTCGCCACCAAACTCTCCAAAGGACATAATTAAACTTCTACAAACAACACAAAAATTGTAATAATAAGTGAAATGAGACAGTAAATCGCAGCGCTGTGTGACGCGTGGTTGGTCCCAGGCACGTCGCGTACGTGGCGCATTACCCACGACTTGCGCCATAAATAAAACAAACCCTATTATAAACGTGGCCTGGGTAAGGATACAAGTTATACCAACAATATGGAGTTCGTATAAAACTCGAATAGACTTTTGAAAGGTCTTGAATTGGGTATTATTTGGCAATAAGCAGCAAAATAAATATGATTTAAATTATAACGGATAAAAAATACTTATTTATATAAAAATACTATTTAAGAACGTACTAAAGTCGGGGATGTACTCGGTAGTACCTTTAAGATTAGCAAACACGACATGGTACGGCTACTTGATAATACCCCAGATTACATTAAGGATAACGTCCTCCATTTTATACAAAAACGAGGAAGCAGCCGGATCCTAATAAAGAAGGTAAACATTAATTACCTATTATTTACCGAAATCATAATCTTTTGAGCAATCCCAAGCTTCTCAAATAAGATTAATAATGATTTACAAAAGCAACTTGTGCTTGGGATTGTTTCTGAAGATATTCACGAAACTCACGGAATAAGATTACGAGCTCTCAAAGTCAGGAATGAGAAGTATTGAGTGAGATGCATTCCGATTTACATTCCTTTTCTCTCTGTTTTTTTGAGAATGGAATATTTGATCTAGTTTCTGATCTTTGCACTGGTTTGTACTTGCACGTTAGACGGAGTTTTAGAAAATCGTACAAATAGAACTTTCAGATGCCTATTTTACACAAACAAATCGCAATTTTTTTTTTTGCGTATTTAGCTTTGACAGTAAAATTGAAATCAACCAAATAAGTACCTGTGATTTAGACCAAGTATCATCGCTCCTCACTGCTTACCCTGTAACAAAACAAACCCTTATTAATAAACACAACAAATCGTCAATTCACATAAACAACCCTGCGTACCCAAACAGATGAATACATAACTAATGACACAAAGTTTCAGCCAATACCGTACATTACGAAATAAGTTGGTCGGTAGATAGGAACTAAATAACGGTAGTTAACAAGTATATAAAGTAGGTGGTTATCGCACAATGGGCGTTTCAGTCGTTAGTGATATAGGTGCGGCCCGTGGTGAAAATGTGTCCCGATAAGCTAAGGTAGCGGCCATAGTGACAGGCGGAGCGGGGGCGGGAAGTTTTATTGTGTGGAATGGAGAAGTTTTAAAGAGGTGATAAGAAGTTGAATGTTGTTTGGTTTGGCTGATAAAGAAAAGTTCTTGCAGTTTATTTCTCGATAGACGGATAAAGTATCGAATTTTCTAATAGTTTAATTTTCACGTGCTTCTGTTCCACTATATCTATCATCTGCTGACAATCATCTTGGTAGACCACCATTGTAATTTCAGCAGATATTTTTATAAGTTTAAAATGTATTCTATGGTACTCATTTCCTAATTCACCGCTTGTCGCTCTTCCCCCCACCACGCTCTAAATCAGTTCTGCTTCCCCAGCGATATCTAAAACCGAGTCTGGCAAGTAGAATAATTTGCGACCGCTCCATTGCCAAATGATCTGTGAGTTTTAACTATGTGCCGATACGGAGCCGGCGACCCGTCATTACCTCCACGTAAACTTTACACCAACATATTTACATCCCCCCCCTCCACTCCCATGACACTCAATAACTGATCCAACTGCTTTTGTTTGCGTATTTTTGACTTTTTGAACTTTGCTCTTGTTTTAATTTACTTTACGTTATGTACCTACTGTTAATATTTTTGGAGTAGCTGTTCCTGGGGAGTTGTAAGTGAAATATTAGTATTTTTTTTAGAGTTAGTGTGGCTTCTTAGTGAGAAAGTTTGTAATTTCTGTAAAGTTTCAACTGCTTAAGAGAAATGGCGAGCGAAGCTTTGACCATACGATTCCCCTGTTATCTCCCTGGCAGAATATTTTTTATTTAAATAAAACGTTGCCCCACACTAGGAATTTCTCGTATATCGTGGGTGCGTTTACAAACATTTAAACTCACATACACAAACAGCCAGACCTGGAACAACTATCTGTAGGCCATACAAATATTTGTTCCGTGCGGGGATCGAACCCGCGACACGCAGCGCAGCAGTCGACCGCTCAACCACTGCGCCAACTGTGTCGTCAAAATTAGAGTATAATTATATATTTTTACTATGTTTGTAACGTATATCCATCCCTACCAAACTACTATGTTTCGATGTTTTCCTTATTTTAAGCTTATTTTTACATCACATAACATCACGCCTGTAATCCCCGAAGAGTTAGGCAGAGGTGTAGTACACCCACATCTCGACAGTTATGTTTAAGTCCCGTGTAATAGGGGGCAAGCCTATTACCATCAGCCGGGCACGAATCCAGACTCCGTGGCTGCTACTGAGAAGGTCCTGTTGGAAAAACCCAATAACACTACGCCTGACCTGGGAATCGAATGCAGGACTTCGTGCTCAGCAGTCGAGCTTTCAATCACTAGACCAACGAGACAATCAAAACGTATTTTTAATATTTATAAATATACAACCTGTGTTTTTTTTATATCCCATAACTCTACGATTATATTCTGTAGGTAAAAATAATACAAAAGCTCCTGGAATAGGTGGTCCAAAAATATCATCAATCATAATTTACATAACTCAAAAATTATCACCAGTATGACGAATCTTTACTTTTCCGAGGTTGCCAAACTTCACAGTAGTGTAATAAAATAGTAGTAGTTTCATTGATAAATACGAGTAATTCTTTTTATTCAAACCAATAATTCATATTTAAAGCTAAGAAAATACGAAAAAAAAAAAAACAAAAAAAAAATGCATGATTGAAACATATTTCGTATGCCAGTTGATTCTTATGGTCTCAATCATATCCTAAAGTTATAGGATATCAAAAAAAAACTGGTAGTATAAATATCCTCATTCACATCATAGTTATTGCCTTACTTCCTTCGCTACTTAAGAAAAGCTCGTATATAAATATTGCTTGATTCAAATATTCATTCATCATACCTAATACACCTTGGTGATCTTATGATGATTTCGTGCACAAAATACTGTCATAGTAATGGTTATCCTCCTCCATCTTTTGTTACTACTACTACTATCTATCTGTAGTTGACTAACTCTTATCCCCCTCGGCCGGCAACCATGACGTGACGTTCGCCACGTGGTCAATTACTTGACAAATCGGGATGAGGAAAAACTTAGATTACTCAGCAGATTGAGATCGCTGGTGTAAGATATCAGAGAAACGAGGGAAGTGAAACAAGAAATAATAAGACATTGTTAAACTCATTCAATATACAATCTATACATCTATACAAATAAATAAAATTGAAGTGTAATATTGTAATAAAAAATATTTATTTTGTAATATTAAAATAACCGGTTTTTACTACACCCATACGAATGTATATACGGTACATATACCTTTTTTTTTCAATTTTTGTCTGCCTGTCTGTAGGTGTGTCTGTTTGTTCTGGCTAATCTCTGGACCGGCTTGATCGATTTTGACGGGACATTCACTGGCAGATAGCTGATGTAATAAGGAGTAATTTAAATTCCACGCGGACGAAGTCGCGGGCACAGCTAGTTTATAAATAAAAATCGTAGGGTTACCAACCAGAAAATAGCACCACAATTACTGAGTAATTATCAAATAAAGCCTCACATTCACCGTTTCTTTTCCCACTTATCCTCAGCTCAGTGAACTGCTCATCATTACGTAGTGAGTCCTTTATCAAGCGAGCTTCTCTCCAATTACCAGATTCCTTGTGTTCGAGATCTCTCTCCGTGTAACGTTAAAAACTGGTACATTGTAGGAAGGTAGGTACATCACGGACGCAGGGGTCGGAAAATTGAGGTCATACGCAACTCGTCTTCAGGTCAATTAAACCCTTAGCGGATGTGGTGATAACCCAAGTAGGGATATGTAGCGGGACCAGGAATTATGTGGGCAGTTTGTGGGGTCTTAGAATATCTGATTGTGATGTCTGTTAGCAACAGTAGCTTGTGTCTTGCATAATGATATACTCAGATTGAAAAGGTTACGACTTGATTCTATGAGTAGATTCAAGATTGTCTTGAAGTATTTTTACAAAGAGGTGTATCAGTCCAGACAAGCACTCAAAACAAGCTAGGTTATCTGATGAACATAACTCGCTACATCCTCCGCCTCAGACCAGCCGTGCCCGTTCAGTGTACAGTCATGTACAGTCAGCGTATAGCGCGCGGTGAGAGCCGCTTTGTTAATTTTAGATGAATCGGATAGGTTAGAGTAGTTTGTTGCCTTTAATAATACACCGCTCCACGCTCCACGCGCTGACATCGCAATTTATGTTAGGACTCCGCCAGAACACCGCTCCACTGGTTTCATGCTAAATTTTTAAACTACACCACACTAAACGAGGCATGAAATAAAGAGGTGTACTAAAACAGGGGATTACGAAGGATTAACCTAGTTTCTTGGGCGTACTTTCGTAAGTCAAAGAGTGGATCGTAACTTTGGATACATCAAAAGAGGACTTAAAATTTCCTCCGACCGAGATTCTTTATTATGAAAGGTAGGAAGCCGCCTGAATACTGGGAATTCCCAATAGGTACTTTTTCTCGGGAGTTTCGGAGTACAAGCGGGAACTAGTGTAGGCGTCAGCAATGATTAATGGAGTTGCTGAGTTATCTGTGCTGACCGAGGGTGTTGGACAAAAAATCATTAGTCTGCGCCGCGTCGGGGTCTCGTCGCGAAAATCATTACGTAGGGACAAAAAAATCATTAACTGCGAAGCTTTGGGCAAAAACTAATGTTTCATTAATGTTCGTGCTCTCAAGTCAGCGGGGTGGGAGGGGGCTCTATATTGATTGACTAACCTATTTATATCAGACCTCTCGTTACGCAGAATTTCTTAGAACGTGTGAACACAAAAGGTGCGAGGATTCTGAATAAATTGGGGTTTTATTACTGGGGATTACAGAAAAAACCATACCTAGAGGGATGTTTTACGGTGAAATATTAAAGTTTGTATATTTAACAACACAAGCCGAAAGTGAATTATCGATAATTTCGTAAATCCAAAAATTGGTTACGTTTCTAGATCTAATGTGCAATAAATAGCAATTGTAATTCGCACATTAAATAAAAATATGAAAACACAATATTTGCTGTTCTGAAAATCTGATCCAAGTTTTACGAATTTCATGAAACCTGACCAATGCCAATTTAAAGACAAATCGTAACATTATTACTTCTCCATCCCCACTTCTTGCGCACACCCTCCTAATTCCATCGCAATAAGTTTTAATGACAGCACTCATACGCCGTTGCCGCTGGGCTGACAATGGACCGATGGCACTGATGTCGGCCATTTTCCGCGCTGTTGGATAACTGACGCTCGTCAGTGTCCGCCGCCATATTCAAATAATTACGCACAATTGTGAGGCGTACTGTACTGTATCACGTTGTACTATGAGGTAATTGGACGGTGCTGATCGATTTTTTATAAATGCTGTTGGGTTTTGGTTTATTATGCTGCAAAGAGGTACATTGGCGGACTCAATGCCTGGCTGTTCCTATGCTTGATCATCAACTTTCAAAGTATGCACCACAGAAAAGTTGTATCTTAAAGCTAAGGCCCGACCTCAGACGATGCGACTTGCGTGACACGTGTTTCCACAAGTCTCAAAGACCTGACTCATGACATAGTAAGACGCGTCTAGTTTCAGCGTGTAGCTCGAGTCTCAAGGTAAGGCACTTAATGCGCCTGTGCACAATATAATTTGATAAAACACTTAACTTATATTATAGGTTTATAGTAAACTAGCTGTTACCCGCGACTTCGTACGCGTTATGTTCGCGATTTGCCTAGAATAAGTTTTTTAGTGAGGAGGTTCTTGATTCCAAATTTTTGTTTTGAATTCGTTACCTGATGTCTCCAGTATTAATACACCATCATCTGGCTAGTCTTTTTCCATCTATGTTGGGGTCGGCATTAAGTCCAACCGGATGCAGCTGAATACTTGGATTTTATATGGAAACGACTGCTTATCTGACTTCCACAACCCAGTTAGTACTGGGTTATACGACTGTCATCATCATCTTCCTGCCCTTGTCCCATGTTACTTGCGGTCGGCGCAACACTTTTTGTTCTTCCATGCTCCTCTGTCATTCGTCAAGCTATCATTTACTCCTTTTTATTTCATATTATTTCTCACACAATCCATTCATCGTTTTCTAGGTCTTCCTCTCCGTACCTATCCATCAACATTTATTTTCATCACTTTTTTTGTTTAAATTATAGTCATCTCTGATACACGCAATCTTTTTTCCTTCTTCTTCACAGCCCTGCTTTCTGATCCCCTCCTTCTCTTTTACACTACTAAACCGCACCACTGGTGGTGTCGTGATCCACACAATACGACAGGTCTAATCACAGACTTGTATATTTTACCCTTTAACTTGAAGGGCATCCGTGGGTCGCTAGTTATACGACTGTCAAAGATCTACAAATGACAGCCGGTACCAACGAATTAGCGTGCTTTCCGTGGCACAATGGAAACTCGGTACGTAATCGGTGGTCTCCATCCATGGACCAGCCTAGGCAAACGCAACTTAACCTGAAGATCGACCCTAGCGATCTAAATTGATTTTATATAATTGTTTTTCATTTGAAAGAACTTCTTTTATGTGTAATCTCCATCTCAATGTTTACAAACCCCTTTTCATTCAGATGGAAAATCATCAAATGACCCCTCCCGCTCTGGGTGGAGTGGAAGGGAGTGTCAGACGACTTGTACTGACTAAAACCCTTCCATGTTCCTTCTTAGACATTTGTGTTTCAGGGCCACGGTATCTTTTTCAAACAATCCCGCAGCCCCGGCAGGCATCGGCCCTTGGCTTGCCTTGACCCCTTCCAATTTGCTGACATCTCTTTTAGGCGCGCGTGGAACACGAACGTCCCGTCGCCACGGCCTGTCGTCGTAACACGGACGGATTATATGCAAGCCCTTGGTCAAAATCAACAGACCCGCGTCTACAATGGCCGACGCCCGGGGCGTCTCCCGTGGCGGCTGGGAAGCAAGGCTCTCTCCCTCTCACGTTTCGCCACCGCAGAAGGAGGTAACGGCTTCCCATTGCCCCTCGCTCCGCACCTTGGATTGAACCAGGGCCGGACGCGAGAGGTCGCCGCCGCCAATCGCCGCTAAGAGAACACGGCCGCGCTCTGCCCAAGCAGAGGAGTACTCTACGTTGTTCTCCACCGTGTCCTCTTGGCGATCCTCGCAGTGGTAACACCCGAGCGTTTCCTCCCGCCCGGTTCGGTGCAGGAACTTCCCGAAACAACCGGGCCCGGTGAGGACCTGCGGCAGGTGGAACGTGAGGGCGCCGTGGCGCCTCTCCAGCCACTTCTTAAAGAGGGGACTTATTACCACTATTATGGCGTGCCCTGACCCCAACAAAAATAAGGGTAGAATTTTCAAAAATAGTAAACATTCATGTGAAAATTACAAATAGCCCACTAAACTTAACATTAAACCCACTTGGGGGTGGAATTTCCAAAAATACCTTTCTACCGTACTAAGCACTGGCGAGATTTAAAGTTAAATAGTTCAAAAGTAGAAGTAGTTCTTGAGTAATCAGTGAGTAAATAGTATTGCGGTGTCATGTATAAATGAAACTAATATTATCTCCTAATCCAGATCATACCTGTCTCTCTTGTGGCTTTGATCCAAATCCGTTTAGCTGTTTAGGCGTGAAACGTTAAAACAGACTGATATATATAGACCGTTTATACTGTATCGTTGGTCTAGTGGTCGGAAACGCTACTACTGTGTATAAGATCCTTGGTTCGATACACAACGCCGGGCGGTGTTTTATTTGTTTTTTATTTTTCGTTTGATTATAATAAGCTCGACCCTTAATATATGGCACTTAAACATAACTGGCGAAATGTGGGTGTACTAAATGGACACACCTCTGCCAAACCCTTAAGCGATTACAGGCGTGATCTTACGTGACTGCCGTTATTATCTGGTGCTTGCATGGCACCTGTGTCTTTGCCAGTTTTCAGCAGAGCTGTCGCACGGATCGCACCATTGACCAAGTAATACCTACTTACTTACATGTTAGCGAAGTCGTTCTAAGATTAACAATGTATTTCTGTGTTTTAAAATTTTAACGCTGGCGCGACGATATTTATAGGCGTTTGTGAGAGATTGGCTGGTCAAAACATGCGGGGAACATCAAGCAGCGTTAATAAAGTTTTAGGGGTATGAGGAACAGGGTGTAAAGTTCCTCGATACTCCCTAGAAAAGGGAGGATCCTCCGACCAGGCAGGTGTTATGTCTGGTGGGCAACTGCCCGATAGTTGTTATCGGGTTTCTCTATATATACTGAAGTCGATGTAAACTTTGCTTGTAGGAAATTGATGTTAGTTCCTCCGTAGTGTCGTAGATGGCGCTGTAGTACTTTTTGTAGTATGTTACTTTTTGTGGTCGCTACAAAGTAAACTTATCGGTAACCATATGTTCAAGTCGTTTGGGATTGAAACTTTGGGACCGTGGGGTCCGAGTACTCATTGCTCACAGCCTTTTTAACGAAATTGCTACACTCATAGCTTATGATTTCTGAGAACCAAGATCTGGCTTTTGCCAGAGGCTAAGTATACCCAGGTAATGTGCCAGCCCATGTTCAGTTTTGGGCACATTAGGTACCAGTTTTTTTATAAGTTTGTGAATATACATTTATGGTTTAATTTGGAATGAAATAGATGATTGTTTAACTATTGTTTACATGGGTCAAAATAACTAAAAGGATGTATAAAACTATTTGGTAATGATTAGAAAATCTTAAAGCATTTAAAAAAAAATACAAAATACTTTACGAATTTACGTTACAAAAAAAAACCAGTTGGGGCTCGAACCATGGTCATTCTTGGAAATCATACAGTAAAAAACAAAATAAAATACAAAAAGTGAATTTCATACTGGCTCAGGTTTGATCTTGGAACATGCGATTCGAGCGGCCGCTAAACCGTCGGGCTACTTACTTCGGTGACAATTGGTTTAAAATAGCCGTTCTATTCTAATGCTTGTCATGACAATTGTCAGTTAAGGAGTGCGGACATAATGCAATATTGCTCACCTCCTAAAGTTATTAGCGTGATAATATATAGCCTATGTCCTTCCCCAGGTTTAAATCTATCTTCTTGCCAAATTCCATTAAGATCCGATCAGCCGTTTAGTCGTGAAAAGGTAACAAACAAACAAACAAACAAACAAACAGAGTGACTTTCGCATTTATAATATTAGTATGGATAAGAATTGATATTATTCTTTATTTCTTGAATCACACTAATATTATAAAGCCCGAGTGAGTGTGTGTGTGTATGTTTGTCACTCCTTCACGCCTCAATGGCTGAACGGATTTGGATTAAATTTGTTATGTTTATTGATTATGAGATAGCTTATTGCCATTAAGGCATAACATGACAGTGACTTGAACTTTTTATGTATCTCATCTTGCATTTATGTGTATACTCATGTTTTAGCAAAATAAATATCTTGTATATCCTGGATTAACACATAGGCTACTTTTTATACCGGTCTGCGCGGGTGAAACTCAATTCCACTTGGTATGAGTAAGATGAAGGAGCTTCTCTGATGTACGAAAGGTAGAAACCTCCGTGGAGCTCCAGCAATAAATTCCGATACGAAGCGTGCCGACGGATCCTTTCGGTACAGTGTGATCAATACGCGGGGAATAAGCATTGCTTACACATACAGATAAACCTTTCTGACGATATGTACAGGGTACATCATTGCCGAGTAATCTATGAGTATTACTAAAAAAACCCTCGACACAAAAAACCTCTAAAATAAATTAATCCAAGCGTCTTTGTTTTGTGCTTGTGCTAAATGGTGTACTTAGAGAACCCCCGACACTACGACGCTTGGATTAATTTATTTTTGTCTTGGATTAATTTATAGGTTTTTGTGTCTGGAGGTTTTTTTTTTTTTTCATGGTTTATGCCCATTCCTGGGCATAGGCCATTTTCTTAGTATTCCTTGTTGTGAAATTTTTTATTCAAACTTTTCAGCTGTCATTTACTTTTATTTTAATTGTTAACAGCCAAATTCTCTATGAAGGTTTCATTTAGATTATATATTACTAAAATGATTATCATCAACGTGAGCTCAATTGTTGTATTTGTTAGATAATTACGAATATTTGCTGTGTAAAGATATTCTAAGTTATATAAATAAAAATATTATGCGCAAGGTTTTTGACCGATTGTTCGAGTTCAGTCTGGAGTCAAGAGCTCAGTCAAGTCTTGAGTTAAGAGCACAGACTGGTAGAGTCAAGAGCACCAGGAAAAATCATTTTCATCATCTAATCTGGAGCTATTTCTGAGGTGGCAAAATAATTCCATCATCTACGACGTGTCATCAGTGCCAGGAGATCCCACTACAGACTCCTGGGACCACTACTGCCATCATCTACGACGTGTCATCACTGCCCGGCTACTTGGTTGCCAGATCTCGCCTCTACCGCTGAGCTTTTCTGTCATCATCTACAGTGTGCCATTTAAAGACTGTAATAGTGTGAGTGATATAGCAGGTTTTTGGTAATTATTTGTTTTCATAATCATCATCTAATAAATTCATTTTACCTTTTTAATTTTTTTAATGTACATATCTGTTTACTTCTTTTTATCACGAGGAGCAAGCACGTTTGTTACAGCATAGGCCATGAAAATCCCGTGCTTTTACTGGGAGGGTGTGCAGCCAAACGGCGATGCCCATGGTTACAAGCGACAAGATTTCAAATTTCGAATCCACCAAGCCTGTGGAAGTCTTCTTCAATTGGCTGAGCAGTTTCTCGAAACATAGCTAAGAACACTTTCAATGAAATCATCTTTCAAACGAAACTAATCTTTTCAAAATTGGTTCATTCATTTAGGAGCTACGATGCCACACACAGATACACACGTCAAACTTATAAAAACCCTCTTTTTTGGACGGGTTTTAAAAAAAAACACACATAAGATTTCCTTTCTTAAGAAAACACAGAAGTGAAACTTTAAAATGCGGCATGTGTTTGTCTGTATAACGTTCCTTTGAGTTCTAATGATAATCACTCAAGATAATTTCTCGAGATTGCCTATAATCACACGCCAACAGCAACGTAATTCCAATACATATTCTAATTAAAACATTCCTCAAATTCGTGTTCCCAATGTTCCGACACAGTATTTAGCAAATTTCAGCTACACTCACTAATTCGGCCAGTGTAGGCGAACCACGTGAGGTCCATACATCAGCTCGGGAGGTTCAGTGAGGGAGGGTGCAGAGAGGGGGAGGGCTGGTAGTGAGGAGAGCCCTCTTGCAACACGTGCCCGACACAAATTAATCATTCCGATGTCGTATTAGCTACCTGCCCCGCACGATACCTCCGTCATTTTAATTATATCAGAGACCTTCTCTCTTTTTTACGAAATAAATTTTTGGCATAATGAGGGAAATGTAAAAACTCGTGATTAGGTTAATTGCGAAGCGATTAGGCCAATTACGAAGGACAATGTGACAAAGGGAAGATGATTCCTGCTTTTATGTCGAATTACAAAGAGTATATCATAGATATTCGTTTCAAGATTTGTTCTGTGAGAAATCAAATAACATAGGTTTATTGAAGTTCATGGGCTTTATAGGACAATTTTACTCTGAGTTAGTGATAATTTCTTATGAAATAAGCAGCATCTTTGCACTCAAATTTAAATTATGTTATTTTCCTTTGTTGTCTACTGTGTGTACAGAGTAATAAGTAAACATTTTAAGAAACCTACGCCTGAACGTTACATAAAAAGAAACAAAACATAGTTATGAGTTTAGTTCAAGATATTAGACTTCACCATTTGGAACACATAGCCTAGAATATGATGTAACAGTGCCAAATCTCAGAAAGTACTTCCCCATTCCTTTCCATCTTCTTTCCTACAAGTCGAGATAAGCTGATACTCTATTACACTTGCGTCCTACTTCGTGGCAAAATAACTTTAAACTTTTTAAGGTCTGAGTAACTGCAAAGCTGTGTAATATAATGTTGCTTAGTTAAATAGTCGGTGTTCTGAGGGCGTGGTGGGGCGGGGCCCGACTCCGCGACTCGGTGGATTTATATCAACAGTCGGTTACAAATCTTTGGTGAGCCGCAGTCGAAATACAGTTCAGTTTGTACAGGATTTACGTTTATTAAGCGAGTTTAAGATGCGATACGTTCCTCGCAATCTGGCGAACAAAGCGCCTCTTATAGAATAGAGATGTGCCGGTGATTAGATCACGGTTCTCTTAACTGTATTTAGTACAATAATATGTAGAAATCGAGCGTCAAATGTACTGAAACCTTTCAGTACATGTCTACAATATGACATCAGAAATAGACTTCTTTTTTCGCGGGTCAAAATAAAGAATGCCATAACTTAATGAAAAGAATGAGAAATACCGCCAAGTTTTTTAATAACGCCATGCCAATATTTAAAATAAAAATAAAGAAAGTAAAACAGAACAGCTAAGTAGTTGCTATTTTTATAACATTGCGCGAAGAACCCCTGTCGCTGCTCGGCCAGCCACTTTATTAATTTTCCAAGTACTTGTAAAGTTGTCGACACAAATATTGATTTATGACTTATTCGTTTTCTCACGATGTTTTCTCTTTGTGTTTATACCAGATTCTCAGCAGTGGGCGCGTCTTAGAAAAAGACACGCAAAATATTTGTCGTAGAATTTCCGTCGCCACTCCAAACTACCACTTCACTAAATAAAAGACAAAACTTTAACAAACAACACACAAATAAAATCTAATTCAAATTCCAAGGACAACACAAGCAATGATTAACGAAAAAACGGTAAATAAAGTTAGAATTGGTCATACTATTCAAGTTTTTCATCTGACTTATTGGAAAACTTGAATTTTATTTTGTTAAAAAACAAATAGCAGCGTTATTTTAACAATAGTATATTGTGTATTAAGGGCGGTAAGTAAGGAATTACGATCGAGGCTCTAGTAGAAGCCCGAAGTCGAAGACTGAGGGCTTTCTGAGTCGAGGTTCGTAATTCCCGTACCGCCCGTGAAACATACAATGTTTTTCATCACATTTGCGAGTTAATAATTATGAATATACACAAGTCAGCACATATTATTACGAAATACGTGAACTGATTTGCGGATGGCGGGCTGTTTGCCCACACCACATGACCACAGATTATACAAATGTTTTGTTCAGAAACGTTAATTTTTTTTTTTTTTTTATGAATGGCATCTCGCAATTCAGCCTCTGAGGCTGGCTACTGCTTAACCGGTCTAATCCTATGGATGCCTAGAATTTAAGGCCTCCAGCTAGGGCAGCAAAATTATCTGAGTTAAGCGACAGCTCGCTAAGGGCACCCCCTGCGGGGTTCGGGCCTCGGCTTAGGGTGTCGCTTGGGGAGGGCAGCAAAGGGACAGGCTGGATCTGAGTGATTTCATTATTTAGGGGCTGATTTAAAACTAAAGGCTCAGCATCGCGGGCTGGCTCTATCAAGGGTCGGGGGGGGGGTAGTGAACAGGGACGTCGCGACGGGCCTCGACGGCGAGGCCGGAATGACGGCGGTCTGTGTCTGTGTTTATGATTTAGAGTACTGGTTTGCCTACTGCTCTCTTGTAAAAGGGTAATAGGGTCATCAGGAGTGACTAGGGTATGCCGTGGACGGCGAATCCTAATGATACGCGATGGTTCGTACCGGGCGGCCGATGCGATCAAGGGGTTGGGATGCCTAACAGCTTGGTCAAAGAAACGCTTGGAAAGGCGTTTCATGAACTGAAGGATGGTCGGGACTCTAAGATCGACATGAAGATTGTCGTTACGAACGTACCAGGGAGCGCCCGTGATTTTACGTAGGAAACGGTTCTGCAATGTCTGCATCCTATGGATAAAACGTGGCTTAGTGTGTGCATACACGACACAAGCGTAGGTCATGATGGGACGGATCACTGCGGTATAGAGACGCAACTTGCACTTGAGTGACAACTTGCTCTTTGCCGTCAGCATGTGGTGGAGTCTACCCATAGCAAAGGCAGCACTGTTACGTGCTTCCTTGATATGTGACGCGAAGGTCAGGTGTTGGTCGAGAGTGACTCCCAAGTACTTGGCTCGCTTCTCCCAGGGGATAGGCTTGCCGTACATGGTAATCGGGCGGGAGGGGGGACGTTTATGACGTGGTTTGACGAACAGGACAGCATGGCTCTTATCGGGATTAACCTCGATTCTCCACTTACGGAACCAAGCGCCTAAGACGTTGGCTGACGTTTGCAGAGTACTTGCGATGCTGTCCTGGCTAGTGCCGGTGTAATAGATGGCCGTATCATCGGCAAATAGTGCTAACTGAGCCTTCTTGCTCTTGGGGATGTCACTGGTAAACAGTGTGAAGGCGAGTGGGGAGACGACGGAGCCCTGAGGGACTCCGGCTCGGATAGGGTGAGGGGAGGACAAAGCGTCTCCAATTCGATAGCGGAAAGTACGATTCGACAAAAAGTCCCGTAAGATGAGCACGAGACGGTCCGGCACTCCCATTTGGTAAAGCTTATATAATAAGCCGTTGTGCCAGACTTTGTCGAAAGCTTTCGCTATGTCGAAGAAAAGTACTCCCGTCATAGAACCACGCTGGAAGCCAGCGCTCAAGTGTTCTACGATGCGGTGTACCTGTTGGATGCACGAGTGTCCGGTCCTGAAGCCGAACTGTTCGTTGGGAATGAGACTCTTCGCTTCGGCATAATCCTTGAGTCGCTTATAAATAAGTCTCTCGTAGATTTTGCCGAGTGCATTCAGGAGACTGATAGGCCGGTAGCTCGACGGCTCGGCCTTTGGTTTGCCTGGTTTGGCAATGCCGATCACAGTGGCCTCTTTCCAGACTTGTGGGAATATATTGTTGCTCAAGGCGCCATTGAAGATGGCTACCAAGAGAATAATGAGCTGACCAGGGAGGAGTTTGAACACCTTATTGGTGATGCCATCGGAGCCAGGTGCTTTCCGAGGCTGAAGCCTTTTAATGATGTCTTGCACTTCCTCGACTGAGACGGGAGGCAGAGGATCATCAGGGTCTTCAACAGGGGGGAGGGCGAATTTACTTTCGACGAATGCGTCCACCTTCTCCAGGTGTCGCTTGTCTACTGGCTGCAAACTAGGGGAGCACTGGGATTCCAGGCTGTCGGCCAGGCATTCTGCCTTTTCAGAGTCGTCAAAAGCGACGCTCTTGTCGGGTCGGGTGAGAGGAGGCATAGAAGCCTCTTCTGTGGAGCGCAACTTCCGTTGCAACTGCCAGAAGGCTAAGTGGGTGGGCTCGAGTTCGCTAAGCGTCTTGTCCCATTGATTTGAACGAAACTCACTGGTGCGGTCCTTTACAGCACGCTGTAAATTACGCATGTGAGCCTTGTTCGCATCGCAAGGAAATCTGCTGTAGGCACGGATGGCCGCGTTCTTCTCGGTTATCAAATCACGTACGTCATCGGGTAGTTTCCAGCGACGATCGCTCGTCTCCGGGACTTCCCGTGAACAATCCGTCAATACGGAAAGTCAAATACTTACCTATATTACCTTACCTTACCTTACCTTAGGTATACAGCCATGAGGGAGTATAAAAAAAAACGACGTTTTGATACAAAAAACTATCGATTATTTAGATTTTAGAACATTAGTTGAGTAATTAAATAACATGTAGCGAGATTGAATGAAATTCCTGTTTAAATAACATTTTAAGACAATTTTTCAATTGCGTGTAAACTCCTTGCTTGAACTTACATGACCTGTGTGCTGTCATGCTGTGCTGTAAATTAAAAAAAAAATTACGCCCTAGGGTTTTATATGGGGCATTACAGCCAAGTTAACCTGTATGTTATGACACTGTTTACGTGCAAGTGTGATAAAAAGTACTCGTTTGTATTCAAATACCTAACCGTATTTTTTCTACCACATATTTTTCTGTAGCAGCCACGGCCGGGATTTCTGGGGAGCTCGGACGATGGAAACCGGCTCGGCTCCTGTTTTTATTACATGAGATTTAAACATAAAGTGTGGATGTCCTATAGTAACGATTCTGCTTAATCGTACGAGGAGTACAGGTGTTATGGTATGCTAAGTCCATACAATTCTGTTAAAAAAAGTTAAAAAGTTGGCTGCCCCTAAAGATGCATAAACGTTTCAGGATCTATAAAATACAGATATAAAGG
This sequence comes from Cerastis leucographa, assembly GCA_963082945.1. Lineage (NCBI taxonomy): Eukaryota > Metazoa > Arthropoda > Insecta > Lepidoptera > Noctuidae > Cerastis > Cerastis leucographa. Next base: position 19,784,671 of record OY720363.1, read on the forward strand.
TATACGTTTCTATACTACGTATTGGGAAACTATTGACGTTGCAGTCGAAGTTCAGTCTTCCTCAAATATTGGAAACTTTTGACCTATTGGCCGCGATTGAAAATAAGCTTTTCGTGGAAAAAATCGTCGCGTGCAGAAAATGTTTTAAAGTATTTTTCCGTCGCTGTACCATTAGTTACCATGCTTAAAAATCTTTATTCAAACCAGTTTAAAATACCTTTGAAATTAACATTAATAGCCAAAATCTTGGACTATAGTGATTAAAGCCAGAACAGTGTTACAAAATAATATTAACCAAATTGTTTGAGAAGTAATTTAAACTTAATTTCGTTGTAGGTGTTCTCATTGTGTAATGTTCATGACCTGGTTACAAGTGTACTGTCACATTCGGAACAAGAGCGAGTTCCCGAGGACGCATCCTGTACACGACTCACTTCCGAACCGCCGTGACGTCACTCACTGTTGAAATGTTTTAAACACAATCCCTAGTTTGTTCGCTAAGTGCTCTCCGCTTTATTGTTATTTAAATTCAATAACAACTTTCTTACCGCAACTGTCAGTGGGCGAAACATTCAATTTTGATGAACTCATCGATTAGAAGCCACGTAAACTCAAAGTTAAACGAAAAATTAACAAGTACAAGGTTCATTAACGTCTGTCTTTTGTAAAGTTCATTGGAGTTTAGTAAGAAGTGGAAAATTTGTGAAACTCTCGCCGACGTCGAGCTCGCCTGCTTCGACAACTGCTTTGATTGTTTTGCGATAAATCGGAAGGAATTTCGGTGACTAACTCAGCTAATTTTCCTTCCGAAGTTAAAGCGTAAATTGTAATGGAAATGACGCCCGCTGTTTCATACATCTTAATTTAAATTCAGAAAGTTGACGTGTAATCATGGAGATCGCTGCCGAATTATTTACTATTTTCCTTTACGTTGAGCTGGCTTTGTACCCTCTAGCCCAGTAAGTCAGCGATGATTGACAGATTTATACCCGTTTTAGACCTTCGTGCCTGTTATCGCGTGTTCCTTGTTTTAATCCTTCTGGCGTGAATGAAAAGGAAAACCAATCGACAGAAAAGGACAACATGCAAACACAAAAAATACCGCCATAAAACAAAGGATGATTGAAACGAATCAGAAAAGATTGCATGTAGAGAGGACAGAGAATGTGGCCCTAAAATATATCGCGGAGGGTCGCAGGGAAAGTTGTCAAATCTGGAAATACAAAAGCGCGGGTTATAAAAAGTTAACTCGACGACACTCGAGTTCATATGGAGAAAGTTAGTGGAGCACTTTAGCAAATGTGCCGATTTCGACACCCCAGCTCCGCGCTACCGAAATAACAAAAAAGTTTTTGACTTATTGGCGCATGAGGGTCCCGCCGGCGTAAACATGGCGGATGTTTTTTAGGCAGCATTTAGGCCAACTAGTTTATAAGTTACAGACGGTTACGGAATGAAATCAGGCCGAGCGTGAACTAGTTGTTTGCGCACAGGAGCATACACTAACATACTCATAAGTTTGGGGAGACTTATTGAAAATCAGCCAATTGTTCCACATCACCGGCTTTATGGTCATCTGTCCAGACTTCAGGGACACTCTAAACACACTGTGCGAGAGAAAAGATAAAATCATTTACTAACTATGTAGTTTGATCCTTCGAAACAACGAATGTGCTTTATTTAGCTCGCAATGAAAATAATGTGTGTCGTGCGTTGTTTCATAGCTAACTGTTTCATCGAATTTCATTTCACATAAATTGTTGCTCATATTATCATTTCATAGAATAATCAATACGAAGAATACTTACTTTGAAGAAATTGAAATCGTCGATATTTGTTTCAAGTAAAGTTCAACCTAGCATATAAAAATAAAATAAAATAAGCCTTTATTGCTGTTACATTTTAACTTTACATTTACGAAAATAAAGGTAAGAATCCATATTAACTTAAACTAAAACATATTCTCGGCATTCGATTTATCTCTCATCTTAACAGCTTGTCTTTCGACAAAGGCCTCCTCTAAGGATTTCCACTTGTTTCTGTCCTTTGCTGTACGTAACCATTCTGGACCACTTTCTTCAAATCCTCTTCCCATCGCTTTGGCTGTCTTCCTCTACTTCTTCTGCTTTCTCTAGGGTACCATTCCGTTATCAATCTGGTCCATTTCTCTTTCTTTTCTCTCAAAATATGTCCTGTCCAACGTCATTTCAATTTTCTGCATACTGATTGAACTTTACCAAACTTAGTCTTTCCTTTGATCAAAGGAGACTAGCATAAATAAAACAAATCAAATATTCTTTATCCACTATATTATTTTTTTCATATAAAACTTATTACCTGCAACATTTTATACAGTGACAGTTTCATTCCAGATTCATTCCTTTTAAAAATGCATACCCTCATCTAAAATTACAACACCGCGTTCACAAAACTAATGCGGGTAAATTCTTCAGGAAAACAATCTAATATTCTCACTATTAGTGTATATGCCTGTTGCATGTGGCATGCAGCTTGCAAGCAGGCATGCAACATGCAGCGTGCAAGCAAGCAAGCAGCATGCAACATGAAGCGTGCAAGCGTGGTTTCTATCACGGCTCCGGCGCTGCAGGGCTCCAGCGGTCCCACGCGAACTTATCGTCGCAGATGGTATTAACGCTAACCAGAAACCACCTGGTCTTCAGCTAGCGGGTCGCCTTGCCCCTCCGCGGCTCCGCGGGTGTAATTACATTCTAGGGGTAGTTCAGACAAAGACTACGTGAATCGGTTTTACAGCGATTCGTTTCTGTCACAAAATTTTGTTGCACAACATATTGACTTTTAAAGAAAATGTTTTAATTTGTTGAAATAAAAAATTAATAAAAAAAAATTCGTTGAAATAAAATACCATGGAAACATACATCGAACAAACAGTATTCGTTAAAAATTAATTCTACTATTTGATAAGTTTGTTAAATAAAAAAATGTGATGATAAAATACATTGAATTGTGTTTCAATCAAGTAAATACTAGTTGAAACAAAAATATTCGAAATAAAAATACAAGGACTAAATATTATGTGAAATATTTTTAGGGAAACGAAATTCTGTGATATTTCTTCGAAACAAGGTGACTCCGAAAATAATACAATTAAATCATCACTGAATCACACATTGTATTTACTACAATAATAGGGGTGCGGACTGGGTAAAGAAAGCGACATTCTATTTTGTCCGTCAGACAGGTAATACAAAAATATTAGACACGCATTTTTTGTTTTATCAAAATATCAAAAAATTACTTAGTTAAAACTCATTAAAGTTGGAGAGTGGGGGCTCACTACGTCACAAGTAGGTATAAAACTTACCTACATGTGACGTCATGCGCCATTTCAACTCAATATATCTCCGTAATTTTATGACCACGTGAAAAAAGAAAATATACGTGTCCAATACTTTTCAATAAACTACTCGACGGACAAAGAAAAAAAAAATGTGATCATCCCCTATTGTGTACTGAACGGGCCCATATTAATTAGTCTGAAATTGTACAAATCTTCTAGTTGACTTAAGATACAGCCGTAGAGAACATAAACGAGCCGCAAGTGGGACTGATCGCGTAGTGTTGAGCCAACCCACAATCGTTTTGTATCGATTTACGTAAACGAGCTATTCAGCCAGCAGCACAATACTCGAGTGAGCCGACCTCTATTTACTAAGGAGCCGCATTATCAATCCTATTACCTTCGACTTGAATGAACTCCTGAGGCGGTTCTATTACCCTTTTGTAGTCGCCGTCATCCCATAATTCTTGAACTTCAAACAACGTCTCAGTTTCCGCATACTTGTTAATTAACGAACTAATTGAAACATTTTTAACAACGCCCAGTTTAACTTGATTAAGCTCTGAAAATTCCTCATGGAGCGAACTTTGAGATCCATTGTCCTATCTGCAAAGTTCCGGTCTGTATAGAAGAATCAACTGCCCAAGCTCCTATACTATATAGGATGAATTGTCTGATATTATACAAGTTTCTAACTCCTTAATCGCTATTACTGCAAGTCTTTCTGCTGAAGAATTCAAAGAAGCCGTTTCTGTTTCTGATTGTGGCTTTTGTAAATGTTTCAATAATTTAAAGTCTTCTTGGGAATTCGGCCCAGATTTGGCGTGGAGAATATTCAGGAATCTTGCCAAAATGTTGAAAATATTGCAAGATAACGCTAAGTTACTGGAAATTATCGCCTTGGATATAGCTGTGGAGTATAATAGTGCTCCAGTATTCGTTGTTAGAGGCAGTTAATCTGCAACCAATCACTTGTATTGCGTAGTAAGGGAGGCGCGCGGATGGCCTTGTTTTATTAGCATCGTTAAATAACTTTGTTCTGATAGCTCGTATCAAACCTATCGTAAAACGTCCACTTGTGGAGAATGTTTCAGTTAACTGGTGAATAAGCGATATATGAATCTGCATTAAACTCCGAACAAGCTTTTAGTGCATCTTTGAATAAATAGGTTTTTTTATCAGCACCAGCAGCCTGTATTTTGTAATATCACTTCTTTATTTTGTACTTTTCAAACATACATCTGGCCCGGTAGTCACTTTTGCCTGTTCACACAAAAGTCAAAAATATTGTTGTACGCCATAATGTTTGCTTACTAAAAGTTCCTAATTAAAAGCTCAGAGCTCAGCGCTGAGCTTTTAATTAGGGACTTTTCACGCATCACTTTTGAATGTCAATGCATTATGTGTCAAGCCACACTGCATTCCAGTCTATTGACCTGACGTAATGCCTTTCTGACTTATCCTTTATCGTCCTTTAAGTCAAGTAATTTACAACCATCTTCAAGTTAGCTCACTATTTATCCTCAAATCAAGTAAAACAATCCCCAGACGCAGACACAGTGTCGTATCTAATTAGAATCGCACAGCCGCTCCGACATCTTCCCGTATTTAGCTAAAATGGCTATTTAACAATTCGCCGGCGCCTGCGATCATCAATCATGCGAGCTATTACCGCTGGAAGGCCATAACTCACGGAGAGCCAATCGTTTAGCCGTGGTAGGAGTACTGCAAGGGAGCGGTAGGGGTACTGCAAGGGCCGGTGTGATTCATGCGACGTTGAACATAATTTAGTGGACGAAAATATAGTCCAGTTTGCTAGTTTTACGTGAAGAATGTTGTTTAGTTTTCTTTGGGTTTGTATTTGGATATTGTGATGGCACTTTGTGAAGTCATAGTCAGACTTGGCAGATGTATAGGATGTGTACTCATTTTGACGACGAGAACATGAAATGTTTTGTGATATAATTTGAGGAGGAGGAAAACGAAGACTGAGACTTCAAAGAAAAGATTTCAACTAAAAAATATACAATTTTAAACGTAATTACAATGTTGCAGATATTTTCAGGCACTCGATTGACGTTAATACTACCCAATTTGAGAAAACATCAAAACTGAAAAACTTATTACGCAAATTCCCAATAAACATCTAAAAACATCTTCGATGAATTCCTCATAGTTCCCATCAATCAATCCACATACAAAACTTGAACCGGCACAATCGTGAGGCGAGTGCCAACAAGCGCGCGAGCCTGTCGCAACACGTTAGCGACGCGCCCCCTGGCGGCTGCGCCTGACAACCATTGTTCAGTGACGGTCGACGGGGATCCCATCTCATTTGAGTCGAGTGTGCTGCCACTGATCTGCGCTGAATTATCTTTTCAATTATGAGCTTGATCTGTATGGCTGATAGTTTTGTTTGGTTTTCTGTTGTGTTTTGTAAGGAAATACGTGCTTAGCTCTAAGTATGTGTGTGTTTCGCTGAAGAGAATGCGAGTTTACAACTCCCTTGTAATAATGTGTGTATGTACGGGGTAGTAAGATGAAACCACACAAACCAGAGGCTGTCAAATACTTAAGCGAATGTCCTAATGCCCGCTTGCACGTTAAAGTCCTCATCGCGTATGGTGATTTGTGGTGCAAGCGACCTTAAACAATGAAACCCCTAAGATTTGTTACCAATATAAAATTAACTAATTAAACAAAATGTCAAACATAAATGAAAAACTAGTTAAACCTAATTTTCTCTCGTTCCAAAACTCATCCGGGCTTACCCCCGGATACCTAATAACAAAACCTAGTAATTTGTTCCTGCCAAATGATAGCTGAACAAACTTTGAAACAACAAAGTTAAATAAAAAGGCTGCTTAATATCGTAGGGTATATCGCTTTTGCATACGCGTGCTTCAAAGAGCGCGCAAATTGAGTACGAGAACGGAAATTAAAGTAACAGGACTTTGTGAATGAAGTTGACGTGACGAGGAGCAGCGAGTACTGGACGCGGTATCGGAGATTCACTTTTTTAACTATGCGTAACATCATACATCCTTGATTTAGAGCAGTTTTATAGAAAAGTTAAATACACGCTCAAATTTAAGGCGGATGCGGATAACCTGCCGACAATTGCCCATCGTAGTGTTCTTATTGAATCAATCAGTGAAAATAATAGTGCGTCGAGTCCCTCCGCGCGGAAGAAGTGAAACTTCGTGATACTACACGCATGCGTTCGAGTTCCACGCATTCACTCTCGTTATTTTATTGAGTTTCTAAATAATATTTTGTTGTTTTCTTGTTGTAATATTATACTACATAAGTTTATTGAGGTTATTCTACTTATGAAAATTGAACGAAGGCTGGTCACACCTAAGAGTCGAATGCATGACTGTTTGCACGCCATCTTGCGTACCTAGTAGAACTACGTAGTCACAAATCTTGTAATACTGCCGTCTCTTAGTGAGTTTTAGAAAATATTGCCCCTCCATGGTAGCGTTAAACTTGTTGGAAGTCGCATAAGAAGTTTCACTTCAATAAGTAACACACACACAAGTATGAATAATTCAATGACAACAATGTTGTTATTCGTATATTGAAAACAACACCAGCTTTTGAGTACCTGGCGCTACGTTGTCCTCATGTTCATGCATTAAAATAAACATACTGTCATTTTAATATAGCAGATGCACTATCTATCTGCCACACATCTGCCCCGCTCCACCGTGTTCAACAGCGAGACGATTCCCCAACATCCTCTATTGTGCATCCTCAGGAAATTAAATTGTTCTCCATTGCTTTGGTAAAAGCATCCGGGTTACAAACACACTCAACGTTGACACAGGTCTACCTTTCATAAGATACTCGTACATTGTATTGGGGCATGTTTAGTGTCTCGTGGAGGCAGATCCAGCTGTCTGTTCCTATCCAATCCGTATCTTTATACTGATTAGATACGAGTAGACCTAGACTGAATCCCGGATAAGCGCGTAGGCTATACAAATGTTTGTATTTATTGGGGGTTCGAGGACTGTGCTTGACCTACCGCAGGTGTTCAGCGAGCCAATGGTCATTAATTATTTCTGTATCCTATTCCAAAGGTTCCGTCAAACAGTTCTAACAAATTGCGAACGCGGTATCGGACTCTGACATATTTATACTGAAGTATCCGTGTCCGGTTCAACCAAATCTTAAGAGTGTCGATTACTATCTAAATGGTGTCAGTATGAGTCTTGGCGACGAGTGTAAAATTATCAGTACCTACCTACTTACCGGCCTTCATTCCAAGTCATTTCATCTTTTTTGTTGCCGTCATGTCAAGGTTTACCTTACAAAAATCTTTCTTAAGTACCGCATAAGCTGTTAAACGAACCTCACCGACATCGTTTACTGCTCACCGCACAAAAAGCGCTCCACACTTAAGATGTTGCATCATTGGCATGCCGTCAGTTCAGCGGACATCGGATTACGTAGACGAGCGGGGAGCGACACATGCTGTCGTCAGCGAGAGGGATTGAAAGGGGTGGAATTGCGAAGGAGGGGGTGGTGACATGGTAAGGAAATGAAGAAGACTTAATGCTTCCCCAGTACTAGAATTAAGATATCTGAAGAAATCATTTTATGAATTTAATAGTTCGGTAGTACTTATCCGGCTTTCACTTTGCTTTGTTAATTTCTCCTGTATTGTGGGTGCGTTCACAAACAAAAAGATGATTTTTTTGCTCGTTTTTATAAATTATGGTACGGAATCCTCGGTGCGCGAGTCCGACTCGCACTTGCCCGGTTTTTTTGCATGGGAGCCCCCTTAAATATTTATTTTATTCTATTTTTAGTATTTGTTGTTATAGCATCAACAGAAATACATAATCTATAGAAACTTCAACTGGCTAACTATCACGGTTCATGAGATACAGCCTGGTGACAGACGGACGGACGGACGGACAGCGAAGTCTCAGTAATAGGGTCCCGTTAGACCCTTTGGGTACAGCACCCTAAAAAAAGAATATTGTTTATTTCGTTCCTATCTTTAAGAAGGCATTATTTACAAGTGAAACAGTATTAAAGCTACACGTGTAAAACATTGATTTAATTCAAAAACAAAGAACCGTTACAACCGAACTAAGACAAAGATATTTATTTATCAAATCAAAATTTTGATAACAAAAAAGTGTCATGTAGAAATGAATAAAAGTAAATGGAAAGTTATAGCACATTTTGCCCGAAGAGTTAGGCAGACGAATACCCTAATAATACGGGTTGAGAAAAAAATACTTTTTATAGAAGTGTCGAAATAGTCTGTATACTATTGCACTGAGTGGTCCATGCAATGACTTCATAAAACAAAACTTCCTCATGCCCGCATGAATTGTTGCGGTCCGGATCTTCTCCTGTTCCTTATGGCATGCGGTCCAGGATATAGTGCTCCTAAGTCAAACAGCGTCAAGGTTTAAGTTAGTACAATAAGTTAGCGGACGTCGGTATAGACGGGTTTATCTTGTCTGCCGTCTGCGCACTCCAGGGCTTAGTATTTCCATGTATGACTTGATTCTATGTGTATCTTTGTAAAGGTTGTGTTTGTAGCCAATAGCTGTTTTTGAAGTGAAACTTCTTATACGACTTCCAACCAGTTCGCGTAAAACGTTTAACGCTACCATGGAGGGGGAATAGAAAGAGACAAAGTGAGAGTAAATGCGTTGCACTCGAACGCATGCGTGTAGTATTTCGAAGTTTCACTTCTTCCGCGCGGAGGGACTCCACGAACTATTTTTTTCTTTCTGCAAAGCACATGGCACCTTCCATCTTGATATTTCAGAGGTATGTGGAGCATCGTGTAAACTTTCTCACGACCCATAGATTAGGGAAGATCCTCCGCCCAGGAGGTTGTGGCTGGTCAGCAACTGCCCCATGGTACCTGTCCTGTATACGAGTATGTTAATCGTATGGATGACTCTGTTTGTACGATGCAGGATTTTTGTGTGAAGTTGTAGGTTGTAGATAGCACAACGTCTTATGTTAGTAAAGTGATCATCTTCATTTATCTAAAAAAAAACCGGCCAAGTGCGAGTCGGACTCGCGCACGAATGGTTCCGTACCATTATTTATAAAAACGAGATTAAAAAAAACACTTTTTTGTTTGGGAGCCCCCTTAAATATTTATTTTATTCTGTTTTTAGTATTTGTTGGTATAGCGGCAACAGAAATACATAATCTGTAGAAATTTCCACTGGCTAACTATCACGGTTCATGAGATACAGCCTGGTGATAGACGGACGGACGGACGGACAGCAAAGTCTCAGTAATAGCGTTTGACCCTTTGGGTACGGAACCCTAAAAAAGTAAACATTTGCTAACGTAATGAATTACAATCATGGTGAAACATTTACGTATTCCTGTTTTCAACTAAATTTCTATATTGTTACCGTTATACATTATAATGTTCTTGTCATATCAAACCACAGTATCCCCATGGATTACAATGGTGTTATCCGATAGCATAGGTATCAATCAACTGGCTCATCGGAACTGAAGCCTTACCTTACTCGAGACGTTGCGCGTCTGTGGATTTAATTTTATGCAGGTTGAGCTCTAGAGGTGGGATACCAACAAACTACGGGAAAAAAAAAAGTTGAATCTCGATTCTGAAACTTTTTTTTTCTGTACATATTATAAGACTCGTCTTAAATATGTACAGAAAAAAATGTCATCTCTATAATAGGATAAGGGAAAGAGAATCATGATGAGAACAATTTTATGATTTCAAAAGACACACGATGTTATTCACATCGTGAGTAGTGCTCTTCAGTAATGTTATCTTACAATTAATATTATTTCTGTATAAATAAAAGTTTGTTACATGTGGTAGATAGATGACATTTGATATTTTCTCCCACTAACAGATATTCTAATCATAAAGGTAAATTACTGCTTTCGTTATTTATATTTGAATAGTATACCTATTCCCAATTCCATTTTGTAACAATGCCCTCGATCCCCAAATTGTATGTACAAAAATGTTTTAGTTATGTAAGCAATCGAGATTTTTCCCCGAGACCGTTTTCTTCGGTATATTTATCTAAGCAACTTAGTATGTTTAACCTTGTATCGCTGGACTTGATATACTTTACCGAACGACCTCTTTTATCATAACGACGTACTTTACTCTTGCCAATATTCTAATATTTGAGATTACATATTTTAATATTAACGACCTCTGCGTAGCTATTACCGAAATATTAACACACATTGAAAATATAAAAATCAACACGAGTCAGATCAAATTAAACTTAAATGACATTAATTAAACAAAGGGTCGGCACTAGTGGGATGATTTCAAAGATAATCTAACTCGCGTATCTCGAAACTACAACGACTCGCACTCCAAACGGCTACTCTGATCCTCGCACTATACATCGCTAGCTATGTACCGCCGCCGGAGTAGATGTGTCTTGTTTACTCGGAAATGGACTTTGTTAAGGATAACTTTATTAGTGGGAAGTTTAGTTTTAATGGAGGGCAGTAGTCTTGTCGTGCATGTTTTAACATCTTCGTTGTAATGTAAACTCTATTCCAGTTAACAATAAGGTCTACAATTAATTTAACGAGTTAACTCTCTGCTAGATTACTGAGCAATTTGGTCCTACACAAGTATGTGTGCGGTGATACTGCTTACCTTTAAGACGTAAGCCTTGATGATAACAATAAGTATGATATTAAGTAAATGTGGAGGTACAAAGTATCTCTTATATCTTCCGTAGTGGAAGCCGAATTTAGTGGAATGGCAAATAGAGGTCTTAACAGCGGAAATGATGGGGTAGTTATGTTTTAAGGAATTGTTAGTCAGGTATACAAGTGAATTTAAGGTAAAGTATTTAAAGACGAAGGGCGTTTTCGGAGAATAAAGACTTCTCTTTCTTTAGTTACTAAAATCGTCACCATAACATAACATCACGACTAATCCCTGAAGGGAGGACAGAGGTGTACCTAATAGAACACCCACAAATCGCCACATATGTTTAAGTCCATGTAATAGGGGCGAGCCCATTGCTATCAACCATCAAAATCGTGACCAGTTAGTACAATATAAAATGGACTCTTGAAACAAAAAGAAGACGTTTACTATTGATTTCCTTGCTAATCAAGTTTATAATGAAGCCAGAAATAGTTTTATTAACTGTGCCTTATTATAGAATGTTGATACTTGTGAATTTGGAATTCATTTTTTCATTTTGAGTGTAACTAAAGTAGTTTCAGCGGCGGGTATTCCAGCCTATTAGTTTTTAGCTGAAAGCATGTAGGAGTTTTTGTTTGTTATCTGAACATTTCGCACAAAAACATCCTAGAGACAGCGAATGAAAGCATATTTTCCAAGGCTTATAATTTTAAAATGTTCTGGAAAATTGGAATGAAAACGTGGCGAAAATGCTTTTTTATTGATATTTCCGTAAGGACTACAGTGTGAAATTAATTTTGTTTGGGGTAAAGCAATTTCCTTTTATTTTTCACTAGGAAAACGGAACAGGCTTTTATAAAATACCAGTGTATAGTTGCGAAAAATAACTTTCAGTTATGCAGTCATAACTGAAAGTTATTTTTCGCAACTTAGTTTAGGTGTTGGAATTTTATTCATCTTCCTAACTTTCAACCAATTTGATAAATATGGCGATATAGGCAATACCATGACTTGGGTTAGGACTAGGATGCTTTTATTCCGGTAGTGCGTACCCGTGAGGCAAAAGGTAGTATATTCTGTTGTGCCGACCCCAAGTAAACCAGCGGTCACAAAAACGACTACAAATATAGTTTTTATACTCCGTAGAAAACTAAATCTCTAAATCTGCAGCATGTAGTGCAGTGATACATTAGTGTGCCTCCACACTAAGTCGCGGTCATCCCCCATAATCTCATGGTGGACGAGCGCGCCTCGCCCGAAGGTTCGCGACGACGCTCCAAAGAGAGAAGTGAGTCTCAGTCGATACAGTAAAATGAAATGCCTTGTACTGTAATGTGGAATACCATGTTATATAAAAGTGGAGAAAAAATTAAGAAGATTCATTGGGTTTTTAACTCGTTGCTTCACAACGAAAGAGTGTTAAAAACATTTTTTTTTCAGCAATCTTTCATTGTTAATGATCAATCATAATTGACTCCTATAATCATAATATCAAGTTAATCACACCTGAAACATAGGGGCTAATACGCCCCTATGTTTAAATTCCGAGTAACCGATGCCTATTGCCTCCAACAGGGCGGAACTTTACACTCCGAGCTGCTACTATTTCTATAAGAATAATTTTTAAAACAAAAAGTTTTCATAACTAATTTGTATTCGTATTGAAGTTTTTAGACCGCCATTTTCATTTTTTAGGCCGCATAAAACATTATCCGAGTTTGTTCGTACTGTGGATGACGAATTATTTTGCCTTATTACAAAAATAACCTAACCGTAACGTTTAGTTTATGTTTTAAAAGTCACGCATAGTGTATTTATACTTACCTAAATCGTATACTATGAAATAATTTATAGTTATAATGATGTTAAAAAATAAATTTGCCCAAGTTTTTTTTAGGACTATAAGTTATGCTTACTCTGACCTTTAGTAAGTTATAAATTACAACTAAAATAATGATTTTATGTTCCAATCTACCTTAATAAACAAACATTTATTTTAGGCCGTGCGTATCTTGACGGAATCTAACAGTAATTTAGATTTACTTCGTTACAACAGGTCACAGAAAAGGGGTATTTATAGGAAAACGGAACGCTGCCATTCTTTTAATAAATATAAAGTCACACGCAAATGTCGCTAGCTTCAGGCAAGTGGTTTGCGACAGCACAAACGCACAAGTTCCCCTGACAGGACCGGGGCCAGTGTGTTACTCTTGTTATTGTTAAGTTTTTACTGTTATTGCAATTTATTTAAATTGTTTAGAATTGGAGATTCAGATTTATTTATTTGCTAACAATGTAGGTACAAGTTTAAGATGTTACAATAGCTGAAGGTTTCCGCTACATTCTACCTTACGGCATGCAAATTCATAGAAACTAACAGATTAGATACAATATTATTATAAATTAACAATTAACATGTTCATTCACACAATAATTATAATAAATAAACATTAGAAAAAATTAATAAAATAGTTATGTAGTGACCACATGTATTTATACATTTTATCATGTCGTTTGGACGAATTATTATATAAAACTAATTTAACTTTTAAGCACAGAAATTGCCATTAGATTTAAGCACTATAAAATAAACAGTAACATTATATAGAATCATTAATTACAACAAATAGAATCAACTAGTTAAAATTTACAGACAACTAATATTTACAAACAAACAAACGTGGACAAACTCTTTCGTATTAGTTAAAACCTTATCAGTAAGCGGCGAAGCTATGACGCGGTAGTTGTCCTGGCGCTGCACGCGCAGTGCGCATGGCTGTGGTGCAAGCGGGACGGCACGATCGTCCGTCACGCTCTCGCCTACCGCACGCGCAGCGCGCGTGCCTCGCCCCGGTCGGCCAGTGTGCTTACAACTGTTGCCACGCGAGTTAGCTAGCTTTTCTGCTTAGCCTCCCGCCGCGCTTTTTATATGTATTTCTGCTTATCTGTTTCTCGCTATCAATCTATTCTCTCTTCCATCTATCTTTCTACCACTCCTTCTGTCTTGTGGAACTCTTGTGTGTGCGTGATATATGTGATTACTTGTGTGTGGGAATAAACTTTCTTCCTTCCACTGTTATTGGGACTATTATTTTAAACCTCACACTTCACCCGCACAACCTACAGTTAATTGCACATAAACAGATCTTGTTAATAACTTATGGCATTTACAAATTATACTGTCAAGTTGTCAACATTTATTCTAATAATAGTGCAGTAAACTTAGATTTAAATATTCGAATAGGCGTCTTTAAAACTGTGCGGAATTTTATTGTAAATGATAGGCCCCATTGACATAACATTTGCATTAACTTACGCCTCCATGGGAATAGGAAGAAACCACGACAGAACACCACCTACACTACGATCCTTACACAGTTCTTTCGCATCGTCCACGTTCATAAACATGGCCATGCACGCTGCGTCGGTAGCGAATACTATACGCACCAGACTTTTCTGAAGAACCTCACGAATAAGGTACATGTATGTCCTTGTAGGCTAGGGCGTCCTGCCCCTACTTACCTATTTTCTCCTTATATATTAAAAAAATGTTAATAATTACCAACTGTACCAGGTTTCTTCTTAAACATAGATGGAACAAACCTTGAACTATTACACATAACACGTAAGTTCTACTACAACTACAGTTTTTGTAAATAATTTCAGAAAGGCAAGATTTCCCCAGAATGTTTAATCCTACGAATTGGAATTAAAACATTCTTATTGGCATGTATCTGCGACTTTTATTTAATTTAAATTATTTAGGGATCAGTAATTCAGAGCATCCACTATATTACGTATCAAGCCGCAGTCGTGTCGACGGCTCAGGTTCCGTTTGACATCGGACACGAGTCGATTGACGCGCATTCCGGTTATGAGTGGAGTTACACTGGCCGGCTCGGCTGATGAGTAGCGAGTAATTGAATACTCGCCCGGATCGAGTTCTCGTCGTTATCGATATGAGTATGGGGTGTTACGAAGTAATTATAGATAAGAGCATCACTATTTTTGATCTCTGTGATCTTTTGTGACCTTTTTGATCTTTTGTTATCCCTACTTTAATGAAAACAATCGATGACGACAATGATTACATATTATTAAAGATTTTTTTTTTCTGTTACTAAAAGATATTAGGCCCCTGGGGCTATTTAATAAACGTGAAAATCCGACAATTTTGTCAGTTTTTGATAAATAATTCGAACTGTCGTGACAAGTGCCGTTTAAAAAAGATGACTATGATGTCCAAATGTGACTGGTATACTGTCTTTTGTCAGTGTCTGTGTCACGTGTCTAACTAAAAAAAGGTTTAATATAGGTAACAATTGTCAGATTTTACCCGTCGAGTCTATAGGTAAAACAAAATATTCTCTGACTTAATTGTCATAGTAAATGACAAATTTGATAGTTTTTTTTTACATATTTGTCACAATACAATATCGAGGCATGCATACGAGAGAACATGAGGGTAATATAGAGGGTTTGTTTTTGACTTGAACTTGTTTTTGTTTGCTATTTCAAATAGACGCTAAATTAACAATTTTATGCCTTATCTTTAAAACAGAAAAAAATTAAAGCAAAAAATCCAGCGACGCCCTAAGCCGAGGTCCGTACCCCGCAGGGGGCGCCCTTAGCGAGTTGTCGCTTAGTTTAGAAGCTTTTTGCCCTGGCTGGAGGCCTTAAATTCTTGGCATCCACAGGATTGACTGGTTAAGCAGAAGCCTGCCTCAGAGGCTGAACTGCGATATGCCATACACAAAAAAAAAACAAGAAATCTCTTAGTTTATAATATGTGCGACGTCGTACAGTTTGTACCAAATATTCATCTTCACTGCTACTGCTATCCGTTGACGACGTTAACACCATTTTTCAAATAATTCGTAATGTTACTGCCGAATTGCCTTGACGTAGGGTAATGGTGCCTGTCCAAAATTTCTGACAATTCGACAAATATACTCACCTGTCATGACAATTTCGTGTTTAATAAGACAAATATGACAAGTTTATCCGGACAATTTTTTACAAATGGCCTGTCATGTCGCGTTTATTAAATAGGCCCCAGGAAAATCAATTTGTCCGGAAATCACTAAGAAGCTCGATAATGAATTACCTTTCTATTTCAAAAGTCTTTCCTTGAAAATATGAGCTGGTTTCCTGCGCAAATCGTAAGCGTTGCCAAGTGCGGGCACTAATAGACAGCGCTTGTAAAGATTCGCCATCAATACCGCGCGCGGTCGCAACTCGCAGCCAATCGCATAACTCCTCACTGACCTATTTCCTCAGTTGACTCGCGCTACTTGTCGCTAAATTCGCAACTAACTGGCTGAGATTTTCTTTGATTTTTACTATTAGAGATGAAAAGGTTGGGAATATTTTCTGCTTGAAAATAAATCTTTAAATAAAATAATAAGGTAACTGGCAATTTTATAAAAGTGAATAAAGAGCTATATACATTGTATGTGCTATGGTCATCCAAACAAATTTTCATGAAAAACATCATAAAAACACTATGTAATCGCTATGTGAATTAGAAATAGAACATTAATTTCAGGCTTGCAAACATTGCTAATTAGTATCTTTTAACAATATTGCGTATGCTACAATTTTTCTATGAGTGGATGATAGTAACCGCGGTTTCACCGGCCACTCGGCTCCTAAGGGTCGTAGCGTGATCTTTAATAGCCCATGACCTTCCTAAACAATAGGACTATCGAATGTTAAAATATTTGTTTTAAATCCGACTTCCAGAGATAAGCGCGTTCAAACAAACTCTTCAGCTACAGAATAGATGAACTGAAACATATTATTAATCAAAAATGTACTTCAGTTCATCATTAAGCTTTCAAGATAGACCTGGCAACAGCTGGGATTAATATCGACTAGCAGTTTTTTCGAGGCACCCAACGGTGAGTGGCGTTCAATCTTCTTCCACATTCGTGTGTACGTACTTACATAATAATATAGGTACCCCAGTTATTTATCCGCTAATCTGTTACAACCAACTGAACCAAGATATTTCTAGTCACGTCCTGATTAAAATCCAAAAAATCAACTGACTTCCTTCAGGAAAGCTGTTTATTTTTTTTATTAAAATATTTTTAGCTGTTTCATTTTCACCCTACGGAAATACAATCGTGACGAAAATCTTCCTGATCACAACTGGGTATCAAAAACGGCAATAACTCGATTTTCCTGTACGACTGCCTTTACGAAACGTCGAAGGAAATCTACTCGGAGACGAGGAAATACAATAATTTAACATTTGACAACCGCACTCGGCGACAATGAATGATTCAATGGGTTTTATTTATTTTAGAAAAAGCTATGAATAAGTAAATCTCCTCTCAATTTTCTCACGACATTTATAAAAACATCATAATAAACCAAAAAATCCGTCCGCTCTTTCGTCTTCTGACCTTACCCATCTCTATTTGAGATCGGTTCTTCTCCAAAAAGGTGTTTCAGGGACGTCATTGAGTCAATACCATAATTTTATATGTTTTTCCTAACCACAGTAACCTCCACGTAAGGCGGGATGACTTGTGATCAAGCATTTTCCTGGTCATGTGATCTACCGGCCTTCTCATGAAATAGATTCAAAAAAACTCATAGCTAAATAATCTACAAACCACTGTGAAGCTTTTCATTACTTACCAGGGCACCAGAAGTGATACGAGCTTTATTTGATTAAAATCCTTTGCCCTCCTTACCAGACAGGCATCTTAAGTATTATTTAAACCACAAAATAGCCCAAAGTAATCCTTACTCATGGCAAATAAGTATCAAATCAGTGTGAAACCTTGTCTTAGATACTAGGGTGCCAGAAGAGACAGGAGATCGCTCCTAATCAAATTGCTTGTCCGTCACATGTCGCAGGGAGGCGAGAGCTCAAAGGCCTCCCGAGTCCTGAGGTAAGAGGCACCGGAGGCTTGTTATTAAATGTGCCTACTTGCTTGTTTATCTATTATGAGCTTCAAGATGTTCCGCTAATCATTTGGATAAGAAATACTTTGGGAGACGTTGCACTGTCACGAACTTTATTAATTTGCAAAATGTTCTTAGTATAAACAGAAGGTTTTTTATTCATTAATAATTACAACATCTGTACCTAACCTAAGATAAGTACAGTTACGTTTTATATTGTTTTTTTTTTTGACTTTCAAATGTGCCTTTGATGTTGTAATTATTAATGAATATCTATTTTTAACCGACTTCATAAAGGAGAAGGTTCTCAATTCGATTGGTATTTTTTTATGTATACCGTTATATTTACACCGTTTACGCTGAGATTTATGATCCGATTTAAGTGATTCTTCTTTAGTTTGATGCGGAATAGTGGTCATTTGGTCCCATAAAAATTTAACCACCCGTATTCTCCAGTCATCCCGCGATCATGGCGCTTGCAACAGCGTTGAAATATCGGGAACTCAAAACAATTAATAATCATGGAAGACATCCCGTGATACTAAGTTATACAAATTGACATATTAAAATGGATAGGTTTTAATAATGAATCGCTTTTAAATCTACGTAATGACTACCTATCTATAAGTATTAGCTGTGTGTCCATACCAAACGTGAATGTTCTGGTTGTGTGTAGGATTAAAGCGCGCTTCACTGCCTAACCACAACAATTCTGCTAAACTGCGTTAGCACGCTTACCAACTATTTATAAACGAATCTATGATTATACATAACCATTCAAATAACATAAATCCTTTTAAAACCTATGGGTTAAGCAGAATATCTACCTAATTATAGCTAAGCCCGACTCGTCACTGTTCGGATTCGTCACAAAATAGGAGTCATCAATTTTGGTAGTGTCGTTGTTGGGATAATTGTGTTTACAAAACTATGCTTCTTTTTTAACTGCCAATTTACATGATTAAAAATGAATTGCATAGTTTGTTCTTTTATACTTTGGTATCGATGACGAATCGGAATTATGAAAACAAAATTATTTGAAATAGTTGTGAATCGTGAACTTTTGTTTTTCGATGACGAGTAGGAACAGTCACGAGTTGGGCATAGGCAACTCCTTAATAGTACAAGTCCCATGTTCTCGTTTATGTGATGGAATATTAAAACAATAAGCAGACAAAAACTTTTTCCAACACCAGCTTATGAAGTGAACATCAAAACATCAAATAGAACGGAAATGGTAAGATTAAAAACATATGCTACGGAACCAATAACACCTCCCTTAAATAACAGTAAACACTGTCATTAAAAATTATGTAAAGCGTAGTGTAAATATAAGTACGTACTATTATGTAACAACAAAAGCATATTAGCTTTACTCTGGTATGGCCGATCACTGTACAAGACAGATGAGCTCCAAATACTTGTGAAATTGATTCACTGCTGCAAACAGAAGCTAGCATATTACACAATAAACCGCACACACTTGTATAAAAATATAATAAAAAGGGAATATATGCTAGAGTGCGCCAGCCCGCCATTGCCGAATTCACCCGTAACTGTTGACTTGGGGGAAATATTTTTTCAGTGCTATATAAACAAAATTATCATACACTTTATTACCGCATGTATGAGTTTTGCAAGAAAACACAAGTTTATTAACATTTGGTGTGAGTTTTTTATCGTTGAGTTGGAATCGTTTTTATAACAAGTTTCCTAGTAAAAGTAAAACGCTTATAATAAGCGCCGTATGGCGAGTGGTTTAAGCGTACCCTACACACACGCTGATTAAACCAACATACGTACTTGTTCTGTCGCTCAACATATTTTATAACAGAAAAGCATAAACAATACCAAAAAGGTACTAGCGAAAATACACTACTTTGAATCTGTTGGCATTCGTTGGAAAAGATAAACTTTTGATGAGAAATGAAAACAGAGTAATGCTTGTTTAAAACGATTGTGACGATGACTCTGGTAAATCAGGTCACTTATTTATAACAGGTTTAAATTGTTTTGTTAAACTTCACTTAACGACAGTGAAATTGTTTGTATATTCCATTATTATAACTATCTATTTAGATTTTATGGACGGCAGCGGTCACACGTACGGTGCCAAGTCCAATACTTTAATATTTGGCACAATATCTCACACGACATAAAAATCGTTTTTCCTCATTAGTTCCGACATCCTATAGCCAAAGCTAACGGCCAATAATGGATGTCTTCCGGCTTATAAATATGATGATGAATGATCTTGCGCGATTTTTCTTTCAATACTTTATGGTGAGCCTACTTCTGGTTACACCCCGATTATGCTTGGACATAATAAATATATGAAAAGGTGTGGTTACCAATTTTCGGAACTATGTGGTTGTTAGTACAGGTTCACACTTATGGTAAAGCGGTTGTATTGTTTAGGTGTTTTTCTTCATTTTATTGGCCACAAGGTGAATTGTGACCATGGTGTTCTATATACTTAAATATAGTTCTCTTATCATCAATCCTACATTAAGCTGTTTGGTGTTGAACACTAGGGCCATGGGGCCTGAGTGCCCACCTTGTGTTTCGGGATATCGCCAAGCGTTTTTTCGACTCTTCACGTGACCATAGGGCTGGCCTTTTTTGACCATAATTCAGCATTGCAATCCAACCTGGCAATGCAGCCAGCGTTTTGGGTACTTTTCCTGTTGACAGCGAAACGATCGAATTTTTTGACGCCCTGTAATTTTTATATTTGTACATATTTTATTCTTATATTTCTTCTTTTCTATTTTTATTTCTTATATTTTAGATGTATTTGTAGATTGTAAATAATGTACTATATGTAATATAATAATCCTGGATATTGTTTGTGCTGACACGGTTTAAATGGAATGTTGTTTATTCTTGTCAATTTTGCAAATATTACAACTGTTAGGGTTTGTTGTATCCACTGATCAAAAATCTATTCGTATTCTTAACACAAGTATCGTGAACTTTACCTCAATTCAAAGAGTTGCTAATCATAATGTTAGAGAGTGCGAAATAGTGAAAGCTTTCGACCTCGTGCGATCTGCTTCACCTTCCAAACTCTTCAGATCTTGTTGATGTTCGTTTTGTTCAAGTTTTCTTAAACAACTCACCTGTCGCATTGCGTATATTTACTTAATTATTGTTCCTAAAGTTGGCTTTATGTGAGCAATGTGACGAGTCAAGTTTTAACTTGTTCTTGTTTCAAAATGAGAATCTTTTCAATAGACAACATTAAATTAATTTGATGTAGCGAATGAAGAGATGACACAATTCCTACAAGGAATAGGATACGAGAATAAATTACAAATTAAAAGTAATTTACTCAAATAAAACGGAGAATCAACATTTCATGAATGTCAATCCCTACTTATAGTATAAACTAGCTGTCCCGCGCAATTTCGTCTGCGTCAAATTTTCCCCGTTTTCCCAACATTTTTCATTGCTGCTCCGCTCCTATTGGTTGTAGGGTGATGATATATTTCTGATTCCTATTCCTTCTCCAAGTTAAAATCTATCTTCTTGCCAAATTTCATTAAGATCCGATCAGCCGTTTAGTCGTGAAAAGGTAACAAACATACAAACAAACAAACAGAGTGACATTCGCATTTATAATATTAGTATGGAAGTGAATGTAAGTTTGTTTGTTACGCTTTCACGCAAAAACTACTCAACCGATCATCATGAAACTGTGTACACATATTTTTGGAGGTATTAAAAGTAACATAGGCTATACATCATCACGCTACGATCAATAGGAGCGGAGCAGCAATGAAAAATGTTGCGAAAACGGGGAAAATGTGACGCAGACGAAGTTGCGCGGGACAGCTAGTATTTAATAAGGCCGTCCCCCAAAACGCTCTGCACCATTTCCTAGTGTTTTAGCTAAGAAAGAGAAGTGGTGAACCAAATGACCTGGCAATTGAATTTGCTGTATGTTAGGTTAGAAGAACCATATGAGTAGGCATAATTGCCTACAATAAAAAAAAAATCACAAATACAATAAATACAATGTGTTGGTACCAACACATGCCGCGCATTCAATAATATAATTAGTGGTCGTACCGCTAATTCGTCAAATATTTTCTTATGACCACTTCAATTTTATTACGTTTTTTTCAAATTGCCTTTCAGTTTCAGGCTATATGTGGAACAAAATATGATTTTCGGCCGTAATTCGCATGTATCTACAGAATTAAAATCATTAAAATCATCAATACAGCCTTCTAAGTTTATTTATTCCCATTGAATGACTTGTCAATGAAATAATCATGCACTTAAAGGGGTTGTATTGATGTTTTTAGTGATTTTAACTCTGTAAAACCATATTTGTTAAGGCCGCGAATAATATTTTAGTCAACATACAACCGGACGGACAGTAAAGTCTCAGTAATAGGGTCCCGTTTGACACTTTGGGTACGGTACCCTAAAAACGCAAGATTAGAATTTCTTGCTCCCCCTTAATGTAAGCACGTTAATATCATATCTCTGTACAATAAAGCATGTTGCTTTACTTTGTCACATGTATTTTTATTTCACTCTTATGCTTTTTATCACCGATAAATATCTTAATTTTAACAGCTCTGATGGAACGTCCAAAGTAAATTAATTTATGCCTGCTAATTTAAAATTAATAAAATCTGAATTTTCGTAGAGAAAGCACTCGCCAATAATAGCGTAAAATTGATACTGAGATATTGCAAATAATATTGTCACAGTAAAAATTAAAAAAAGGCTTGCATTGAGAGTTCATAATTAGGTAACACCAAAATGCTATTATTTAATTATAATTAAGGGTAAATTTTACTTAGGTGCTTTTTAAAATTACCTACTTTTATTTACTTTTTAATGTCGAAATAAACTTCATGCGTATATAGTTAAAAAAAAACAATACTGCAAAAATCCACGAAAGGAATTTCAACTAAAACCAACTCAAGCGACTTCATGACGGTCACTCGAACATCAGCCAGTTTCGTGATGGAAGTGCTAACAAATTTCCAATAAACGACCTCATGCCCACTTCTTAGTGCCCAGTTCCCTCTGCCCACTGTTCCCTGCCCGCTGCCCGTTGGCCGTCGAATTTCAACTTTTCAGCACTTTTAAATCCAATTTTGCGAGTAGGAATTTATGGAGTTACCTGTCGGTTGGCGCTTCCATTTTATTCCGAGCTATTGTTCTGTGACCGATTCGATTTCATAGAGGGCTGTATTGCCACCTCTTGGCAACTGTCTCCGCCACTGAGTGGTGTTCTGTGTTTGATTTATGAGACGCAAAAGAAAAGTTTATTAATGAAATTATTGTGGAATAAAGAGTTCTGGCCATGAGGCTCGTTTTTTTTTTTTCATAAATAAAAACTGTTATCCTCGATTACACACCAAACTCTTATTAATAAAAACGGATTTAAATTATAAAATGTTACTTAATAGTTAATCTCAGAAAATGTACGGTTGTACCTAACGGTTTGGTACACTGGTTGTAACTTAATTCGCGTTCGCAATTAGCGGATTTATGTGAATTTAAAAAAGCTTTGGCATTACTATAGCCCCGTCCAGCCATAGTGAAATTTGTATCTAAGTAGACGAAACATTTAAATCAAAATCCAAGATTAAATAAAATAAAAACGTACTAACATCGGTCACAAACTTGTCATAAACCAGCTCAGATTAGCCGAATGCTAGTTTATTCCAATATGTGCCATTGAAATATAGCTTTTATCCTACTAATGCAGTATGAAAGCAAATCGCAGGTTACAAACGAGCGGCTCGAAGTGGAACTAACAATAACACCGGATTACGAGTGCACTCCACCGCTGCACCCCCTCTTCACTACACGCGCCACCTTACTATAATGTATGAATTTATTTAATTAATGTTCCTCAAGAAGTATTTCAGAGCTTTAGTATTTTGTTGCGAGATTTATTCGAATCACGGTATATGGGTTAAGAAAATGTAGTGGTTTTATAGCTTGGTACATGGTTGCAATTTAAATGTATAATGTGACGCTTGAAATATTGCTCTACTTGGGAAAGTTTATATTTTTATAAACCAAATAATTGAAAGACACAAATGGTTTAAGTAGGTGTTGTAAATAATTAGCTTTTAAAAGCTTATTTTATAATACGTTAACAGGGATAAAAAACTCATGTAAGTGTAGAACTTAAAGTACATTGAAATAAATTGTGCTTTCATGTATTTTTGTTAGAGATTAGAGTCGATCGAAGGTTAAGCTATGGTTGTTGAGGTGGCCATCTGTTAATGAGGCAAAGTCCTATACCAGCCTTACCTAAGTGTTTTGTATTACTGGCATGTTGAAGTAAGATAGGAAATACTAGACGTATTTCGCTGCGTTCGGTAAGAAGGAAGAACACCAACATTTGCATTGTTGAGAAAAGGCCAAGCAAAGGATTTTAATATTTTCGATAGCCAAAGAAAAGCAAAGTTTAATTTTGTAAGCTTATTACTTCCGTTGTGAAAAAAAAAACAATTTCAGTTTCTCCCAAGTATTGAACAGTTATATCCTTAAATAACAACAAGTTAATCGAAATAAAATCAATACAGTGAGGTATTTATAAGCTGAACGCAATTCTATGTCCGTTTATATGTGGAGTGCTGAATTTAAATCGGAAGAGCAGAGTAAACGATTCGATGATCGATTCAACGACTTGATTTGTGCGGTCCCATTCGATTCTGTTACGATTACGCAAACACTCCGATTTTTCACGACGATTTCAGGAAAAACATGAATGCCTTAACGGGTTCTGATTCATTTCGAATGTAAAAGAATTCATTTATTTTGATCTAGCTTACCACGGCTTCAACCGCGTGATTGTGGGAAATTATTCCAAGGGATGAAAAATATCCTCTATCTCTAATCACGTCATAGTCTACCCGTGAATCAAGTTTGATTGAAATCCGTCCAAGACCAAAGACGTTAAAACGTGACAAACAAACACAGTAACTTTTGCATTTATTGATGGAAAAAGTCAAGTGGGTAGGATCTAATGTTCGGAACTACTGATCTGATCCCAAAAATTCTTGCACTTATAAGAAGCTACATTATCAGTGCTATTAAAAAAAATTAAGCGTCTAAGCGTTCTCGTTATAATTTCTAGCAACCCGCTACCCATGATAAGGATAGAAATGATTGAACAAGATTGGCGGAAAACAAGTAAAATAACACAGGAGAAATTCTGAAGGAAGAAATTCCGTGTATTTTTTGTTGTTGTAAATGAATAGTTAGTACATACACCGATCATATCTATAAATGTATGATAAGTCTAATATAAACAGGTATGGTGTATGTGTGAGCTAACTCTACTCTTACATAACAGCGACAATCAGACAGGTTATGTTGTTAAGTTACAAATTCGAGACAATATTAATGACGACTCTTGTGGGCATTAGCATTAGCGACTACAGTAAATAACATGAGGACATTATGTAAGTCCCACACACGTCTGTTATTTACCGATTCGCAGAAACCAACGCGGGTCCTAATGGACTAATTTGCATTAAAACATCTCGTTACTGACAGCACCAACAATATGATAATGATGTTACTTCATTAACAATTACAAGCTCACACCACGCGTTACAATAAGATAAACATATCTCATCTCCTCTCATGTGTAAACAGGTTTAACTAGCAAAACTTTCTTGCTAACTGATTTTCGATATTATAACTGGGCTGACCACTAATTCGATTCGGTCCGACTAGGACCGGCGTGGGCCGGGCCGGGCCGCAGTGGACTGGTGGGCCTTAATTAATGTCTAGAGGTCAACTCGCTGCTCTTTGATGTTTAACAGTCTCGTTAGTTATATTGTGGATAACGTTACTGCAGAACAGTGAAGTCATTAACGGTTAGTCTGGATGTGGATACCTCCACATCCAAAATAACCGCTATTCTGCTGCTGAGGTACTTGGTTAGTTTTGCTTACTATTCTGTAAATCTGAATGGCAGCCTAGTACTTCCCATTTATAGGTGGCTAGTTCTAACAAGTTTGTTCCTGCGATGTTGTTAGAAATAATGAGTATACTGGCCCGTATAGGCCCGTGGCGCCAAGCTAAATTTTATTTTCATTTTAATTACGAAAAAAAAAAACACTTCAAGCCTTTTACTCGTGTTTTGAAGCTTAGTTGTTTACTAAAGACCGTTAAGATGATTATTTCGTTGTTATAAGGATTATAAAGATCTTATCCATAGCAGCCTTGTTGATGGCGTTATTGAAAGATAAAATGGTGAGGCGATAGTAATTTAAATCTTGTTATTTATTACTCGTCCACTTCCTGTAGATCCCTTATCTCGATCGGCTGAAGTTTATAAAGCTACTAGCTGTACCCAGCATGCGTTGCAATGCACTTTTTACTACCCACCTACCCTATCCGACCTACCTACCCTATCCTACCTACCCTACCCGACGCTACCTACCTACCTACTCTACCCTACCCTACCTACCTACTCTACCCTACCCTACCCTACCCTTACTACCTACCTACCCTACCTACCTACCCTACCCTACCCTACCTACCTACCCTACCCTACCTACCTACCCTACCCTACCTACCTACCCTACCCACCTACCTACCCTACCCTACCTACCTACCCTACCTACCTACCTACCCTACCCTACCTACCTACCCTACCCTACCTACCTACCCTACCTAACCTACCCTACCTACCTACCCTACCCTACCTACCTACCCTACCCTACCTACCTACCCTATCCTACCTACCTACCCTACCCTACCCTACCGTATCCTATGTCCTTCTCCTGGCTCTAAACTACCTCCCTGCCAATTTTCAGCTAAATCGGTTCAGCCGTTCTTGAGTTATAAGTGAAGTAACTAACACGACTTTCTTTTATATATATAGATTCAATAAGGTTGGCCACTTGACCGCTCAATTGAGACTTTTTAATTTTTTCCTCTCCATAAACATAGCCGGAGGGCGGGAGGGCGGAAGGGCGGGAGGGCGAGGCCGCTGGAGGCCATAACTCATAAAGGCATGCTCGGCTCAATAAATTAGCCGAGGGCCGCTCGATAGAATATCGACAGGGCCACGTGACCACACTGCAGTATGCCTTCTCGACCAACTGATCTATATCCTGCTGACAAGGGGCTCAATAATTTATTGTGGAGGAAAAGGTATTTTAAAGTTAAAATGCTGATAAATTTTGGTATAGGAGTTGTTAGTTTTTTCTAAATATGGTAGTTATGGTAGTAGATTTGATTGGAATATAAGTCTTATTTTCAATATTATTATTATTCATTCAGTAACAATCTGAATCTTCATTGTGTGTGAATATAATCTGCATGATGTTTCATGCAGATTATATTCACACACAATGAAGATTGTTTGTTTAGAGATTTATTGTTTTGTATATCCATTACTGTTGTAATGGATATACAAAACAATAAATTATAATACATGAAATTCAATTAGTTTAGATTATAAGAAATTAAATAAAAAATAAAATAAATTATAAGAATGTTAAATGCACACATAATTTAAAATAATAATGTCAATAAATGAATAGCAATTTAAAACGAAAACAATAACACACAACGATAATAAAAGTTGAAAACAAATTAAAACACCTTAGTCAAAAAATTACATGTCAGTTTTAGGCATATTACAATTCGTCTATTGAGTAGATACATTTTTCCAACAGAAATGCCTTGAGCCTTGCCTTGAATGAGCCCGTGTACAGAATGCTTTTTAACTCAAGCGGTATTTTATAAGATCAGGTTATAAAGATTTTTTAATAAGATCAGAATAAAAAGATTTTTTGAGTATATTTGCAAAGACCTCAAAATAGTTTTACTAACACCAACAGAACATTTCGCTAACAACTTCCAAAAAGGTAATGCGAAAAGAAACTCAAGTCTTTTGATCTCATTTTTCAGTTAAGTTTTAAGTAATTACAAAACAAACTACGATAACAATCTCGTTTCATTTCTTAAAGAAACGACAAAAGCACTACTAACGAACAAAAAAGATACGCTAAGCATAAAGAAAGATGTTCTTATAAATTCGCTGCGGGGATAATTAAAAGCGTCTCAAAAGAAGGTCGGGGCTCACGAATACTAGCGATAGTTTCAATGGTTCGTTTTCAATGGGTGCGTGTCATTTTTCATAGTGTCGGTGGTGATAAATCAGTGCGCACACGGCCGCCATATTTCATAGCTGGACAGTTCTCAAGCGATCCAATAAATTGCGGCGGGTAGTGCGGGCGGCGTGATTGCTGCTCGCCTGAATCTAAGCCGTCATGGACACCAGCCACCAGCCACGAGCTACCCAGCCACGAGCCGTCGAGCCATGCCGAGACACGCCTTCACCGCGCCGTCAGATGACTTCATTATATTCCATTTAGTTTAATTTTATGTAGATTTCATCAGCACTGATACCAAAACTATTTCTATGATCTGATTTATCACCTTGAATTAGATTAATTAGCCCGTATACTGAGAAATTTTCATCACGGTCAATTAAAGAATGTCAAGTCTAGGATGAGAAAACTTTGTTAGTTGTGTATTTAACCGTACTGTAACTTTTACACATTTATTTTCTGTGACCATTTTGTCTTATTACTCAAGTAGCAAAAGAATCACTTGGATAGTTCATCATCTCTTCAGATTTAGCTAAATGTACCCGAAAGTACTCGTTGTGGCCTAGGATAAGACCCGTGTGTCCGATAAATTACGCTAGACTTGCGTCTTATCGTACAGAGGATAAAAATCTTACCGGAGCCATTTGCTTTATTTGTTTCTATACCTTCGAGGAGTAATCTTTAGAAACTCCTTCGATAGTAAGTGTTTACGAAAAAATATTTTGTGTAATCGGTTGGTGAAAACACATATTACTTTCTTGTATGCATAAGTTTTTGAAAAATCCTACACTTACATCGTACTACATAATTATATCTATCTACTTACGCACTCTTAATTTTGAACCAGCCTTTAAATAACATTCCGTTATAGTTTCCGATAAACGAAACTAAACATCGAAACCTATTATTTTGCCCTCGGCACCCACATACAAGAAAGATCAATTAAACCAATCCTGTCGTCCCTTTCCTCCTATGCGCGCTCCCGATATATCCCACAATTCGTCTCTCAATACATCGCTGCTCTATTGCCTCACAGTCCCCGCATTCCTCAGCTCCATAGCGGTTCATATTTATTTCATACTGACTTTGCTCACTGTTTCACATTATTTACTACCTCACCCTCGGTTTTTTGTCATAAATTCGATTATATTCTTGTTTAATAAAAATCAAACATGTCTCATATAGTGCTTAAACGTAGTAACTCACGAGTCTACATTATAGAATTATTCTTTTATCGTCTATACTGAAATAAATATTGACCAGTACAACGGTTCGCACACAATCGCATCGCACTCAACAAATAAAACCAGTTTTGCATCACAATATTCGGCGGGTATTGTTTAAATTCTATTCTCACTCCAGATATTGACCTCCACGTAGCGAATTGTAAAATCTGAGCTAAGATAAATTACTTTTTTTCCAAATCAGCTCCGTTCCGCTCCCGGTTAGATTTCACAATAGATACTTTATCTTGGGCATTGGCTCATTTATATAAAACGTCAAATAATCTCTCGCAGTTACAGAATGCCTACTCGTATTGAAAAGGGTCCTTGCCGAGCTGCCTGAGATACGCTTGTTTATGATGAGAGGGCCCGACGTGGACCGCGATCGGCTTCGATATAGCTCACCGGACTGTAAACGTGCACATACACTTCGACTCGGCGGTCGGTACAAAATGAAATGCGAGAGAACGAAGTTCTGCTTTACAACTAGACTCATCCTTATAAGGGTTCTTGAAATTAGTTGTCGAAATTCTCGCCGCAAAGTTTTGGATCCGAATCGTTGTGCGGCCGTCGTTCTGTTCGCCACTTCAAAGGAGTTCGGTTTTATCCTTTTCTTTATTTCAATATATTCGTCAGTTTCTAGCTGAGATGAAAGATAGAATTAAGGTAGCCTTTGTTGTGCTCACTTTTCCGAGAATCCATAGAAATCAGCTCCGAGCTGCGAACATGTTGCTCTTTACTTATTGATCCTTTGTCTTTGAGCGTCGCTCGAATATTGATGTATGAGATCCTTATAGCCCAACAACGGGATCGAGAGTGTTTTGTTTCTCTTTAAGATAAGATAAAAGATTCGATTGTTAATTGTTACCGGCGTTGTCACAATCGTGTTTATGTTGATCACATTCGCTCTCGACTCGCAAAACAATTTATTTTGTGTCAGTGATGTGAGCTGTTTGTTTGACATTATTCGAGAAAGATTGATGTGTGTGTGTCTTCTTATGATGTATTC
This sequence comes from Cerastis leucographa, assembly GCA_963082945.1. Taxonomy (NCBI): domain Eukaryota; kingdom Metazoa; phylum Arthropoda; class Insecta; order Lepidoptera; family Noctuidae; genus Cerastis; species Cerastis leucographa. The sequence goes on from OY720363.1 coordinate 19,814,918, forward strand.
TCATCGCTTTCCATTGGAAATGGAAGAACGATTGAGTGTGTGTCTGGAGTTTGTGCAGTATTTGAGCTTTCTTCCTTATTTCCGTTTCATCATGTTTTCTTATAAGTTGTTTATTTTTCGTTAAGACTGTTCGTACCCATTAAAACATGCCTGCATGATTTAACCCGTCTTTATAAGTCTAAAGTTGCGGCAAACCGAGCAAACATTGGCATTTGTCAACCAGAACGGTAAAAGAGTCAACCTTATTATTTTATTTAATAACTAACCGTCAGATATTGCTTACCTATTAGAATAAATTATAATATACAATATCAGTCCCTGTAAACGACTTTCAACCAAATTAGAATTACCTTCGATACTTAATTTACATCAAATTCATAAATTCATCAAGCAGATGATGACGACTTAATTTACATCAAATGACAAGGGCAATTAATTAATTTCAGCGTTGCACTACTAATGAGGTAAGTCTCGCTTAAGATCATAACACCTTAACGCAGTTACCGCGGTAACGCATCATAGCATATTATTGCATCATGGCATATTATTTAACTCTCAATCCGCTTTGGCAAATCCCTTGTGAAGCGTCCCTGTTAGCACACAGTGTAAGCTGATATTCAGTAATGAACAGTTATCGAATGAGCAGCATAACGTAAGCTCAACGTAATAATACTATTCAGCTAGTTCCCACAATGCCCAAATATTTTACGTATCGATACTACCAAAGTATGAAGCCCATTCAATAAATAATGCTCCGGAATCGTTCACAGCGTCCTTGTCTGGCCTATTAAACGAGCATAATAAACCCACAAACGCATAAAGACCCTTATCTGCTCCGTCAATCTCATCAAGGGCCTCACGAATGAGTATGTCAATGTTTTCCGTACCCTTTCATATGATATTTTTCCTCGCAATAATATGAACTGAAATGACCCATCCACCAATCATGTGCTGTATAAACAAAGCGTGGTTCTCGAAGCGTCGATCCCGCACACAAACGGTATTTAATATTAATACTGAATATTGTATCGGTGCTTCGGTGCTCCGGTGCTCCGGATCCCGGAGTGACAACTTTTTGTTTTGTTGACTTATTCCTCTTCGCGCGCGGTGACAGATTGCTCCGCGTAACGCCCGAAATTGCTTTTTGTTTCTTTAATAATACTTATGACAAGTATATTTCAAGAGATTTTGATGAATTGACGCTGATTGTGCACTTCAGAGAGAGGTACTAGACAATGATTGCTTAAAATTGACTTGAATGAAGACGTTGCAGACAAAGCCGGGGTAGCTCGGTAGGTATAATTAGTAACGTAACAAGTGCGCTCGGAAGAGCTCCGGACCCTGATTTTGTACAAATTGAAAAAATAAGGAATCAGTACCGTTGACCTCGCAATTTGAAAATCTTTTTAAAGCAATGTCATTTTAACGAAGGTCCCTTAAGTATTGTCGCAAAAAAGAATATTAAATTACAAGCTATTTTCCAAAATGGAGATAATGAACCGAAGAAATACGAATCTCTTTGTTCGCAAAGTGATCCTTACTTAATTAATTCCTTGGGGAATATGAAAAAAAAGTTTGTTAAGTTCGGAAGCAAATAACGTTGGCTGCGCTCAAGGGACACTCGACTCTACTTATAATTTGTTCCAAGTTTTCTGTTCATATAATTTCCTCAGTGACTGGCGCCTTTTCAATTGAACACAATACTCTAAAAACAATTTCAAGATCCTCGCGGAGTCTCACAAACCCAAGCGGGAGAATTTGGACATAAGACTTGACCTATTTACTTTACTGAGACTGATGCCAGTTGCGCAACGGTTCATTAAACGTTGATCACATGAACGTCTGTCATCTGTTACTGACGACATGTTTGTATTTATTTCCTTTCAACCGTCGCGCGATCCTTTTTCAGAAATAGCCAGAAGTTTGTTTATTGATAATAAACATTTGTTCGGTCCAATGGCCCAGTAAGTTTGCTCTATCAATCATCCGCAATGTATCGTAAACTTACTTACTGAGAAAGTACTTACCTATTCTGTGAAGTTCCGTTACAGAGGAAAAATATCACGCCACTTCACTTGTATTGTTACCAGATTTTTACTTTCTATTATAACTTTACCACTTTGTTACTTTTACCTGCACTATTTTGTTTGTTTTAATCAATTAACGGTCTTCAAAATTTTTCGTTTCAACTTTTTCTCTTAAATCTTTGTTATGTAAACACAAATCACTTGAACTTTGACTTACAGTAGATCCGTCACTGAGCACTGGCCTCACAGTGGTACACGTGGTAATGCTTATTAATTAGACACGCGGCGATAACACGCCGACATCGCGGTACAGATTGATGGCGCCCAACGTGGGACCAAGCCGAGTGAGGCACAGCGCAGACGTGCGTGCGCTCCGCCGACCGGCTAGACACTGCCGGGTGCGCACGCCTGAGCCCGGCCATCCCCCCTCCCTGCGCGCGCCCACACCCCCTTACACACCCCGCTGCAATTCGGAACACAAAAAAATCACATCAGAAAAGAAACCTTTCTCTGTCAGTGAGCTTCAATGGTCGTTCTCTCACCCCTCAGGAGTTAAGTGCTGCTCGTTCAGTTATTAGTTATCTTACTTTTATCGGCCTCTAATGACTCCTTTGCAATAATTTATGATGAACGCGTGCAAGGCTGTTCATTTATTTTTAGATATAAATGCTTATGTTGATTCTGTTCCAAACTTGAGCGCAATGAAAAATTTGCTTTTTCGCCACGTTTCAGTACACTCGCACATCAAACGAAGCGGGCTCAAAGCGTTTTTGCTTATTTTCATACATTATTTCTCCTCCCTCCGTTCATGAAACTTATTACCATGTAGGTAATCTTTTTTTTACGTACTTCGTTATTTGCGATCCAAACAAAAATAATAAAGTTATCTTAGTATTCAGGACCAAATTCAAAGATCCCGAAGTTTTCTCAAAATATCTAAACGCCTTTCTGGACGAACTCTGAACAAGTGTCTTCTGTGAGTTGTCGAATATTCAACCGGTGTGCGTAGAGGGTGTGTGGGTGTGCAGTTTTGGTGCTCGAACCTCTAACGAAAGTCGTGCGACAAGACGCTCAGGCGCTCAGTCGCTCAGTTAGAAGTTGTGCGTCGCACTCAATTCGGGCACTCGCGGGACATCGCCGCTCAACTATTGTGTGAAGTGAGCTAGTGATGCGATGTGCCTTTATGACTATTGTACTATACTAGGACTTTCAAAATATAGGTATAACATTGTCTTTTTTTTTTTTTGTCATCAAATGACTTCTCCCGCTCTGGGCGGAGCGGGAGGGAGTGTCAGACTTGACTGACTAAAACCCACCCATGTTCCTTCTTAGCCCTATGTGTTCCAGGGCCGCGGTATCTCTTTCAAACAACCCGCAGCCCAGGTATAACACTGTCTTGATTAACGTTTTTAGATTTTCAAAAGGACTGTTTCATTGTTTATTGGGCAGTTTCAAATTAAGTCCCAATGCCCCTGCCCTACCCCTGCTATTCCCTCTAGCTTGACAGTCGAAATTGATATCCACAACAATCATGTTGTCGGCATAGTGTATAATGGTAGCCTCTAGAATCCGCGTTTTCTGCGCAATCACATTACTTTTCCAAGTGTGTCTGAAAACATAATAATTTGTCCACCCTTTTCCTAGCTATTGGTTTGAGTCAGTTGCAGCTGATAAGACTGGACAGAATTTCGGGATTCTGAATATCCAACTGTCAACGATATTTGAATAACAGCCGCGACCATCTTTACATGCTTTCCGAAGCAGAGAGGTGGTTCTTGAGCTCCTCAATGTTTCAGGAAGACTTGATATCGTATAATACTAACCATAATTACCATAATTGATAATTTTAATAAGAGATTACATAAACAGCCACCAGCATCAGCTATAATAATTATTATCACAATGTTAGCTCAAGGTCAAAGGTTATCTAGGTCAATATTGTAAGAACTTTTCGAGTCGATCTATATTTAAACAATAATTTGGAAAGCAGACTGCAATATTTTGACTTAATTGATTGATTGGGGTACCTATCCGACTATTTGTTCTGACCTTCGCAATTACTTACAAATCTCTAGAATTTATCAATCTGATTGTTATTTGAATTATTGATAGCATTTATTAATTGAATTTTATATTACTATATTTCGTTAATATTATGAGTTTTTAACTAAACTAAATGGAAAAGACTTAGAAATAATCAAATTATAACATTACATTATCACGCCTGAATATCTCTAAAGGGTTTGGCAGAGGTCTACCTTTAGTCACACACACATTTCACCAGTTATTATATAAAACGGAGGGTGTAATGTGTCATTATAATAAGACAGGAGTGATCTGTGTAAAACATGGATCTCATTGGCGAACAATTAAATAGATAACCCAACGTGAACTTACAAACCAAATGTTTCATTGTATAGTGAACAAAATAGCCAGAACAGCGGGTGTAGCGAGCCGATAGCCCGATAACATAATCCTATGATATGGCCAATATCAGCCATGCATCTATACGAATAGGTACGGTGTAGCGCAGCTCAGCCGCGCCGCAGGGGATTCTCATCCGCTAGGAAAAGAGCATCACAATTCGTATTCTAAATAGTAATGGATCGCTGCATATGAATGCTTTATTATCGTTTGTTCTTCTTGGTTTAAAATAAGTTATTGGTATAGTTACAATACAAGATAATTCTACATAATAAAGATATTAAGTTCACTATCGACTGTTTCGTTGATCTAGTGGGCCTGGGTTTGATTCCCAGGACGGGAGAGATGTCATTGGGTTTCTCCGCCAGGGTTTTGGATCCCTGGCTCGCCCGCATACATGAAGGACAAAGTGGATGTACTATTAAGTACATCTCGCCCCCCCCCTGCCTAACCCTCCGGATATTACCGGCATGTTGTAGCGATGGTTTATAGGTTAGAACAGGATGCTGGGTGTCCATAATGCCCATCCTATGGCCATAATCTTTTACTATTCTTGTACATCTACATAAATACGTAAAAGAATTTAAATAGGTTTTGGGACCCCAACAGGTTCATTGACTTAGTGGGAAAAACCTCTTAAATCTTTCTCCACAACATTCACCGCAATCCCATAACTGGGGGTGGCGATCCACATAATTATCCGCCGGATAGTTTTATTACTTTGATCTTGAAACAAAAAAATAATTTAAGAGATTATTACTGCGCGGGCCGTTAAAGCCGACTAAGAAAAGAATGGGCTACTACTAATAATTTATTGAATCAAGCGTTACTTTGTGGAGAACCGTTTTCAAAATAATGGTATAGGGGAGCCGTGAGCCGGCCGTCTCGCTCTCCCCGATTAACAAATCAAACAAGTGACTCTCGAACACTCGCGATCGGAAACATCGAAAAATCCATTCCCCCGACATTCTTAGAACTTTGTTGATGCAGGACGGATAAATATTTAATATCCCCTTAATCTGTGAGAGCTACGGAAGCATTCGATAAATCTGGGAGGTATTAGTATATTGTGCATTTTGACCTTCCTCACTGGGCAATTATAGCGCTACTGCTAAGTAAACCCTAGACTAGATTCCTAGATGTCCGAACAAACTATTATTGGGTTTTTCGATCAGAGCTGCTAGATGACTGCCTGGATTTGTGCCCAGTTGTAGGCAATAGGCTCGCCCCTTGTTACATGGAACTTGAACCTAATTCCTGAAATTATGATGCAGACACACCTCTGCCTAACTCCGGGGAAATACAAGTGTAATAGTGTGATATGTTATGTGTAAAATGTTGTATTTTATTATGCGTATAATCGGAAAGCACGGCGATATAGTTATTAATAAGTAATGGGGATTGGCGTTCGGGAAATGTAATATGCAATGTGGAATAATAATATAATTATGATAATCCAGTGCATACGGTGTAACATATTTTGGTATTATTTAATCTCTGTTTCAAATTAATTGTATATGCTTCCTTGTTCACATAATGTGCAGTTATAGAAAGATAACTTATATTTGTACAAAGATTTAATATTCCGTTCTCTAAGAGATAAGATAAGATAAGAGAAATTTATTTGTCTACCGACTGCTGTGTATAAGCTTCTTTCAACAACCGATCTTTCGTCTTCATTTTCTCTTAGTTGCCTTTCGTTTGCTCTAGCTGTGAGATTCCACACTACACCTGCCGAGTTATAGTCTCCACTCCAAATATTACCAGTCCCCCTCCCCCCCTCCCGTCCTGCTACTTCAGCTCTGTAAGCTACATAGATTGAAACTGCGGTGAACGCTAACATAGTTCCGTGTTAAAAATTTCTTGAAAGTAATGTTAAAAGTAAAATGTCACATTTTTGTAACAAAAGGAGTTGTCTTTCTAACAAAAATGTGTAAATGAAAAATGAGTGAAATGTAATTATTTAAAGGTATATGGTTTTAAAGAAACATAAACGGGGAAATTCTATTTTCTCACCTTTATGGATAACTTCAAACGTTTCCATATATTTGTTAATTTACTGGAATTCTTTGAAAGTACTCACAGAAAATATATATGCCATCAAAAACATATCATGTAGAAAAACGCCAAGTCTAACAAAGCAGTTCTTCTGTAAAAAGTTTTGAGATCTAATGTAATTTCTGTAATAAATAGAATGACTTATCAATCGCACGGCAATAATACAATAATAATCCACTATTTTAAATAGTCATAATTTTTAATTGAAAAGCGCTAGTGGTCCTAAATATTTTGTTGTTTGTAGATTCTATTTCCGTTTGCGATTGCCAAGTCATCCTATTTGATCCTATTTATTATAGAAATTACATTAGATCTCACACCTTTTTAAGTAGAAGAACTGCTTTGCTGGACGTTTTTCTACATGTTATGTATTTGATGCGATCTCATTTCTTTTTAACCGACTTCAAAAAGGAGGAGGTTCTCAGATCGTTTTTTTTTTTAATGTATGTACACCGATCACGGTGAGATATATGATCCGATTTACGTGATTCTTCTTTAGTTTGATGCGGAATAGTTGCCATTTGGTCCCATAAAAATTTAACATACTTTGGCCCAAAAGTTCAAATTATGAACATTTTTTGTTAATATTATCATGTTATAAGTTATACACTTTTCACTATGTACCCCTAGGTAGTACGTGTAAAATGTACAACTTATAACTTTTTTCGAAGGAATCTTTGTACTCCAACAAGTTATAATACCCTGGTACTTAACTTCGACTCAGATAGGCAATAAAGTCAAACATCTCAGTTTGTACTGATACTCCACCCAACTTTATCTGCTATCTCAACGGAACAAGCGGGAGCGAGAGAAGGACTACGATTAATTAGATTTCTGCCACTTCAAAGAAGAAAAAGAAGAAATTCATATTATATCTTCTTGGATTGCCACCCAGAGTGAGGAAATAAAAAAAAAAGTCTAATAGTTGTGTCAATTTCGTTTCGTAGTGTCAGTACGAAAAATTTTGAAACCGTAAAGTGACTTTGTAATTGCATATCATTTATATAGGATAACAAAGTTTCTTATGCAGTTTTAATTTCTAAAAAACTGAACTGAAATTGCAGTATGCTTGAATTTTTTCTCGCTTTGTAGGCTAGACAGTAGTTGCGTACAAAACCTGAAGATTGTATGACTGTTATAAGTACCTTAGAATTATGGTGATCGGTGAGTGAGTCAGTGACAAAATTAAAGAACTTTGACTTAAAATAGTTCCTTAACTCCGAGTTCGAATTGAACGAAATTCAGAAATATGTCTTACTATAACAAACCCTCTTAGGCACTGCTAAAATTCAAGCTTCTAGCTTTATCAACAACAAAGTTATAGAATGGATTCGAGAAAAGGGTAGTACGGTTGTGCCTTTTTTTTACTAGACTTGGCGGGGGCACTGCCGTGCCTCCAAATACTTAGACCTGTACACAAGGAATCTTCAGATCCATAAAAATGCGTGTAAGCAATATCAAAATTGATTCGGGGAATACAGTACAATGCGAGTCATAAATAAATAAACGCTTAAAATTCATGGGCTCCTAGTAACGCTCGTAATGTGCTGCCATTACATACACACAAATCACATGCACACACATAAATATACACAGATAAATATCTGTAGATCATACAATTATTTGTTCGTTTTGAGAATGTATACCAAGATAAATAAATATATGAGGAAAATTGACAAAACAAAATTAAACAAAGATGTACTACTACATTGCGTCCCTACATTTATCACGCACACCTCACAAACCCAATTATCATAAATAATCATTGCACGTCCCACTCATGACCAAAGATAGGATAACATAAAACTAATAGAGTACTTAAAACCTGCGACAATACTCTGATATCGATAGATTCATTGGAAAATAACCGCCCACTATGAAAGCTATGTTGTATCGTAGCGTTCTCGTAACCAGCTACGGCGTAGTCCGTAGCGCTACGCCGTAGCTGATATAAATGTTCAAACGGGAAGCTACAAAAGAGTTCGCTGCACCAACACGCGATTTCAAAGAAAACCTTCAGAACACTAATATTTCAGAGCGAGAGCCGCGCCACCTCACTTATCTTCGATTCTTGCTTTTTCTATAGTGACAGTACCGTACACCAAAATAGACTCTATTTTCTTGTTAACTTAAGTCCAATATATTTTGTTGGCAACATTGTTTGATTCCGATGCTTATTCAGACGATTAAAACTGAACTTTATTGCTGAGTGTTTAGCGTAACATTTTGTGTGTTGTGCAAATGGTATCAATTTCTCACCTACACAATTCGGTATCGGCTCTTTTCACACGCCTTTGTTCCTAATGTTCATTACGTATTCTCTCTACTGATATCGAGGTTAGATATAAATTTTATAGGTTTTATTGTGGGGTCGTGTCTATTGTGCGAAGGGATTTGTTTTTCGGCTCCGTCGCGTTAAGTACAGAGGCTCAACAGAATGAATACTTTATACTGTGTTTACGTTTTCGCGAGCGATTTGAGCGAAGGCTTAGACGAGTCGAATTGATTTGCACGACTCACTGACAACCGCTTTGTTGTTGCGGAGGCAAGCTGCGAGTACTTTGACAAATTTCATTTGGATTGTCATACAATATTTACTGTTCGAAATGGTGAGCAAATAATTCGATGAGCACGAAAAAATGGGAGAATGATATTCTAAAATTTTGTTTTTGTTTTGGAATGGGAACAATGAAATACTTCTACATTGAAAACATAAAACAAGAATTTGTCCGCGGCTTCGTCCGTTCGAAGTTCGAGAAAAGAAGAAGTTAAATAACAATATGAAAGGCATAAATACAAATAAAGAACAGGCGGCAGCAAGAACTAATATCAATAAAATCCACCTAATTTCAATGAGCACAGTTGTGCTAATAAATAGCAATAAACACTGTTATCTATTAACATAACCCGGCTACTAATTATAGCCATAAGCCCTTTGAACCGCACGCAACACTTCCCCAGGAACAAACACCCCATTACCATTTTATTGGGACACCCTTTTTATGTGATGTGTATCTTATGGGAAACAGAAAATGTAAACATTGCAGCATTGTTAGAAAGATTGACTGATAAACAAACAGTCACGCCTTCTTCCCATGGGGGTAGACAGGAACTATAGAAAACAGCATCCTTACATACTCTTTTTGCTTCATCCACATTCATACATTTATGGTCACACAAGCGCGCTGGTTACGAGTATTACTCACATGACCTTTATGAAGAAACCAAGAAGTTTTTTTTCAAATATATTTATTCGAAAGTATTGCAAAAAGTGTGCATTTAAGTGCAGTCGTAATTTCTCATACAATGGTATAATTAGTACTTATAAGTAAACTATAACTAAAACATATTCAAAAGTTGCAAGTAATGATAGTTCAATTCAGATGTTTGGTAGCGACCTGTGCGAGCGAGAATGGCTAAGGTCAGACTATTTCTTTCCATGGCGTCTCCTCCTGGTGTTTCCACTCACATCTGCTTTCCTAATACCCTTTGTTAAACGCCTTGATTGACAATTTGTTTTTGATAAACATGACTAAAACATTTTGTAAAGTTTTGGGCCTAGAAACAACAAACAACAAAACTTCTTTGAAAATTGATAAGTCGCTACTTAAAATATCAGCTCTCCTCTATTTCGCTCAGTGTGCCTAATTTAGATTAATCGCCTCGTATTTTATCGAGCAGGAAATAGTATGTTACCGAAATGTTTTATGGTCTTACTTTGGCACTATCTACCTACGGTAGCTGGTCAGAAAACCATTTTTTTTTTTCTAGATAAGACCCAGCCAATAATAAAATGTATTTATTTTAGACTTTTTTAGCTCTACACTTGACAAATCCTTTTCAAGCAAAGAAAAATCGCCTTAATGTACATTTTCCATTAAATAGTCTCGTTCAAAGTACAGGCCACTTTCCTATTAAACGGTTATACACTATTATTGTTTGCGTCGGCATGACTTAGCACAGTCGGGCTTCACAATCCATACTTATGGAAGTTGTCACTCTGTTTGTTTGTATGTTTGTTTGTTACCTTTTCACGACTAAACGGCTGATCAGATCTTAATGAAATTTGGCAAGAAGATATATTTCAACCTGGGGAAGGACATATTCTATATATCATCACACTACGACCAATAGGAGCGGAGCACCAATGAAAAATGTTGCGAAAACGGGGAAAATGTGACGCAGACGAAGTTGCGCGGGACAGCTAGTTATTACTACGTAATTATTAGAATATAATTACGTAGTAATACATACGTTTGGAACAAAGCTTCTTGTCTTAGTTCGTATGATACTGAGTCGACCCGAACATAATAATTTCAGCAATGGTAAACAAATGCCGAACGAAGTTTGCCAGATGACATAAACCGAATGGAATCGGAATAAGTGTAGTAATTATTTTAAGTCAGCTTTATTGACCATCAAATACTGTCGAATCGATTGTGTCGGCTCAAAAAAGCTTATCCTTCCATTACGGCTGTAACTACACACCTTAAAAGATAAATTTAAGCTCAACTGATTCCTTAAGCCAGTTTCTTGGATAATTTCACAGCTATTCGTAGTTGTGGCGTCTGTATTCATGTGAAGTGGACCTTAAAGCCGAGACAAACCTAAGCTGTATTTGATTTAGGTAGTTGTAGCGGGCAAACTGATGTGTAGTTCTGTTAGTTGCGGTGAAAGGAAACAAAAGCGTCCCGAGCTAACGTGTAATATCGACTGACGAGGACGGATCATGCGCAGCCTCTTACATACTAACAAGTTCCATTTAGCGACGGGTGTAGGATCGTTGTCAATTCTTCTTGGTCCCCGATCAAAACTGTAACTATACACTTTAATGCGTGTAACTTCATGTATGTCATTCTTTTTGGCCACGAGATACATGTGTTGCCACTGCTGAAAAATAAATAAAATAAGTTGAAAATGTGAACCGCGCGTGTGTTACTTGACGCAACTCGCGTCACACGTCGCAGCGCCGGAGGGCGTGAACGGGGCCTATAATAAGTAAGATGACTATTGTTTGTCAAAAACACTCGCAAGGATGAGGCGTTCTGGATAATTATGTTATATATAGATGCATATTTTTGACAAAAAACTAAAAGCATTTATTTCAATAAGACCATTAGAGGCACTTTTGAAAGTCAAAAAACAAAAAGAAACTCGAACTACAGTCAAAATCAAAATCAAAATATTTTTATTTCACATAGGCCTACATGGGCACTTGTAAAACGTCGACAAAAAGCTCGGTTCGGGTTGGTCGTTTCCTATGGAGAAGAACCGGCAAGGAACTCCAAGGTTACTCTTTTAAAATCATTTGGCTTTACAATTTTTCTATGTTATAGCGTTGGCACTTAAGTATTAGTGGACATCGTAGGCCCGACAATAAGTCGTTGCTTACTACAAAACGTAGAACAAGATAAAAAGTTACCAAGGATCTAGGAATCTATAAGGCCTACAATGTCCACACATTTACAAACAATCGGTAAATAAGAAAATGAGTCTATACAAGCAAAAAAAAAAAAAAGAAGATATTGCAAAAAGACTAGATTAAACAAGTGACACAAATGTTGTCATCCGTGCTGTAACTATTCTAAACAAAATGGTGTAATGATTAAGAAAATATTGTAAAACATCTGATTAAAAAATAAAATGGAAAAAAGTAAATAAAAATAAAAAAGTAAATAAAATAAAACATAAAAATTAAAAAATATAAGATTGAGAATAGTTAGAGACATCCACACATTTGTGCCGTTTTATGAGCCACCAGGGAAGCCGCATGTGCGTAGGGGCTCAGGCCAAACTTCTTTATCTTCAACATAGTCCTTAATTTTGTAATATGCTTTTTTAATTACGACACGTTTGATATAATTTTTAAACTTTCCATCGGTCAGTTCTGTAACTGACTTTGGCAACTTATCATAAAAGCGTATACTGTTAATAAGAAATGACTTGCTAGTTTTAGTTAACCTAAATTTGGGTATTACAATTTCGTGTTTACTGCGTGTATTTATATTATGAAAGTCGCTTCTAATTTTGAAACAAAAACTTCAGTCGCAGTCACAAGGCATAATAACTTGTGTTGCCCATTCTAAAGCGTGGATCTCTATAGAGAATAATGGGCAAGAAACTCCGTAGACGCTCTTTTAAATCAAAATTGAGTATATCTATGATCGATATTAATAATATCGATGTACAGTTGGAAAAATAATAAAAGTTGTAGTTCTCATTGACAGTATTAAGGTGTGAAATAAATGAATAATTATATAAATTGTCTACTTTGCAATTCAAAATACCTCTTAGAAGCAACCTAGATTGGTAGTAGGTTTCGTTAATGTTGATAGAAGAAATACGTTGCGTTCGAATTATCAATAGGTATGATAATACGAGAGATAAATTGTAGTGTATTTATTTTTGTAATGATATACAAAGTAATTTTTTTTTTAATATCAGCTAATATAAAATCTAAAAACGGTCTGGGTCAGATTTCCTTCTTACCTAGCCCAAGCTAGATAATAAACAATGGACATTATATGAGCACAACTTCCTAATGTGCGACGACCATGGATGCAGCTGCAACAATATTCAGTGATTATGTCGCGGTTATCAAAAACGAAAGAATAGTACGTTTTTTAATGGACGTGTCTCGAGTGGATTCGGCATCTTATCAGCGTTTGTTCTACCTCACTTTTTTTATTGAATCTAATACCTGCTTGGTGTTTACATACTTCAATTGAAAAGACCAGTTCCTCTTATGTGTTCACTGCAGTATGATTTTGCTATTTTGAAATGGTATGTGCCAATAGCAAACACAACCAGCTGATCGTAATTCATACGTGGGAAATCAACAAGTTCGAGGAGTGTTGCAAAAAAAAAAGGTGTTACGATGTAGTGTACTCTTACCTGTTATTTTTGTAGAAGCGATCAAGTGAACCTTTGGTCACCCAATTGAACAAAACAGCGCAATACAAAAATGACCGTTCAATCCAGCCATCCGTAAGGCAGCGATGAAAGCGCGGCGAACGCGCATCACACAGTAAGCAAGTGGCAGCGCAGTGACCACTGCAGCGCAAAGCGGACGCATCTAGTGTAGAGATTCGTAGCCTAGCGCTGAAATCTCGGTAAGCACACGCAAGCTGGCGGATGGACGCAGTCGTTATTAAAAATATTTTGAATGTTTTTCACTGATAACTTTAGTAGTAATCCATCGAATTTAATCAACTAAACGTCAGTGTACACTCCTTGTTTCCGGTCACATGATTAAGCCTCAGTAGGTTATCGTAAGTTGTAACCATTTTTATACCTACGGAGTAAACAAACGTGATGTTGCTTTGTTAACGTTTCGCGACTACTCTTCGCGACTCTATCTATCAAAATACATTATGAAGTGTGCATAGAGTCTTATTTCGAGAGCAAAAATGTACTTTCTTCAAAAGTTCGTCTCTTCAGTAAATTCTTTTTTACAGACTATCTATAATCCGTATAACGACTCAGTATAATCGGTGCGTCGTCGTCGCGACCGTTACGTCTCATCGACGCAGTTAGCTTTATCGTCACGCGTGGCCCATTGAAAGTAAATTGTTCACTTAGTTTATTTTACGAACTCGCGTCTGATACGATCTCAGAACGACGACTGTATGTGCAGACGTTAGTACTAAGACTTGTTTATTAACATTCCTGTTATGTTGTGCTTAAGAAGTTACCGCTGTTGCGGGGAACCTCCCATGACCACGACCACACTGTCAAGATTGAACGACTAAGGAGATTGTACTTATCAAGGTGAGCTACGTGCGTTTTTTATAATATGATTTTTTCAGTCGAGGCATAGTCCAGAGTACGAAGCCATTTTGTTAGCAATGTTACATTTGGTTGGTGTTAGTTGCAAAATTAGCCACATGCAACCAAAATTAAGGAAATCTTGTAGTGAAAGGTTGTAAATAGACCTTTGACGAAGACGAAAGGCAGACCGGGGAACGTTCTAGATACGGAGATATAGGAGGTCAAAGTTTTTTTTTTTCAAATACTAGTTTTTAAGGTTATAAATTTACTTGCAATAGCTCCAGGAACCGTTTACTATTCAATGTATCCATAAGCACAATGTTTTGAGTGCGTTACATTGAGTTTTTCAGCAATCATTTTTAAGTAGCACAGCACAGCAACCTAGCCTTTATAATAATAATCATTTATTTTATGCAAGCCTAGTTTTTTTATCACATTTAGGTCCTACCCTGATTTTGTGTGCCGACGGAACTGTTAGAATAAATACCACATTGAATTAATGCAAGCATAGTCGTTTAGTGAATACCCTCGTATTCACTAAAAAGATGATTTTAGCGGCACTAACATCTTCTTCAGGATTCTGCTCTCCTTCTACCTTCTGTTCAAATTGAAAATTATAATAAAATTAAGAGATTCTGCTTTACGCCGTGACTGTCAAAAATATGAAAATGGTCAGCGGGTCCAGTCGACCAAAGACTCGACATGTCACTATTATTCTATCGTTGAACCACTTACTATAATATCCTTGTTTACTGTGTCTACGAACTTCAACATAACAATTCAAACTTCCAAACAGGAAGTCATGAAACTGAAAATTTACAACACTTCATAATCGAAGTTGAAACTAAAACAGTATATTTTGGGAGCGATCCAATATCAAGTAACAACATAAAATTTACTGTCTATCTCCTATCTTAAGAGACAACTTCGAGAGGCAAGTTTAGGCTTAGTTAAACTTCTAAATGGACTTTGGTGTGCCAGTGTGCCACTGACATAGTACTTTGCATCCGATGGTACGAAATCCGAAGTCCAAAATTGTGAATAGGAGTTTCTATTCGACTCGTGCGGTTATGTGAACTAGAAATGGTTTCATTCAATTATTTTTAATTGTCTCTGGTCGAGTTGCGTCGTTCGTTTTAACGGGTTTTTTGTTACGGCATTGAATAGATAGACGTTGGATGATTGTGAATGATCGGTAACGCTTTTATGACTTGTTTTAGTTTTACTACGGTCATAATATAAATTGGATTCCTCGTAAATTTGCAACAGGAACTTTGTAGAATACAACATAAATAAAAATGATGGTTACACAAATTATGCAATCTAGGTAATCGTTAGCATCTTAATAGAGAGATATTTGATTTGGGATAAAATATGAGGCCTTAAAAAATTAGATTAGCTTACGAAAAAAACATTTACGGGCCAAGGGAGTCAAATATAACCCACAAAAATGACAAAAAAACTTATTGAAATGAATGATTTGTTTTTGACATAATCACCACCCGGATTTTATCAGTCCTTTGTTACAGTAGAATCCTACAGCTAATATTAATAATAACTTATATTTCTGAGAGGGATTTCTCAGTCAACGTGCAAAAAGATTACAAGGAGGATTCTCTGTTTGAAGTCTTGTTCTCCCGGTTGTACTAAAATAATAAAAATAAGATCAACTTGAATCTAAGAAGTTGTTCGGGAGCGCTCTGACGTAGAATGTACATTATTTTCCCAGCATTTTGAAACAAAGAAACTTATCTTTTTCATAATACACGCGGAGCGCTTTCTTTCTACCTTCCTTTTCAGCTAATTTCCGTAGTCGGCTAATTATTATGAGGAGTATGATAAAGATGACGACCCTGTACTCTGTACGTAGTGCAGAACTAAAAGGCTTCAGATTTATGTTTTCAAGCTTTTCTTCTGAAAATTACCTGGTTTTATAATTAGTAAGCCTTGTAAGATACGTGACCATAATGGTAGGTTATGCTTAAATCTTCTTAGCGCCAAGCATTGTGGAAGCCTGCCCTCCGACACAGACTTTACCGCGCTGTCATATAAGGCACATTGGTTAACAAGTAGTATGTTGGTAGGTAGTTTCAAAATTCCACACGTGAAAATGATAGTAAATAATTCATCCTCTAAAAATAGCTGAAATGATTTATAAGACGTACAATATTCTCATTAATTACTTTTAAGTCACATTTAGTAAGTAAGCCGTGGGTTCGAACCCAGGCATGCGTATTACTTTTTGTAATTTATTTCATCACCGCTGCCCTCTAAAACGGTGAAGGAAAACATCGTGAAGAAACCGGCATGTCCTAGAACTAAAAATTCTAAGACATGTGACATCTACCAACCCGCACTGGGCCCGCGTGGTGGATTACTGCCCACTCTCTCATAGAGAAGAGGCCTGTGTCCCAGCAGTGGGAACATTATAGGCTGATGATGAAGTCACACTTTATATTTCAGCGCCCATACACATTCTCTTTTGAGGGTCGTACGAAGGTCACTGACACTGCTATTAACGTGCCCACCGCTACTTATCAAAATTTTACAATCGACCCGAAAAGAATACCTAAGTAGACTCTGTTTGTACCTATACTATTCTACACTAGTCGTAGGTATAACTGTCAAGAAATAGTCACAATTTACTGGTTTAGTTACCATAACTTCCTTTCTCCACATGTCAAATACAAAATTTCAGTAGGTCAGTAACTTAGTAGTCGCTCGAGTTAGTACATGTGAATGTAATGTTAGTTCTTGGGTACGGTCAGCAGCAAAAGTCGCTTTATATAACCAAAATTATAAGACGTCTTAGTTTTAGAACGATCCATATTAACAGACTGGAGTAAAAGACATAACAATATTTTCATCAATGGTTACACAAATTTGCAAAACAATATAACATCAGATCACACTGACCAGAACAAAACTTGGTGTAATATTTATACGAGTCTCGAGCAAAAATACCTTAAACTTATACAAAGTTCAAAGCGATTTTCCCTTAAAACGACGATTACTTGTTACTTAAATAATATATGTGGATTTTATTTTGCAATAGTGTCGTTCCGAAAGTACATACTTTGTTCATAACACCATATTTCAATCAATACTTTAGGAGAAAATTATATTTGAATTTTGCGTGGTCATGACTGTACAAGGTAAGTCCAGACAAAGCTAGAAGTGCTAACGGGGCCAGGTGAGGGGGGATCGAAACTCGATACTTGGTCGTCTTGGACAGCGGGCCAAACGAAAAGAGATTAGGTCATTTGGTTTTGCAATTTTAATTGCGTTTATTTCTGTCATCTGTTTTTATGTTTCGTGGTGAGAGAGATTTGACGGAAAGATTTCATTGTGGATCTGGTCAAGTATACCATTTAAAGAAAGATAAAGCTTTTAACATTTTTTAACTTGTAAGTGTTCCTTTATCTATATATATAAAAGAAAGTCGTGTTAGTTACTTCACTTATAACTCAAGAACGGCTGAACCGATTTAGCTGAAAATTGGCAGGGAGGTAGTTTAGAGCCAGGAGAAGGACATAGGATACGGTAGGGTAGGGTAGGTAGGTAGGGTAGGGTAGGTAGGTAGGGTAGGGTAGGTAGGTACGGTAGGGTAGGTAGGTAGGGTAGGGTAGGTAGGTAGGGTAGGGTAGGTAGGTAGGTAGGGTAGGTAGGTAGGGTAGGGTAGGTAGGTAGGTAGGGTAGGGTAGGTAGGTAGGGTAGGGTAGGTAGGTAGGGTAGGGTAGGTAGGTAGGGTAGGGTAGGTAGGTAGGGTAGGGTAGGGTAGGTAGGTAGGTAGGGTAGGGTAGGTAGTAAGGGTAGGGTAGGGTAGGGTAGAGTAGGTAGGTAGGGTAGGGTAGAGTAGGTAGGTAGGTAGCGTAGGGTAGGGTAGGTAGGATAGGGTAGGTAGGTCGGATAGGGTAGGTGGGTAGTAAAAAGTGCATTGCAACGCATGCTGGGTACAGCTAGTTTATTATAAAGGAAGACTTATAAGTTAGGCTTAGAAGGAGATGGCGGGATGAGTTGGACTCGTTCTCTAAGGATTGGCTTACAATCGAGTTAGATTGCAAAAAGTGGAAGGAGGGAAGGGAGGCCTTTGCCCTGCAGTGGGACAATATAGGCTTATCATAATAATAATAATTATAAGTTACTAGCTGTGACCCGCGACTTTGTACGTGTTAGATTCACGATTTGCCTAGAATAAGTTTTTTAGTCAGGTGGTTCTTGATTCCAATTTTTTGTTTTGAGTTTGCGTCCTGATGTCTACAGTATTAATACACCATCCTCTGCGTAGTCTTTTTCCATCTATGTTGGGGTTGGCAGATGCAGCTAAATATCTGGATTTTATATAGAGCGACTACCTATCTGACCTCTACATCCCAGTTAGTACTGAGTTATAGGACTGTCAAAGATCTTCAAATTACAGCCGGGACCAAGGGCTTAGCGTGCTTTCCGTGGCACAATGGAAACTCTGGACGTAATAGGTGGATGTGTATATAATCCATTCTTCCATACTTTTTTTTATACTAATATTATAAAATGCGAAAGGCACTCTGTTTGTTTGTTAGATTGTTTGTTTGTTTGATAGTTTGTTTGTTACCTTTACCGAAGTTACACGACCCCGCGGTCGGAAATATCCTGAATAGCTTCGAGAAAAGGGTATCATGGCTCACAGTGGAACGAATGTATGGGAGCGGTTGGACGTAGACATGTCCGAAAAATAAGAGTAAAATTATGACAAACTAATGATGCCATCTTATTCGATTACTTAATGCCTTCATAAATTGTGGTGATGAATTTCTTCATAACTCCCATATTTCGGGAGTAATTTGAGAAAATGTGAAATTTTACTATGAAAATGAGTGTATCGAGCTCTCTCCCTCCTGATTCCGGGCTTGTTTCAAGTAGCGGTCTCTAATATCATAATGCTATTACTAAGAGCTATATTTAATACTAAGACACATAGTGCGCCAAATGTGCACTTTCTGGGATAAAAGGAAATGAAAATTTAAAAAAAAAAAAACGTTTTTTCCCCATTTGTATTTACTTTAAACCGCAGACAGACTTATTAAGAGGTCTATAAATATATTATATATATACAGAAATATATATTAACAAAAATATTCACAAGAACTGATGAGAGTATGACTTTTAAGTAAGTTGATAATAAATTACCTAGTTTCATTAAAAGTACAATAAATAATTAAGATGTAAGCTCTAATTTACTAAGTTACACATTTTAAAACAATAACATCATTTAATTATCTTCGTCATCATCATCATCATCAATTAATTCAAATTCAGAATCGATGTCCGCTAAATCATTTATGTTAACAAATTCGATATCACTTTTCTCAGAATCCGTAAGCTCATAAAATTCCTTAAAAGAAGATTTTTTTACAAACTTATTTCCTTTTGGACGGATACTTGTAACAAGTGGATCAGAAGACAGTAAAAGATTGTGCATAATATCTTCATTGCATGAGATACTGCTATGCTTTCGAGAATGCCCCTCTCTATATTTTCTAAAATCTTTATTTCTAGCCTCAGATGCCTCTTCGGATAGAAAACCAATGGGCACAATTGACATGTTCTGAACTATGTCTGGCCCATGCATTAAAATTTTATGAAGTGAAGAAGGCATATAATACCATGGGTATAACTCCACGTAAAGCTTAGCAGTATCAAAGCAGAACTCTCGGAATTTAGTTACGTTGATCTTCTCTCCTGATGAAATACACTGCAAGATCACACAGATTTTTCTTAAAAGCATAGCATCTATTCCGGTCAGTTCAGCAGATTTAGTGTAGTTTTCAAAAAATCTCCTTGCCGAGTTGCCATTGTTGGTGGATCCACTGCCTTGTTTCACAACATCGAGAAGTAAGCCCGTTTCTCTTCTTACAGCCTCTTGAACTCTTTTCTTCCTGTCATCAACTTGCCTTTTTGCTATATCACCCCTTACTTGCCATGATTTTATGTCTAATTTGTAGGAAATGTGTAATAAGCATTCCATTGAGCGAATCCAAGCGTGAAGGGTGCTTAAGCTATATTTATACATGTCCTCGTTTGCGTGTTTATCTTTGATTAACTCTAAATTATTCATTTCTTTAGGACAAGCCTTGCATATGTCACACACTGAAGCTGCTGTATTGGATATAATGGAATGAATTTTACCATCAATCATTGTCAACAGCAGTTGGTGTTTGACACTAATTCCATCAGTGATGGTGGATGGAGTTAAGGCTTCAATCTCTGCTTCGATTTCAGCCATCTCTCTCTGCACATTTTCTTTGGTTTCCTTTATAAACTTAAACAATATTGGCCGGCAAAATGAAGTGGAAGATGGTCGCTCGTTTTCCCAAATTGTTACACCTTTTGAGACGAGCCGCAGTGGTACAAGACTAATCATAAAATTACTAGCAAGATCGATTTGCTCATCTTCACTCGTCCTTTGATGATAAATGCTTTGGCTAGATGATCCGTCAAAACCCCATTTGCTGGTCAATACGAGCTGTTGATTGGGATCAACAGGGGTTTCTAACGACCTAATAAGTCTTCTTGAGGTTAAATCCATCAAGGCTTGTAATTTGATTTTTGCAGAGCTCTCTGTAACTGTGAGATCTTCTTTGGCCGGATAGCACTTAATTTTTTCTTTAACCAACATGTAGTAACTCGGGTATTGAAGAGCTCCTTCTTGAGTGTTGAAATCCCGAAGAGTGTTATAGCGCCATTTCGATAAGTTCATCGATACATAAAGAGCCAATGCCTTCAAAGGGGATATTTCCCGTACCTGAATTGATTTACCTTCAATGAAGGCTTTGATTTTTGAGGCCTCTTCTGGATTCTCCGTCAAGTATTTCATAACATAAGCTGTATCGCTTTGTCCTGCCTTTTGAAGCGCCCTTTCGGCCGAAAACATAATTTCAGCGCTGCTACTGCTGCATGAAAGACTATCTTCAGTGCGTCTTCTTTTTTGCCGGTTACTAAGGTCCTCAAAAGATTTACGAGGACTAGGATGTGTACAAGTTGAAGCATTAGATTTAGCAGGAGAAATTATGGGCTCGATGACGTCACTTATATTTTCTGTAGAAGGTTCCATATTTTCATTCTGTAATTCCGGCCATTGAATTGCAGCCTGTAGCCAAATCTCATGTTTCTTCCGAAACTTATCTGTGCTTCTTCCAGACTGTGTCCATTTTGCATAAATGCGGTAGCAAAATCGACGACACCAGTCTTTTAAACTTGTTTCAGCACTTTCACATAACTGAACACAACTGTTATCTTTTAAAACACTGAACAAATAGTTAAAGTCGCGTAAATCTTTATGTGCGCGTGCGCATAAAGCAACGTGAATATCAAGATTTGTATTAAAATTTGGAAAATACATTGCGAGATTAGCTTGGATACAACGAGGTGTAAATCAACACTGATTTTAAAGTTACTAATAGTGACCTATTTATATAAAATCCAGGTATCCCAGGTATCCTTTGTTAAATATTGCAAGGTAATTAGTTATTGTGATAATTAGTAAATGATGCATGCTAAATTAGTGTATTAAGAGCCATTTAGTAATTAAATAATAGCAATGTTCTTATCAGTAATCATTAGTGCATCAGTTTTATATGTAAACCTTAAGTCCCTAATTATATATCCTAATTAGCTTATATCTTCTCTAATTGGCTGCTCAGAAATGTTATTGTAATAAGGTAAACCTTTAGAAAAACGGTTTTAATCAACAAAATAAACAAAAAATAAAAAAATTGTGTTATAAAATAAACATCACTCTTTATCCCAGAAAGTGCACATTTGGCGCACTATGTGTCTTAGTATTAAATATAGCTCTTAGTATTAGCATTATGATATTAGAGACCGCTACTTGAAACAAGCCCGGAATCAGGAGGGAGAGAGCTCGATACACTCATTTTCATAGTAAAATTTCACATTTTCTCAAATTACTCCCGAAATATGGGAGTTATGAAGAAATTCATCACCACAAGTTATGAAGGCATTAAGTAATCGAATAAGATGGCATCATTAGTTTGGCATAATTTTACTCTTTTTTTTCGGACATGTCTACGTCCAACCGCTCCCATACATTCGTTCCACTGTGTGGCTGTGCCTTTTTTTTTACTAGACTTGGCGGGAGCACCGCCGTGCCGCCAAATAAAAAGCTAAAAAAATATTTAAGATTAAATTACCACGTCTTTAACTATCGCACCAAATCAAAGCCCAGTTGAGATTGTTTGCCATTTACTATCATTTCAGTTCCAATTAAAAATTCAGATTCCTATTCAGAAACTTTGGTACTTGTAACTTGATACAAGTATCGTTACTAAATCTGCATAAGCCCTATCAGTTTGAACAGCTCTTAATAAATGTAAACTTTGACAAGTGTTAGAAATATTTAAACAATCTTGAAAGACTCAACAGTTTAAAATTTTAAAGACAAGAAGTCTTCTGATTAGTTTTCCTCTGACTGTTCTTGACATTGAGAACTGTTGGTTTGATTATCATCTTTAAGAACCTACACAGTTAACATTCAGTCAGAAGAAGTCCAAGGCCTCACCAACTGTCTTGTGATTTCTATATCCATAAGATTCGTGGAACCATCATCGTCGCGATCAATATGTCGTTCCAGTGGGAGGTTTGCTGTGGTATCTTATTTTTTTAAACCTTGCCCCACGTTAGGATATTCTACCGTAGCGCGTGTGCGTTTTCAAATATTTAAACTCACATACACAAATAGCCAGTCTCGAAACACTATTTTTTCCATGCTGGATTCGAACCAGCGACACGCAGCCAGAAGCGCTGCCAACAGTGCCACTCTTTACTCCCTCTACCTCTGATTCATGATGAATGAGGGAAAAAAATCATGAATCATCAACATCTTATGTTTGAATATTATATCTAGAAACACTAAAAAAATCGCTGCGTAGTCATTTAAAGATGTGACTTGAGTTGCTCACCTGTGCAGCTGTGGTGCCGTGGCCTCAAATGATCAGTGTGGGTAAGTCTCACAGATATTACCCGCGCGCCACGCCTCGACTTGCCGCTGCGACGACGTGCAGTGTCACTGGTGCACATGTACGCGCAACTATTACTTTACTGAGCGTGGCTTCTCAACCTATGTCTCGATCTTATGAGAGCATAACTGATAATCGTGTTCTCATAGCTAGTCCAAAGTTTAGTGCTGTAGATATTCATTTGTTCATCACTAATTAATGTCACGAATGTTTGTGTTATGCATAGAGTATTAGGACTTGTCATATAACGAAAGGCTGGTAAGTCTAGTATTTCAAGTGTATGAGTAGGAATTAGTCTTATTTTGAACTTTTTGAAAATAATGTTTTCTCTGAATCATCTTATAACTATCGAAGGAAAAGCGCTGTTCTATTATAGAAAAACACATTTTAATATCAGTCGTAACAAAAATAACTTAATAACGTTGCAATTTGTCGCTCGAAGAGGCACATTTCTTTACAAATCGCCGACTTATTCGCGCTCCTGTGGTTACCTCATAAGAAACGATATTGATGCCTTCTATTTGCTTGTGTTTGCTTGCGTATGTGCCTGTTCGGGGCCTCGTTACCTAGCGATCTCCATTCATGTGCGACCTATAATTTTCACGCGAAAAATGTCGCATATTTTACGCGTGTAGACGTCGTCGCCATGGCAACTGGCCGGGACTACGGACCCACTCAGTCAATGTTTATTATGTGAGTAATATTAGAAGCGCGCGTAAAGGGAAATTGTCACGTACACGAATCGGAAAGTCGTATAGATTTTTTTAATGAGAAAATATTGCGGGTCACATGTTTTTTGCAAAAGATACGAGACTATAAGAGGATGCTGTACCTTACTTTAAAAGTTGAGAAACTCTTTCAACGTAAGTTTGAACTGCGCTATTTTATAAAAGTTATTTTAGTAAACTTGGTAACAAATTGCGAGTTCAGGATCTGAGATTTTAGAACTTGAATAAGCGAAGATGCCTGTGATGTATAGCAGAGCTACCTACACATTGTTTCTTCAAAAGTTGTGCAGATTAATGGGAAGAGAAGATTTAATAAAGCTGCTCATGGATGAAGAAGACGGTGAAATAGACGGTGACTTAATAAATTAATCTTGTTTTAGTTTTGACTTCAAAAGAGACCTTGAGCTCTATTTCGAAGTCACAACCAAACCAAAATTGTCTGATGCAGGGAAAACAAACCCTTTCACGACCTACGCTACGTGTACAGATCAAATCGATATATTTAATTATACGAATGTACCTCTAGTCCTAGACGTAGATAATACGAACCTCCAAGTATGTGTGGAGCCCAAATCAAATGATTCCTCTCGACGGCATTGACACGGACCTTCGTCTTACCCTCGAACATTGCTCACAATAGACTCGGTGTATATGTGTATATAATACATTATATAACGTGTAAACCGGCACTCCACGAAGCTGTAAACCAAGCATTCTGTACATCAAATTAAGTAACTCTTTAAGTAAGTAACGTTTTGGGTGAAAAATCACGTTATACGGTAGAACTCAATGTAACGCATTCAGAACATTGCGCCGATAATTGCATTGAATAGAACGGTAGTTGGGAAGGTATTTAAAATAAAATAAAACAGTAAAACTTCTTTTAAAAAACTGTTGTAAAAAAGTTGGAACTGGACCTTCAATATTTCTATAACTAGAAGGTTCCCAGGTATGATTCAAAACAAAACAAATATTGCAATGACAGGGAGACCAAGTGCCCTTAGGCTTCGTTAGGGGTCTATATACACCCTTTATAAAGGACCACTAGTTCACGAATAATTGAGATATTCATTGTGGTTTCCAGCAAATTTTAGTTTGCACACTAACTGATTTTGGGGAACAAAAACAACGGGACAATAATTACAAAATGTAGCGATACCTACGTTTTAAAGTTACTGTTGCGCATTCTTTCAAGTAACACTGAAATTTCTAACTGTAATTTGGTTATGACACATA
Organism: Cerastis leucographa; assembly: GCA_963082945.1. Classification (NCBI taxonomy): domain Eukaryota; kingdom Metazoa; phylum Arthropoda; class Insecta; order Lepidoptera; family Noctuidae; genus Cerastis; species Cerastis leucographa. The sequence continues at coordinate 19,840,178 of OY720363.1, forward strand.
TTGTGTTCAACTTTGTTGTTCAACAAATATTACCGAATGGAATATGCCAACTGAACAAGTGCGTAGCACGCCTTTCCAGCATTTTCTTCAACTTGCTTATACAACGCCAACAACAATTAAACCGCAAGCAAAAATAAATTTTTATATTGCTCGGATGCCATGTGAATTTAATTAACGACTATCACCCATATTCTAAGATCCAACTAAATCCATTTTTGGATTTAGTCGAACTGTTTTGGTATGACAACAGTTTTTTCTAAAATTTCTTGGCCGCAATTGGCGGATCTTTGAATAAGGTACCTCCTTCAGTTAACTATATCTTTGTCAAACCCATAGTTGCATCCTGCATCAATCAATTCTAAAGATCACTTTAATTAATTTTAAATTTGATACAATTAATAGTTTTCCGGTACGGTCAGCAACCGACGAGAGTTGCTATTTATATCCAAAATTATAAGACGTCTTTGTTTTAGAACGATCCATATTAACAGCCTGAAGTAAAAGACATAACAATATATCCATCAATGGTTACAAAAATTTGCAAAACAATAATTATTACATCAGATCAAACTGATCAGCACAAAACTTAGTGTAATATTGATAAGTGTTAACCGACTTCTGACTGTACTTCAAGTTTGACCGATGAAAAGTAGATGTTTATATTTCAATTTATAATCAAATAGGGCGGAATGTAGGCGTGGTTAGTCCGAATTAAGTTCAGTTCATGACTAAAAATACCAGTGTAAGTGTTGTGTATACAGTATTGTTCCATTCCGTATATAGGTCTGCTCGATGCCAATTAAAAGTTCTCGCGCGGCCTCTCTGCGATCCTGGCAACATAAGCAGGTTCGTCTGTTCGTACCCCGTAGGTACAGCTAAATGCTAGTTGGAGTTGTGATTAACTGTCAGATCTAGTTTGAACCAGTTATAGCCGGATTAATGTAGTTATTACATAGACTGGATTCTATCCGCGTCTGTGTTAGCCTTGTTTGTTTTGTAATTTGTTTAGCTTGGTAATTGGTGACTATTTTAGTATCATACACTCAGTTTAGTAGGGACTTTAATAAATATATGGTTAATACTTCGCAGCTATATTAAGCGATGAAGGTGCTATATCGCGCGACAGCACTGTTGGCGCAGTGACAGAACGATCGGCTGCTGCGCTGTGTGTCGCGGGTTTGATTCCCGCACAGACAAATATAAAGGTAGGTTTGATTGTTTTTGCATGTGAGTTTGTTTTTTTTTTAAACACACCCACGATGCAGGAAAAAACCCTAGTCATGTGGGGCAAAGTTTTCTTAAAAAAGAATAAATTAACAATTTATTTTTCTTTTATCAGGAAAAATACAAACTGTACATTTTTACAACATGCCACAATTACTTATAATTATTATGGTACCACTTTAATAAACGATCACATTAAAAGTAAAATGTGGATTTTCTTTCTCATTTACCCATACAAATGAAACACGCAGAAATAATACAAACCACTGCACTGGCTCAAGCTAACATGATGTTGTACAAATGTTTTTTTTTTCTTTATAAAATGCATAATACTCGCCCCATCCTTTCAGACCGACCTACCAATAAAAAATAAAAAAAATGTGAAGCAATAATTAGCACTAAGTCGGTTAGGAGTGTGAGTATAAAAATTACGCGGTTGCGGAGGTACAGTGTGACGACATCTTAATTGAATAACTTCCGTCCACGGCCACGTGGGAAACATCGCTAGGTGAGGGGAATATTGCCAAGTAGGGGGAATATCGCCAGGTGGGATTATATCACCGCAATGTGTCGATTTGTAGATTATTACATAAAGATCTTCATTCAGAGTGATTGGATGTTGGGTGTATTCCTTGAAATGGATGATGCAAGACCTAATTTGCAAAAATGTTGACCCGATATGCCCGGATCCAGACTGGATTGTTTTGGAGAAATAGAAGTTTGTTTTTTCTCGCATTAAAAACAATTTGTAAATTGGGTCAAAATTGTTGCAAATTAAGTCTAGTATAACCCATTTAAAGGAATGCACTCAATTACCAATCACCCTGTATTATCTGTGCATACAGGGATGCAAAGATCTTTTGGCGCTTGAAGACTGACATGGTCGGTAACCATTTGTAACTGTTTCATGAAATAACGTCATCATATATATAACGATAACAAGATGGCAGGTTTAGTTTCGCATTTGGCGACAAAAACTTCCATTCCACAACTTCACTATGGAGTTTTTTTTTACGTTTATCCATTTTTTGGCTACGATTTTCTCAATTGATCAGCTTCTATGGCAAAGCTAGACGAATATGTCCTAAAACTGTTATGTCTGTTGATACATATTGTAAGCAATTTCTTTGATACTATAGAATTTGACCAAATAAAGATAACTAAGTGAGTTTCTAAAACTGGCTTTATAATAATTAAACAAATAATCATGAGTTTTGTTGAACATCGCTTAATATGTTTCAAGTATCTATGTACTTCTCTATACAAGCCTATCCAGTTTTGGTACAATCTTGGACTTCTAGAATACATTTATATGGCAGAGATTGGAAACTTCCGGAAAGAATAGAAGCTTTATGAAGCGTGAAATGAAAAAGATAACGTTATCAATATGAAAACCGTTGTAGGGACACCATGTTGCGGAATACACACCTATGCATGACACGACACAGAAGGTACATAAACCAAACGAGTATTGTATAAACTGTCCATTGCGCGAGTTTACAGTATGAAATCAGTGAGTCAGTTATAACAAAATCTTTTAAAAAATAATTCTGTATGTTGTGGACATGATATCACGGTATAACTAAGTCAATTTGGATTTAGCTTGACTCTAAAATATTTCATGAAATAATGATAAATCTATAAAAAAAACCGACCGAGTGCGAGTCGGACTCGCCCACCGAGGGTTCCGTACAATTTAATTTTTGTTATGCGCGTTAATAAAATCATATTTTTTTTTTTTATGGTTAAATTCAGTTCTCAGATTTTGCCCTGTATTTATAGTAAAAAGAGGATATTATTTGCTACATTTTATAGTTCTAGGTCTACGAAAAGTACCCAATATATTTTCCCTTGGGAGTCAAAATATCCGTTTTTTTGGAATCAACGGCCGTATCTTTTTTACTTAGAAGTTTGATTTTCACAACATGAAGGAACCGTGGGTCTAATATATGGTTTTAATTTCAACTCGATACCTCCACGCGTTCCCAAGATAAAGGGTCTTGACAGACAGACATAAAAGTGATCATATAAGCGTTCCGCTTTTTTTTTCTTTTGAAGTACGGAACCCGAAAAATGCGTGAAAACATATACGTAGAAGTATAAGAAATAAAAAACAAAGTTAAAAATGTAGCTAAGGATTTTTTAAGGAAGAAACTAAAAGTACCTACCTAGGTTTCTAAAGAAATGTAAAGCAAAAAACTTGAATAGCAATGAATAAAAGTCTCAATCCCTTTACCTAAACATACGCTTCTAACTTTTCCAACCTGTTCCTTCAACCTTTTCAAGTACCAAACTTGTCCCGACCGTCGACCGGTACCTACCTATACTTACCCACCTACCCACGCGTAGGATCAACTTCCAAGTATTCAAATTATATTAACTGTCTTTGTCTTTTTCGCCGTCCGTCGTATCCAATCTCCATAATTGTTGGGAACTTCAATAAGTTGCAGTTTGATGGCGGCCCACAGATGGCGCCACTTGCATAGTTCACGACGTTCAGCGCGCATCACAATGATCAGTCCGTCATAGTACTGACGTAGGTTGTAATCGACTCTGCTATAAACTTAACTTAGTTTTGAGTGTAATATGAAACAATAGACATCACACATAATTAATATATGAAAACAACCCGTGAATTGCATATGCAACAATTATTATGTCCTCTATGACTTGTGGCTAAATTGGGTGCCTATTTTTACAGTAATCGAACTTAAAACTTACGTTTTTTTGCAAAGGGTTAAATTTTTGGCCCTGTCTCTTGGAACAAATAAATATTCAAACCTCTTTTCCAACTATCGACCAAAAACCACATAGTAATTTGCGAAAAATCTACTTCAATCTAGTCTTTGAACTGATACTTTTTTTGATATCTCATGTACGAATGAATAGACTACCAATTTATCGGAAAACTAGCCGTGATTGGGTTCGACTAGGAACGCATTTAGTCGCGATTTGTTTCGACCTAACAGTCGAACTAACCAGGTGCGCAGTATGTATGTGTTGTGTGTTTGTATGTGCGTTTCAGGTCAATTAGTATAATTTCATTTATTTTTGCGCAATCTAAAACTGGCTTAGTGGAGCCTTTAGCTCTTTATTTTTCAACCTCGTCGTTGAATATAAACAATACCAGACACAAAACACTTCGCTCAAAAATCACTCATTTTTAAAAAACCACTCGACGTATCAACTTAACTAAAAGCATCTCAAAGTTTCACCTCTTCCGTATTATAACAACACAAACATCAGCCCGATCCCGTTTACATGAAGTCGCCAAGTATATACGAGTACACCCAGATCCCACATTACGTCTCACTGCTGTATAAATCGGCAATAAATAAATGAAAACTTGTAAAGTACTCGCCTGCCGGGGAAACTTCTCGAAACTTATTTAATAACTCTCTGACCATTGAATACCGGTCGCCATAGCGACGACATCATTCATACTTAATTAAATTGTTTAACAAAGCATTTATAAACAGGTCGGAAAAGTTTTTATTCGCATTATTGTTTCCCGTAGAACACTGAAACAATTAAGTTGGTTGGCCATCGCAGTCTGTTCTCCGTTATGTTTGAAACAAGAATAATAAGATCGATACTGGATAAAACAATGAATCTTGCGTTTTTACGTCCCTGTTTTTCGACCAAATGAAACATCGGAGTAACGAAAAAAATCGAATTGATAATAGGTAGGTCAACTGGTATAGTGGCAGACGTGACTGCTATGAAGTAAAAAAAAAACGCAATGAGAATAGCTGAAAAGTTTTAGGTGACATGAAATTCGGTCAAATATTTACCGAATTTATGATAGGTCACCTCGACACGACTGTGTCTAGGCCCATCAGGAGACTGCTTTTGTTATCTGGGCAATGTAAAAGAACTGCGGCACCCCGCGTTGTCACAATTAATGTTACCTCAGAATTCCTGTTCTGTTAGTTATTTATCTCTAGCATTATCATCTCACTTTTTTTATCGTTTTCTACCTTCTGTAGAAAGCAACGACTTATTGTCGAGCCTACGCTGTCCTCCCATACTTAAGTACTAACGCTGTAACTTCAAATATTGCAAAAACAATTGATTCTAAAAGAGTAACCATGGAGTTTCTTGCCGGTTCTTCTCCATAGGAAACGACCAACACGAACCGTGCACCTTTTGTTGACGTTTAATAAGTGCCCATGTATAATAAAAGGGCCTATGTAAAATAAAATATTTTGATTTTGATTGATGATGATTGAACTCACTGAATACCTCTGAGGAGGACACAATGTTCATGATTAATTCGTAGTGTAGATTACAATAAGAGAGTGGAAGTGTGTTTGCTCGTCACTCAATGTTTGTTCGTCACTCAATTATGACCCTCTAGTAGGCGAGACGAGGGGCATAACTTTGCTCCAAGTATATTAGCGGTACGGACGATGACGCGGCGTTCTGATTGGTTTATTCAGGACTGAGTTCCTAGCAAAACATGTACTTTTGTTGTCGAATTATAACAACAAAAAACAGCGCATGTATTCCTTGAGGGCTATCTCATACATTTTTTGCCCTTTATCTTTGTCATATCCCGTGTAAAAAGACAAGAACAAGCTAAGAAATTTCTAGTAAAATTTGGCTTACCTCAAGATCTAACCCAGGAGCCTATCCTTACAGTTGTGTTTGCGATAATTAAACCAACGGAGCAATTTCACGAAATTCAAATAAATAAATTAATTCGTTATTATTTCCAGCCTGTGTTTTCCGACAGCAGGAAAAAGACTCCTCCTTTCCTACTCAACTTGTAAACAATGTTTTTTCCTAAAACAACTAGGTACTCGAACATATATGACGGAGAAACTGTCTCCGTTCTGTTTTTAAAAAGCGTGACGTCAGCATAGCTGACGTCACTGACACTATCTTCATGGTGATCACTCATCTTCAATCTTTCAAGTAAAACACCACAAGTATACTGTATGCCTCGTTTATTCAAACCGACAGCGTAACGACTTATTTACATAGATCCGCACAGTACGGCGGCTCAAGCAAGACTACCTTAGCGCGTTTTTTTTTTTTTTTTGAATGGCATCTCGCAGTTCAACCTATGAGGTTGTCGTCTGCTTAACCGGACTATCCTGTGGGTGCCTTTAGAGTAAGGCCTCCAGCCAGGGCATAAAAACTTACAAACTAAGCGACTGCACGCTAAGGGCACCCCCTGTGGGGTACGAACCTCGGCTTAGGGCGTCGCTGGGGGAAGACTGCATGGGGACAGGCTGGATCTGAATGGTATCATTATTTAGGGGCTGATTTAAAACTACTGGCACAGCATCGCGGGCTGGCTCGAGCGAGGGTCGGGGAGGGCATGGACCGGGACGTCGCGACGGACCTCGACGGCGAGGTCGGAAAGACGGCGGTTTGTGTCGGAACTTTTTAAGAGTGCTAGTCTCTTTGCTACTCTCCTGGAGGAGGGTGATAGCATCATCTGGAGTGACAAGGGTATGCCTAGGACGGCGTACTGTACTAATGCGCGAGGGTTCGTAACGGGCGGCCGCTGCGATCAGGGGATTACGGTGTTTAATGGCGTTATCGAAGAAACGCTTCGAAAGACGTTTCATAAACTGAAGGACCGTGGGCATTCTAAGGTCTACGTGTAGACGGTCATTACGGACATAAAAAGGGGCTCCCGTGACTCTACGTAAGAACCGGTTCTGTAAAACTTGCATCCTATGGATGTACTTAGGCTTGGTGTGAGCGTACACGACGCAAGCGTACGTCATAATGGGGCGGATCACCGCGGTATAAAGGCGCAACTTGCACTTGAGTGACAACTTGCTTTTTGCCGAAATCATGAAATGAAGCCTACCCATAGCAAACGCAGCTCGGTCGCGAGCTGCTTTGATGTGCGCCGCGAAAGACAAGTGATTGTCAAGTATGACTCCTAAGTACTTGGCTTGCTTCTTCCAAGGGATAGGCTTACCGTACATAGTGATCGGGCTGAGCGCGGGTGGCTTAATTTTACGCTGTTTAGAGAAAAGAACTGCCTGGCTCTTGTCGGGGTTCACCTCGATTCTCCATTTCCGGAACCAAGCGCCTAAGACGTTGGCTGAGGTTTGGAGGGTGCTATAGATAGCGTCGTGACTGCGACCAGTGTAATAAATGGCCGTGTCGTCCGCGAACAGGGCTAACTGAGCCTTCTTGCTCTTGGGGATGTCACTGGTGAACAGAGTAAAGATAAGGGGAGAGACGACGGAGCCCTGAGGGACTCCGGCTCTAATGGGGTGGGGGGAAGACAGTGCCTTCCCGATGCGATAGCGGAAGGTGCGATCCGACAGAAAGTCTCGTAAGATGAGCACGAGACGGTCCGGCACTCCAAGTTTGTACAGCTTATATAATAAGCCGTTGTGCCAGACTTTGTCGAAAGCCTTTGCTATGTCGAAGTACAACACACCCGTCATCGCTCCACGCTGGAAGCCAGCGCTCAAGTGTTCTACGATGCGATGGGCCTGTTGAATGCAGGAGTGTCCGGTCCTGAAGCCGAACTGCTCGTTGGGGATGAGACTCTTAGCCTCGGCGAAGTCTTTGAGTCGCTTATAAATAAGTCTCTCGTAGATTTTGCCGAGTGCGTTCAGGAGACTGATAGGTCTGTAGCTTGAGGGCTCAGACTTGGGTTTGCCTGGCTTGGCGAAACCGATGACAGTGGCCTCTTTCCATATTTGGGGAAAGGCGTTGTTGCTCAGGGCGCCATTGAAGATGGCCGCCATTAACACGACGAGCTGAGCGGGGAGGAGTTTTAACACCCTATTGGTGATTCCGTCAGAGCCGGGTGCTTTCCGCGGTTGAAGCTTATTAATGATGTCTTGCACTTCGTCAGCTGTGACCGAAGGCAGAGGATCATCAGGGTCTTCTACGGGAGGGAGGGCGGCTTTACGTTCGACGAATGCGTTCACCTCATCGAGATGTCGCTTGTCTACTGGTTGAGAGCTGGGGGAGCACTGGGACTCCAGGCTGTCGGCTAGGCATTCGGCCTTCTCAGAGTCGTCGAATGCGACGCTCTTATCGGGTCGGGTGAGGGGAGGCATCGAAGCCTCTTCGGTGGAGCGCAACTTGCGTTGGAGCTGCCAGAAGGCTAGGTGGGTAGGCTCGAGCTCGCTAAGCGTCTTGTCCCATTGATCTGAACGATGCTCACTAGTGCGCTTCTTTACAGCACGCTGTAAATGACGCATGTGAGCTTTGTTCGCGTCGCAGGGAAAGTTGCTGTAGGCACGGATGGCCGCGTTCTTCTCGGTTATCAGTTCACGTACGTCAGCGGGTAGAATCCAGCGTTGATCGCTCATTGCTGGAACTTCCCGTGAGCAATCCTTTAGTACGGATTGCACGTGTTCTGTAAACGAGTTGATGGCGGCCGTCGTGTCTGCGACTGAGACAATGTGGTCGGGGATGGCCTCCAGGTGAGGCGACGTGGTGGATTTCAGCTTTTCGCTGACTTTCCTCCAGTCGGTTATCACTTGGGTCGGCGGGGGCTGGCTGGGGTCAGAGGGACCCGAGCGGGGAACTAAGTGCATGAGCACTGGTCGATGGTCTGAGTTAAGCTCATGTAAAGTCTCGATGGAATGCAACTTAAGGTTGACATTCTTGAGTAGCGCTATGTCGAGAACGTCCGGACGTTGGTCGGGGTCGTGGGGATAGTGAGTGTGCTCCATAGGAGCGATGGGATCGAAGTTGAGGGACTCACCCAGGTTATACACGTGACGTCCTCTGGCAGAGGTCGTCGTGCTGTTCCAGGCGGGGTGTTTGGCGTTGAGGTCGCCCGCTATGATAACGGAGTCACTCAAGCCGAAGAGGACGGCAAGGTCTTTGGTGAACAGAGTGTGCTCCTCGGACGTGCCGCCGGGAGGGATGTACGCGGAGGCGATAGTGATCGATTGATGACCGGTCATGCCTAGTCGACAAACTGAAGTCTCGAGCAGAGACTCCATGGGAGGGGGATCTAAGGGGATGCAGTGCAGTTCCTTTCTATAATAGATTAGAGTACCGCCCTTGTGGCAACGTGACCGATCGTTGCGAACTATGCGATAGTTGGCAATTCTCGGATCGCGGTGACTGGGCTTGAGGAAGGTCTCCTGTATGAGGAGGATATCAATTTGATGGTCACGGAGGAAGGTGGCGATTTCATCACGCTGGCCTCTAATGCCATTGGCATTAAAGTACCCTAATTTAAGGGATCGGGGTTTGGTACACGTTAATCTCGTATTATCCATTGAAATTAAAGATTAATGCCGCTGAAGGCTTCGCCTAACTTGATTAGGGACTTGAGGATAATTTTAAGCTTATCACCGTCAGTGTTAGCCTCCCTGAGATCTGCCGCCATGCGGTCTGCTTCGGGGGTGACTAACTTTGCTAACGTTTCTAAAGTTACGTTAGGAGAGGAGACCGCGGCCGCGGGGCCGGGAGGCGCGGGACGAGCGGGCGCCGGTGCGCTCGCTTGGGCCACGGGAGTGGGGACAGGGGCATCTAATAGCCCGGGAATGGGGCTGGACTTTGCTTTGCCGAGTGCCGGGAAGGCTCTCTGGTGGTTCAGCGAGGTCCAGGGAGAGGGCCTCTGAGGGCTGAGTCTCTCCGGCATCTGTGCAGTTGGTAGCCTCACCGATGGGCTTTCTCTCTGCTGGCGGGCGTTTGCACGCTTCGCCAGTTTAGAGGAGGAGCCTTTGGGGGCTTTCGGGCAGCCGCGGTAGTTAGCCGGGTGGCCCGACTGGCCGCAAAGCACACAGCTCGGTGGCTCCGTGCATAGCGATTTGTCTTTGGGACGGGGGCAGTCTGCCGTACCATGGTCGCCTAGACACTTTACGCATCTGTGCGGCGCATGGCAGTTGGCTTGGCTGTGTCCGTACAGCTGGCAGCGGTGGCACTGCCCTACTACGGTTGAGCGGTAAGGCTTCTCTATTGAGATGCCTGTGAGGGAGCATACCGACTTCACTTTGAAGATCGGGTGGTGTCCTTCTACTGGGTCACAAATGACCAGTACCATGTCGTACTGGTCGCCGCCTCTCGCCTTATGAAGGCGGTGGACGGCTGCAACCGGAATGTCCTGGCCTTGGAGGTCATTGAGGATGTCCTCCGTGGATATCTCCTTCGGGATCCGCCTGATCACCACGCGGGTGGGCTTCTCCTCTGGAAGGGAGTATGTATGGAAGGCTATGTGCCTTCCGATCAGCTGACGGGTTAGTTCCCTGAAGTCGGTGGTCGTAGGGACTACCACTTTGATACCCTGCTGAGTGCTTTTTGCGCTAGTGTATTGAATGCGGCGCTCAACACACATTTTGGACACGTCTGTCCATTTCCCTTTGTCCTGAATGAACAACGGGGGAGGGGGCTTCAGCTTCTTTGAAGAAGCGGCTGAAGAGTTAGCCTTAGGGCTGGATGGTCTGCTAGTATGAGCAGCGGCGGACTTTGGTGCGGGGACCGGGGAGGTGGGGCGGGAGGCCTCGGGAGAGGGGATGAGAGGGAGCGCGACTAATTTTTTGGCCATGGTGGCCTGAGAGTTTTTGCCCTTTTTCCTCTTGCCCTTTCCGACGACTTGATAGTCGTCTTCAGAGGACGAGGAAGCAGAGCAGGAATCTATAACCGATTCCGAGTCGGAGACTGGCACAGTTGTGTCCATTTTCTCCGAAATGGGAACAATGGACGCAGGTGCGGACTGATCCATTGTTTGCTTAACAATGGGTCCGGGGTTAGCCGGAATCGCGGCGGCGACGGCTGGCGGTGAGCCTTTGTCCATGTTCTCAGAAACGGGAACAATGGACGCAGGTGCGGACTGGACCTTTGTTTGCGAAACAATGGGTTTCACTACAATGGGTCTTGGAGTTGCCTTAATCGCGGCGGCGACGGCTGGCGGTAAGCCTCTGTCGGCAGGTGGCGGTGATAAGGGGCTCTCGAGCGCGTCACTGAAGTCAGTGACGGTATCGGTGGTTTGCTGAATGGCAGCAATTTCTGACCCATATTTTTGTAAATATGGGTCGGTCGTGAAGACGCGCAAGAAAAAGCGCAAAAGCGCTTTATCTGTGTCGTCGAGGGACGACATTTTATCGGCTAAAAGTTAGCGGACATTTGAGTGAAGCTCAGCGCGCCTAACAACCTAATTCCTTGACCAATTATTTAGGGAATTTACTGAATCAGTGACTTACCCGCTTCAACCTTCCCGCAGGCACAGTCCGAGGGTCCTGGCTTGTTAGCAACTCCAACTCCAGTCCAGGGAACTTTGCTTTCAGGAACTTGTTCAAACGGGAAACACTAGCACAGTATATCGGCGGCGCATGCGAACGCGACGGAGCCCAATTTTTCACCTAGACCCTGAAGGGGTTAGGCGGGCGGGTTGGGTCACCACCCTCTCTCGGTTTCGTTGGCACCGTTAGGTTTCCCACCAAGAACCTCGAAATTGAGGATTTTTCCCTGATGGGGCAAAGGAAGTTAAATCGGAATAATATCCGAAGCAAATGAGCAAGTGCTGTCTTAATAAAAAGACAGCAATTGTTCGGGGGTGTAGTCGAAAGACAACTGATGACGTCACGACACTGGGAAGCGACGAACCGATGACACACACTGATAGCGAGCGGGAATGCGAGCAGGTAGCGGCACGTCCGTACGCGACGGCGGTCAGGCGGCGAGTGACCTTAGCGCGCTCTGTGCGGCCGTATTTATAACGTGGCAAGCACGTGTACATAATTTTAGGTTAAGTATTGCATTATTTGAATCACAAGATTTTTACATTACAATAATCAAACAATTATTAATTCATGGCTTGTGAACTAGTTTTGACTTAATCAAATTATTAAACTCATTTATGAATTATTGTTGTTGCGCCGATACGGCCATACTGACAGGCGGTGCGAGCTCTGCACCAGCCTCGTTGAATGTTGTTCTTATTTGTACAATGCCTTTCATGGTTGGTGATATTAGTGTAGTTGAAGTTAGTAGTTAGTAGTGTCTCGGAGTGTCTCGGAGATTCTCGAAGGTTCTCGAAGGTTCTCGTAGGTTCTCGTGGGTTCTCGTAGACCTGAAAGAATAGAAATTTCCTCTGAGTAGTATTACTGTAAACAACTTGCGTTGTTTTGAGAGGTTAGGTTCTCGGAGATTTTATTGAAGGGTTCTCGGAGGTTCTCGTAGAGTTCTCGGAGGTTCTCGGAGGTTCTCGTAGATTTCTCGGAGGTTCTCGTAGATTTCTCGGAGGTTCTCGTAGAGTTCTCGGAGGTTCTCGTAGAGTTCTCGAGGGTTATTTGGAATCTTTGAATTAAGTTACTTACGGTTTATTCTTTGTATTAATTGTTTTGCTGACTCACAGATGGCATGGCTGGTTCATCCATATTATCAAAAACGCTAATTATGAGTTGGTCCTTAATTAGATTAATGAATAGTCTTAGTGCCCATTTACGCAGGCGCGGCGCGTGGAGCGGGGCGGTGCGCGGCGCGTTCCGCTTTAAATTCAAACATAAGGCGATGTATGAGAGCGTTTACGGAGAAGCGGTCTGACGCCCGTTTGCTTGAGATATAGGCGGCCGACGCGGCGTTATGTCAAACAGACAATACAAGCAAACGGCAGTGCCCTGGTTCGATTCCCATACGGAACGAATTTACGTCGTAGTTTTATCCGAAAATAATCATTTTGTTTTTATTTTAAATTTTGTAGTGATTTTTTTTCGTAAATTGTTCAGTTTTTACTAGCTTTTATTTAACTTGCAATGTATGTATGATGTTTGTTTGGGTAGAATCTTGGAAGCTACCACTTCCCGATGTCCGATTGAGCTGAAATTTTGCACACACCTTTGGTTGTAAGAACAGAATATTAATATGACAGACATAACTTAATCCTGCAGCCTGGATCGTCTCCTCACGAGAGAACTCCTCAACGGTTAATAGCACAGACATGAAACTTTGCATACAAGTTTATATTTGATGGATAATCACGATTTGTATAATGAACTCATCCTGCAGCCAGGATCGTTTTCTCACGAGGGCACTCCTCAACGGTTAATAGCACAAACATGACGTCGTCATGTTCGTGAACGGGCGCTGTCAGTTGTGACTGGTCATCTCTTAGCTGCCACGGTTTATTTTAATTACTTTATTTTTTTATTACTGATTTAATCTTTTACTCTGGACGCTCTTAACTTGCCCGTATTTCTACATTGTTCTCACATATTTGTAATTCTTGACATGAATGATGTAACCAAGATTTTGTAACATATTTTGATTTAAAAGAGTGTCCATGGAGTTTCTTGCCCGTTCTTCTCCATAGAGATCTACGCTACGGAATGGGCAACTACAGTACTTTCACAAGTTATTATGCCTTGTGACTGGGACTGTAGCTTCGCGTTTTATTTTGTTTTTGTTGACTTTCAAAAGTGCCTGTAATGGTCTAATTGAAATAAATGCTTTGACTTTGACTTTGACTTTGACTTTGATGAAACTTTGTATAGATACGTGTCGGCGTGAGCAAATTATTACGACTTAAAACGAAACGGAACGCTCTGTGACATCATCGCACCGCTCAGTGAATCAGGCGAGTTGTGGAAGGGGTCGGCCTTTATAATACGGAGCGCCGAGCGATGCGGGGCATTCCAATTCTAGCGAGCGACCCGTCCACAACTCTAATTGTGACACGGTTCACGCCTGAATCATATTATCATCAGTTTAAATTTAATTATTGTTTTAATTCATTATTTTGTTATCATTTTTAAATTCGTATTAAAATGTTTTGATTTAATATTGATTTTCTTTAAAAATAATGGCAAATGACCATTCTCAACACGACATGGTCACCGATAATCCAGTCCGGCCATACTCGCGCCGAAATCAGAAGCGGGATCTACCGGGACATATCTTCGGTCCCATCCACCCTCAATGATGGAGAAACGGATGGCTCTAGCACAAAACAGATGCTGGCCACGGGTGATAAATAAGACTGTAGCTCCGACGCGAAGACCAAGATTACGTGACATCTATATAGCATCCTACAATCCAGATGGTGATGTCCCAATTCGAGACTGGTGCGAGCAAGTCGATCGAGCCAAAGCACACCGGGAGTTGGCTGACCACGAAGTTTGCATTAAGATAGCGAGTCTATTGCAAGGACGAGCCAAGACTATTGGTGATGCGTGGCTTGTAAAATCACCTGTCTGGAGGGAGATGCGAGAAGCATTGATACAAACGTTCGAACCTGAAGCACGTTACTCCACTGATGTCCTTAAGATAGAGCGGCGGAAGCTCCAACATGGCTTCAAGAGCAGCTGACTGAGTGGTCCTCATGCAGCCTATAAATTGCCATGCAGGCAAGCCTCTGCATGCGTTGAAGTTTGTACGATGCTGAGACGAGTGTGATGCGTGGCCACCAGACCACTGCCCCGTACGAGATCATGGGACGGATCAACACACAATATAGACAAAGTATCATTTTGGGGGATAGGCCCCACTTCTTACCTATCATCCTCCTGTACTGCCAGAGGGTGATGCATGCCCTGTTAATTTTGTTGTGTAAGTGACTGCTCCAGTTTTACTTACTGTTTAGGATGACTCCCAAGTGTTTGACTACGGTAGCTGACTGAAGTTCTGTACCGAATAATTTAGGTAGGCGATAAGGCCCTAAAGTTCGTTTATGGGTAAACATGACTAATTCAGTTATAGTGGGATTGACTGAAAGGTCGTATTCCCTGCACCATCCACAATGCGTAGCGCCTGTTGAAGCCGTTATTGGCTGCATGGATAATGAGTATCTTTGCTCAAAATTGCTGTCCAGTAAGTGCACAACTGTCCCCGAATTAATTTCTGTTGCAGCCACAATCAGGCCACAAGAACCACGCCAAGGCAAACCGCCTGCCAAACGGCCCAGGCTTAGGAACGATCAAGAAGAACCGATAGTATGCTTCAAGTGTGGCAAGACAGTTCAAGCAAATTGCAACAAAGCAAATGGCAAACTGAACGACCCAAAGCCATTACTGAGCGAAAACACCAGAGAGGAGTCTGGGATTCGAACGGAACGCCCAAAACTCAAATGGAATTATTGCAACAAAACTGGACACATTGAAGAGAAATGTTTTAGGAAGAGGACAAACGAAGCTGAAAAAGTCAATGTAGCACTGGAACATGACGAAATACTTACCCCAATGGCATTGGATAAAGAATGTTTTCGCTGTCATTACGTTTCACATTGTCGATCTAATGATTTGAACTAAAATCATAAAAGGCACTGGCTTGAATATTCTGGTTACTTAACAAAATGCTTAAGTAGTAAGAAGCTCGCCTTCAACGGTTCAAGCTACTGAGGACGCTTTAAGCAATTTGGAAACCGATTTCACTAATGAAGAGGAAAACTAACTACTATTACCTATATAACACTATTCAGAGGAAGACCAAACTAAGTGGCACATGACCAGCTACGGTTAGCACCGAAACTTGGAGAATGCATCGACCAGGGTACCGTGTCGGCGAAAGATGAGTCTATAACATTGGAAGGTGAACTCAAGTTAAGTTACATTTACACTATTTGCATTTTGTACCCGTGTTCTGTAATGACTTATTTAAGTTTGTTGAGGACATGGGCCTCCAAACATTTTATTTGATATGGTTTGTTGAGGACAGGGGCCTCCAAACCATGAGACTGATATAATTTGTTGAGGGCAGAGGCCTCCAAATTTTTGATGCCGTTACTAAGAGTTCGTTGAGGACGGAGGGCCTCCTTGCTCTTAGTAATGTGTTTGAGTTGTAGCCATTTCATATTATTATTGAGATTTCGTTGAGGCCGGAGGCCTCCTTTCTCTTGATAATATGTTTGGTTGATGTAAATAACACCAGTTTGTTGAGGACAGGGGCCTCCAAACTGAGACTGATAAAATTTGTTGAGGGCAGGTGCCTCCGAATTTTTGATGCTGTTATTAAGAGTTCGTTGAGGACGGAGGGCCTCCTTGCTCTTAGTAATGTGTTTTAGTTGTAGCCATTTCATGTTATTATTGAGATTTCGTTGAGGCCGGAGGCCTCCTTTCTCTTAATAATATGTTTGGTTGATGTTAATAACACCAGTTTGTTGAGGACAGGGGCCTCCAAACTGAGACTGATAAAATTTGTTGAGGACAGGGGCCTCCGAATTTTTGATGCTGTTATTAAGAGTTCGTTGAGGACGGAGGGCCTCCTTGCTCTTAGTGATGTGTTTGAGTTATAGCCATTTCATGTTATTATTGAGATTTCGTTGAGGCCGGAGGCCTCCTTTCTCTTAATAATATGTTTGGTTGATGTTAATAACACCGGTTTGTTGAGGACAGGGGCCTCCAAACTGAGACTGATAAAATTTGTTGAGGACAGGGGCCTCCGAATTTTTGACGCTGTTATTAAGAGTTCGTTGAGGACAGGGGCCTCCTTGCTCTTAGTAATGGGTTTGAGTTGTAACCATTTCATGTTATTATTGAGATTTCGTTGAGGCCAGGGGCCTCCTTTCTCTTGATAATATGTTTGGTTGTGCGCAAAAATGACCCGTTCATTGTGATAGTTGTGTGATGTTTTGATACTGTGGTATCTTTTCTCTTATTGCAGAGTTATGAGGTCAGTGACGACCTTTTAGCAGAATGGCCGTGTCGGCGTGAGCAAATTATTACGACTTAAAACGAAACGGAACGCTCTGTGACATCATCGCACCGCTCAGTGAATCAGGCGAGTTGTGGAAGGGGTCGGCCTTTATAATACGGAGCGCCGAGCGATGCGGGGCATTCCAATTCTAGCGAGCGACCCGTCCACAACTCTAATTGTGACACGGTTCACGCCTGAATCATATTATCATCAGTTTAAATTTAATTATTGTTTTAATTCATTATTTTGTTATCATTTTTAAATTCGTATTAAAATGTTTTGATTTAATATTGATTTTCTTTAAAAATAATGGCAAATGACCATTCTCAACACGACATGGTCACCGATAATCCAGTCCGGCCATACTCGCGCCGAAATACGTGTTCCATTTTGTTGAATAAACATAATTCCTGTCGTTTCCACGACCAGGATTTTTTCTCAAAAGTCCTCAACGGTTAATAGCACGGATATGAAAAAAGTGTTGCGATAATGATGTGACAGAAACGATTACAGCAAAAATCAAAAAAGTTTAAAACAAACTTTTATAATGATGCACCGAAAAGAAGATATCTAATCTTGGAGTAAATGGAAACGATAAAAGATAGTTTTTATAGCATTTACCATTCACGCGACCAGCTTATGTGAAAACTATTCTTTATCGTTTATGTAATGTTTAATTTAAGTAATGTTACAACAAAAAAAAAACACAAAAAATATATTCTTGATGCCTGTGATTTGATCCTGCAACTTCTGATTTTCAGTCCAATCGCAGTGCCACCAGGCCATTTACTACGTTCTATTCTAATACATGATAATTATGACGATTGTCAGTTTTCAAACAGTTGATGAATATGGTCCCACGTTGGGCTACAAGCGTTCGACGCCGCGTCCGCCGCGGCGTTATGTCAAACGCTCAAATACAAGGAAGTGGTCCCACGTTGGGCTGCAAGCGGTTGACGCGGCGTTATGTCACTCGGACAATACAAGCATACGGCAGTGCCCGGGTTCGATTCCTATATAAAACAAATTTACAATGTCGTAGTTTTATCCAAAAATAATCATTTTGTTTTTATCTTAATTTTATTTGTGTTTTTTTTTCGTAAATTTTGTTCGATTTTTATTTGTTATTCATGATTATCTAACTGTTTTTTGAATGGTTCAAAAACTAAAAGTATATATTTTTAAACTAGATATTTTATAATGATTTGAAAACCCTACATAATGCATTAAAATAAAACAGTGTCCTAGTTTTAAAAAGTAATATTTAACATGATAAAAAAAAACACAAAAAGAAAATCCTTACTTGCTAGGATTTGATCCCTCACCTTCTGATTCACAGTCCGGTCACAGTACCGTTAGACTATATACTTCATTGACACTTGAGCCGAAATAGACATTCTATTCTAATGCATGATATGAAAATTGACAATTTTCAAACAGTTGAAGAATATGGTCCCACGTTGGGCTACAAGCGTGCGACGCGGCGTCCGCCGCGGCGTTATGTCAAACGCTCAAATACAAGAAAATGGTTCCACGTTGGGCTGCAAGCGGTCCACGCGGCGGTATGTCACACGGACAAGTTTCCAGCATACGGCAGTGCCCGGGTTCGATTCCCATCCGGAACAAATTTATAATGTCTTAGTTTTATACAATAATAATCATTTCATTTTTATTAAAAAAAAAAAAAAGTTTTTTTTTTTTTTGAGCGTTTGTATATCTGACCTCCACAACCCAGTTAGTACTGGGTAATACGATACCCCTTGGTAGGACTGGTTGTCAGACTTTCGGGCCACTGAAATTATTAACTAGTGATTGCTGATGATAAAAACGTAAAGTACGAACGAAACTTTTTTTCGAGAATTTAGCTAATATGGCAACATTCATCGTCAATCAAAACAAAAAATACCATATTTGTCAAAAATATTGTCACTTCTCTCTCTTGATCAATTAAAATCGTAATGTTTGGTTTTGTTGTGAATAGTTTTGCATATTATTTATTTACCCGTCTTATTTGTTTCGTGGTGAAGTAGACAACACGAGAATGTTAAGGTGTGCAGAGATGATGGCGACTAAAACAATGCCAAGGATTACAGTTGTGGCTAGCATGTGTGGGGAACATCGTAATACGATGTTCCCATACTATGGGGAATATGGTAATGCCGATGCTGATAGAATGCCCGCGACGCCGGGCTCTCTCTTATTTGAAGAAGTTCTAATAAGTTCACAATGATATGCTGCTTAAAATAAATGTTTTATTCAACTTCGTAATTCATGTTTTATTTTTGCCTAGTCCATGGCGCAATTATACTTGGTCGTTGCCCGAATTCGATTGCCTTTGGAATACATCAAACGACCAAGTGGAAATGAACGCGGCCGAGTACGCGAACACACTCGTCCAACTACATTTTTTTTCCACTATTGTAAGCTTCTATGTATTCCATTGCGATGACTAGTGTAATTACGCCATAGAAGAATCACCGCTATATGGCGGTGATTCTTCTAGGCTAGGCAGACGCCTAGCCTTTTCCCAGCTATGTTGGTGTTGGTGTTTACGATAAAAAATAAACACCATTTTTTTTTTTAATAAAAATAAAATGATTATTATTGGATAAAACTACGACATTATAAATTTGTTCCGTATGGGAATCGAACCCGGGCACTGCCGTTTGTTTGTATTGTCCGTGTGACATAACGCCGCATAGACCGCTTGCAGACCAACCTGGATCCATTTCCTTGTATTTGATCGTTTGACATAACGCCGCGGCGGACGCCGCGTCGCACGCTTGTAGCCCAACGTGGGACCATATTCTTCAACTGTTTGAAGACTGTCAATTTTCATATCATGCATTAGAATAGAACGTCTATTTCGAACTAGGTGTCAATGAAGTACATAGTCTAGTGGTACTGTGATCGGACTGTGAATCAGTAGTTGCTGGATCAAATCCTAACAAGTAAGGATTTTCTTTTTGTGTTTTTTTATGTTAATGATGTTTAAATATTACTTTTTAAAACTAGGACACTGTTTTATTTTAATGCATTATGTAGGATTTTCAAATCATTATAAAATATCTATTTTAAAAATATATACTTACTTTTAGTTTTTGAACCATTCAAAAAACAGATAATCGTAAATAACAAATAAAAATCGAACAAAATTTACGAAAAAAAAACACAAATAAAAATAAGATAAAAACAAAATTATTATTTTTGGAAAAAACTACGACATTGTAAATTTGTTTCATATGGGAATCGAACCCAGGCACTGCCCTATGCTTGTATTGTCCGAGTGACATAACGCCGCGTCAACCGCTTGCAGCCCAACGTGGGACCACTTCTTTCAAGTATTTGAGCGTTTGACAAAACGCCGCGGCGGACGCGGCGTCGCACGCTTGTAGCCCAACGTGGGACCATTTTCTTCAATTGTTTGAAAACTGACAACCGTCAATTATCATGTATTAGAATAGAACGTCTATTTTACACAAGTGTCAGTGAAGTAATTGGCCTTGTGGTATTGCGGCCGGACTGTGAATAAGATGATGCAGGATCAAATCACAGATGTTTCAATAATTGTTTTAGTATTTTTTCTTTTTGTTCTTTTTTTTTATGCTGTAAAATATTACTTTTTGTAACTAGGTGTACTGTTTTATTTATATGCATCTGTATGATTTTCAAATCATTATAAAATATGTAGTTTAATAATATATACTTTTAGTTTGTGAACCATTCAAAGAACAGTTAGGTAATCATGAATAACAAATAAAAATCGAACAAAATTTACGAAAAAAAAACACAAATAAAATTAAGATAAAAACAAAATGATTATTTTTGGATAAAACTACGACATTGTAAATTTGTTTTATATAGGAATCGAACCCGGGCACTGCCGTATGCTTGTATTGTCCGAGTGACATAACGCCGCGTCAACCGCTTGCAGCCCAACGTGGGACCACTTCCTTGTATTTGAGCGTTTGACATAACGCCGCGGCGGACGCGGCGTCGAACGCTTGTAGCCCAACGTGGGACCATATTCATCAACTGTTTGAAAACTGACAATCGTCATAATTATCATGTATTAGAATAGAACGTAGTAAATGGCCTGGTGGCACTGCGATTGGACTGAAAATCAGAAGTTGCAGGATCAAATCACAGGCATCAAGAATATATTTTTTGTGTTTTTTTTTTGTTGTAACATTACTTAAATTAAACATTACATAAACGATAAAGAATAGTTTTCACATAAGCTGGTCGCGTGAATGGTAAATGCTATAAAAACTATCTTTTATCGTTTCCATTTACTCCAAGATTAGATATCTTCTTTTCGGTGCATCATTATAAAAGTTTGTTTTAAACTTTTTTGATTTTTGCTGTAATCGTTTCTGTCACATCATTATCGCAACACTTTTTTCATATCCGTGCTATTAACCGTTGAGGACTTTTGAGAAAAAATCCTGGTCGTGGAAACGACAGGAATTATGTTTATTCAACAAAATGGAACACGTATCTATACAAAGTTTCATCAAAGTCAAAGTCAAAGTCAAAGTCAAAGCATTTATTTCAATTAGACCATTACAGGCACTTTTGAAAGTCAACAAAAACAAAATAAAACGCGAAGCTACAGTCCCAGTCACAAGGCATAATAACTTGTGAAAGTACTGTAGTTGCCCATTCCGTAGCGTAGATCTCTATGGAGAAGAACGGGCAAGAAACTCCATGGACACTCTTTTAAATCAAAATATGTTACAAAATCTTGGTTACATCATTCATGTCAAGAATTACAAATATGTGAGAACAATGTAGAAATACGGGCAAGTTAAGAGCGTCCAGAGTAAAAGATTAAATCAGTAATAAAAAAATAAAGTAATTAAAATAAACCGTGGCAGCTAAGAGATGACCAGTCACAACTGACAGCGCCCGTTCACGAACATGACGACGTCATGTTTGTGCTATTAACCGTTGAGGAGTGCCCTCGTGAGAAAACGATCCTGGCTGCAGGATGAGTTCATTATACAAATCGTGATTATCCATCAAATATAAACTTGTATGCAAAGTTTCATGTCTGTGCTATTAACCGTTGAGGAGTTCTCTCGTGAGGAGACGATCCAGGCTGCAGGATTAAGTTATGTCTGTCATATTAATATTCTGTTCTTACAACCAAAGGTGTGTGCAAAATTTCAGCTCAATCGGACATCGGGAAGTGGTTCTAATTTAGCTTCCAAGATTCTACCCAAACAAACATCATACATACATTGCAAGTTAAATAAAAGCTAGTAAAAACTGAACAATTTACGAAAAAAAATCACTACAAAATTTAAAATAAAAACAAAATGATTATTTTCGGATAAAACTACGACGTAAATTCGTTCCGTATGGGAATCGAACCAGGGCACTGCCGTTTGCTTGTATTGTCTGTTTGACATAACGCCGCGTCGGCCGCCTATATCTCAAGCAAACGGGCGTCAGACCGCTTCTCCGTAAACGCTCTCATACATCGCCTTATGTTTGAATTTAAAGCGGAACGCGCCGCGCACCGCCCCGCTCCACGCGCCGCGCCTGCGTAAATGGGCACTTACACGCTTATTTTTTTTGTGATAATAGAGTGATTGTGTACACAATGCTGTTTATTAAAGTGTTTATGTTTACGTTTCTTTGCTATGCAATCATTGATTGTGACTCTGCGAAACTGTTGTTTAATTTACTAACAATTTTACATGATTTTTTATCGTTTATTTCCAATAAAAATAGAAGAAAATTTTCAGAATTAAAACACCTAGTACCGCGGTCGTCGACCCGAACACAATTAATTGGAAGTACAGAAATAGCAGACAATTTATTGCTATCAAAACAACATTCTATTTGTCCTCTGCCTTTAAAAGGAAAAGAAGCAAGAGGACGAAGGATTTAAAAAATCACGAACCGTTCTCGGTTGTGATAAGCTTTGGAGTACAAGTGTGCGATTGGCGAGCTCGCAGCCGTCGTGCCCAATAAACAAGGGACGACTCTCAAGTGATTCGATCAAATTAAAGCGCAATTGTCACCTCGTAAAACTGTGTACTGTGGAGACACAATGATGTGTGGCTCAGTAGGTCCAGTTATCCCAGGAAGCGGTTGTAATTGTTGTTGATGAAAATTTTATTTTCAGACCTACGTTGAAAACTGAAGCATTCGATGACCCACCATGAACATTTTTTGGCGAATCTTTTTGATTAAAACTACAGTCTAGCTAGACTGTAGTTTTAATCAATAGGTTTCAGGTGATGAGTCAGGGGTTATACATAGTGACTTTGCCCACAGCTCATATAGTATTGATCAGTTTGTTGTCCTTCTGCGAGTGTTTATTTGCTTTCACTGCATCGCTTTAAAGCGCTGTCTATTTCTGTAAGCCGCGCTGTCCGCCGAGTCCTGTCGAATTAATCATAATCGGCTTTAAATTTTGTTCGTATTGCTCTCCAGGAATCTCCGCGTGTAAGCACTGGGCTTAAGCAAAGCATACAACGATATGAAATACAGTTAGGATAGGATAATAAGGCATCATTCTCTCCCTGACAATTTCAAACGATTGACAGAAACAACGATGTGTTTTTAATGCGTTAAATGTGTTTAGTTGGTGGTCCTGCAACAAACACACATACGGAAACCACAGAACGCCACTTGCTACAGTCTTTACATACTCCTTTCGCCTCATACACGTTCATACATCAGGCCATTCACGCACGCTGGTTGCGAGTTCTACGCACCTAACCTTTCTGAAGAACCTCACCAATAAGCTCTGTGTATGTCCTCCTAGGGAGTCGTCTCCTGGCGTTGCCTCTCACATCTGCCTTGTAAATATCTTTTGTTATTAAGGTGCGTGCAAGTATGGTTAAACTTCGTAGGAGAACGATAATAGTGGCTAAACATAAGTTGAAAATTAAAATAAGATGCTTAGTATTTCTTTTTATTTAAATATCAAAGAACTGAGTTCCTTTTAATGTTAAGGCATAGAGAAGAAAAATGTTTGCCTTGAGATTTTTATTAAGCTGTGCTCAGACGAGCTAATTTATTACTAAATTATGGTATAAACATGCTCCAGGATAAACCAAAATAATTTTTGTTGATCTGGAAAAAATAAAGTGGATGCCTTTAGTTGAACAGAAAATAGCTTAATAAGTTGATGGTAGTTATTATTGTTGACCGCAGCCCATCGGTGATATTATACAGTGAGGACAATGATTACATCAAATCTTTCTTTCTAAACCGATTAAGGCTAGTTAGAGAAAATCCAGCTCTATCTTAAAGTACAGAAAATACATGTGGCAGAAACATATTGATATTCCATATAAATAGATGTTTATTATTCAAATATGATTTCCTTTGATAGTAAATATAGTATTTGATGTTATAGTTGGTAACAGTAGGCACTGCTCCATCTGTGGCGAGCCTTACTTCGCAGTGGGCACATCGTAATTCCTCCCGCGGGCGTATTTAAATAAAGGAATTACTAACATTACTCGCCTTTAAGTAAGATAAATACATTACAAGTGGTAATTATCTTTTAGCCCCGAATACAAAATGATAATATTAAGATGTAAACACAGATATAAATTATACTGAGCACTTTAGATTTGTTTTAGCCACTGTTTCTTGGAAATGAATAATAAAACAGCACTGAGTTGTAGTAAGTAGTAGTTGTGTAAGAGATGGCGCTAGTGCTGTCACGATCACTTCGAGTCCGTATTTAAAAAATACTTTAAAATTATTAATCGTGATCTGTTTGTAATCAATTTAAATCCTTAAAAAGGCTGTGAGCAATGAGAACTCGGACCCCACGATCCCAGAGTTACAATCCCAAACGACTCGAACATATAGTTAATATACAAGGTACGTAAGGTTACTTTATTACCGCTGCTTGAGGTTCCTCTCGTGTTTTAACTAGTCAATCGCTCACAAAAGCATTTTCTAGGTTTCGGTCAAATGCTATTTCAATAAATTTTAAGTCACTTGGCTTAACTTAACATGTAAGTAAATATGTATTACTTGGTCAATGGTGCGACATTGGTTGTTGGGGTCAGGGCACGTCGTAATAGTGGCGATAAGTCCCGTCTTTGAGAAGTGGCTGCAGAGGCGCCACAGCGCCCTCACGTTCCGCCTAACGCAGGTCCTGACACGGATACGAACGATACGAAACCGGACACGGTTGTTTCGGGAGGTTGCTGCACCGAACTGGGCGTGTGGAAACGCCTGGGTCTTATCACTGCGAGGATCGCCCAGAGGACACGGTAGAGCACAACGTCTGCTCCACTTGGGCGAAGCGCGGCCGTCTCGTCGTAGCGGCGATTGGCGGCGTTAACCTCATTCTGCGAAGCTGTCATGCTAGCGAAGGAGGCAGCGGAACGTGAGCAGGAGGAGTGAGCCTCGCTACCCAGCCCCCGCGGGAGACGCCCCGGTCGTCGGCCACTGTCGGCGTGGGTCTGTGGATAGTGAGTAATGGGCTTGCTCACAGTCCGTCCGCCTTATGACGACAGGCTGTGTAGACGGCGCGTTCGTGTTCCACGCGCGCCTCAATGAGATGTCAGCAACTCGGAAAGGATCCGCAAGGGCCGATGCCTGCCGAGGCTGCAGGATTGTCTGAAAGAGATACCGTGGCTGCAATTGGCTGCGTGGCAACGTGGCAGGAACACAAACAGCTAATAAGGAACATGGATGGGTTTTAGTCCATAAAAGTCTGACACTCCCTTCCGCTTAGCCCACAGCGGGAGGAGTCATTTGATGATTTCCCATCTGAAAAAAGGGGGTGTTTGTATACATTGAAGAGTTATACTTAGTCGTCGATGTTTTACTCACAATATTTTTTTTTTTTTTTTTAAAACGTTGCCCCACACTAGGGTTTTCTCCTGTATCGTGGGTGCGTTTACAAACATTTAAACTCACATACACAAACAGCCAGACCCGGAACAACTATTTGTAGGCCATACAAATATTTGTTCCGTGCGGGGATCGAACCCGCGACACGCAGCGCAGCAGTCGATCGCTCAACCACTGCGCTAGCCGTGCCGTCAAAAAAATAAAAAAAATATAGGATACACTTGAAAAAAGTTCTTTCAAATAAAAAATAATCATTTATAATCAATTTCGGTCGCTAGGGTCGATCTTCAGGTTAAGCTACGTTTGTCTAGGTTGGTCCAAGGATAGGTGACCACCTATTACGTACCGAGTTTCCATTTTTCCACGGAAATCACGGTAAGCCGTTGGTCCCGGATGGCATTTGTGGATATTTGACAGTCGTATAACCCAGTGAATATAAATTCGAAGTATTCGGCTGCATCCGGTTAGACTTAATGCCGGCCCCAACATAGACTACGCAAATGATGGTGTATTAATACTGGAGACATCAGGTAACGAACTCAAAACAAATATTTGGATTTAAGAACCTCCTGACTAAAAAACTTATTCTAGCAAATCGCGAAAGTAATGCGTACGAAGTCACGGGTAATAAATAAATAAAACAATTGAAATAAAAACAAAAGTGAAATATCATAGTGTTACAAAAAATCCCTTAATCCCTGTGTAACGTACTTTTTTAATTCAAATTTTGTTCGTTGAAGTAAGCAGTAGACAATTCAACACAAACATAACAACGAAGTGGCAAATTATTTACAGTAAGGATACAAGACCTGACACCGCAGTGCGACTCCTTCGCGTTCGAACCCAAGCAACATTACATTACTGTTTCTCTTTTGACTTTACACATCGACGATTATAGGTAATTGTTATGTTATATTACAGTATACATGTAGCGACCACAAAAAGCAACATACTACAAAAAGTCTACAGCGCCATCTATGATCAGACTTAGTAACTAACATCAATTCCTACAAGTCGCAAGCAAAGTTTACATCGACTTCAGTATATATAGAGAAACCCGATAACAACTATCGGGCAGTTGCCCGCCAGACATAACACCTGTCTGGCCGGAGGATCCTCCCTTTTCTAAGGAGTATCGAGGAACTTTACACCCTGTTCCTCATACTCCTAAACTGGTGACCCCGAAATGGACGTCAGCGCAGCCTTCGAGCAACGTGACGTCATCATCATCATCACTTCCTCCAGCTTTCGAGCAGCGAGTAACACAGCCAGCCAGCTTCAACTGGGTAAACCTGACCACCAGCATGCAGCGGAAGCGCATTCCTGGTCAGCACCTTCAGCCTCTCATCAAGCGACCATGGCACAGCACACTGCACTTTCGGCCGGTCGAGAGCTTCTACCTCCCGGTCGACACCTCTGAGCTGTCTGCCACATCGCGGCGCTGTACCACGTCCGACACACCGGAGCAAACGCAGCGCCGGCCCCGACGCACTGGGGTTCGCCTCACCACCGCAGACTGTTCCGACTCACCGTGAACAATGCGGCAATAGGCTTCCAACTGGCACGGCTAAATACTAAAAAGATGACTCATTCTACTATCGACCTCCGGTCTCCGGGGGGGAGTGATGTAGCGACCACAAAAAGCAACATACTACAAAAAGTCTACAGCGCCATCTATGATCAGACTTAGTAACTAACATCAATTCCTACAAGTCGCAAGCAAAGTTTACATCGACTTCAGTATATATAGAGAAACCCGATAACAACTATCGGGCAGTTGCCCGCCAGACATAACACCTGTCTGGCCGGAGGATCCTCCCTTTTTCTAAGGAGTATCGAGGAACTTTCCACCCTGTTCCTCATACCCCTAAATACACTATCGCTTAGATTTTACCCGAATAATATCGTAATATCATATTGCCGGTAGGTTTTTGGCACCGTAATTCAACGAATAATACCATAATGCATTAATACTGACTACGACATCGTTGTGTTAACACGCAAAGTTTTGCACTACAATTTCAGTAACTTTATTTTTGACAAAAACTTTACTTTGTTACACAGTTATAAAAATAAAACAAAAATAACTTTACAAAATTAGATTTATTTTGATGTACAGATGTTATAAATGGCTATTATTGGATCCACCCGTGCTGATATAGTATATGCAAAAAACTGTTTTTAATTTTCCTGCTAAATTTATAATGATCGATTACCATATTATTCAGTGGGGAGTGCGATATAATTCTTAGAAGATGATAATTATTTCAAATTTTAATAAACGACTAGAACTACTTCAAAGATATTCTGAAAAACTACTTCTGAGAAAATTTTATTTGAGCTGAAAGTATCCGAGACAACATTGCAAGAATTCCACTCGAATATAAAACCTAATACTCTGTGTATATGTATGTATAGTCTGTCTGGCTGGCAGTGAACCTGCCCAACTTATTTAATAACTACTGCTTAATCCCGCGCCGTCGCTTCCTCGCTAATCCCGGTTTTATTCCCGGGTCTGGGATTCCGGGCCGGTTCCGACTTACTAAGATACGTTTATTAATTAGCACTGAATCGATAATACTTGTGGAATTATTTATAAACGAACGCCATTCTTGTTGTATCAGCTGCTTTAAAATAGACACCGCTGCCTTTTTGCTGTTTATGAAGTTTGGAGTAACAAGTTTGAGTAGAATTTATTATTTAGTTATTTCTGATGGCAGTAGTTAACACAGGGTGTTTTTTAAATGCTATCGAAGAACTAAGAGGCATAATATCATAAACATAACATAACATAAACTGACGCCTGTATTTCCCTGAAGGAAGGCAGAGATGTGTATCTAAGTACACCCACATTTCACCAGTTAAATTTAAATCCCATGTGATGGCAACTGTGGTGAACCTATTGAGAACTTTATAATGGCCCTGCTAGTACAAGAAGATTATTGATGATCGATTACTCGTGGTACAATAACTAGAAATGTTCTTTAGAGGACGTCTTACCTTTATTCATATGTATGAAATCTGTAGTTTGCTGGCTGGTTCTGTAGTTGTCCATGTAGCGCGATAGATGTCACTACCGACATCACTAGCCTCTGGGACTGAAGGTGATGCTTGCCGCTTGGAACTGTGAGCAGAGAATTCCCCGTAAGGCGGGGTTATGCTTCATATGCTCTAATGGTGCAGTAACTAGCAAAGAAGGGCTCAATATCGGTTAAATGTTTTTCCCAAAGCCAGCTCTCCCACTAGGTATAGAATATTAAACTTTCTGAAAATTAATAAATAAAAGTCAAAGATGTGCTTTTATTGAAAAAAAATACAAGTCTATCCAATTTAAGCGCTACGCAAAACATGCACTTTTCAATATTTACCTCACAATTTGATATCGGGCTTGAATCCCTCACAGCTCACACATGGCCTCCCACAGATTAATTTTTTCGTCGCTGTTCGTAGCGAAGTTCAATTTCTTCAGGGTGTTATCACATTTGAGGGGCTGCGCCTGTCTGCCTGTCTGCCACCCTCCGTGATGGAGGCTGAATGATGGAGGGGTGCCACTGAACGGTTAATGAATATGTTCTGACAGCTAGTTTAGACCTGATATTATGATGGCTAGGTTTAGACCTGATTTTATTGGCAAGTAACTAATATAGACGACCCAAAATATACCGACAATAGAGAGAATATTCGCTTGCTTTTTATTATATTTATATTTCTACGTAACATTTAGAAAAAAACTTAAACTAATTATTAACTCTTCAAATCATCAATAACACAGATAAGCTATGTAAACTCTGGTTTATTTACTGGCTCAACTCAAACGACAATAATTCCTTCACTTAATTCAACGATCAAAATAACTGGGGGATGATTGCCCTCGCTGTAAAACAACGTTTCCACACCAAACAACGTAAACAAACCCATAACTCTATCAGGTCCCCATCGCAACGCAATATGCGTGTCCACAGGCAATATCTGTTAGAAATAGCCCCAAAGTATATACAAATTTAAATAATGCCCGATTAAGCGCTGCGCGGGGTGCAGCAATTCCAAAATACAGCTACAAACGGGGGAGTGAAATTAATTTCATGGATATTTAACCAACTTCAAAGAGGATACACTTGATAAGATGTGTTTTAGAAATTTATCGTGAGGATAAAATGTGATAACTAAATCAATGAAACCATCATCATCTGCCTAGCCTTTTCCCAACTTTCCTAGGGTCGGCTTACAGTCTAACCGGATGCAGCTGAATACCAGTATTGTATATGGAGCGACTGCCTATCTGACCCCCACAACACAGTTAGTACTAGGTTATACGATACCCCGCGGTAAGACTGGTTGTCAGACTTTTGGGTCACTGACTATCTATAACGACTGTCAAAGATTTACAAATGACAGCCGGGACCAACGGCTTAACGTGCGGATTATTTTGCATGAGTAAATCCTCCACTTTGAGAGTCGAGGAGTCTGTCAAACTCCACAGTTGCTTTGGGGGGCAGCGGGATCTAAGCGGGTAGACTACTGGGGGTAGTGGTCAGGTGCTAGCCTCAAGTTCTGCAATTTTTCTCTTAAAGCGTTTGTCCACCTTATTCAGCATCACGATGGGCCTGTATGCAGATGACAAATCAAATCAAAATATTTTTATTTCACATAGACCTACATGGGCACTTATAAATAAGTGCTCGGTTCTTGTTGGTCATTTCCTATGGAGAAGAACCGGCAAGAAACTCCGTGGGTTCTCTTTTAAAATCATTTGGTTTAAAAATATTTCTGTTACAGCGTTAGTACTTAAGTATGGTAGGACATCGTGGGCCCGACAATAAGTCGTTGCTCACTACAAAACGTAGAATAAGATAAAAGTTACCGAGGATCTAGGAATCTATAAGGCCTACAATGTCCACACATTGTAACAAACTTGCTTGTTCCTATAAATAAAAAATAAGCAGACTTGTATACATTAAAAAAGTTGGAAGGGGAAAATGAATTTAATAAATGATGATATGAAAAATACAATAAATTATTAAAAAAAAACGTGAAGGGCAGGTTAACCGGGAACGTTTTGACTGTCTCCGCAAATCTCTCCAAACTCCCAAACCAAACTCTAGAATTAGCTGATTTCTTAACTTCAGACTAAACTGATTTCTTGTCTCCAGACTGAACCAGGGCATCCGTCAGAAATCCCTTTTATACACTGATCCTCCGTTTCTTTTTTTAATTTCTTTCTCAGATTCAAAACTGCTGCGCTCTAGTAAGACGCAACCTGCCAGTATACAAAGCAGCCAGTAACAATTGGTCAAAAACCTTGTGCATAATATTTTTATAAATATAACTCAGAATTTCTTTACACAGCAAATATTCGCAATTAACTATAAAATACAACAATTGAACTCACGAATGATAATAATTTTAGTAATATATAATCTAAATGAAACCTTCATAGAGAGTTTGGCTGTTAACAATTAAAAATAAAAGTAAACGACAGCTGACAAGTTCGAAGTAAACAATGTCACAACCTTAGAATAATGTCACAACAAAGAAAACTAAGAAAATATTTGTAAAAATAAAACAATTCGTAATATGCTAATGTAAAACCAATAAAAGTATGAATATGGAGTAGTAAGCAGATACTATAACATTCACAATCAATCGGTAAATAGAAAAAGAGTCTATACAACAAAAACAAAAAAAAATATATAAAAATACTATGTTATACAAATTTTGTCATCCGGGCTGTTACTATTCTAAACAAAAGATGTAATGATTTGTAACTATTGCAAATCACCTGACTAAAAAGAATGGAAAAATAAGATTGAGAATAGTTAGAGACATGTCGGCACATTTGTGCCGTTTATGAGCTACCAGGGAAGCCGCATGCGCGAAGGGGCTAAGACCAAATTTCTCTATCTTCAACGTACTAGTTCCTTAATTTTGTCAAAAAGTTTGTTAGCTGCGAACCATTTCGAGAAAATATATAGGTTATAGCGGTATAGCTTTTGTTGAAATTGAAGTCGTCCATATCTTTTCTATCAATTAAAAAAAATAGCGAAGTATCATCAGCAAATAGAATTATATCCAAAAATTTGGCCATCATAAACAAGAAATAGGAAAGAGCCGAGAATTTAACCTTGGGGCACGCCCATCTTGACTATAGACCCAGAGGACGTCGCCCCACTTTTTTTTTTTTTTTCCGGATGGGAAATCATCATATGACTTCTCCCGCTCTGGGCGGAGCGGGAGGGAGTGTCAGACTTGTACTGACTAAAACCCACCCATGTTCCTTCTTCGCCCTTTGTGTTCCAGGGCCGCGGTATCTCTTTCGAACAACCCGCAGCCCTGGCAGGCATCGGCCCTTTCGGACCCCTTCTGGTTTGCTGACATCTCCTTGAGGCGCGCGTGGAACACGTACGCGCCGTCGACACGGCCTGTCGTCATGAGACGGACGGACGGTGAGCTAGCCCATTACTCACCGTCCACAGGCTCGCGCCTACGGTGGCCGGGGGCCACTGGTTGCCCCCCGACGCCCGGGGCGTCTCCCGCGGCGGCTGGGACGTGAGGTTCTCTCCCTCTCACGTTCCGCCACCTCCTTCGCTAGCATGACTGCTTCGCAGAAGGAGGCGACGGCATCCCATTCCCTCTCGCTCCGGACCATGGATTGAACCAGGGCCGGACGCGAGAGGTCGCCGCCGCCAATCGCCGCTACGAGGACACGGCAGTGCTCAGCCCAAGCGGGGCAGAGCTCCACGGTGTGCTCCACCGTGTCCTCCGGCCACGTCGCCCCACTTACATTTACTTTTTGCTGCCTGTTTGATAAATAGGAAAGAACAAGATCAGTAGCTTGCCCACGAACTCCGTAGTGGTGTAATTTACAGATTAGTGTGTTGTGGTCGACGCAGACGAACGCTTTTGAGAGATCACAGAAGATGCCAATAGCATCCTGGGACTTCCCCCAGGATTCCAAAATGTGACTCGACCTACCCTGCGTGAAACCAAACTGCTGACTATGCAGTATCCTATGAGAGTTGAAGTGAGAGAACATCTGGCAAATCATGATTTTTTTCATAAATTATACTTAATGCTGGAAGCATATATATTTGTGTTTAATTAGAGGGATCAATCAACCCGATTTGAAAATTGGTACCACTTTACTATGTTTCATCAAGTCAGGAAACTTACTGCTGTCCAAACATTGATTGAATATGCCTGTTAAGACAGGAGCAATTGAATCAATCCAAGAACCTTGACGGATATCCCCTATAAGCCACGAAGATATTTTTTTTATTATTATTTACTGAAATCTAATATATTTCATAATATTTAAAGAAATGTTGACTTTTTTTGGCATGATACATAATATTATGTTCCCGAATCAAAACTCTTTAACAAAATTGTTAGTATCAAAAAACAAAAGACGATCACTATGACGACATGATAAAATACGCATCAAGTTATTTAAACTAGAATTTAGAAACATAATCATTTTCCTGATCAAGTAAATTGTCTGAATGTGGCAATGCACATAAAATTATTTTGCCTAATCTTAAATTAAGTAAGGTGTCGATACGATTAACTATGTCCCTTTTTGAGGTACTCAGGATATTTTCAATAAAACGACTATGGTCTGCTCATTCAATTGTGTATGTTGAAGGGACAGGGTGAGATTGTCAACCTCTGATGACTACACTCATACTTACAAAAAAAAACCTTTAGTGTATTTTCCCTACTCTTAGATTCCCTGTGAAGGTTCTGTATGTCAAAATCATACATATGTTTGCCTAGAACAAGCCCAGCTTTCCAGTTTCCCAACGGCGCGTGGAAACTGACCCCGCCCCAAACATTCGCTTAAGAATCCTACTAATCGGGGCCCGAGAGCCTCAATGGCCAGAAATCTTGCACGGTCTGGAATCTCATCAGTTCCTGGAGCAGTGGCCAGCAGCCTTTGCATCGCTAGTTTGTTTACCAATAATTAAGAGTTATATGGAGAAATAACAGTGAACAAATGAATGTTTTCAATAAATAGGCACAACTATAAAATACAAATTTTATAGTTGTGTTTAGAAGACATGATTTTATACATTTTTTATCCTTCAATATCTCGGTTCCGATGCTTTTTAGAAATAACTGTTTTTAGAAGAATATGAATGTCGTATTGTGTTCTTATGAATGAAATATTTAAGATTAGTGACCGCAGAACAAAAAAAAAACATGCCACTTTTACCCAAGCTCCTGAATACTTATTTTAAAATTAGACAAAAAAATATTTCACTTCCACAATCGCTTCCACAATCTTAAATACCCGTGGAACTCAAACACAAAGCACGAACTCTTGCACGTCCCAGTAAAGGGGTTGTCACCAAGTTCCCAGTCCCCAGTCCCCGGCTGGGGGGTCCCTAGCTCCCAGCTTCCCGGTCAGGCGAGACACAAGTATTTAGTTATGAATTGGTCCGGTATCGCTATCGGGCGCGCGCAGGCCGCGGCGATAAATCATTAATAAAGCAAAGAACAACTCTTCCGACGCAGTTTAATTGCCAACAGTTGCGATGGTAATTAGTTCAGAATTTGGATTATGATCAGGTGCTGCTATTGGTTCGTGAATCAATGGATTGGGTATCCTGATTGGTTGGATTCTGAAATTAATCATGAAAATAAGACGTTAGTCGATTACTTCCGTATAAGATTAGACTCGCCAACCGCTCTGCGCTGTTTCTATATTGTCTGTAGCGGTAAAGGTAGAATTTTATTGTAATAACTCTGTTGATCGGTTGCTATATCTTTTTACTCCGTGGAGCAACGTTTGATTTGGGTCACATTTTTACGATTCTATTTATGCTTTATGCAACCCTAAGCGTTTCATCATCATCAGCCTGTATTCGTCCACTGCTGGACATAGGCCTCTCCCATGACACGCCACTGAGCACGATCCTCGGCCACTCTCATCCAGCTCTTGCCAGCCGCCTTGCAAAGATCATCGCTCCACCGAGTCTGAGGACGTCCTACGCTACGTTTACCGATCCGTGGTCTCCACTCAAGAACTCGTCTACCCCAACGGTTATCGGTTCTTCGGGTTATATGGCCGGCCCATTGCCACTTTAGCGTGCTTATGCGGTGGGCTATGTCGATAACCTTAGTTCTCTGTCGGATCACCTCGTTACGAACTCGATCTTTCAGAGAAACCCCGAGCATAGCCCTTTCCATAGCACGTTGAGCGACTTTAAATTTGTGGACCAACCCTACCGTGAGTGTCCACGTTTCGGCACCGTACGATATGACGGGTAGGACGCACTGATTATAGACTCTCGTCTTCAGACTCTGTGGAATTGGCGATGTAAAGACTCGACGCAGTTTCCCATACGCTGCCCAGCCCAGCTGTATTCTTCTGTTGGCCTCTTTCTCGAAGTTGTTTTTACCCAACTGCATAGTTTGCCCGAGGTAAACATACTCCTTAACAACCTCGAGAATACTGCCTTGAACTGCAATTGGTTCCGGACTGACATGTTCATTGAACATAACCTTGGTTTTATCTAGGTTCATCCGGAGACCAATGCGTTGAGAAGAATCAACTAGGCCATTCAGCATATGTTGCAAATCTTGCAGCGTTTCCGCCACGATGACGATATCATCTGCAAATCGCAAGTGTGAGAGGTACTCGCCGTTTATATTTATGCCGCGCCCCTTCCAGTCCAGCGTCTTGAATATATCCTCCAATGCATTTGTGAACAATTTGGGGGATATAACGTCCCCTTGTCTCACACCACGATGCAAGGGAATAGGCTTAGACTGCTGATTCTGTACTTGGACGGCCATAGTAGCGGCGTTGTAAAGACCTCTCAGCACTTGGATGTATCGCCAATCGACTTGGCATCGCTGCAGAGATTCCAGAACCGACCAGATTTCGATAACCCTAAGCGTTTAGTTAGAAATAATTATACTTCTAAAGTAAACTCACATTCATGGTATAACTCGTTACGTAAAAAAATTCTTAACCTATTTTATCTGGTTATGTATATTCTTCTTAATAATGTCGTGCTCTTTATTTTTTGTTATGCTCATTCCATTTTTGTTTGAAATTGAAACATGAATTGAGTCAGTATGTATAACACGAAAAACATTATTTGGAAGATTAGTTGTTAGAGTTTCGGACTCCGTCCTATTCGTAAAAACTGTCAAAAACAATGTACCGAAGACAGACGAAAAAAACCTGTAAAGAAATTAAACTGATAAGTTTTTTAAACTTACAACAATTTTATCACGTCGTGGGGTTTCTTTCTTATTTGTAGTCCACAAAGTAATTAAAGTACAACTGTTTATCAGACACGACTGCTCCTGAGTCCTGGCTGTAATTTGGAGTTAGTTTTCTTAAAAAACAGTCGGTGTGTCGCTCGGGAGCTATTTTTCGTAGATGGCTTACAACTAAGGTGTTTTTGAAAGGTTGACCGCTGCTGCAAGTCACATGATGAAGCGAATCTGTAGACGAAACAAGAGCCTGTATTACAATAAACGTAAGAATGAACGCAAAAAAGATGAGTAGGTATACTCGTATCTGAATGGTAGCAGGTGCAATCTATACTATCTGCCTATCTATCCTCACGAGAAAATGGGTTGGGATATCTAAACTAATATTAAAGCGAGGCTAGAATGTTTGTTTGTTCTAAAGAAGTGAAGCATGACCTTGCATTTGAGCACGATCGCGCCATGCTGGAGCTGTTGTCCAAGCCTCCCGGCCCCCGCGCCTGCTCCCGCTCTAGCGTTGCGCCGCCTCGGCCGGTGCGCGTCCATGAGCCCAGGTGCGAAAGTTGTCCGCTTGTTTGACACTTTGCTGAATTTATTCCGGCGAGTAGGCGAGCCGACGTTTAAATTGCCGGCGTGATATAGGGCGCGTCTCATTGCGGCGGCCGCGCCCGGCAACGGCGCGCACCGGCCCGCGCCGGGCTACACATCCACACTAGCTTTATTAACTTCGATATTGGTGACCTGCCTCGTTGGTCTAGTAGTCACAAGCGCCACTAAACTTGAAGTCCTGCGGTAGATTCCCAGGTCAGGCAAAGTGTAATGGGCTGCGGGTTGTTCGAAAGAGATACCGCGGCCCTGGAACACAAAGGGCTAAGAAGAAACATGGGTGGGTTTTAGTCAGTCAAGTCTGACACTCCCCCCTGCTCCGCCCAGAGCGGGAGAAGTCATTTGATGATTTCCCATCCGCAAAAAAAAAGGTAAAGTGGAATTGGGTTTTTCATCAGGAATTTCTCAATAACAGCCTAGAAGTGATTTGTGTCCAGTTAATGGCAATATACTAGCGCCTAAATGGAACTTAAAACATAACTGGTGCAGTGGATGTATATTAAGGTATACATCTGCCCTAATCTTCGAGACAGTACCTGTGAGTGAGGGTATACACTTGCAGTAGAGTATTGCAGCTGTAACAACAAGAATACCTTTTTAGACTCGTCACTTTAAGAAATTGAGATAGCATTGATTGATACCGACATCACGATTTGCCAACTCATATTTACATTTTACAATGCAGAGAATTTTATTAATTATCATTCAGTAAAAACATACATAATTTAAATTATAATTTGAATTCCATTTTATAACCCCATTTTATTATGGCTGGAAATATTATTTCACGTTATGAAAATAAATCCAGTTCAAATAAACACGGAATAAAATAATATGACATGAAAGTTAATTGCATAAACGCGTAGCATCGTGCTACGGTTTTCGTAGAACTGGCTACGAGTAAGCTACGATTATTTATAATTTCATATGCTTTTAAAAATTAAAGGTTAGATTAAGAGGAATGTTTTTTTTAATGAATTATGTGATTAAAATGTTGAGGAGAGGAGCTTGTGGCTAAATAATAACAGCGGCACGGGTCGATCTTTAAGGTTAAGCCGTGCTTGGAAAAGGCTAGGCAGATGATGATTTGATTAAAATGTTATTATTGCTCATCTTACTTAAATTAAGGCATACGAATATTTTAGAATTCAGATTTTGTAATGAAAACAGGGGTGCAAGAATAATAGATATTATTGTAATTGTACGAATGTTTGATATTAGTTCCACGTAATAGTCCGTTGTTTTGTGAGTGGTGTGTTAAAGGAAATCAAACTCAGGACCGCTCAATAGTTGTACTGGCGACCGCCAGCCCAATGGGGCAGTGACATGATTGCACACGAGAGTGTCGCTTGGCTATCCGTGCAAGGAACACCGAGGAGACGAGACGAGCGGTGCTATATACACACTCGCCCTGCCGTGTCTCGCGAGACTGTGTAGACACCTTTAGGAGTGGAGTCTCTAAGTAATACGTTATCTGTGTTGCATACGCGCAGCGGGACGCGATCTCACGTCCCGGCGCGGCGAGGCAGCGGAGACACACGTGGCATCGATGCAGTGAGGCCGCGTCTAGACGCCTGTTACATGTCTTCTAATTTTATTACACATTTTAAGAGAATATTTAAATTATGTTATTTTATGAAAACGAGGCTAGATATTACAAGATATGTCTTATAGATCAATGTTCTTTACACTTTCAACACTGCTCATTATTTTGTTTGTTAGATTCATTTGGAACTTTTTAAGAACATTTTTCTTTTATTCCCAGTTCTTTCTGCGTGTCAGTTCCCACATTATTCTGTAAATATTTCATCCATCCACCATCATCAGCCTATAATGTTCCCACTGTTGGGACACAGGCCTCCTCTCTATGAGAGGGAGTGGGCTGTAATCCACCACGCGGGCCCAGTGCGGGTTGGTAGATGTCACATGTCTTCGATTTTTTAGTTCTAAGACATGCCGGTTTCCTGACGATGTTTTCCTTCACCGTTTGTGAGAGCAGCGGTGATGAAATAAATTACACAAATTAATGCGCCTGCCTGGGTTCGAACCCTCGGCTTACTGCTCGCAAGTCGGGGCTGCCACCACTGGGCCACCGCTGCTCTCTATAATGTTTCATAAATCTGAAGAAATGCATATTCTTAGTATGTTTGCGTTTGGTAGCACGTCAGAGGTGCACGACCGCGCGGCCCCTTAGTAGTTGTTTAACACTAGTTCCCGACTCCACATCCGCGAGCCGGCCAGGTGCGCTCAACCGTTGGCCGCAACAACGGCTTCACACGCGGTCTGAGTCACGGGTGCAAGCGGGTCGCTCTAATGTGAGATTAATTGCTTCATTATAGATTGGAGAACGCGATAAAAACCTCGAATATTTGAACGAGTTATCCTTTTTTATCTGCAATTCCTCGTTTAGTCTATCCAAAAGTTGTCTGAAAGAAATTGCTATCAGCGAGAAGATGTACCCATAAAATAAGCAATTTCAATGTTGTAAAATAGCTTTGTATCAATTATTGTGATACAGTAAAGTATATTTTATGGTACTCCCTTTCTTCTCCTAAAATTGTTTGTCCGAAAATCATTATCCATAACACGTTTGCTATAAACTTCAGTAACCATAATGTTCAAAATCCCGAAATTTTGTTTAACATAATTATCTTGAGTTCTAAAAGTATTCTGTCATAATATCGATTACTATAATAATTGAATCTCCTAATTTTACATGACCTAAAGTCATTTGTTCTAAGTATTGTGTTAAATAATGTGTATTATTCCGAATATTCATTCATAATAAATTTTGTAGTCCTAAAACATTTGCTAAAAATTAGGTTTGAGAGACAGAAGCGAATCGCTGTAAATCCGACTCCACGCAGTCTTGTCTGCTCTACCCCTAGAGTGTAATTTAAAATCGCGTAGGCGCGGAGGGGCGAGGCGGCCCGCGAGTTGAGGAGCAGGTGGTTGTAACACTCGCAGCCGCGGCTGAGGCTGGCTGGCTGAGCCGGCCAGCAAGCCGAAGCTGCGGTGGTGAGCGTTAAACCCATCTGCGACGATAAATTCGCGTGGGACCGCCGGAGCCCCGCAGCGCCGGAGCCGTGACAGAAACCATGCCTGCTGCATGTTGCATGCTTGCTTGCTTGCTTTCTTGCTTGCATGCTGCATGCTGCGTGCTTGCTTGCATGATGCATGCTGCGTGCCTGCTTGCATGCTGTTTGCTTGCTTGCTTACAAAAACCACATGTTCACAATCAACTGCTTTATTGAGTACATGTATAATATATTTATTTATGTGTAATAAAAAAAGAATATTATTATTATAAATAAACATTATGTAATTTGAATTTAGGACTTATAACTTTTATAGAAAAGGTTTTTATGTCTTTGGTATATTATTGATTGTAATATTTATGACAAACGGATTTAGGACATATTATATGTAGGGGTTTCAATTTTATGGCATGTGACATTATGTGATATAAAGTTCGGGTAAATTATCATTCGGACAAATGATGATTAGGACAAAAAAAGTTATGGCACTTAAAATTATGGATAAAAAACTTAGGTGACACAATAGAGAACCATATTTTATCTATCTGTTGTCTGATGCAAGCTATAATTCTTGAAGGAAGCTGGAATTTGCCACATGAGCAAGAGACTCCCGACTTATCATTGTACGAGCGTTATTATGAAATCAATATCCAAAGCTAAGAACTTTATAAAACTAATAACGAACGACGAACTTAGAACTAATAATGTAGTACATATGTTTTAGAATAAATAAATGAATCTGAATCTAAGTTAAGATAGAGTCGGCAATAAAGATCGATAATGTTTTCGCTTGATGAATCCTTTATTTATCGCTGTTCGTTATTCACTTGTTCTTGTGCTTGTCGGCATGCTCCCCAGAGGCGCACTGAACTTAGTTAAGATTGTTTAGATTAATCCGCTTGGACTAATGGGAGCCGCGGACTGGCGGACGCGACACACGATTATACTGCAGGGCTGCAGCCCTCGCGCTCACAAACCCGGGCGTTGTGATGACGTGGTAGGTGACAGGGATTTAAGGAATTGCTCTCATATAACTTACGGCTCTGAGTATGTCTGGCACGTCGTGAACTTGTGTCTTTCTTGTTACTTCTTCACTGAGCATATTTCAGAGGTTATGAAAATTTTAATTTCATGTAACTGGTTACTGACAGGATGCATCACTACCGGCTGTTTCGGTTCAAGGGTGTGGCTATTAATTTTGTATGGCTCGTTTCACCATCTTTTGCGCGATCTACCCCGAAGCCATCAGGCTATGTCAGATGTGTCATTTGGTTGGCAGTTCATTATCGTAAATATAACTGGGGTGATCTAGAATCATATATAATGTACTCATTTCATGTGACGATGTCCCATACACAAAACCCTTTATATACTTAGTAGATTGTTTAGTACCACGGACATAATAAGTATAACCTAAATGCAAATTAATGGAAAGTTGATAGCTTGAAAGCATTAGATCTAAATGTCCCCAATTATTAATGAGTGCGATCACAACATTGTTATCGTACAGCATCACTTATCGGTGGGAGCACGCGTTCTGCCTCTCTGCGCTCACTATGGCAAGTGACGGACATTACACTATGTATCTCTCGATAGCCGCAATCGAGCGCTTCATGTTCTACTGATATTCACATAAATTATCTACTGGGAAACGGACACCAAATGTTTGGATCTTCACTACGTGTTTTGGACTAATAGACGCGCTTTTTCAGAAAACGTGAAAATTAAAAAAAAAAAAAACGAAGTTCAAAGTTGTTTGTTTCTTCCACAAGAAATCATAGAAATCATGAAACATTTGCTTCGGAAAGAGGTGGACCCGGACGTGGGCTCTGGATAAAGTAACACTTATCTTTGCTATGTTGAAGAAAATATCTCGCATGAATTGAATAGACATAACCGAAACGTTTATGTCAATCATTCTGAAAGTCATTGTAGAATTACTACGAAGAGTTTCGAACAAAGCCAAACAGATATTACGTAAGCTGTGTCCATTGTATTGGTGTCAAGCCAATCAGAATATTTCCCGAGCTATCCTCTTCGCGGTCATACACCCAACTCGCGGGACGTCACTAGATGGCACCACTGAGTCAGGGATTGGCTTCTCCTGCTACAGAGTCTATCTCCATACGTTATAAACATGTTATTGAGTAGTTGTATAATTTATTATGACAAGTGGTCGCAACAGTGAACACTGAATTTCATTCCCAGGTAATGCTGACTGCTACTGAGTTTTTTTTTCTATTGATAATATCTAAGTTTATGTGGTGGCTGCAGTCTGGGTTTATGACCGGTTGGAAATAATTACATTAAGATGGTGGTTATCATTTGATTCCTAGAACAACTACCTTCAATTACGTTAACATACAAGGCCTATAAAGAGCGTACATCACAAAATAACATAAAAGATGTCATTGTGCCGACAGTTGACATACAAACCAGATGCGGGTGGCATCACACGACACGACGCGCGACATAAAGTGCACACAGCGACACGACAGGCTGCAGCGACTGCTGATGACGTCGTTACGAGCTAATTCTTTGTTCCCCGTGTCACTGTGTTTATTACTGTGTACGGTGACGAACATAAACCGACCGCTCAGGCAGTAGTGAGCTCAATGTTGAATTGTGTCGTTGATTATTTTTTGGAGGTGCACTTTAGTGTTACTGATTAATTATTTGTGTGTCTATAAAGGCATCCACTAGAAGGAGTCAGGGGAAACCTTTGCCCAGCAGCATGCCAATTTAGGCAGATAATCAGTTTCACAATCAGTAAAAAAAATTAAAAACTACACAACAAAGAACCTGAACTAGGTCCTTTGTCGTGTAGTTTTTAGATTTTTCATTAACTATAACATTATTGATATTCAACGTTATCATAAACGTGTAAAGTAAAATAAGTAGTTCAGTAAGGGTGTTCAACGGTTCAGTGTTTCGAGGAATTTCAGCACTTTGTAAATTCAGGCAAAACGCGCCGAAATATTCAAGAAGTTCTCAAAGATGAATCGCGTCCTTCGCTGAAGGTGTCATAGGGTTCAATGGCATTCGTTCATATCCCGACCTCGCGACCACACGTTAGTATATTATCTTACTATATTTAGTAGAAAGATAAATGATCATATGAATATAGATGATGATGAAAAGAGAAGTACAGATCTAAACTTTAGATTTAGTAAACGATCTCATATTGAAGTGAGTAGGTAGAATCAATCAATTAATTAATGCCTTCTCCTTTTTTCTGAACACAGCGTGCAATATTGACTCATGATTGATCATTATCTAAATTGAGTCGAAACATACTACTGGACACAGCAAAGCATCACCGCTTATGCTTTCAACCGATGTACGCACCTATTTGCAAATAAACATCATTTCATTTCATCTTTCATGTTCGTGTTACTAAAATAAAACCATTTCTGAATATAAACAGCTGGAGAAAGCTTTTAAATACTTACAATTTCTTCACAAAAACGCTTAAAGACCGAAATAAACAAGAGAGAGGCAAAGATTTACCTGTACAATTAGTCAAATGATGTCGGAGGTGGCCAGCAAACAAATTAAGAAGAGGGTGGAGCCCTGGAGCCCTGGCGCTGCGCGGCGGCGTTTAAAACGGTTATATTTATCGCGGAGGCATGCCGCTCACGTACACACAACACAAGTTCGGAGTTGCGGTCAATGGGACGCACTAGGTAACCAACACGCTTCGACTGTTATTTTTTTTTAATCAACGTCTGCTCTACAGCAGACATGTCCATGTTATTTCCTTTTTTCCGGCAACAAATAAGTAAAGAAAATATGACCCACCAAAAATCACATAAAATGCCCCATTTTTAGATGATGATGACAATGATTAGGAGACTACCAGACAAATACGAAAAGGTTTTAACATTAACGTAATAGGAACCCTGGACATACTTATTCTTAAAATGTTAATGTGTAAAATAATTAAGACAACCCATTTTTCGCGAAAAAAAAAGGGGGATACGAAACGTCCATATCGTCATTTTTGTTTTGTATAACCGGTTGTGCCGTAGCTGACCCTATCGAACGCTCCGAGGGTAGGCAATGACAAAATAGCAGCGTGACGGAAATAGTTTATCAAAAAACATACTTTTCAAATTATTTGTAGGCCATGTTAATACACTAAATCACAAAATTCAAAGTAGTCTGTCAGAGTTTTCACAAAAGCTCATTACCTAAAATGGTGCACAAAACTAAAATCAAAATATTTTTATTTCACATAGGCCTACATGGGCGCTTATAAAAAGTCGACAAAAAGGTTCTCGGTTCGGGTTGGTAACAACCAATCTTGGCGGTTCTTCTCCATAGGAAACGTCCTATGGAGAAGAACCGGCAAGAAACTCCATGGTTACTCTTTTAAAATCATTTGATTAACCAATATTTCTATGTTAGAGCTTTAGTGCTTAAGTATGGAAGGACATCGTAGGTCTGACATTTAGTCGTTGCTTACTACAACACGTAGAACAAGATAAAAAGTTACCAAGGATCTAGGAATCTATAAAGCCTACAAATGTCAGCCTTTAAAAGTATTCTAAAACATCTAACTAACAGCTTGAGAATAGTAGTTAGAAACATGTCGGCACATTTGTGCTGTTTATGAGCTACCAGGGTGGCTAAATAATAACAGCCGCCCGGGTCGATCTTTAAGGTCAAGCCGTGCTTGCCGAGGTTGGTCCGTGGATGGGTGACCATCATTACATACCGAGTTTCCTCCGTGCCTCGGAAAGCACGTTAAGCCGTTGGTCCCGGCTGTCATTTGTAGATCTTTGACAGTCGTTACGAGTAGTCAGAAGCCAAAAAAAAAAGTCTGACATCCAGTCTTACCAAGGGGTATCGTATTGTATTACCCAGTTACTGGGTTGTGGAGGTCAGATAGGCAGTCGCTTCATGTAAAATACTGGTACTCAGCTGCATCCGGTTAGACTGGAAGCCGACCCCAAGATAGTTTGGGAAAAGGCTAGGCAGATGATGATGAGCTACCAGGGAAGTCGCATGCGCGAAGGCCAAACTTCTCTATCTTCGTTCAACGTAGTCCTTAATTTAATCCGTATTTTGTCAGTAATATGCTTTTTTAATAAGGATTCGTTTAAGGTAATTTTTAAACTTTCCATCGGTCAGTTCTGTAACTGACTTCGGCAACTAATTATAAAAGCGTATGCTGTTTTTAAGAAATGACTTGCTAGTTTTAG
Source organism: Cerastis leucographa (assembly GCA_963082945.1). Classification (NCBI taxonomy): domain Eukaryota; kingdom Metazoa; phylum Arthropoda; class Insecta; order Lepidoptera; family Noctuidae; genus Cerastis; species Cerastis leucographa. The sequence goes on from OY720363.1 coordinate 19,884,891, forward strand.
TTAATCTGAATTTGGGTATTACAATTTCGTGTTTACTGCGTGTATTTATATTATGGAAGTGGCTTCTAATTTTGAAAAGCCGTCGGTTTTTGCGGAAAAATTAAATACTATAACATTTAAAGTGAAGGCAGAATCAGTGTATCGATCTCTTTATTTTTTTCTCTGAGGGACTCGCGAGGACCCATTTTATAGATGGCGTGGACAGCCCTCTTTTGTCGTAAGAAAATTGAGTCAACGTCTGCTGCCGATCCCCATAGAAGAATGCCATAATACATAATACAATAGAAATAAGCGTAGTATACTAACCTAGCTGTGGCTACGTCAGTTAACTGCCTTATTTTCCTAACTGCATAGGCAGCTGAGCTTAACCTTCCCGAAAGAGTTCTAATGTGCGCGCCCCACTGCAGTTTTAAATCGATAGTAGGTAATCCCCAAGAATACCGTTTCCGCTATAACATTAATATTTTTGCCGTCAAGATTTAAATTTAGGTCACGTTGTGTTACATTTGGTAAAGAAAATTTAAGACATTTTGTTTTGTTCGTATTCAGTAAAAGATTGTTAGCTGCTGTGAGAGGCTAGAATAGGCTTTCGTTGACATGTAAGACGTCCGAATCGTCCGAATCTGCAAATAAAATTATATCCGAAAATTTGGCCATTATGTAAGGAAGATCATTAATATAAACAAGAAATCTCCCATCTTGACTAGACACGGAGGATGTCGCCCCATATACATTTACTTTTTGCAGCCTGTTTGATAAAAATAGAAAAGAGCAAGATCAGCAGCTTGTCCAAGAATTCCGTAGTGGTGTAATTTACAGATCAGTGTGCTGTGGTCGACGCAGTCGAACGCTTTTGTGAGATCACAGAAGATTGCCAATAGCATCCTGGGACTTCTCTCTGGATTTCAAAATATGACTGATGACTTTTACTCCCGCGTCCGTTGTCGACCCACCCTTCGTGGATCTAATCTGCTGATATGCAGTATCCTATTAGAGTCGAAGTGAGACAACATCTGGTCCAGCACGAATTAGTACCAATTTTCAAATCAGGTTATAAGATTGTACAACCCGATTTGAAAATTGGTACTACTTTACTATATTTAATCAAGGCAGGAAACTCGCCGCTGTCCAATTATTGATTGAATATGCCTGTTAAGACAGGAGCAATTGAATCAATAATTTCTCCAAGAACCTTAATGGATGTCCCCCATAAGGCTTCAGTATTTTTTATATTGAGACTTTTGAACGCATTTGCTTTTGTTTGCGCTGGTTTTAACTGGTATAATTTTAAAGTTTGGTATGTCCAATGTATATTTTTCTATAATAAGAGCTTCAGCTTATTTAGCTGACGAAGGGAGAGATTTCGTAAGCTCAAACGGAATTTTGGCAAAGAAATTGTCTAGAGTCTCAGCGACTTGTAGTTTACCAGAAAATATGGTTTTATTATTTATTTTCAAAGACAATTCATTCTTATCTCGTTGTTGCGTCTTTTCTGTTTCTCTGTTAATTACCTGCCACACAGGTTTTATTTTATTCTTTGAAATACGATTTTATTACTTATTGCTTACATTTGGCTTGAGCGCCGACACTTTTGAATTTTTTCTAACATAAGTGTGAAAGACTTGATCTGAGGTTAGAAATTTTTCGCTATATAAATTGTATAAAACATCTCTGGTTTTTCTTATTCCCGCAGTGGCCCATTTGCTTAATTTAGATTTTGAGTTGACTTTATTTTTTTTTACAGCGGATACGTTTATTAAATTCTTGGCAAAAATAATATACGGTAGTTTAGATTGGGGTCTTTTGGTCACAAAAAGGAAACGCGGCGTTTCCCCCGACGAGTGCGCGGCGCGGCCCGGTGAAAGTTCCACAACAGTACAGACGGCAGTTTCCATACTTTTGCTGGAGATTACCTCTTGGACCGTGACAGCATTATTCGGCCAGACCTGGCCCGCCTCTACAGTACCTCATAAAAGTATTTCTGGACTATTTTCCCTCAAACGACTAGTTTATTTTGATAGTCTTTTGTATTCGTTTTGTATTGTTAGGTATTATAATATTTTTTGTATTATGGATCGACTAGTATGGGCCAAGAAAACAGTTTAGGTATTACGACAATATTATGAAAATCGTTGAGTGTACTCAGACCATGATTATATTTGTTTTCTTAGGGTATACTTAGGCTCTACAGTTATAGACAATAGGTAGAAGTGATATTAGAACATGCTTTGGGTCCTCGGCCACTTTGGGTCAAACGATTTACTACACGTCATCGTTCTTATAATTTGAACAATATGTTATACTTCTCAAAATGTAGCTGCCTTCTCATAAAACTTATTTCTGTATATTACGGAAACTTCTCCTTCAACGTCCGGAGGCATGAAGTCGAAACTTTACCCAAAACTTCTCGAATACGTGTCTTATAACATAAACAGTTCATTTATTATACAAAACACAACGTTTAAATTAAAATTAAACAAATAATGTCGTCAGGTGCAACATTAGGGAATCCGGGAGCGAGGCATCCGGCATGCCGGTCACGGGCGCGGGAACACGGGCCGTATCCGTGCCGCGCCCGTGCCGCGCCCGAGCCGCGCCGAGCGTGCCCGAGTGTAGCCGAGCGCTGCCGACGCGGTAAGCTCGTGACTTTACCAAGTTCGCCAGCCCGGAGCAGTTTATTTTTATAGATCGCCGTGAAACTTCCATCCCTGACAGAAAGGTGAAAAATCAAAGTTTTTATAAAAAGTCGACGAAAGTATGTAAGATAATGCAAACTGCAAAAGTTTGGTTGTTAGGTTCCCTTCAGACATGCAACGTATTCAAATTAGTTTTTGAAAGTACTTGTAAAGGATCCGTCGGTCGGCTTGTATAAAAATGTAGGTTTTATAGAAACTTGGATAGGCACCTTCAAGATTCTTGTAGTGAACTTAAGTGTTCAGAAAAAAATGGTCTTAATTAGTTGTACCGAATTTTGTTTTTCCATCAGGATTAACCAACTATGTATCTTAAGATAGTATCATCGTCTGCCTACCCCTTTCCCAGGTAGATTTGGGTCGGCTTCCAGTTCAAACGGCTGCAGCAGAATACCAGTATTTTCACGGAGCGACTGCCTATCTGGTCTCCACTACCCAGTTAGCGCTGGGTGAAAGGGTACACCTTGGAAAGACTCGTTGTCAGACTTGCGGGTCACTGACTACATGTAACGATGGGACCAACTGCTTAACGTGCTTTCCGAGGGTTGGAGGAAACTTGGTATGTAATGGGTGGTTACCCATCCACGGACCAACCTAAGCAAGCATGGCATAACCTAAAGGTGCTCTTCAGATAGTATTGAACGATACTGATAGTAGATATTATCTGCATGAAATCCCACATCTAACGTTTTATACAAGGTGTTGTTTTGCATCCTCGTCAAAATTCAGGGGGTTGTCACACAAGACATAAATAATCAATTTAAATTATGGTACCTAGTTAATTATTAATAAACGCTGATTTTTTTGGTTGTTTATGTTTGTCAGTATTTCAGAACAACCCCCTTATCATGGTTAAGGGATTTTGAAATTATCGAATAAACGTTTGAGATTGTTTGTATTTGTGGAAGCGCGGATATAGGGCGAGAATCAGACGGCCCGCGTTTAAAACACGTGTGGTTTACTATTACCGATTTACGTAAATAAGAAAAAAAAATACCTAACCATTATATTATTGATTCGGGACGAAACTCAGTAGCATAGTCACCTCCTTGAATTTGACGAGGATGCAAAACAACACCTTGTGTAACTCAATATTTTTTGTTTGTCAATTTCCTCGTGACCGTCTACGAATATACCTAATCTATTTATACGCTCAAGCAAACTCCGGCACGTAGCACGCACAGGACAGGCGCGACACATATCGACGCAAATACGACGAGACTGCAAAACGAACCGGAAAAACTATTTTGCGACACCTCGATCACACGGGAGTATCCTCGACGCCCCCAATAACCGCTATATCGAATCATAAACCAGCGACCAGTTGAACAAGACCCCCCAACCGAGAAACAAGCTTCTTACATAGTGCTACAAGAACAGGTCGAGCTGAATTGGTAACTCAAATCTCAACTTGACTCTAGGGACTGCGCGACCAATGCGATCCCGGCGTCGGGAATCTTATCCCGCGATTGGATCCCGCGCCTGTAATGAGCTCGGGAATAAATACCGGCGGTAATATTCCCGAACAGATTGCTGAAGAAAATTACATTGTGAACGCCTTGAGGACTGGCCGTAAACATGTTTTGGATATTTATTCTCCCGACGCGCGGCGGGGCGGCGGCTGATTGTGGCGGCGCGGCGTATGGGGAGAGACAAGATTGCTATTAATATCATCAACATCTGATCGTGTGTTACCTAAAAATACTCCAATAATCGAAAATCTGCGGGAAATCCGCTAACGAATCATATGGAACTATTAACTAACACAATAAATAGAGATTTGTTCCAAACAAATAAACACATCCGCTCATCATTTTTTTTATTTGGTCTAACTCAATAAATCTATTTCATTTCACTAGGTATGTCGGTACACAATTAATTGAAGTGTAGGCGTTATTGTATTCTCCACCTAAGTTTGTGTATTTTTCAAGAAGTCTCTAGTATTTCGTATTCTTTAGAATCTAATTGCTAAGTTTTATTAAAGAGCACTATCGGCTTCTCCAGGTAAACTAGTACTGCTACAACAAACAAAGGAGTACAGTTACAATAAGATCTAAGTAATAAACTAGCAGTTTCATTAAAATACGTTTTCTTATCCGGGTACAGAACAACCGGCTAATACCCGATTATTTCGATCCAAGGGAATCAGCTTCGTTCGAGGTGTAAGCGCCAACGCGCAGAAAATCGATAACTAGCTTATTTGTAAGATAATCCACCAATTTGAAATAAAGTAGAAACTGTACTAGACTCTTGACAGTCGGAGTATTTTTGTGGAAATTGAGTAAGATATGCAAAGAAGTTATTATTGTCATTATCAGCCTTTCAAAAGTTTATTCCAACGTCTCGTTGTAAGCTATCTATCCTTTTATATAAATTAAGATAAAGTTTGTAAGTTTGCATGTACTGATCTGATTTCGTTTTTTTTTCACAAATGGAAAGGTATAGTATCCACCAATTTCATGGGCAAACGTTCTCGTGAGATAATTTTCGACCATCACACGAGTGAAACCGTAGGCAAATGCTAGTTTAGCATAATAAGTTTACGCTTCACTAGCTTTTCAAATAAATCAGCCTAGAAATGTTCCCACTGCTGGGACTAGGCCTGGTATCCACCACATGGGCCCAGTGTGCGTTGATGGATACCACACGTCGTCGAATTTTCTGTTCTGGGGTATGCTGGTTTCTTGACGATGTTTTCCTTCAACAATCTCCTTTACATTCTGTATACCACAATACTTTTGTCTCAGGTTTAGATATTATATTGTTTCGATATTAACTTTATTTATCGTTACATATTTACATTATTTACAAACTACAAATGTATCTAAAATAATAATAAAAATGTACAAATATCAAAATTACAGGGCGTTAAAAAATTCGTCCACATCGCTGTCAACAGGAAAAGTGCCCAGAACGCTGGCCGCATTGCCACGTTGGATGGCAATGCTGATTCTTTGGGCAAAAAAAAGGCCAGCCTTCTGGTCACGTGAAGAGTCGACCAACCGTTTATGTTTATGTTACCAATCGTTTTGGCCCTAGTGTTTCAACCCCAAACGGCTCGAACACATAATTAAGTTATTGATTAAAATTATTTAGATATTAAATAATTTTAATCAATTAAATAAAACTCTCTACACTAAGACATCAAGTTCACGTAGTGTCATGCGTGACGCAGTTTCGACTCTTCTTTTTGCGCAGGTCGTGGATTCGATTCCCGCATCGGGACCAAACTGTGTGTTGTACAAATATTTGAGCTGCGTCTGAATGTTTGTGCCAGTTATTTATGTGCGCAATGTCAACTGACACACCCGGACACACAGTGGATGTGGACCCCAAAGGCTGCAGTTAGAGCGATCTGCAATGGTTTACATTTTCATTGAGTTGCTGAAATCGGTGACATTTCAGTTTGTAGTTCCAGCCTGCCCCATGGAGACAAATACGTTTTAAAGTTCCTGCCTGCCCCATGGAGACAAATACGTTTTAAAGTTCCTGCCTGCCCCATGGAGACAAATACGTTTTAAAGTTCCTGGCCCCATGGAGACAATTACTTGAATTTAGATGTGTACAATTTACCAATACACCTATTTAAATTATGTTACACTGGAGTTATTGAGTATTTCGATCATCATCGTTACACAATAAGAAGCTGTAAAACCGTTCATCTAAAAAGATACAGAATCCCGACCATTCAAAGTTAGGCGCCGGCTATAAGGATATACATGCTCAAAGGTCAGGGTTGTTTGCGCCCATCAAATACATAAATATTTATGAAAATAATTCCCAATGATATTGTTTCCAAAGCGCGAGTTGCCAACTATTGAACAAGGGAAAAGGTAAATAATTCACGAGTGGAGGGAAAAATCGAGAAGACGTGCCCAAGTTTGTTCACAACTTTAGACCTACAACTATTTATTTATTGTGCTAGTGGGCTTTACGACTTACGAACAACAACTTTCACCTATACACTTATCGACGATCTTATTACAAGCGGGGGAAGACAGCAATTAGCTTTGTCCGGGTGTATGCAGAAGGTTGTAAGTGGTGTTGGTAAGTTCTGGAGGCGCGCACCTCCGACTTGTGTACAAACACAAATAAACATATTTTGTTAAGTAAAGGTACGGTTGTTAACGCGCCGTGATTTGTTGTAATATTCATTGTTTAATTCAAGTTTCTTTTTAGTTGCGAAGTTCGCGAGCCTCCCCCAACACTCGCGGAAACAAATACAACAACTTTATACAAATACCAATTACAATTTGAATGTCTACGAAATTGAATGTGTTTTGTTGAGAATTCTTTCCGAGGAATTCGTAGAAAGGTCGAGTTTAGTGTATCATTTTGTTGTGTATGTATACAACGTGATATTTGAAAGTTTTACAAAGAAATATTCATAAATGTCAAAGTTCGCAATGAGTAGAATGTGGAGTTACTTTGACTCCGCTTCGTTAACAAACTGTCTCCTACAAGTCAAATGTATTCAAGAGCAAAATAAACAATTTTCATTCATTCGTTCTAATCATATGTCGCTTTTATTCATTAACGTTGGGCTTGTCAAACTCGAGGCTTTCGGCGATAATTTATAATGTAAGTAAAGATGTTCAACTTTTATTATTAAGTAAAGAATAAAGTTTGGAGATCCTTACTTAGAAAGCGAGCTTTGAGCACAAGAGCTCATATTTAAGAAACTTGATCTTTTGAGAAACATCACTCAACAAGACAAGTCTTTTGCAAGGCAATCTGAACTTGAGATGGACGGAATTCCTTATAATTATAACCACTCAACGTTTATTCACCAACTCAAGGTTTAGAATACTTTCAGTACTTATTCATTCTCAGAGTCAAACAACATAAAACTTCAATTATATAAAATTCAACTATCTATCCGTGATTACGAATAGTATGTAGATTGTACAGAACAAATATTGACCTCAGCTAATTAATTCCTCGTTCTTTGTTGGCGCTGGTGTGTGCGGTCCTGATTCAATAGATCCAACGTTATACAAAGATAAATAATATTACTATACCGGAATTACATGCTTATTACTAAATCCATACTAATATTATAAATGCGAAAGTCACTCTGTTTGTTTGTTTGTTAGTTTGTTTGTTTGTTACCTTTTCACGACTAAACGGCTGATCAGATCTTTATGGAATTTGGCAAGAAGATAGATTTAAACCTGGGGAAGGACATAGGCTATATATTATCACGCTAATAACTTTAGGAGGAGAGCAATATTGCATTATGTCCGCATTCCTTAACTGTTTGACAACTGACAATTGTCATGACAAGCATTAGAATAGAACGGCTATTTTAAACCAATTGTCACCGAAGTAAGTAGCCCGACGGTTTAGCGGCCACTCGAATCGCATGTTCCAGGATCAAACCGGAGCCAGTATGAAATTCACTTTTTGTATTTTATTTTGTTTTTAAAAATGACCATGGTTCGAGCCCCAACTGGTTTTTTTTTTGTAACGTAAATTCGTAAAGTATTTTGTATTTTTTTTTAAATGCTTTAAGATTTTCTAATCATTACTAAATAGTTTTATACATCCTTTTAGTTATTTTGACCCATGTAAACAATAGTTAAACAATCATCTATTTCATTCCAAATTAAACTATAAATGTAAATTCACAAACTTATAAAAAAACTGGTACCTAATGTGCCCAAGAGTGAACATGGGCTTAGCCTCTGGCCAATGTAAAAGCCAGATCTTGATTCTCAGAAATCATAAGCTATGAGTGTAGCAATTTCGTTAAAAAGGCTGTGAGCAATGAGTACTCGGACCCCACGGTCCCAAAGTTTCAATCCCAAACGACTCGAACATATGTTTACCGATAAGTTTACTTTGTAGCGACCACAAAAAGCAACATACTACAAAAAGTACTACAGCGCCATCTATGACACTACGGAGGAACTAACATCAATTTCCTACAAGCAAAGTTTACATCGACTTTAGTATATATAGAGAAACCCGATAACAACTATCGGGCAGTTGCCCACCAGACATAACACCTGCCTGGTCGGAGGATCCTCCCTTTTCTAAGGAGTATCGAGGAACTTTACACCCTGTTCCTCATACCCCTAAAACTTTATTAACGCAGCTTGAGGTTCCCCGCATGTTTTGACCAGCCAATCTCTCACAAACGCCTATAAATATCGTCGCGCCAGCGTTAAATTTTAAATCACAGAAATACATTGTTAATCTTAGAATGACTTCGCTAACATGTAAGTAAGTAGGTATTACTTGGTCAATGGTACGACCCGTACGACAGCTCTGCTGAAAACTGGCAAAGATACAGGTGCCATACAAGCACCAGATAATATAACGGCAGTCACGTAAGATCACGCCTGTAATCGCTTAAGGGTTTGGCAGAGGTGTGTCCATTTAGTACACCCATATTTCGCCAGTTATGTTTAAGTGCCATGTAATAAGGGTCGAGCTTATTATAATCAAACGAAAAATAAAAAACAAATAAAACACCGCCCGGCGTTTTGTATCGAACCAAGGACCTTATACACAGTAGTAGCGTTTCCGACCACTAGACCAACGATACAGTATAAACGGTCTCTATATATCAGTCTGTTTTAACTTTTCACGCCTAAACAGCTAAACGGATTTGGATCAAAGCCACAAGAGAGACAGGTCATGATCTGGATTAGGACATAATATTAGTTTCATTTATACATGACACCGCAATACTATTTACTCACTGATTAATCACTCAAGAACTACTTCTCCTTTTGAACTATTTAACTTTAAATCTCGCCAGTGCTTAGTACGGTAGAAAGGTATTTTTGACCCCCAAGTGGGTTTAATGTTAAGTTTAGTGGGCTATTTGTAATTTTCACATGAGTGTTTACTATTTTTGAAAATTCTACCCTTATTTTTGTTGGGGTCAGGGCACGCCGTAATAGTGGTAATAAGTCCCCTCTTTAAGAAGTGGCTGGAGAGGAGCCACGGCGCCCTCACGTTCCACCTGCCGCAGGTCCTCACCAGGCCCGGTTGTTTCGGGAAGTTCCTGCACCGAACCGGGTGGGAGGAAACGCCCGGGTGTTACCACTGCGAGGATCGCCCAGAGGACACGGTGGAGCACAACGTAGAGGACTCCTCTGGTTGGGCGGAGCGCGGCCGTGTTCTCTTAGCGGCGATTGGCGGCGGCGACCTCTCGCTTCCGGCCCTGGTTCAATCCAAGGTGCGGAGCGAGAGGCAATGGGAAGCCGTTACCTCCTTCTGCGATGGCGAAACGTGAGAGGGAGAGAGCCTTGCTTCCCAGCCGCCACGGGAGACGCCCCGGGCGTCGGCCATTTTAGACGCGGGTCTGTAGATGGTGAGTAAAGGCTTGCTCATAATCCGTTCGTCTTACGACGACGGGCCGTGGCGACGGGACGTTCGTGTTCCACGCGCGCCTTAAAGAGATGTCAGCAAATCGGAAGGGGTCAAGGCAAGCCAAGGGCCGATGCCTGCCGGGGCTGCGGGATTGTTCGAAAGAGATACAGTGGCCCTGGAACACAAATGTCTAAGAAGGAACATGGAAGGGTTTTAGTCAGTACAAGTCGTCTGACACTCCCTTCCGCTCCGCCCAGAGCGGGAGGGGTCATTTGATGATTTTCCATCTGAGTGAAAAGGGTGTAAATATTGAGATGGAGATTACACATGAAAGAAGTTCTTTCAAATGAAAAATAATCAATTTAGATCGCTAGGGTCGATCTTTAGGTTAAGTTGCGTTTGCCTAGGCTGGTCCATCGATGGAGACCACCGATTACGTACCGAGTTTCCATTGTGCCACGGAAAGCACGCTAATTCGTTGATACCAGCTGTCATTTATAGATCTTTGACAGTCGTATAACTTGCGACCCACGTATGCCCTTCAAGTTAAAGGGTAAAATATACAAGTCTGTGGGTCTAAACCTGTCGTATTGTGTGGATCACGACACCACCAGTGGTGCGGTTTAGTAGTGTAAAAGGGAAGGAGGGGATCAGAATGCAGGCCTTTGAAGCAGAAGGAAAAAAGATAGCGTGTATCAGAGATGATTATAATTTAAACAAAAAAGTGATGAAAATAAATGTTGATGGATGGAGACGGAGAGGAAGATCTAGAAAACGATGAATGGATTGTGTGAGAAATAATATGAAAGAAAAAGGAGTAAATGATAGCTTGACGAACGACAGAGGAGCATGGAAGAACAAAAAGTGTTGCGCCGACCCCAAGTAACACGGGACAAGGGCAGGAAGATGATGATGACAGTCGTATAACCCACCCAGTACTAACTGGTTGTGGCGGTCAGATAGGCAGTCGCTTCATATAAAATCCAAGTATTCAGCTGCATCCGGTTGGACTTAATGCCGACCCCAACATAGATGGAAAAAGACTAGCCAGATGATGGTGTATTAATACTGGAGAAATCAGGTAACGAATTCAAAACAAAAATTTGGAAACCAGACCCTCCTCACTAAAAAACTTATTCTAGGCAAATCGCGAACCTGACGCGTACGAAGTCGCGGGTAACAGCTAGTTAAATATAATGCTAAAAAGAAGGAAAGATTCTAGTTCGACACATCCCCTCAGAAGCATAAGGCCATCGCCTCACAGTACACTCTACATAATACTACCTACACGTCTCACCTGTACAAGTGAACAGTATTGTTATTCCAATGTATCTTGTAGGCAAGGCAATAGCGTGCCGCGCGGCGCCGGCCGGATTTGAATGCATATTATATGAAGCGAATCTGTGCGAGGTCGCAGTCGCTACAGCGTACAGACGTAGTGTCGCTATACTACACACGTAATACGAAACGTACTTCAAGTATTTAGGGTAACGACATCCCCACTTGCACGATCAACGAGGTAGGAAAAATGTGTTGGTAGTTGGAAATTGCTAGAAAGAACTTTTGTGTTTAAGGTTATCTGTAGCGTTCTTTGAGAGTACGTACCTACTTACTCTCAAGGACTCTCTTTGGGGTCTTCAAGATATGATTCGATTACTAGTTACCAATGGGAACGATGGTGTTTAAATACTGTATCGATGAACAGACTGATCATAGGTAGGTATAGTTCTTGGAATCATGGGGTAATATCACCATGTTATTTGATCACTCTTCTTTGAGCTGAAATTCCCTATACTCCCCATACGTTTAGGAATAAACTTAACCTTTCAAATCACCAGTTTGTTTCGAAAGGATTATGATCATGCCGTAATAGCTGACTCTCACAAAACACTCGTCACTTAGTATCTCTACAAAAAGTGGCGAGTGGCTGGATACCTACACTAACTGAACAGTAGTTCCATTTCAAATGACGCACGACAAAAGGATGCCAAAGTAAATCAAAATCAAAAGTCATTCATTCAAATTAGGGTGAAAATAAGCGTTTTTGAACGACAAAACTACAAGAGACAGTCTCCCAAAACGCCCACCCTTCGCAGTAGAACAACATGCCAGCTACTTTGGATCTTTAGTTCAAGAATTGCGTCAAGAAGTTCTTCATCAAATGCTTACTATAAGCCCAAATGTCGACCCAAGCGACGAAAATGCAGAAGTGCTGACTGAAGAATCTTCTATAGATCACCACCTGTAAAGAAGGATCGTAAAGGAATTAGACTAAAAATACCAAGAATACAGTTAGAAATGGTTTGGTGACATATTAGGTACCTTCATCATGGCTGATAAAATCTTGTAAAACGATCAAATAAAATATTTTTCTTAAATTATACCGTGAGCCTTACTTTTAACACGACTCTTACCTTGAAGATTGGCCACATTTGTTAATGGGTAGCAAAGGAAGATAGACAGAACAGATGGCTAATTAAATAATATGTGAGCCTTCTGCCCGTCTCTGTTTGCTAGTCCCGCTGGCCGGCCAGTCAGGCGGCGGAGTACAAAACAAACGGCGCTGATAGATGGTGATAGATACCGCGCTGTGCACACAACACTGTTTGAGAGAGACACTGCGGCCGCCGCGCGCCCCGACTCGCCCGGTCGCCCCATTGATGGAATTAAAATGATACAAACCTCTCAAGTTATAGTTGATTGAAGGAAACTTTAACATAGTTATATACACAAACTCACATCTTTTTCCATGAAACAATTTTTTTCTGTTTTAAAACGTATATAAAAAACAAAGGCGAGTCAGTCGGCAGTTTAAGTTGTTTTTCCGTACATTGAGAACTGGACGTTCACAGTTGATGGCAGACAATGCGTTACGTACCTTAACTCGGCCCAAAAGCAACCGGATATGGTCAAAATCGAGAATTCCTTCAAATGCTATAATAGTCCAACCGTGTACGTTGAGCCAAGAAATACAGACCTTAAAATTCATTTGAACTGTAGACTATCATGACTGCTCTCGACAAAAACTTCAAAAAGCCATAAAAGCAGGAAGTCAAAGCAGTAAGTTAGAAGTCGACACGGAACTAAGGCTATTACATTGTTATTGCAGTAGGGAGGTACCTCGGGAGTGCGGGAGTACGGGAGGTACCGAGAGGCGGTGTGTACCTCCGAGCGGTAACCGGCACATTTCTAAAGCCTTTATACATAGTGCTCGTGTAATATATTGAGCCTATGGAAAAAATTTAGTGGCTCGTTTTGTAGGGTTCCGCTGGGAGCGGCGATTGCTTGTCTTATTACCATTACCAGTGTGATTTTTGACTTCCAACAAATTTAAGGCCAATAAAACATGCCTACAGAAATACATAACACTATGAAAACAGGGCTTTGAATCATAATTGAGAAATCGTTTACTGGTCTTGCGCCATATCAGTTTGATTTGTCCATAGATAGCGTCATAAATGGTCTCCTAATTATATAAGACATTTCTCGAAGGTTCAACAATTTACCTAATATTAATACCTACTCATTCTTAATAGTTATGCGGGTATTACCAAAAAATATAATTTAGCTATCAGAAACAAACAACGTAGTGACATTGTATACTTGACTACTAGCCTACGCAAGTGTTTTTTTTAAGTGAAAACTTTGTTGCGGCGTTAAACGATTTTTGGTACGGGAAAAATCTTTGGGCTCGCGTCACCGACATGCTCGTGACGTATTGCACCAAACTAGTGACGCATTTAAAAATTCAACAAAATGGACAAGAGCGAGTTGGATTCGACCACCGAGGGTTCCGCACAAATTTTTATTCTGGAAAGACTTTATCAAAATCTAAATCAAAATCATAAGTCATTTATTCAAACTAGGCTGATAATCAGCACTTTTTGAACTTCAAAATTACAAGAGACAGTCCCCCAAAACGGCCGCCCTTCGCCCTTCTTTATTCTTTCATGATTTAATTACAAATGACCAGACTACAAATGTTCAGTTTTCAGACTTTTCCCAGAACTTGTGGTATAGGATGATATTACTATACACTATACATTTTTATTCGAGAGAGTGTCGAATTGTACGTTTTTTTGAGGCATAAACGGCCGTATCCTTTTTTTATAACTTCAAGGGACTGTAGCATTGAGTAAGTATATGGTTTTATTTTCAACTCGATACCGCGTTCATGAGATAAAATGTCTTGACAGACAGACAGACGTCATCCGACATCGTCATCCTATAAGGGTTCTGTTTTTTCCTTTTACGGAACCCAAAAAAAGAACACAGTTATTCCATTGCTTTGAGTTTATACTTCTGCCGGCAGACCTTATGACTGTCTGCGGTTATTTTTATTATTTGTATTATGTAACTCAAAGAAAATAATTTGCCAACAGTATTCCAGAAAAACAATGGCTAAAATAGAAATGTTGTTGTCTGTATGATTGTAAAAAAAATACAAATTTGTACACCTCACCCAGTAAGTGCTCAATTTGTGTGTAAACGCATATTTTTAACAAATAAAATATATTTATGTTTACTGAAGGTGCCAGTCAGTCCCGCGCTCGCCACCAGTGGCGCCGCGCTCCAGTATCGAACCGGTCGCTTTTTAACACTTTTAATGGCGTGAAAAGCCCACTATCGTCGGTCGTTAATCCACTATGAATACGCATTTCAGAGCGGTGGGTTTTCGGCGCTTTCCTCTTCGCCGCCCCGCACCCCTCGTATAGTGACCTCAACCCCGCTGCGGTCCGGTACAGGTGATGTAGTGACGTTATTACTGAGATATACGAATCTGATAAATTGTTAATGAATATTTTTGTATCGAAGCTTTTGAGAGTCACAGGTCAAAAGCTTCTGTGATGCCGGAAATGGTGCCGCTAAATAGTATCAATGACGTCATTGCAATTGCAAATCAGTCCTTCCATACCTTAATATGTGCAAGTTACAAACTATTCCAATTTGAGTAAACATCGCAAAGTTACTACGGATAAACTTAATTAACCTTTTTACCTCGCGGTAGGCCACGAAGGAGATGGCGGGACGAACTGGACAGGTTCCGTCAGAACTGGAAGGAGGACGCGCGGGTTCGCAAGAAGTGGAAGAAGTGGAGGGAGGCCTTTGCCCAGGGGTGAGAAAGATCAGGCTAAAACAAAAAGTATGCACATCAAGTCAGTACAGACTAATAGTTTGTAACAAACAATTACATAACTATTCATAATAATAAAATCAAATAATTAATGAACCATATCACTACAGTGGCATCGGCAGGTAAGTTGCCGAGTGAGCGAGCAGCGTCACAATGTTGCCACAACACGCCGACCGCGCCCACCGCTAAACAGTCGCTCATTACCCGTGCAGTCACGTGACAACACTCGTTTGATAAGGTTGGCTTCACTCATTCAGCTATCAAGAGTGAATGCCACATTTATTCACTGATGACCAACTAGGATAGGAGAAAACCAAAGACTAGATGGATGGATTGTATGTAAGATGTTGATGACTAACTAGTTTGGTAACGAGATGACGGCTGATACATAAGCTATAGATAATGAGGAGAAATAGATAAATTGTAAATCTTGAATGTATTTCTGGTGATATAATGTTGTCCCCAAACGAAGAACAATCATCCTTATCTGCTGGCAGTGTTAACGCATTGTTTAATTAGTGGTTCTGCAATATGGTCTCGTCAACAAAATGTAATGCCTCATTGCTATCTGAACAATACCAGTACAGTGTAAGCTGGGCCTTTACAGGACACTTCAGAAAGCGATATGACTGAGAACACTATAAAGTCGAACTTTTCCTGAAACAAACGAACGAGCACTTACTCTGCAATCGATTGACAGCACTTTTCAGAAAACCTTATAAATATAAAGGAACTAAAATGGTGAGAGAGTGTTTGTGGTTGACGGTGGTGCGCGGCCGGGTTGATTAGATGCCACGATCGCGACTGATTGCACAATTCATAACAATATTGTTTCGTATTTGTTTGCAAGCTGGACTAGACCAGACTGGGACAATCAAATGTACAGCTTTGTTTGTTGTACAGTTTGGCGGAGTTATAGGAATTTTCAAGTTTTCATGAAATAAAAGGTTTTGAAACTCTTATACTAATCCTCAAAGGTTTCTCAAAACCAAGACTAAAAAGTACCTTTCCAAAATAAGCCATAAAAAGTTCTGCATGTCACTATCTCACCTTTTACTCTGCTCAACCTTACGAGCTTGTAAGCGTGAGGATTATGTAACTGCTGGCGTTAAAACTTCAGGAAGTTTACAACAGTAGTCACAAGTTTTTATGTGAAACTGTAACATTTTACTTCCGGCTGAACATTTAACAAAATTGTTTGAGATTCGAGTTACATCTTAATGTCAAGTAACATTCCTACAGTACTACGACTTCCCGAAAATAACGCCGTCAATAGCCATCCAATATGTTTTCATCATAAGCCTTCTTCACAGTAACTGTATAGCCTTTAATGCTGAGGTACAGACTTGAATCTTGCTTGTTGTCTTAATGATAACTTTGTATGGGAAAAGGAAATTAAATCACTAAACTTATTAGTGGAAGCGCCCCGTGCCGGAGCATAACATCGTGCCTCTAGTAATAAGCGGGTGAGCAGCGATTAAAGTGTGCTCGCAACCCTCAAGACATCATCAAAGAGAAATTTGGAGGGACTTAATTCATTCGGAAAGAACAGTCGCATTAGCGGGTAATGCATCGAATCGAGGATTTACGTGGAGAGACTGCGCCATCGGAACATTGGGTAATTGGACAAACTAGAGGTGTCGAGTGTTGGGTATTCGAGGGCGGATTGTGTGCCTACTCGCGGTGGATGCGAATGATAATACTGCTTTGAAACGAGGGTAAATTGTAATGTGTAAATGATTTGATGCGATTATTCGTCTCATTGACTTTGTACTTACAGCTGAAGCTTCTTGCTGATGAATTGACAATGTATCGCGGATTATTAGGTGGCTTGAGCAAAATGATAGGTATTCATTATTTTTCTAGCCCGTTTATTCAAGTCTAGCTCTATGTAAGTTTGTGTTTTATCTATTGTGTTAAAAATCAGGCGCCTTCAGACTTTGGTATTTCGTATGTAATGTAGCCAATGTAGGTATCTACTTACATAGGTTTATAAAAATAATCATTACGAAATAAAGTTTAGATACTACTAAAGTTAGATAGGAATTCGTCGTTTAACTGCTTACTAATAACAAAATACATGACAGAAATATAAACATTTGGAATAGCAACAATAACTACTCAGTTCATAGTTTTGTGCTCGAGTTGAAACTCAACGGAATGTCCATGTTAAAATTATTTTGGTGAAACAACTGTAAAATTATACTGGTGACAACAAACCATTCCTTCATACTCGCTTCTGTGAAAACACAAAAGTGTTAAAGTTCAACCAACCGAGGTTTCTAAGCTTCTTATTGTTAGAAATAAGATTGATTAATAAAGGAGCCCTTTCATTAATATCTATGCGAAGCAACAACGATGTTGCACTAGAGTACCGCCTTCAATATTGTCCTTTTCAATGCAAGTATTCGATAAATGAGAACATCTCACGTTCAGAGTTTGCGTAAATAAGGGAACAGATTCCTATAGACAAAACAATTAACTGTGAAAAATTAACATGTCATATTTTGAAAGTGGAAGATCTTTGCTACAGTCCCGTGACAGTCGCCGTCGCCGCCGTCAGACTAATGGGATGAGACAGGCGACGACAAAGTACTAATTTACAACCAACATGTCACACAATTCAGTTAAATCCTCTTTCTAATTAAACTCGGAGCAACTTCCGAAAATAGCCGAACCCCTGAACATACTTACAAGGACAAAAATGAGAACACACGAGGAATCACTAATAAAGGCCCACCGGTTTTATTTTACACACAGAATACGGGGGCCTTTATTAGCCGCTCAAAAAGCTAAGGTTAGTATAATTATGGTCATGAGAAGGCAGATTGGCCTTTCGCCCAGTAATTGGATTAGTCATTTGGTTTTATGTGCAAGCCCGCACGTGATGTGACGACTCAACCTCTCTTATTGTGCGCCTGTCCGTCTGTTCGTCTGCCGCGCCGCTCTGTCCCATTCACGCAGGTTATGATTTTTAGGCGTTTTGAGGATATGCGTTTATAATTTGTAATGTATTGAGTCTTTCCGCTACGTATATAATTGCAACAAATTGTATAAATACTTCAGCGATGAAAGCCATCTAAACGGAAAAACCCAAAACGAAAACATGTCAGTCAGAAGCTTTCAGAACGCTTTTAAAAAACCATTAAAATAAGCTTTACTTTTATTTACTTTTCAACAAATACCGTTAGGATCAGCAATCAGATTACCCAGTAATAAAATAAATTGAAGTTAGTGCATAGCTGAGTGGAGGAGGGGAGGATATTCAATCAGTAACGGCATTACTGGCGGCAATCTGTGCCGTAATGGCGTCATGTCTTGTAACTGTGAGCAACGATTAAATTTCCTCGGCGGCACTTTAACACCCATCAAAGGGGAATTCAGAGGGACGGATCCACTTCGATCGCGACGAAATAGTTACAGTAAGTGAGCGTCGTTAGCACTTGTCTGCTTCCTAACTAGATGTATAATATCGGAAAGCAGTGAAACACTGGATTAGGAAAGTCCATTTTCTTTAAAAGCTTTGGGGATAATTTATAAATTAAAGTGTTTCGGTGTCTGTTACTTAAAAGTCAGTTATTATCCAACGAAGACAAAGCCTTACAATATAAAGTTTACCGTCACAAAATCAAAACTTATTAATTTATGATGGCACCTCAAACTTCCATACACTTGCGGAATGCATTTGGGGTGCCGGCGGCAAACTTGACAGTGTTCCCACTACACAAAGAGGAAAGCTTCCAATTACGACAATTAAAACATACAAGTCGCAGAAGAAGTGTTTGCTCTACTCCGTGACTCAGCAGTGAGAACCACGGTGGAGGAATGGAAACAGAAGGTCTGACTTGGTCTGACTTTGACGGCTCGGTTGGCGCAGTGGCTAAGCGATTGACTGCTGTGCTGCGTGTGCGGAGCAAATATTTGTAAAGCCTACAGATAATTGTTCCAGGTCTGGCTGTTTGTGTATGTGACTTTAAATGTTTGTAAACGCACCCCCAGATACAGGAGTAATTCCTAGTGTGTAGCAATGCCTAAAAAAACACTTAAAAGGCCAGACCAGTGGCAATCGCTTTCAGAGCGTTTCGTATTTTGACTACGACTTCCGATATAATTTTGTTCAGGCTCTGCGCAAGCAGACGCACGTGAGAAAAAAATATAGGTTCTCATTTACAATGTAGAAATTGTGACTGTGCAGTTGAAAACTAAACTAAACTTTTTGTTTATATTTGAGAATGGCTGGAAAATGCTTCTTACAGGTGGGTTTGTGCAACAATGACATGTGGTATCCCAGTGTTGGTTGGCGACGTGCTATGCCGCCGTGTGCAGTCAATGTCACGTGAAAAGTTCATACATGGCGTTTTTAGCAGCAGCATATGTGGCCACCGGCGTTGCAAATTGAGAATGAGTTGCTAGTTATATTTATACATTCTAAAACTATAACACTTGGGTAAAGTCTTCTCCAGTATAAGAACAATGAATACAAACTCATTTGGCAAGGGCGAAGCAGCACCAATATTTTCACTGACTCTTTGGTGACCTAGTGTTGTAAGATTAGTAAAACACTTCGGGTCTGCCGCATGAGGGAGCTCATAGCCGCTCCCGCTTCCGCCTCGTCTGTGACCGCTGCGGCACCGCGGTCGCACGGACAAGTTTCGCGGAACGTTCATAATACGCGCAGGTACTCGCAAACTTTGCCACCGCACGACTCTCTAAACATTCGCCTTACGTATGTATGTGACCACTTTGCTGATAGTTCGCAACGTTCAGCGTTCATTGTATTAACGACTATTTGTGTCACTGTTCTGTAACTTAGGTGTTTGAATTTAATTTAAAGGCTCAATTACAACAGGTTTTGCTTACAAGATTCATAACATGAAGACAAAGGTAGTCGTAGCTTGAATAAACCAAATATAATAAACTGCAGTCTTCGATCATCAATTTGTCCCAGCGCTAATCTACCACCGTTACGCAGGCTCCACCCTATATATGCAGGTATGTACACAATTTTTACAAAGAAGGCGATGGCGAGTCGGTGATTACTCTTCATAAGTCCGGGTTCGGTTACCGGCGCGCACCCGACGCCTGCTAACGACGCGTGACGTCACGCACTTTGTCTACACGTCACCGTACAGATAACACTCATTTGTTTAGCGAGAGTCTGTCCGCCATCCATCCCCTCAGATACTGATCCATAATAATTAGAATTCGGATGAGACTGAGTCGATCTCATGGTCACTTATCCCCGATTTACCGCAATCCCTAATAACAATAAATTCCCATCACACTTTAAATAAGTAGGAAGAAATTCGTTGAATTTTAATTAGGTGTGTTCCTTTTAGGTAATGAGTTCATTTGGTCCATCAGGCAGCCGGTTGTTATATCCGGCGGAGCGGGCCGGTGCTGCGGCGCCGGTCGAGCTCCGGATTAAAATGTAAAAAGGCCGGCGCCGCGCTCCGCATAAAGAGATTACGGCGTAACGCCCAATAATACCGGTTATGTGAAATACCTGCCAAATAGTCGGCTCCTCGCTCGCGCCTGATATTCTGTGCATTCTCTCTCGATATTAACTTTTGTTTCATCGTTGATTTTTTCCTCGCATCCGGCCATGCTCCACACGTTGTATAATTCTCCAATTTTCAAATGTTATTATTACTTGTGCTGAGTTATCTATCGATTTCGTCTCCAAAATTTTTACTTCGCTGTGCATATAAAATTAATAACGCTTTTTAATTTTATACAAAGTGGATAAAATACCACTTATTTTCGTTTAATTTTCTGTTAATACCCCAGTCGTGTCGTTATAAAATAATTGTTATAAATTAATAGTTACTTTATTTTGGCAAATGACAAGATTTTCCTTTGTTTCACTTAATCCGCCCGA
The DNA here is from genome assembly GCA_963082945.1 of Cerastis leucographa. Lineage (NCBI taxonomy): Eukaryota > Metazoa > Arthropoda > Insecta > Lepidoptera > Noctuidae > Cerastis > Cerastis leucographa. Next base: position 19,905,925 of record OY720363.1, read on the forward strand.
TACCTGAATAAATATTAGCATAATAATGAGTAACAATAGCTTTGCATTAAGAAATAAATTTACTGCGATGCGTCCGTAATTAAATTATAATAATCGTTTTTCTCGAGCATTTCAAATTAATTACTGTAGAATAAAATAAATTTAAGGGATATCAAATTGAAAGTCTCATAGATAGTCCGTTAGTACGTGGTTCGGGCGATGTAAGACAGGTTTGCAGTGTAATGTGTGTAACAATTATTAACTTCCGCGTAGCGACTGCCATACTTCGAATTCGTATAACATAATTTCGAAAAACTTTTTCGCAGTATACTCGAACATGATCATGTAAATAATTAGATACTCGAATCCATAATTATTGGCCTAGTGAATATTCCAATAGGTACCCAAAATCTGCTTGTCATTTGTATCCGAGTAGCGCCGATCATCAGTATTCGTAGCTCCCTGGTAAAGACAACTCAAGAACGTTTCCTTTGTGCTGGCGGCGGGCGCGACGGTCCGCGTTCGATTCCCGGTCATGATTAATGTTTTTGTTGTACACACACGAACATTAAGTCAGTGTGTCGACTGTAGAGATGGGTTCATTGTGTGGCGAGGAGCCGAACTTGTGTTCTTCTGATGGGGAGGTAATGAAGCAGATAACTGTTGAGCTATTAGTAAAATGACCTGGAGTTATTAGCTCAGAGATCGTTACTGTTTTGTTTTTGTAATTTTAGTGCATGCGTAGTGAAAGTTTGTAACCTAACAACACATCTAAATTATATAAAAAAAGTTAATTGAGTTGTAAACATGGCCCTATTTCAACTCGGTCCAGTTAATGATTTGTTTATATAATCCGTTTCTAGAGAGGCAGTAGTAAAAGTGTTTCAACCTCGATAAAGATGGATAACCTAGATATAACACTGCCGTTACTCATAACGCAGTGAGGGATGAAGGAAACCTACTTGGTCTTTATAGATTAGAAACCTTATTCTTAAAGTCTCGTCTGAAATGTCGCAACAACTTATAAGTGAATTGCGGAGTTAATTGAACAAATTAACGGATAAGGTCTGTCACGCCTAGCTATTAGCAACTCATCAAATGTTTCCAAGCTCGCTTTAATATGGTTTCCGTTTATTATCTCATTAATTTGTTGGGAATTTACTGCTAGGTAGCAGTACTTAGTGACTTTAAAAATCAACTGTGTTTGCTGAGCGTGTTATTGGTTCCATTTCCAACTCAGGAAAGTGTTCATTACAGGATAGTGACAACGACTACAGTGGCTGTACGGAACTTACTCCATGTGTAGGTTTTACAGACTATGTCTTGCCCTCCATTTCAGATTTTAATCAACATCTCGATGCTGAAACTTTCACTGATCCGTCTCGAGTCACTGCAATAGACACGTCACTCTACGCCCCCCACCTGCACATGTTCCCCACAAGGAACCCATCCTATCCTCGCGCACATAACTGAACACGTCACCGCCATTGTCTCGCGTGAGCCTCTCCGCTATCGTAATAGGATCAACGGACTTGACCGAAAACTACGCTCGCTACATTTGCCCTGACATTACTCAAACTACCAACACACATTTTAAACTCTCACAAGCAATTATAAACTTTATCCAAACAGCCACAGAGCTTTGCCGAAGTGTGCAGATATTGTGGTTTCGTTCAAGTGTCGTTTTCGTCATTTTCATGTGACATTATCCGTATATAGTATGTCGCTGTCATCGGAATCCCCTCTGACGTGAAGGAAAATGATATTTCTTATAAGAGCGGATTTTTTTTGGGGTGTAAAGCTTGCGGAGAATGAATAGATAAGTGGAAATTGTTATTGTTCAGCCATTTGGCAGCGGTCGGGTTGTTGTTTAGAAGGACGACGTTCGGCGACGATTGGGAATAAGCTCCTGTAATCGTATCAGCTTAACTGGTCTTCTACATTCAGGAAAACTTTTTAGACTTTTTATGTTGCATTCATAATGTTCTGCTTTTTGCGAGCGAGACATGACTTGAATACCCTTATTTACAAATAACTGAGAGTTTAAAATGTAACCACATCAATTTAGATCACAGGACTCAAGTAATGCTTCAAAGTAATAATCTTATTTAATGATTTTTCACCATGTACTGTGTAATTACGAGTAGAGGCGTATTTGTTTAGCGCACCAATTGATTACCGCGGGAGTGGGAGGAGGCGCACCTACACAAGGTATGTACTTACATCGAAATATCGAATCGAAATATTTTCATGACTCGTGTTTCATTGCTGCACTTTCTTATTATCTCATCAATTTTGAACAATAACAAAAAGCACGTGTAACAGGTGAGCGTACATGAATTAATTTAAGTTAAATAATGTGTTCGGGCACATTATTTAACTGTAAATTAATTCATGTACGCTGAATCCGAATTCATTTGACATATTATTCAAATAATGGGAGAAACTAATCATAGTTTCATGGTGGATGTTACAGGCAGCTTCAAACAATACACTACCTCATAAAGTTACAGTCCATCAGTTTGTCAAGTGCTTGTATGGCAACATACTCTTATACGGTCACTCACAGTAGATATCTTCTTTACAATATTTTTACTGACATTGAACAGGTCTGATATAAGATTTCAAATCTTATATGCATTTTTTTAGGATTTGAAATCTTATGTATTTTTCTTAGTTTAAGGTTTTCATTCAATACATATTTGTTTAGTTTCGAACAGAACAACAAGTGTATGATCATATAAGATATAGTGAGTGGTCGTGGTTGAATCCCCCCCCCTCGCTGTGTGTGTTTGATTTGAACAGCATTATTTTATCGCGTAAAGGGCGGGCGATGACGCCAAAACCGCGTGACGTCAGCAGTCTGCAACCAATCATATATATTATATACTTTAGACTTTAGAGTTTCTTCTATTTGTGGTATTTGCACTTTGTATAGATTAAACACTTCTAAGACGTTAATGGACATTGGTTACATCACGAATACATTTTATTGTGTAGCGTTTTCTCAATATTTGGAAAAAAGTTTTTAAAATATTATTCGAAACAGTTGTGAATCGTGATTTTTTGTTTTTCGATGATGAGAACGAACAGCGATGAGCAAGTAGCGATGACTTTAACTTTCGTTTAACTGCTACGCGGCATAGTGTGTTTGATTATATTCTGGGAGCAAGTCTAAAGTCACATAGTAAAAAAGACTATAGTAATATAATTAAATAAGATTGTTTACCAAATAGTTACATCATTATCTGCCTAGCCTGTGCATACAGCTGAATACCAGTATTTCAAGTGGAGTGATTGCCTATCTGAACTCCACCCTCACTTTCCCCAGTACCAGAGAGTTCTGGGCAATACGATACCCCTTGGTAAGACCAGTTGCAAGACTTTCGAACCACTGACTACCTGTTACAAATCTCAAATTTTGTACAAATTGTGCTTTTCGAGACACGGAGGAAACTGGGCATGTAAAGGGTGGTCACCCATCCACGGACCAACCCAGGCCAGCGCACCCCAACCTGATGCTCGACCGGAGCGTCTGATATTATTTAGCCACGAGCTCCGCTCCAGTTTACCAAATAATCAGATAATTACTTATTTATTTAAACTTCATGTACAATAGTGGTACACAGGCGTACTTAATGCCACAAGGCATTCTCTACCAGTCAACCATTGCGTTAAAAAGGACAACATTGATAGGGTACAAAATAACATCTAAAAATGTGTAATTAATTTCGAAATTGTATATAATTACATAGACAATAATACACAAATACATTTAAAATAGACTAATAAATATTTTATGAAATACGATAAATACGATATATATTTTAAGCCAAAACCTAATAATAATTACTATGACTAGACTTTTAATTGCGAGCTACTTAGTGGTTACAAACTTTTCTTTTAAAAATGAATTTGCTTTAAGCTTTTTTAATACCGAGGGATAGCTGTGGAACGCCACAGCTTTATTGATAAGACAGCATATGAATTTGACATAAAACCGGTACGGTGTGAAAGAATTTGGAGGACTAGATTTTTGGAAGCTCTTAGGTTACGACTGTGAGAACTGCCCAACACTTTGAAATAAGTTTTAAAATAATTGGGAGCACTTGGATCGTTCATAAAAGTGAAGAGCATACAGAGAGATCTGAGTGACCTCCTGAGTCGGATAGGGAGCCATTTAAGCTGAGAACGGTAGAAAGAAATGTGATCGTATTTACGAAGGCCAAAAACAAAGCGAATACAATTGTTGAGAAGTCGATCCAGTTCATTAAGAAGTTCTTGGGAAAGATCAGAAAACAAACATCAGCATAGTCAATAAAGGGAAGCACAAGTGACTGGACCAAACTGATTTTCGTGCTAGATGGTAGGAAATGCTTGAATCTATACAGAGACAGCAGCGAGAACGTGACTTTCTGGCTCACCTGAGCCACGTGTAATTATGTCAAATTATCCATTATTGGGGACAAATGCCCATTCAAATTATCTGCAGAAGCAAACCCGGAGTTTGAATCAAACCGTATCTACTATCTAATGAATATGTCCAGGATACAAACTATTATCTAGATGCGCCACAAACCCGGCGATAATACCGAACCACTGTTATGACAAAACTGGAATATCGCAAACATTGTAAAGCAATTAGCAAGCGCGCTCATTCGGGCCGTTTCCATAAATCCACCTATCTGATAATGAGATCTACGGCAAATTAGCTCTGTATTATTCGGTTTTCGATTTTAGTAATAAAATTATTGTGACACGAGAACGTTGTAGTGAACAGCGCAACCGTGTTTTGTCGAACAGAACATACTCGAGCACTTAGATGTAACACTATGAGTGTGGCATGCTAAACAAGTTCGACGCACATTTATTGAGCACGCCTATTTAATTAATTAATGTATTGTGTATGTACTCACTCCTTTAAATAGGATAGAGGTGTCATGTATCTACATAAACACATCCTTACATCATAATGTAACGAATTCGTTAAATTGGTGTTAACCCAAGGAAGTAGTTCCCCACGAGCGCAAGGAACGGTCAGGCACCTGCACGAAACAATTCGTGGAGTGCTTGCCGCCGTTACTAATATGAGGAGCAGACATCGGAGAAACAGGTGTTGTGGTGTACTTACGTTACGCTTGAGTTCGTGGCGAACATGTTTGTTTTGCAATGTAAGCATATCATATTTCCAGTGAACTTATTAGCTACCTGTTTTATTTTCAAAGTAATACAAACTTCACAATTACTTTTATGATAAGTATTTCCACTGTCTTGGCCATATGCAAGTACACAGTACATACGGTTTTATCAATCTCGGTTCTCCAAGTCAGTCAATAACTGTCACATTTCTGTCATTATAGTGATGTCTACTGACCTCAGCTCGACTGCAGCGCAAGTAATTACTGAATCATAAGTGTTAGTATTAAGTACTAACTATAATTAATACCTAATTTCGTCGTAGCATATGGTTACATAAATCTTAATAGCTAATCTGATGGCCCGTATTGGATGCAGTATTCCATGATAAATATATCGCAGGACGACCTTTACTAGAGGTGCTCATTATAAAGTTGATATAGCGGGAATATAGCAGAGAAACAGACGTTCGGATTCGTACTGTAACTCAGAATGATTGTGAAAAAGATGTCGGTAATAATTTTAATGCCAGATACGTCTAAAGAGCCACCTGTTCGTGCCATAAGAAGGTGGCTCACATTCAGACTACAGCCAGTTACGACGCCATGTAATTGCTGTAAAACATTAACGACGAGTCCGACAGACTTCGGAACAGGTGTAGTGTGGGTGTACCAGCACTAGTGCGAGTGTGCGGGTGTGTGGGTGTGCGATCAGCTCCGTAATTATGATAGCGGGTATAATAGTCCCCGGCTGGGGATGTAAATCCTGATAGCGCCCCAAGCAAAAAGCCTCAACGCGACGTAGGAATAACCAAAAGGCGCATTCCCAACACTAAATAGAGCTTATTTAGCGGATACTAAGTAGTTCTAAACAACGAAAATGTGTGATTACCATGCTGACGAATGCTATGCGATGTGATATCAATTTGAGACAGTGCCTTTGTTCCGTAGCAGTAAGGCTTGTTTTGTCTAGCCACAACGTGACAAAAAGATCCACATCGCAACGACTAGCGACAACGCAACCAGATCGACACTTTGTAGTTACGACAACGCAACTGCAAGGTGCTGCGGCGGTGACAGTATTCACACGGACCCACTGCTTCACCACTTTGTGTCGCTGCGATGTGGTGTGGGCATGGTACGTGTGAATTCTCCCTACGGGTAGTTTTTAGAGTTTTACTACTTACTAACAGACACAGCGATTGGCAGTTTAAGTTCACCTGTTCTACTGTAATAATAAATAAAATAAAACCTCGTGAAAGCTGAGAAAGAGAAACAAATAAAATAGCTCGACTTGGCTCACGAGGTTGTCGATATATGGAATGTGGACTCGGCCATCATTGTGCCGATTGTCGTAACGGCCAATGGCCTTTTGGCCAAGAGCCTCGACGAACATCTGTCAAAGCTCTCATTTGGCAGTTGGATCAAGAGCCAGATTCAGAAGGCAGTACTCCTTGATACGGTATTGTGAGGAGGTTTCTATCTCTGCAGCCCTAACCACCGGTAGCTTGGACCCTGCTCTCGTTACCGGCGGAAACCTGTTTTTGATATTTTTAAATGTTTTTTTGATTTTTATTTTTTGTAAGGAATATGTAAAAATATAAAAGATAAGATGATAAATGAATAAAGGAAATAAAATAAATACTATAACGATTCTGCATGACGAGAACCTCGTGAAAGCAGAGAAAGATAAGCAATTCAAGTATCTAGATCTGGCTCGCGAGCGTTGCCGTGCCGATAGTCGTGTCGGCCAATGGCTTGATAGTAAAAAGCTTTAACCAACATCTGAGGAGCCTTTCGCTTGGCAGCTGGATCAAGGACTTGATTCAGAAAGCAGTACTGCACACGGCACGTATTGTTAGGAGTTTCCTCTCTTAAGTGCCCCGACCACCGGTAGCCCGGACCCTGTTCCCAATGCCGGTGGGCTACTATTTTAATATTTTTAAATGTTTTTTTTTTTAATTTAATTTTGTACATAATATGTAAATCATATGTAAATAAATGAATAAACGATATAATATTTATAATGTCAACAGATTCAGGGGAACAGCGAAATATTAATAATTATGTCGGTGATTTGAAAGGTGGCAGATCGGTTAGGTCTCTTAACGCAGTTAGAATGTGTTAATGTTGTCAGTGAGCCTTCTGTCCTCTCTACTTTATGGCGCAAACCTGCACGGAAAATAACTCATTTAGTTGGTCGCTGGTGCCAACCCTAGCCCCCTCATTTACATTTCACGTAACACTCAAAAACTTGCATTTCTTTTTCCGTCGGAATTGTGTAATGGCCGTTAAATGTCTGAAATATCTACTGTAAATATAGATATTTATATTTCAGTTCAAATGCTTCAAATTTATAAAGATTTATTGCAGTTCATACGGTTTTTATCCCTTTAAGTGATGATGGGGACATTCCCTCATGAAAAAATAAACGATTTACAAAAACATGCGTTTTTTTTGGAATTCTGTAATTTTTTTCATGAGTTATATAAAGTTTGTTGCGATATCCCCGATGTTTTTTGTCATATTTATTTTAACATACATTGTAACTAGAAGTTAACCTCCTTATTAAGGAGTCGGTTAAAAATAATTGGTGCCATTGGTGAGCTTTGTGCCCTTTATATTGCTTAAAGTTCAAATGATGAAATAAATATGGAAACATAAACTGTTTCTCAAATCTCGCCCTAGACTAAGTAAGGCCTTGAAACATCCTCTCCGAACCAACAGTACGTAAGCCTATAAGATGGAACATTTGAGATCCTACACATAAGTGAGTCAGCGATCTAGATTGATCGCTGACTCACTTATGTGAAAGCGAAATGATTTCTCTAGGCGACGTGTGATTGGAAACGAATTCAATTTGCGTCTGGACAAATATCTCCCGCAAATACGTTTGAGCTGCATTGACGATATCAGTTTATATGATATGAACAAATATGCTCAGGTCGTGTTTACAACTACAAATGAAAAAATCTTCTGAATTACAAGAGCATTGAACTTTACTAACTTTCAGTTACACAATCTGTAGGTAAGATGTTACAAACAATACAGCTTGTTACTAGATGTAAACCGCTGATAACTTTGCTCAATATTATCTTGCATCGACGTGATCGTGATTTCTAACATACCTGACGAACCTACTGATGTTACATAGAGATACATAATAGGTCTGTTAATACAATCAGCCGAAAGCTTCAAAAGCTCTTATTTATATAAACACATGTTTAATAGCGCACCATCCTATCAAGAGCAACATAACGGAGTAAGCCCCCAGTCGAACTAAAAAGACAACTCCACATTACAATTGGCAATCTGACTTAAAGACACTGCTCCTAGTCAGTTTGGATGGCAGCGGTGAACATTACGTGTGATACCCCGCCCACTGCCGCGCCCCGCACCCCGCACCCCGCACCCCGCACCCTGCAGCCCGCGGGTCAGGTGGGCTGTAAATCAGCGTGAGCGCCGATGAAACCAATCCCGTTCGATTAGCGCCCCCTCCATAACGTATCTTAGACGTATTCAGAAGTTCTGCTTTGTACCGATTACGTGACGGTCAACGACAGACGTAGTTATTTGCGTCAGATCTTGGAAATAAACATGTTTCTTTCAAAACACAGTCGCATTGTTTTATAGTGATGTAGGTAGCTCATAGCCCTGAGGTGGTGACCTTACAAGTCATGTCACAAATTCATCAAACAAAACATGTGAGTGAACTGGGCCGTCCAAATGGATTTATTCTTCGTTCGTCCTGAAGTTTTCTGATTTCTAACTTGGCTATCTGAATTGCCATGATAGCTTAGCAGAGGACTAATAATATCAACATTTGGTGTCAAGTTCTCGATGAAGTGTCTGCAGCCACCACTGAACCTTCTACGCAGTCCTGTGCCCTGTGAAGCTGCGCGCCACCGACACGACACCGAGTGTTGACTCGCCACTGAATTAATGTTTTGTTCCCTACCACGTGCCTGTAAGGCGTTCCTACAGCGTGCCTCTAAGATGTTTGCTCCGCGCCTCTATTGGATTTGTATCCACTACTACACTTGTCCTCAACTCCGAGCAGAGTGCATTTGTTTAGTGCACCTTTTTGTGCCGTATAGTTTAAATAAAAATTTGAGGTTTATTATAGTTATACAGTTATACTGTGTTTTTTAATAATTAATTCATCATTCATCAATCATTATTTTGGCCTGATTTCGGCCAGTGCAGTTTGTTTTTTTGTGGCAATTTCTACGAACAACATGATCACAATGATCAAACGAGCTGCGTTCTCCTAAAGAGTAATGATCAGACGCACGTATCGCTCAGACGGACCTAACATTAGGCACCGCTATCAGAATGGGACCAAATGACGCGATGGATGGCCGTTACAGCCCCGCAACGAAGAACAAACACAAATGTGCCTACAACGAAACGGATCCCCACAGACGAAAGTTTTATAGTTTTGTCCAAAATACTCCAACAAATCTTTGTGACTAGATAAGCTTATTTTTTTACTATTACAACCGAGACTTTCTTATCCTCGGTAAAAGTAAAATGTCATTCAACATGGAACCCGCATGTTCGTAATAAACAACGCGACAGGGAATTATTTATTTCGGTTTAAATATTGATTAGAAGCTCGTAATGACTAATCGTGGTACATAATATGTATAATTATCCGTTTAGAAACTGCAATAAATCTCCAGACACTCAATCCTAAACGTGAGTTTGTGAAATCATGCCATACATGATACTTGCATGTAATAAATAGAAAAAGTTAACCAATGAGAGAGACATTAAATTCATTCAAAATAATGTAAAATTATTAATTGGAATTATATATTTTCAAACTACTACAAATTATGTTGATGTCAGATTAAATTAAATTGTGTGATCCTAACTGAAAACTGAATGCTTGCTTTTGTACAAGAACAATCAACATTATTATGTTTTAAATTCGTTTGTATTTAAACCTTTTTTTCTTAAACAATGTAAAGTTTTACGATTGTTGACTGTTTATTTATTTTACAAAGGTGAAGGTCACTATCGAGGACAAAATACAAGGTGTTGTTTTGCATCCTCGTCAAATTCAAGGAGGTAACTATGCTAAGGATTCTGGTCCTGAATCCATTTTTTTTTCTAATTTACGAAAATCGGTAAGTGTGAAACACCCGTGTTTTAAACGCGGCCTGTCTGATCCTCGCCCTATAACCACGCTTTCATACATACAAACAATCTCAAACGTTTATTCGATAATTTCTTATTCCCTAAACCACGTTAAGGGGGTTATTCTGAAATACTGACAAACTTAAACAACCAAAAAATTCAGCGTTTAATAATAATTAACGAGGTACCGTAATTTTAATTGATTATCTAAGTATTTTATGACATCCTCTTGATTTTTGACAGGGATGAAAAACAACACCTTGTATAAGTGAATAGCAGTAGGGTTGTTTTAAGTGAAGTCTTGATAAATTACATAGTACCTTAGCATCTAGAGGATCTTACATCAATATTAAAATGTTTATTTTTTTCGAGTACGTTCATAATGATAGATAACATCTTATTACTAAAACGCACGAAATAAACAGTGTATTTCAAAACACAATTTACGTGGAGACATTATTAACATGAGAACCTGAGTGCCTACTTATTTAATATTATTTTATTTAGTTGGGCATCTCTGTCTGACTTACAAGCTCGGCAAAAAGACTGTTGTCTTACAAAACAAAGGTGGGTCATTAATTTACCGTCTTTGTGTTTTGGCTGAGAATAAGACAGCAAGTCTTTTTCCGTTTAAACCATTATAATTTATTGCACCGCTCGCACTCGGGTTGGTTGCTATTTTGTTCTCAATTCACGACCCAAGTGATTATCGCTAACTTCCGCCGACATGACTCATGATCCATTTATGCTGTACAAACATTTTCCGGTGTCGGACAGGTTACTCAGAACTGGATAAGTGACGTGAGTAGCGCTAGCTAGCAGCTAACGATTTTTTTGAGAAGAGGCACATAGCCGTGTGACCCTTTTCCACTGAAAAAATCTTGAAAAAAGAAACAACAGAGGCTATCATAAGGATTTCCGGCACAAGTGAAAACTCCAAACCATGGCATTACTGTGTCGCTAGTCTGACACAATGCGTCACGAGAATCTCGAGGTCATCGGTGACGCGGATCCAAAGATTTTTCGCCTAACAAAAATCGCTAAAGAAGTTTTCACTTCAAAAACCTTATACTTGTGAAATCTTTTAAAAGTGTTTATAGATGAATAAATACTTGACTTCCTTGACTGGAATACATACTTCACTGGAATTCGCATAGCTGAATTTTGGGCCAAATATATCTAATGAAAATTTGCCATCGAAAACAAAATCATTTATTTGCCTAAATAAGGTACAGAAGGTTGGTAAAATGTACAAAATGGTTCTCTTATTCTGCCTTTAATTTCGGCGTGCAAATAATATAAAATAAAGTTACGTATTTTATTTAAATTAATTATAATCATGCAGTCATTAATCTGTATTATTTAATTTGAAATTGTATTGTCAAAATAATAATAATAACTGAAACTTTCAGTGGCGCCATTAGGATGGAATTTGGTGTGAACAAAATATGCATGTGAAGCGAGAGGAGATTATAGAATCCTTGGGAACTCAGCTCTCGGATTCCATACACCTTAAATCCCTCTCCTCAACAGAAACCTATGAAACCCTATATTAACAGTATTTGGGTATGTCGGAATCATTAGGCATCAATACTCCTGACATGAAACATTCGTTGAAGGAACATTTCTTTGGCCGCTTCAATAAGGTGCTAAGCAGTATTTTGTCAGGCAGAAGCCTTCAACGGTAGGGTCATGCCGGTTTTGATGTATTCTTTCGGCATACTCAAATGGACTCAGACGGAACTTGATGCACTGAATAAGAGAGTCCGCGTACTGCTGACTGCATCACCCACGATCGTCGGTGATGAGACTGTATATCCCGCGGAAGTGTTGGAGTCCTAGCTTCTTAAATGCTAAGACCCTGCACAACCGTGAGGTATGCAGTCTCAGGGAATACTTCCTAGAAGCCGACGTGGGGATGCAGATGAGATGTAGTCTCAGTGGATAAGGACCTTACCCCGCTCTTCTTGTCTAACGAGAACTGGCGCAAGCCTATAATAGTTTTGGACACTAATGATCGCAGGGAGGTATGGCAGAGCAAGGAGCTTCTCGGACGCTTTTACCGGGAAAGACGGGCCCGATGTAGACTTCTTAGCGTTAGTATTCTGACTGCGTTTGGGTGACCTCTTCGGGGAAACCGAAGGTTTTGTCTGTGCAATAATGGACGAAGTTGTGATGAAGAATAACTACCGAAAACACATTGTAAAGGTCCGGGAGAATTGATCCGACACATTATTTCTGGGTGTTCTCGTCTGGCTAACGGAGAGTACTACGGAGAGTAACGTAGAGTATTGACGTAACCTAGTTGCCAGGATTATCCACCACCAAGTTGCTTTGAAATATAACCTTGTGGAATCAGAAGTGCCATACTACAAGTATGCGCCCGACCCAGTTCTCGATGGTAGTAATATCACGCTGTATTGGAATCGACCTATCGTCACTGACTGGAATATTGTTGCCAATAAACCTGACATTGTGGTGATAGATCGATTGGAGCGTCGCGCAATGATTTGATTGATATAACAGTTCCGCATGACGAGAACCTCGTGAAAGCAGAGAAAGATAAGCAATTCAAATATATAAATATCTGGCTCGCGAGGTTGTCTACTTGTCGGATGTGATTACAGCAGTCATTGTGCCGATAGTCGTGTCGGCCAATGGCTTAATAGCCAAAAGCCTCGACTAACATCTGAGTAGGCTGCCGCTTGGCTGCTGGATCAAGGGCTTGATTCAGGAAGCAGTACTTCTGGACACGGCGCGTATTGTTCGCGGAGGTTCCTTTCTCTGGAGCCCTGACCGCCGTAGCTTGGACCCTGTTCCGGTGGGCTATTTTTTTTTATTAATATTAAAAACTAGCTGCTAACCGCGACTTCGTACGCGTTATGTTCGCGATTTGCTTACAATAAGTGTTTAGTCAGGAGGTTCAAGAAATCATTTTTTTATTTTGAGTTCGTTCGTCTCCAGTATTAATCATCTGCACAACAAATTCGTCAGATTTATTTATTTCAAGCTGTATGGAAGATACCCGGGGTACCCGTTACTGTATCCTACCTTATTCTGTCTTGGTATGATGGGCTACCACAAATTAGAAATTAGGCGTGAAGTGACACTGGCAACCTATATTTTCAAAGGTCTAAAGGGGAGTATACAAAACTCTGGTATTTTCTCAGAAATAGGGTTTAATTTACACGTACCTATCTGCTGGTGGTGCCGAGTGCACGCACTAACCTGCTGGTGCGCACACCGCTGACTCGTGCGCTGCGCACTCTCAACACGGTGGCTGATGCCATAGATTTATTCACCTGTACACTGGGTGAGTGCACAAAGGCCACGTACTGCATATTAAGTAAGGTATAGTTAAGTATGTTTTAAGTTACTTTGTCGCATTAGATTTATTATTTGTAATGGCAAAGAAACATTTTGTGAATAAATAAATAAATTATATTATATTATATAAGTATGGATAGTGGAATTCCTGTTTCGACCGGACCGGACGAAACTCAGCGGCCAAAACCCCTACTAAGCCATACGGGATATTGGCAACTGATGTGATAAGTAACTTGGGCTAAAAATAATATTTTTATTTTTAATAATTCCACGCGGCTAAAGGTCGCTGGCAACAGCTAGTTGCAAAATGTAATCAAGCGATGACACTGCCCGTTAAGGGGACTTATAGAATTATCATTGTATTTGTAATCTACATGGCAAATCTAAACGAATGTGTAAATTACCTGATGATTAAAAAACCCTTTTGGCTGTCAATTGCTATTTAACACATCATTAATAGCTACCGCGGCACGAGTCTGTCGTATTAAATAGATGCAATCGACCGCGCCGGCGGACGCGGTCCGCGCGGCTCAATGGGCGCAAATTGTCGCCGTAATGACCGGACCGCGCCGGACCGACCTGGACCGAACCGGACGCACGCCGACAATTAATGTGTTAGCAATCACGCATCGATGCTGCTTCCAATTATAAAATGACTGTTTGCAGCAGACGGTTTATTTTTCATTTCAAAAATATTTAGTCGATGTCGATTTCATTCACTTTTGCTTTCTACATCACTGACCGTAGTCAGAGAGTTGTGGTTAGTGGTCATTCTTCTTGTATCGCGCAGGTCACCTCTGGTGTTCTATTCTCGGTCCCCTTTTATTTGCTTTGTAAATAAACGACATCAGCCAATACTTTCTTAATACATCTTATACGCCGACGCTCTTAAGGTATACAGAACAATACGCAACATAAATGACTGCTTTCTGCTACAACAAGACTTGGACAGACTATCAGACTACTGTCGTACAAATAAGTTGCAGCTTAGTTCACCTAAAGGTAATTTTCTAAATTTCAAAAACATCGTGACACATACATACACTCTGTGCCATGTTCCCCTAACAAAAGTGGATTTTGTCCATGATCTTCATAAATTTGCCTTTATAAGTCTCTCGTACGCTCGCAACTGGAGTATGCCGTGTCCGTCTGGAGTCCATATTATAAACAATACATTGAGGCGATTGAGTGTTCAACAGAAATTCCTACGCTATACGCTATTGCATTTTAGATGCTTCGGATATTACTTGCCATATCAGGATTTACATAATAAGTACAAAGTCCCAACACTTGAAGGTAGACTTAAGTACTTGGAAGCCATGATTCTTTATAACATTGTAAGTAATAGATTTGACTGCATTGAGTTAACCAACATTTTCTGCTATGTTGTCCCTAGAACACTGTACCTACAAGAGTAAAGTGCGCGCTGGCAGACTATTTTCCACGCGTACCTGCCATTCTAACACTGGTTCGCGCGGTTCGCAGAATGGTAGATGCAATTAATGATCATTTCATCGAGAGCAGCGGTGGCCCAGTGGTGGCAGCCCGTGGTTTTGAACCCAGGCAGGCGCATTACTTTGTGTAATTTATTTCATCACCACTGCTCTCAAAAAGTGAAGGAAAACATCGTGAGGAAACCGGCATGTCCTAGAACTAAAAATTCGAAGACATGTGACATCTACCAACCCGCACTGGGCCCTCGTGGTGGATTACAGCCCACTCCCTCTCATAGAGAGGAGGCCTTTGTCTTAGCAGTGGGAACATTATAAGTTGATGTTGATGAAGATGATGAATCATGGGACTTTTGAATATATTGACATTTTTACATGTTCTCCCAGTAAGTTCAAAGGTCTTATACTCAAAGAACTTTCTTGATTGATGTGTATAAGTACAGATAAACATGATAGTTAAGTCAGTTTAGTTTTTAACATTATTATGCATTATTACCACCCTAACGTTTAAATTTAAATTGTATATACATTGTAGATATTGTTGTGAGCAGCGTTGTGGCCTACAATATTGTTCAAATGTTACGTATATCTCTTTTTTTAAGCTATATATTGTAGCTGTTTGCTGTTCCTTTTGATTAAAATAAAATAAATAAAAAATTAAATACTGACTGAATCGCCCGACTGCTTTTAGGACTTATTATTATTTATCCGAGAAAACTAATATCGAACAAGCTAGACTAACCCCCGAGACCCAGAGTAGTATCGACAATACCCTGTCAATGACACCGATTGATGCAGCTCACCTCAGTGTCCGATGTTACCGCACAATATCGCGCATCATGTTCCCGTCATGTGTAGTAGAGCGCGCGACCGCAAGCGACCGTGTCGGGACGGGTCACGCCGGGTCGCACTTCACCCCTTGCGGACGGACGTGACGTGCCATATTGTTCCTACAACAACAACAACAGGGAATAATGAAAATAACTAGCTTTATTAATTGATCTCACCTCATCCCGCCAGATATGTACAACGTGGTGACACACGCGTCATGTCGGCGCCACTCGCAGCAGAGTGTGCCGCCGCAGATAACCGCGCGCTGTCGCACCGCACCGCACCGGGATGTGGCTCATCGCAGCCTATCAATGGAAAATAGTAGTTACTCGTTTTATTTATTAATAAATTTATAAGAACTTTTTGTAATGTCTACTTGTTGTTCAAGTCACGCTTAAGTCCATGAATGGAAAGTCTTTCGATGCAAGTTTAGAGTGGGTAGCGGTAAACCTCCTTTCCCGTCATTCACTCGAATAAATAAACTTTCAGTAAATAAACACACTAGGTCCTGCTCCTAGCGGTACCAGTTGTCAGACATGTGAACTTGCGACACACCTCGCAGTTCGCACTACTTCGCACTCGAGCACTTTTATACTGTTTGACTTCAACTCCCGCTAGACACAACTTTGAATGCTGCCAGCGATTCTACATTTTATTTTAGGAACATACCTAGCTGTAATAGGGTCTGACAGAAAGCGATAATATGACTTATAAACCTTTGCTGACGATGAACCTCTCGTATAGACTGTCCTTCAGTAACGACTATTATAGTCTAAGTCTAATCTTGCTGTTACAGATAACCGCGAAAATTATCCAACTGTACTAGGTAAATACCATTGCAAATGTTGGCACTGCCAGTACCTCCACACTGAACTATTCATATTGTCCGTATCCGTTTGTCATCAGAATAAGAATCTAAATAATAACAGCCGCACAGGTCGATCTTAAAGGTAAGGCAGGCTTAGCAAGGATGGTCCGTGGAAGCTGACCCCAAAGTCGTTAGGAAAAGGCTAGCTAGACAGATGATTAGTTGTTGTCATTAGGACTTACACAGCAATCTGTAAAGGATTTAAGAAGTTTGAATGTACCTGTTATTGTAACGGGTAAAATACCTCTTTAGCGAGGGAATTCGTTCGTATCGCAAATAATCCTACTTCCTACTAATGTTATAAACGCGAAAGTTTGTATGTATGGATGGTTGGATGGATGAATGTTTGTTACTCTTTCACGCGAAAACTACTGAACCGATTTGAATGAAATTTGGCACTTGGGAAGTTTATAACCTGGATTAACACATAGGATTTAATATCCCGATAGTACAATCCCGTGGGACAGTGATCGAACTCCACGCGTGCGAAGCGGCGGGCATAGGCTAGTTTGAGTATAATTCTTTGTTCAATGTTTCGTTCCGTGCCAGTGTGCAATGTGCGTTGCGTTCAATGATTTCTTGTTGGAACTGCAGGCGGCCGATAAAGCGGCTCTAGAAATTATACTCGTTTGCACTTCCAATTATAGGTGCGAAAAATAACAGGTTTTTTCTTAAGTATAATATAAAGCTTTATTGAAAATGTACTTAAAGATTACATCGATAGTGAACTTACTTAAAATTGTTCAGGCGTGAACCAGTTCAGAGTCGTCAGTTTCAGTTCATCGGTGTTAGCGCCCCTAATGATATACACTGCAATTAGATCTCAACAACAATAACATTTCTGGAAATAGTTGTTCACATAATAACATTGGTGGTGCAGGGGTGGGGGCGCGGGGTGAATACTTGCCCACTTGTAGTATATCGCTAAACAGCTCTTAACTGTTCCTCATAACAAACGATTACAAACTTGCCAAGTAGCGCACCTCGCACGTTGTGGGGGCTCGGGGCTACTTGCCTCATAGCCCCTACACGAAGGGATCGGAAATTATAGGTGTATTCATGGAACTTATGTAATGCAGGCCCTCCACCGAATCGTCCTTATCATGGTTTAGGTGAGGGGTGCGGTGCAGGCGGGGCGGGGGTGTCCCGTGACGCTCAAGTGAGAGCTACGGCTGAAAGCCGACACTGCGCTATCTCACCGCACTTTTTCACACAAAATTCGAAGTCGATGTCTTCGATTGGCGCCGAATTATGCTAACTGCAGTCAAACGAGATGGTTTTAGCAACACAATCGAAGATTTCTATCTGAATGGAGTCAAAAATTACCGAATTGTTTCCAAAATAAACACGTTGCGCCGAACTCGATGAATAAGATTAATGATGCGAAGTTATGTAAATCCATTAAGCATTTATAATTAAATAGTTTTCATGTTAATTGATTTTAGTAATCCAGATGATTCAGACTCTTCTGGAATGTTCGGACTATGATCAAGTTGCGTTAATTTAATTATTTGCAAATTGTTTCATTTCATTACAACTTTATTGTTTCTACTAAAATAAATAAAGTGTACTCGGTTTTATTTGCTAGATTTTTATTAGAAAATTAATTTTAATATTTGCTCTTTCGTAAATTGATTACTTATTATGGTAGGGTATTTACATTGACGTCTACGATGTTAAAATATAGTTTGATTAAAATCGCTAAAGAAAATTGAAACCTTTTTGGTCATCTACTTAAAGAAGAAAATCTTGTGGGAAATCTGATACAAAATTCTTTTTACGTTGTTAGTAAAAGTAAAAAGTCATGCGTATGCTGTATTAATAGAGCGGTAATGTGTTTCATCGAGAAAGTAACTACAGAGTTAAGTTGATGTTCTTAATTCTTAGTTATAACTAGCTTTTGCCCCCGGCTTCGCTCGCGTTATGGTAGAAAGTTATCCCACGGGAACGTCATATGACACTCGGGTTAATGTACTACGTGTAACCTAGAAGCAACAACAAGCTGTCTGTTTTACAGCCAGTCCAACAATTATTCTAAAAAGAAGATAAAACCAGTTCCTCTGTTTTCACAGGAGCAAATACGAAACTGTATGTTTGAAGATCGAGGTCACAAGGAACGGTGTATACTGTATTGGAGACAAAGGACAGTCCTGGCCTTACCAGACAGACAGAAATGACCTGTTACCTCCCTATCACGCCTCCCCCCCCCCTTCAGGAAAACAACGAAATGCTCAAAGATTTATGAACATAAAGTACCCACTACTAGGCTACTACTGATGTAAGATGATTATTAGTGTTTTTAACTATTTTATAAAAGTCTAGCAGTTTGTATGAATGGACACTATGATATAGACACTAGACAGGACAATATCTTAGCCGAAACATAATAATTATGTGCTTATTATCAGAAAAGAGTATCACAATAAAAGTAGCGTTCCTTACAACCTCAGGAAGGGCGAGCACCCTCAGTAACCGATATTATACATACGAGTATGTACTTCAGTATTAGGTAGCTAGCCACATAACACGTGTCAGATTAACGACTATTAGATCTCACGCTGAGATCAGACAGCACCGGCTGACTCTGAGCATTCCTCGAGTGGCGAGACAGAGATTGTTCCAGTTTAATGACTGCCATGGTCATAGCAGATTACAATAAAGCTTGAACTTAAACCTTCATTTGAGAAAAGGTATTTCTAAGATTTTGTTTTTGATTCGGACACCTCTTGTTGCGAAGCTATCTCCGACCACCGTTCGAAAACCTAAACGGTTATGTTAGTATTAATATATTTTTATTACAAGCCCGGCCTATTTTCAAGCATTTACGTCACAACAGATGGGACCTAAAGATATCAGCAGCAAATAAAATGCGCAGCTAAACGTCCACAATATCACAACGTCACGAAAACTAAAATCATAGACGAAGGAGCAGCAGTGCCCCCCCCCCCACAGCACACACCCCTGTCCCACCCGCGACCGTGTCACTCCGTAATACGTAATAGAATTTATTAATAAAGGCGCTGCGACCCAGCGACGGCGATTGTTATTCAATGCCAACGATTATTGTATACGGAATCGAGCGATTTTTCCATGGGCTATGATAGTGCGGGGCGGGGCGGCATGCGAAGCACCGCATTACCGACGCGCGACACTGCCGATAGTGTGGAGCTGCCTTTAGCTACGAGGGACGGGTTCATTTTATTTCACTGTAAGTGCATGTTTTGGAAAATTATCTTTTTTTTTGGATCTACTTCTATTTGTAAATCTTGGCGCCTAACATAAACTACAATGCCGGCTATTCTGTCCAACCTAGAACGCAATCCTGAAAATCAAATCATCTGTTAATTTGTTTAAAATAACCGGAATATAATAATAACGGACCATGAATAACTTTTAAATTCTAGTAGTTGCTTTTCCGACATACTTTTTTAAAATAAAGCTGAATGTTTACTGGAGCCACATTAGAACTTCTGGAACATGGGAAATAATGAGTCGTTAACTTTTACAAATTCTCACTTACTACTTTCTTACGTGTACTGGCCCCTGTCATGAAAAGGTTACAAAGTGAGCAGTTAATTGTGTTGTATTGAAAGTCGCGATAAAAAACAAAGAGTTGTAAAACACAGGTAAAACAAAGCGATTAATTGAATTGATTTACAACGTTTATTTCACCAGAGAGACTGAACAAGATCACAATCACGTAAACATCGTCTAAGATATGAGTTGTCAGTGTATAGACACTGAGCAAGAGCGGTCAATGATGACACTGACCGCTCTTGAACTGGTTTAGATGCGTAGATCGTGTTTAGTTTCATTGGTAAAACTCGCCTAAATTGTGTTTACACATAGGTAGTGAGGCATGAGGTTGATATAAAGCTAGACTTGGTATTCAGTGCAATGATAATGGTTCTGTCGACGTCACCGTGACTAATATAGACTTCACTCTAAACGTCTGTAGGTAGTAGGAGCGCTCGCCGCCCGCTCACTGCCCGCGTCCCCGCCACGTCCCCGGAGCGTCCCCGGTGCGTCCCTGGCGGACGCTTGTCCGTTATACTTGTTCCCGATTCTTTCCTCCCAGACAACCCTTCCCTCATTCCGATGCAAATTGCCCTTTTTCTAAATTGCTTTATTAAATCGAAACGTGTTCTCCAATAATTGGGGCGCGCCGGTGTGCTGCCGAAAAAACGATACACAGCAAATTTACTGTTTTTATTAAACGACTTTTAATTAATTTGGGAGTGGAAGCCGTGAGTTAGGAGCTCCGCTTGCTCCGCTCGCTCTGTTCGCTCCCGGCCCCGATAGATACGAACTTGTCTCAATATTGAGGACAACTTTATTGCGTACTTTGACGCTGAATACAGTTATTGAACGTCGGAGGTGGCGCTTTGTAACGAACAGACGTACTTCCAATACCTCACTGATCATCATTGTTATCTTAATTAACGTGTTTAGCGTATTTTTTAAGTTCCTATTTATGTAGATTTTCCGTGAGCTTCTCTCTAGTTTTTCAGTGATTAAATTATCCAGGTTTGGCTCTGACTTTACACAGGCAACTTTATAACTCTCGTTCGATTTTGATTAGTTGCCAAATTATTTCGTATATTTTATTGCTCCTAAAAATCGCGTATACAAGCCGCGCAGGTGGTCCGTGACGCTGGTCATACAAAACGTCGCATAACTCGCACCTAATTTATATCTTGCCGCGGCGCACCGCACCGATCCGCAGCGGTTCGCAACGATCGCGGCCGAGGCCTCGCGTACTGGAAAATTGATGATTGGAGGCTTGGCGTCCTCTAGGGGCCTCTCCCGCGCCATGACAAATGGTACAATGATCCTCGGCGGAGTTACTCACCCTTTTGAACGGTTTTTTTGTTAACTAGAAAAGGAACGCATTTTAAAAGACGCGATCGAATGTCGATAATGTTTGAGAAAGCAAACAGCCTTTATTGATGAGTTCAAAGATTTGGTATTGGCGAATATTCTCCAACTCTGTAAATTTCCCTAGTAATTATTATTTATACATTTTCAAGATTTATGTTATTAGTTAGTAATGAAAATGAAAATTCTTTTTGGCTCAAAACGATTGAGATTGACTGATATTTTAACATAGGTATAGACATAAGGGTGCTGGAATCACAAGAGACATTAAACACGACACGTGACTGCGAGCGATGTGATCAGATTAGCATATTAATCAAACAACAGTGTTAAGGTATTTGTTTATTTATTTATAGCTAACAACAAATCATCTGAGATAGATCCGCGTGAAGCAGATTGTCGCATTACAGGCGCCTCGGATTGCTTTCCATCGGCTTCTTACACTAGGCCAATTAATTAATTATACAACCCCTTTACCCCTCCGTCACACCCTGCGTCGCCTGCCTATAGGGGAGGAGGGGGGCGGCGGTGCATAGCAACCGCGAGGGTGCTATCTCTTCACTTTGTATCGATGATAAAATTCAGCAACTTGTATGTTTTGTCCTACCCCCCGGCAGTAATTAGCGTAATGATACTTGATGCTTAGCTAAATTAAGATGAACAGTTTAATTTACACGGACAGTTTTATATACAGCATTTAATTATTTTCGCAGAGAGAAAGATTTATTCGTATTCATATTCATTTATTTATTGTTTGTCACAGGTTCGTACAATTTGCATTGTAGTATCACTGAAACATACCCATGGGGTGTACAATATTTATCTCGAGCATATCAATGTTATTTAACGGCCATACAATTTAGGTTCAATAAGTGAAGAGAAATAAAAGTAAGTTTAACATGACAATTTTTAACCAACCTGATCTTATATTTATTAATAGACAGGATTATTAAGTCATGCGATTTACATTATATAAGTTAAAAAAAAGTAAGTTTAATATACATAGTCCATCTCATACTACACTCATTATTTTACAAAAACATTAAATAGTTCCAAATAATTTTAGTCAATAACTCGATCAATTAAGTAATTCGTTAATTGAATAATACGTTTTTTCAATAAGAAACTCTTTTAGCTTTAATTTAAAGATATGTAATGATGGGACATTCTTAATAGAGTTTGTGAGTTTGTCAAAGTCAAAGCATTTATTTCAATTAGACCATTACAGGCACTTTTGAAAGTCAACAAAACAAAATAAAACGCGAAGCTACAGTCCCAGTCACAAGGCATAATAACTTGTGAAAGTACTGTAGTTGCCCATTCCGTAGCGTAGATCTCTATGGAGAAGAACGGGCAAGAAACTCCATGGACACTCTTTTAAATCAAAATATGTTACAAAATCTTGGTTACATCATTCATATTAAGAATTACAAATATGTGAGAACAATGTAGAAATACGGGCAAGTTAAGAGCGTCCAGAGTAAAAGATTAAATCAGTAATAAAAAAATAAAGTAATTAAAATAAACCAGCTAAGAGATGACCAGTCACAACTGACAGCGCCCGTTCACGAACATGACGCATGTATCAGCCATCATTCAACTCAACCATTTTGAAGGGAACTAAACGACCCGACCCACCCGCCACCATCAGCGTGACATTTAAGTGAGCATGACATTCACTCAACCACCAGGGTAATTTCGCGTCAATGAAAGATTTAGGTACTCATTAAATAGTGGCTTTACAGTACATGGTACTCACACATGTGCTATGAAATTATATAATACTAAGAGATTGAATCTATACAATGCAAATATATTTTTACAATCTTCTGCAGCTTTCACAATAACTTCACTTTCTAATTCTGATGATTCCGATTGCCCCTATGGTTGTGGAGCAGGACCAGCATTGAGCCAAGCATTTTTATCATCAATATAATCCCCCAACTTATAATAAATGCTTGCCTACATAGTGTGCGTTTTATGCAAGATTTAAATTTCGTTTCATTCAGTTGTAGAATGTGGGGAGGTATTTTATTGTAACATTTTAAACAGTACCCCATGAAAGATGAGTCTACTTTAGCTAACCTGAAACCTGGCTGAACGAGTTGGTCTCTGTTTCTAGTATTATAGTGGCGCCGGTCACCTCTTTTACTAAATAAATGCAGATTTTTTCTAACGTAATGATGTTTTCATAGATGTGTTGACAAGGTACCGTCATGATGTTAATTTCCTTGAACAGTTCTCTTAGAGAATCGCGCCTACGTAGATTATATATGGCTCTGATAGCTCTTTTCTGCAGAATAAATATAGACTCGATGTCTGTAGCCCGTCCCCATAGTAAAATACCATATGATATAATACTATGAAAATAACTAAAATACACTATCGTCAGTAAATTGACGGATTTTTCTGACAGCATATGCTGCTGAACTTAGCCGTCCTGCAAGAGATGTTAAATAAGGACCCCATTGTAGCCTTGAGTCGAGCGTGATCCCCAAGAAAACAGTTACATCGACAAATTCAAGTTTCTCTTGATTCAATACTATGTCACAGTCACTGCTTTTGACATTTGGTAGAGAAAATCTTATGCACTTAGTTTTTTTCCCATTTAATACTAAATTATTTGCGGTAAACCATGTATGGACCTGCATTAGAGCGTTATTTACATCGTCAAGGTTTGTGGCACGTCTGTTTATCTTAAATATTAACGAAGTATCGTCCGCAAACAACACCATTTGTGGTTGGTTTTTAAATAAATGGGGAAGGTCATTAATATATACTAAAAAGAGGAAATGACCCAATATCGAACCTTGTGGTACACCTATTTTTACTTTCAGAGCCATTGAATTTACACCATTTACCTGTACTTGCTGCTGTCTATCATTTAAATACGATTTTACTAAACTGAGCGCAAGTTTACCTAAGCCGTAATGCTCAAGTTTCAAGAGCAAGGTTTGGTGATTTACGCAATCAAATGCCTTCGAGAGGTCACAAAAGATTCCTATGGCATCTTGTGCCTCTTCCCACGCAGTATATATGTGCTTTAATAAAGTGACACCGGCGTCAGTTGTACAACGTCCCTTGGTGAAACCATACTGTTTCTCGTGTAAGATTTTGTTGGTGTTAAAGTGGGTGAGCATTTGATTAAGCATTACCTTTTCAAACACCTTGCTGAAAACCGGCAGCACGGATACGGGTCTATAATTATATATATATATATATATAATTACGGGTCTGAAATCGTATCTTTACTGTCCCCAGATTTGAAAAGTGGTATTACCTTGCTGTATTTCATAAAGAAAGAAAAGAAAGAAAGAAAACATATTTATTTGGCACATGCCACAAGCGCACACAACAAAAAAAAATTGTTAAAACTTAAAACTAAACAGAAAGAAATAAATAATATTGTGTGTCTCACGGCTGCGCCAAAAAGGCCCAGTTCAGCAAACTGCCGAACAGCTAGTGCCCGACGCTGATTTTCAACTGGACCCAAGGTCTGGGAAGACCCCTTGGTCCACACGCAAATTAAAAATTAACGCCAAGTACGGTGCTATAGTGTCAATAATAGCTTGACACTCTTTAATAGACAATCCCCATAGATCTTCTGTTAATTTGATTTTGATTTCCTTAAAAGCTTTAATGACTGCTATGGGGTTTATATGCTTAAATTGAAACTCAACCGGGCATGCTGAAACGTTCGCTTTTAATAAATCAATAGAAAGCAAGGGTGAGGAATTTAAGGTTTCGGTAGTTTTAAGTGGGATATTGGTAAAGAAATCTCCAAATTCTTGAGCTACTTCGTTTTTAGAGCTTAGAAGACCACGTGAAGTCTCTAGTCTGATATCATTATTATATTTTTTATTTCTATTGGATTCACTATTGATAATTTTCCAAACCGTCTTTATTTTGTTAACGGCGGACTTAATCTTGTTGCTAATGAATAGGGCTTTGGCTACTTTGCAAGTGTTTTTAAAGATTTTTGAATAGGTTGCAACATATTTACTAAAAGTTTCCGAGTTGATGTATTTTTCATTTTCAATTATATGGCCCGGAATGCCTAAATTACTAATTAAGTTATTATTAAATTTATTCAAATTGCTGGGCGTTATTTGTCTAGAGTTTATCTGGATTTTTTGTAATGGTGTGTAGGACTCGAAAACAACGGTTTGTCCACTGTGATCAGAAGGGAGGTAATTTACAATTGATTTATCTAAGTAGTCGCAACAACAAAAAACATTATCAATACATGTAGCAGTATTTGTAGTAATTCGGGTTGGTTCCGAAAACACGTTTAACAAATTAAATGATTTAAAAAGGTGTAATAATCTACTAGTATTAGAATTATTTGTTATAGATAACTCCAATCCCAAATACACTCGATTTATATTTTACTATTCTACATTGAATGCCTCTTGGTTTAGTTCTGTGTGTTGCACTCAACGTTTCATACCTATCTATATCGCATTTTATCACCATTGCCGCTTCAAACATGTGAAGGTAGGGTTCAGATTTTCAACCTTTTGAACTACTAAAAAACTGGTCGACATGAATCAATCTGTTTAAGGCCGCATATTTTTGTAATGCACTTTTCTGTGCTTTTAGAGCACACTACGTATGTCGTAAACATTCGTCAACGACGTCACGGTCGCGTCGCGTCGCCTGCGAACACTCACTGCTGTGCTGATTCGTTTTCAAAGTGAGAAACGAGACATGATTAGTTCAGAATAATAATTCAAAACATGTTTTCATATTCATATTCATTTAATTGCGTTCCACGGTGTTATAAAGGTGTTATAAAAGGCTTAAGGCCTAAGACCAATGTTATGGACCCTGTAAGGGCACATCAATATACCTAAGTATTTATTAAGATTATCTTGTAAATAAATTAATGTTATACAATAATTTATATATGATATAATTAAGTGAGCAGCGGTGGCCCAGTGGTATTTGCCTCGACTTACGAGCAGTAAGTCGTAGGTTCGAACCCAGGCAGGCGCATTACTTTGTGTACTTTATTTCATCACCGCTGCTCTTAAAACGGTGAAGGAAAACATCGTGAGGAAACCGGCATGTCCCAGAAGTAAAAATTTGAAGACATGTGACATCTACCAACCCGCACTGGGCCCGCGTGGTGGATTACAGCCCACTCCCTCGCATAGAGAGGAGGCCTGCGTCCCAGCAGTGGGAACAAATAGGCTGATGATAATGATGATAATTATAGTTAGAAGTGACGTAATTATTACAAATACACAACAACAATAAAATTGTAGTATTACTATATTAATAATAAAACAACATTTTAAAATGTTTTTTTAATTTCTAATCATTTTTTTTTTATATTTAAAAATGTAATTAATGTTTTAGAAAATAAATAAAGGAAATATAAACAACATTACAATATTAATTATTAAGAACATTAACACTAGGTATCTATTCTTTCATTCCTGATCATACTGCTACACTGCTGGCCAACACGGTCATTGAAGCAGTTCTGCGCCTTGGCCAACAGTCCATAACTTATATGTCGGGAACATACAGTACTGTGGTCCCACCACGCGTCTCAGTCTCGCAGAACCGCGTATAAAACATCGGCATATTTGATTAATCCGCGCGTCGGGTGTTGCCGACGACGCCGTCGTATGACGAGCAGGAACAGAAGCTCTAGTCTGTACACATCACGTGAAGGTTCTCACATGTTGGGTAATGGCCGCCACTGAGTGAAGGAGCTAACTGAAATGTCTGCCTTTACCCTGATTGGTTGTGAGGGACCTGATACGTGGCCTCTGAGTGAATTGTCATTAGCACAGCAGTTTTACAGTTGGATACTACTGTAATACAGGTAGTACTTCTTCGATGAGTGGAGCTTCTGTCTATGCAGTTACTTTACGTGGCAGATCGGTTGGGAAGTCGTTATGACATGTTCCAATGACCGGCGTGACACAGGTCGCGGCTGACAGCGGCCGAGCCGACAGGCGACAGGTCCCGGGCCCCGCCCCAAGGGCCGACGGGATTCAACACCTGAGGCCGGGGGCCCATAGCCGGGTGAACTTGTATCGACGTACTACTGAGGCTACCTTTGTGGCTAAGTTCTAAAGAGAACTTGAATAAGCGCATGTGACGAAGTGACTGGCTACGGACTGCAAGGGCCCTGACGAATATGAGCATTTAGAATGTTTATACACCAATAACGCAAAAAGAATAATTTGAAAAAGAGAAGCCGAAATTAATTGTGTGGCTGAGTACTGCCTGCTTTCAATGTGTACCTGCTTCGAACAAACCACAGAGCAGCCTTTTCTTGCCCTACAAAACTATTTCAATTCAAAGTCCACATAATAGAACAGCCGAGCTACTCGTAAGGTGACTTGGTCACAGAGTAACAAACACGAGCGAGTGAATCCGATGGCGATCCTTTCGCGTGTCGGCTCAACCTCGTTGTATTCCGGACGGTGCTCGATGTTACTACAAGTATTTTAAAGGAGTTTTATGTAGCGTATAAAACCAACCTACTTATCGGTTTTTAGTATTACATATTTTATAAATTTACTTACTAGTAAGGTATCCAGACCAAGCAGACTCCGGACTCCGGACCGGACAGCGAATACCATACATTGGGGGATAAATGATAATGTAGGTACTGATGCAAATCTGTCCGACGTCCGGTGTCCGCAGCTAATTAAACAATAATAATTTATTGAAAACGCTGTCTAAAGAAGGGGCCAACTTACCTACAACATATAAAAGTCCTGCGACATGAATGCACGTACAGTTGCACCACGCGTGTGTCTGGTCGCTCAGACCGGACGCTCCGGACACACGGACCGGACGCTGGCGATCAAACGACTCGCCGAAAAGTTCCTCGTCCCGCGGGTAGCGTGAGTTAATTTCGTCATAGACAAAGTTCGGCCGCGCTGTGAGACTCGCTATACAACATAAATAGCAGCAGCAGTTAAGTAGCAGACCTGTATAGGTTTTAGTAATTGTTGCACCACGGGTAATATAATTTCAAGTCATTCAGTTAAACTAAGACTTTGGTGCCGTATTTACTTGATAGCGACTAGTGGGTGGGTATTGAACTTCCTATATTTAAAGAAAAACTGGCTCGTTGGTCTCGTGGTCGCAAGTGGGGCTTATGAGCGTCCTGGTTCAATTCGGTCGATAAAATGGTATCGGGCTTTTCCATCTGGAATTTTTCAGAAGCAGCCACGGAATCTATATTTGTGTCCGGTAGATGGCAATAGGCTCGCCCCTATTACATGGCACTTAAACATAACTGATTAAATGTGGATGTACTGTTAGGTACACCTCTACCTAAACCTTCGGGGATTACAAGGCGTGATAGATTTAATTTTAAAAAAAAACGGTTCAATAATGATCCCATCCAGTCATAATAATGTGGAAATCATTACTGGCGCTACGAAGCGCTACCCACCTCTACCTACGAGCTTCGAGGCTTACTACGACCTATGAACAATGTTTCGAGCTACGAACCTTGCTAAGGCCTACGAACTTTCAGAGCTTATATTAGGTTTTGACACTGGAATAAAAGTATTCAACTTTAATGAAATTGGAGTTCCAAATTTGCTTTAGGATCCACTTAATAATATCATTAGAAAGTAAAGGGATTAAATATAATGAGCACCAAAAAATACTTTGAGATCCTAAGCTACGTTACCCAAAAAAAAAATACTAAACACCAAAAAAATTGTATTCAAAGACCAAATATAGTAAATGATCACCAAATATAGTAAATGATCACCAAATTTTGTGGCAAGAAGAACTTAGGAAGCAAGTGCGAGCAAAGCGAGCTCGGGATATTGGGCACCCCGACTCGGACAGGTTAGGTTCGAAGGGGATGGCGGGGTCTAGTGAGCGAGCGGAGCGAGCGAACTAAGACCCCGACATCCCCTTCGTGTTAGGTTACTTGAAACCCTGCAGAGAGAAATAGGAGCCCCGCGTAGCGGGGCTCCGTCGACTACGCCTTAGTTCGGAGCTGTGATTTTCAGGTTTTTAATTCTGGTGATCATTTACTATTTCTGGTGATCATTTACTATTTTAGGCAGTATAAAAATGTTTTTTAAGGTTATATTTACTTTATCTGGTGTTATGTTAAACATAAGCCGAAAGTAAATGTGTTGTTGAAAAAATGTGTCTCATATTAGAACGTTCAAAATTAACTAGCGGGTTTAAATAAAGTGGTATCAGTCACAAATATCTAATGCAGTCTATAAATGATAAACTTTCTCGAAGCGACACGTATCGCAGCCAACAAGTGCCTTAAACAAAAGTCATAAAAAAGTTGTTCTGTGCGACAGCACGCGGTCACTAACCTACATGTGTTTCAAAGACTTATGTCACTTATTTGCTCCTCATTCCGAAGCGCAGACAGGGCGATCATCTGGCCGCACAATACATCGCTAGTGAAGTGGGAGTCAAAACAAAAGCGCGCGGAACAAAGCGCGCGATATAGCACGTACGAGCAGGTTGTCGCGCGTCGGCAAGGTAATTAAGTGCGGCGATAAATTGCACCGTGTGTAGTGCGATGCGATGCGACAATCCGCCCGGTGCGACCACTGCAACCGGTGCGCGCGACACGACGGATCGCGCTAACTCGCACGTTAGATTTACTATTATTGTATTCAAACAGAGTTATATCCGTTACGGTTACGGCGCGCTTTTAACAAGTGTGTTGCAGTTTCGGATAAAAATGTTCGCTTTTATCTTTTTTCAGGTTTTCGTGCAGCTTTTGTAGGTTTTCAGAAATGCTATAGTGTTTTTTTTATTATCCTTTAATTTGTCAATCATGTGAATCCATTGTTTGTTAGAGCGAGGATAACGATTATAATATTATATTTGATAGTAGGCAGTATTCACATTAGTTTATAGTATAACTCACGGCCTGTGTCTTATGAATATCGTACCACGATCATATAAGCAACATGAATCAGCGCATCGACACCGGCCCAGTCCGGGTGGACAGCTGCCCAGTAAGTATGGGGCATTGACCAGAGACTTTGCTTCGTACTTACTAGAGACATAGTGGTGTGTAGGCTAGCTTATATTTCGGAAACGTGTTTTAGAAGATAACTATTTTGTGTCATACGATACTTGTTTGTAGCTATTGGTTAACGCAGGTTTTATGCGTGACTGCTGTCTCGAAAATAAAATAAAATGGCGGAAGTTAGGTAGGCAAAATAATTCAAACCCAACCTTTGTTTGAAATAACTTTATTTTCTACATAATAAAAGACTCTCCAGCATTTTATTTATTTATTATTTTATTGGATAATTTTGAAATATTATGCCTAATATAATTAAACTATTTGTTTTCGTAACAGTGTACAACTTCTTTATGATTCATCCAGATTGCTAAAATTCGAATATTATAGTTTTGTTTAGCAAGTCTGCTGCCAAAATCTTCAAATAAAATCTTTGATCAATTACTCAGTCTTAGTTAAAGTTTAACAAGTTTAAAGAACAAGTCAAATCCAAGTTCATGGGAACAATCAATCACCAATAAATAAATGCAATATTCTGTAACACGCATTCAAGTAATTTCTATTTTCGAAACTAGAATACGTAACTACGTAGAACAATTTCTATTTGATTTTGAAAGTTAGAGTAAGGCATAAAAATTATGCGAGCCTGTGTACAGTGAGTAATGGGCTAGCTCACCGTCCGTCTTATGATGACAGGCCGTGTGGACGCGACGGCGCGTTCATGTTCCACGCCCGCCTCAAGGAGATGTCAGCAAATCGGAAGAGGTCCGAGAGGGCCGATGCCTGCCAGAGTTGCGGGAATGTTCGAAAGAGATACCGTGGCCCTGGAACACAAAGAGCAAATAAGGATAATGGATGGGTATTAGTCAGAACAAGTCTAACACTCCCTTCCGCTCCGCCCAGAGCGGGAGGATTCATTTGATGATTTCCCATTAAAAAATCAGTAAAAAAGGCATATATCACTGTTCGGTCACTTTTCAATACGTAAGGATCGAGTTATCGATTCGATGCCGCCGCGCCGCGTCGAGCCTGTGTGCGAGGCTTCGCGACGCGGCAACATCGCTATGCCGCGCCTGTCTGAAGGAGCCTTTATTGTATGTGAATTAACGAATATCTAAACATGTATCACCTCGCAAGCACACCCATCATGTTTGCTCAAATCTTAATCTATGGAAGTGTGAACGAATATGTGCTGTGTATCGCAGCACACTCTAGTCACAGCTGCTCACGTGTATAAATCTTGGAATCTGCAATAACACAATAGTTTACAGTTCACAAACAGAGGTCGCCTCAATCGCATACACCAATATGCGGCCTGGCCACACGCGTAACTCACTGGTGAACAAACATACGCAGTCACCCCGCAAACGCTCCGCACGCGCCCCGCATACGCCACGCACACGCCTCACTAACAAGCGACGTGTGAGACTGCTCTACACACTGACTGTATGCTAATCTGTCGGACAGTCGCCAGTGGCGGATCTGTCATACAACCTGAAAAGCCCGGCTTGCCTAACACACAAGTCGAACTAAAAAAAAAAAAACATTCCTTACAAAACAAAAAAATGTGTCAAAATAATGATAACATTAAATTCCGCGCGCCACGCGCCAAACGATGCGAGGTTGCCTGATTTACACACTCACTGAACTATCTCTATTCGCTCGCATTATTATCGCGACGTTGCCAAAATGTTCTAATACCTATCTCCGATAGCTGCGCGAGCAGCGGCGCGACTCTGGCTCGCTCTAATACTATACAAAAGAGGAGTTCAAGCCTAGTGCGAGTCATACTTTCTCAGTCGCACTCACTGGCTTCTGTATTTGGCTTGTCGGACCTCTTTGTCTTTGCTAGTAAAATGACTCTGTTCCGATAAGATTATTAGGTATTTATTTTGGAAATTTGTATGGAGTTAAAAGCTGGGCTTTTCTTTGAATGTGTGCGTGTATGTCAGTGTAAGTTTGAGAGAGTGAATGTGTGTTTGCGCGCCAAGAATGAATGGGCAAGCAGCGCAAAGACCTGCGCGTAGCGCGAATTTCCATAGAAAGTAAAACGATTTCAAATTAGTTCATATTTGTTTTGAGCGATTAGGCACTGGTGCATCTCTTTGTTGTGATATTATTTTTTCTATTTCTTGTGATTAGTTCTCGGAATTAACTTTGTTTTGAAGTGATTAAAGTTTGTCAAAACTAAAATGAATTCGGAAATGTGATGGATTGAAGTGTGTGAAATCGTTACTGGGCAAGGTAAATAGTTTGAGTTTTACGGAAAAATATGTAAGATTCGATATTCAGCATTTAAGCAAACTATTTTGATAGGGAAACTTTAAAGATTCAGTTGATTGGTTTGTATTCATCATCTGAACTAAAGGATCTCAATATTTTTAATTTAATTGATTTCCTACATGAAAATTCCCTTCAGGATGCTTTTCTGGAACTTTTAAAGTTAGCACATTTAATTGTAAAAATTCCCGCGACAAGTTGTTCCGCGGAACGCGCTTTTTCATCTTTGAAACGTATTCACACATATTTAAGAAATACACAAGGACAAGAGCGGCTTTCCGAATTATCAACGATTGCCATAGAAAAACAGCTGTTGGTAGAATTTAAACGTTCACCAACATTTTATGCTGATGTAATAAAATCATTTTTACAGAAAGATAGAGTTTTTGATTTAGAATACAGAAAGTAATTAAAGTAATTTTGTTATTCATTCAAGTGTTACAATAAAAGCATGCTCCAAAATCATTTACTGAAACAAATTTGACAACAAACGGCTTTTAACAAAGCCACCGGAGGTACCTATATCATTGCTGATATGTATCTGTAGGTAAATCTATCTAATAATACCATGCCTTCTGTGTGCTTTGTTGTGTGTCATCTGTCCGTGGTAAAGAAGAGAAGAATGAAGAGTTATGGCTGTTTACATTGTGAGTAATTACAAATATTTTCAACAATGTGTAGTTAGAAACCAATCTTTTGTTTGTGCGCCATCTAGCGGTCATTTGAATATTTGACCCATAGCGACTGCACCGATCGAAGTAAACTAATAGACTCAGAGTTCAGTTGTTACATTTAAGTTAATAGATGGCTCTTATATAATTTACTTTATACTTGATATTAAAATAGTTGTTATTTTTTTACGGGATGTAAAATATGCAATGACACCACTGTTTGCAGTTTCATATTTAGGCATATTTATATAATGTGAAAACAAAAACGTTAGTAACCAATGCCAGAACATAGACCTTTTTTTTAACCCTAATTTCGTATAGTTGGGCTTTGCCCCCGTTTCATCGGAGGCACGCCACTGACAGTCGCTAAGTCGCGCCGAGCTCGCCACCTTGCTATTGGTTTATGTACTTAGTGTCGACAGTTCGACACGCAGCCTTGACCTTAACGGTATAAGAGAATGAGCCGGTTAAGGCAATGCCGAGTAGTAATCAACGACGTTATAGATAGACCATAAAATAAAATACTGACAGTAGAGTGAATCACAGCCATTTGGCGACGGAACCCTAAAAAAGTAGAATTTCTTCAACAAAGAAGAACTTAATATAGCAGTACATTATTCGTACTTACGGCTATAAGAATGTTTATAAATGAACTAGCCTATGCCCGCGGCTTCGCACGCGTGGAGTTCAATCACTGTCCCACGGGACTGTACTATCGGGATAGGAATTATCCTATGTTAACACATAGGATAATTTTTATCCAGGTTATAAACTAGCCAAATTTCATCCAAATCTGTTCAGTAGTTTTCGCGTGAAAGAGTAGCAAACATCCATCCATCCATCCATACTTACAAACTTTTGCGTTTATAATATTAGTAGGATAGTATAGATATATGTCTAAGTAAACAAAATGTAGGTATTACGTAATTTGCATATTTCTCTTGAAAAAACCAGCTCAAGTGCTCAGATAAATTAATTATAGAGCTAAGCTTTTGTGTTGTCTGTTGACCAACAGTATATGTCCGCGTTCCTCGGACACTTAAGAGCAAAATGAGTCCATTGGAAAGACGCAGGTATTACGGATATTAGAGCAAGCAGAGCTGTTCGTAAACACGGTAGCAAGGATCGCCTATGCCTGCATACGTCGAGTCTCGAGTGTGGAGACAATGGAGCTGCACAGAGCGGTTAATTAGATGTAATGACTGGACATTACTTCATGTTTGTAATTCTACACCGATTATAGAGCAAGATGAATGTCATTGAAAAGATACTAGCGCTAAAAACCCATCCTATAAACATCGTGCCAAGTAGCGCCATCTATCACAATGCGCACGCACTAACGCGCAACGTGACATTCAGTCCCCATCCTTATAACATAAATTGTGTGACGCCAACTAAAGAAAACTATTAAAACGAATAAGAAAATAATATCGAATCGAAGAGCAGCGTAAAGTTTCCGATGGTATGCAGTTGGACGGTTGCCAGGCAACGCGGGTGTTGGGAAAAACCTCACATTTACCTACATGATTTATGGAGCTTCATCCACTTCGGTCCTGACTTAACTAGCTAAAGAAATGCAGATCGCAGCGCATTCATCGTAATGCCGATCCGTAATGCACATCTTACATGTGTCATCTATCTATCTATATATACGTTTTTAAACTGACATGGTCACTAACACTATCAATAACACCAGGTTTATAATTTGTTTTCAGTTCTCGATATTTCGGGAACTCAAAACAAAAAATAAACACGGTAAATATCCCGTTACAAGTGTTCTGTATATGTGTATAAAAATCAAAGTGAATTGAACAAATGACATTAGACTCTAAACTACTGAACCGATATTGATGAAATTTTGCACAGTTGTTCTACATACGCCAGAGAAAGTTTCTGATAAAAAGTAGGTAGGGTAAAGTAGTTAATATTTCATTTCATTTATTCATATAACAATTTACATTGTGTTGAATATATACACGTGCAATTTACTACATAAACAGAACTATGAATTAACATACCAAGTAAAATTCAGCTATAGTGTAAGCAGTTTTAAAAATAAATGTCAAACAGTTCTAAAAATACATAATGTCAAAAACAGGTTTGAAAATAATGTCAAAACAGTTTTAAAAATACATAATGTCAAACAGGTTTGAATATAATGTTATACAGTTTTTAATATAATGTCAAACAGTTTTCAATATAATGTCAAATAGTTTTAAAAATGTCAAAAGATTCTAAATCATTTTATAATGCTAAATGTAAATCATTTAGTATTGTTTTTTGACATTAGTTCCGATAAATTATACAGACATTTTTCTAATAAATAGGCTTTTAATTTTGTTTTAAATAAGTGTGTGTTATAAATCAGGATCTTTAGCTCAGAAGGCAATTTATTAAATATCTCTATAGCTTGGTACTTCCAGCAATGTTCTACTATGTTAAATTTAGGAGCTATTAGTTGCTTAAAATTTTTTCTACGTGTGCTCTCCCTAATCTCACGTTCTTCCTGAGATTCAAACTCATGTAGATACTTAGCAAAATGACTTAAAAGGACCAATACGTATAGACTAGGTACTGTCAATATTCCCAATTTTTTAAAGTAATCTCTGCATGAGACACGTTGTGCAATTCTGACTATTGTCCTTATGGCTCGTTTCTGTAGGATGAACGCTCTCTGCCAGTTATAACTGTAACTATTTCCCCAGAGTACGATACTATATCTTATCTTAGACTCGACCAGTGCATAATATACAGCCTTTAAATGTTCTATGTTCAATTCATCTCTAAGGCTCCTGAGTGCGTAACATGCTGACGATATGGATGATTCAATAACAGCAAGCTCCGGTTTCCAATTTAAAAGCGAATCCATATTTATCCCTAAGAATTTAACCGTGTCCACTAATTCAATCCTGTCTCCATTAATCTGTATATCTAAGTAGTCATTATGTCGAGTCGTAGTCTTGAATAATATGAGGTTAGTTTTACTTGTATTTAGCATTAAACCATTCGCAAATTTTTCCTATAATTATATTAGTAATTAATGTCAATTTTTTTATGTCCTTTTCCCCAATTATTATGTTTGTGTCATCTGCGAAAACTACAAGTTTTTCGTTCGGCTGAGTTTGATTCATGAAGTTGAGTAAGTCATTTGTAAAAATAATGTAAAGTATTGGTCCTAAAATTGAGCCTTGAGGCACGCCCCGTTTTACATATGTCATTTTTGACTTGTAAATCACTTCGTGATTATTCTCGTCTATGCTTTTAATTTCTACACACATTCGTCTATTTTGTAAGTAAGAAGTCATTAGTTGTAATGCCTTTCCTCTTATACCATAATGCTCGAGTTTAGTTAGTAGTAGTTCATGATCTATGGTGTCAAAAGCAGAACTAAGGTCAACGAATAGTCCAGCCACTTTAATTTTTTCATTTAATTTACTAACTATGTAATTTATTAAAGTGTTCATAGCATCCGAGGTACCAACGCCTTTCTGATAACCAAATTGTCTCATATTGATAATTTTATTAATTCCTAAATGCACTATCAGTCTAGTTTTAATGATTTTTTCAAAGATTTTTGATAAGGTGGGTAATAAAGATATGGGTCGGTAATTTTTTGGATCGGTTTTAGTAACCTTTTTGTGTATTGGAATCACCTTGGCCAATTTCAACTGGTCAGGAAAGATTGACTCTACGATGCATTTATTGAAAAAAACAGAAAGAGGTGAAGCTAATATCTCTATATTATCTTTGATAATCGATATCGGTACGTCGTCAAAACCGCAAGAAAGTTTATTAGCCATTTTGTTAACCAACTTAGCAATTTCATTTGGTGTAGTTGGCTTGAAAGCTATATCACTTTCAACTCTTTGCGTAGTATCCAAAGGTAAGACATTGCTCTGTCTTTATCTTTATTCGCTATTGATGATTTTAATGCGAAACTGTCGGAAAATATGTTTGCAATATCCTGAGGATCAGTGATTACTTTATTGTCTACATTTAAGATAAGATTTTTACGTTGCTTGTTTTTCTTCTTTTTAGTGTGTTCATTAACTATTTTCCATGTTTCTTTCACAATATTTTTTGCGCTGTTTAAATAACGCGCTATAGCTTGCTTTTTGGCCTGCTTAATAACTCTTCTGTGAATTCTGACGTAGTTGATTTTATATTTTTTTATGCTGACATTATTTAATGTTCCAGAGCATAGGACTCTTTTCATTTTACTAGATACTTTTATACCTTTTGTTATCCACTTTAATGATTTGTATTTGGACTTTATTTTAATTGATTTTTTGGGATAACAATCTTGGAATGTTTTGTTAAAAATGCCTAAAAACTGATTTATTCCCATATTAGCCCAAGTTTTGTTGGTAATGCTTCTTTTGAAAATAGAATTATTCTTCTCATTAAATGATCTTTTTACTATAGTGATGTACTCGCAACTTTTTGATTTTTGGTTGACTTCATCGAGAGCAACATAACAAAAAAGTCCACCATGACCATCAGCTAAGCCGTTGTGATCCACAAAACACTGCTCTATATAGTCACTATCAAGATTTGTGATTATGTTATCTAAACACGACTGAGAGTTATTTCGAATAAAGGTCGGAGTTCTCACAAGGTATCTAAAATTATAACATGTCAAAGTGCATAAAAATTCAGAAGATTTTTTGTTTTCAACAAGTACGTCAACATTGAAGTCGCCGCATATGATACAGTTTTTGTCAATTAAGTGTTCTAACAATTTTTCTAAGCTAGAGATAAAGCTTTCGAAGTTTTTATCATAGGGACTTC
The DNA here is from genome assembly GCA_963082945.1 of Cerastis leucographa. NCBI lineage: Eukaryota > Metazoa > Arthropoda > Insecta > Lepidoptera > Noctuidae > Cerastis > Cerastis leucographa. Next base: position 19,944,276 of record OY720363.1, read on the forward strand.
GGTAACAGCAACAAATGTATAACCCTGTTGCAACATCTTTTGCAACACATATCTCAAAAGTTTCGGCTTTGTAAAACTTACTGATTGATTCAATGGTTTCGCATTCTTTCAATTTATGTGCTAGAATGAGACTACCTCCCCTTTTCTTGTTACTAATATCACAAGGAGTTAACAGGTTGGAAAATATGCATTGCAACGCAAGCCGGGCACAACAGTAACTTTATTACTTCCTATATAAATTTTCATTACATAATATTTACATTTTTACATATTTAAAAAAAAATAGATATCTTTTTATTTGCGATGGGTTTGCTCTTGACTCTAGTCTAGGTCGATAGGGGATGACAGAGACAAAGTCGAAAATATAAAAAATTGTAGCCCACCGGCATCGGGTGCCAGACGCGACGTTGTCGACATCTTGATATTTGAATTGCTTATCTTTCTCTGCTTTCACGAGGTTCTCATAATGCGGGACCGTTATATCAACAATCATTGCGCGACGCTCCAATCGATCAACAATTCAACACAATGTGAGGCTTATTGGCAACAATAGTCCTGTCAGTGACGATAGGTCGATACTAATACAACGTGATATTACCATCATCGAGAACGTGGTCGGGCGCATACTTATAGTATGGCTAAAGTGAACATACATCCCGTTTTGAACGGAACTGTCCCTTTTCTCGGGCGACTGTTGAAGCAAATTCATTGACAAATATAAATATAATTTGGAAAATAAAACAGAAGAACTTTCGCTTCGGGCCCATGTAGGGCCTGGTAAAAGCGTCCGTAAAGCTGCTTGCCATGCCATAGCCCCTGCGATCATTACTGTCTAATATTACAGGCTTGCGCCAGTTCTCGTTAGCCAAGCAGAGCGGGGTAAGGCCCTTGTCCACTGAGACCACATCTCGGTGCATCCCCACGTTGGCTTCTAGGAAGTATTCCCTGAGACTGCATACCTACATCACGGTTGTGCAGGGTCTTAGCATTTAAGAAGCCACGACCCCCACACTTCCGCGGGATATACAGTCTCATCACCGACGACCGTGGGTGATGCATCCGATTTGCAGTCAGCAATGCGCGGACCTGTCTAGGGCATCTAGATGCCCTAGATAGATACTCAGACCTAACTTGTTCTGTCTGAGTCCATTTAATTAGTATGCCGAAAGAATACATCAAAACCGGCATGACCCAACCGTTGAAGGCGCGCACCTTGTTTACGCCTGAAAGAAGACTGCTAAGCACCTTATTCAGGCGGCCAAAGAAACGTTCCCTCTACGATTGTTTCATGTCAGCAGTAATGAATGCCTAACGCTTCCAAATACCCAAATACTTGTAAGTTTCTGTTGAAGAAAGGGATCTAAGGTGTATGGAATCCAAATTTGAGTTCCCCTAGATTCCATAATTTTTCCTCGCTTCACGTGCATGACCGCATATTTGTCGACACCAAATTCCATCCTGATGGCGCTACTGAAAGTTTCTATTACTTTCTGTAGCTTCATCAGTTGCAAATTGTTGGGGTAAAAAGTTTCAGATCATCCATGTAAAGAAGGTGAGATATCGCCTGACCACCTCTCCTCAACCGATAGCCTAGACCTGAACCCTCCAGCAGTGTGCTGAGAGTGTTCAAGGCTAGACCAAACCACAATAGACTCTACCCTGGATTATAACACGCTGCATCCTTATCGGTTCGCTGTTCCCCTGTATGTGTCGACATCCTGAATAGCGAAGGACCGTCCTCCATTGCCCCATACACGAAACCAGGAAGGCGCGTAGAGTTGCATCTATCTTGTACAACTCTAGCACCCTCATGAGCCATGTATGTGGCACCAAGTCGTAGGCCTTCTTATAATCTATCCAACATGTAGACAGATGCTTTCGGGAGCGGCGAACCTGTTGGCTAATTATTAATTAACTATGTATCTATAGTTTTGTCTTGGTCATTTTCATTGACAGCCCGACTTGGAGACTGGCATCGCTCAGTTGATCGAGCATTAGCTTAGCTCAGCTGCTGAGGAGAAAAAAGGACAATGCCGTCGGTGAAACAAAAATGAGTTAACCTTTTTCCACCGACGACAATACCCCGAGTATCTTGCCGATGTTACTTCTTGAAAAACCTCTTCTAACGTAGCTGTGAAGTGTTTGGGAGATAGCGAGTCGCCTTGCTTGACTCCTTTCTGAATGGGAAAAGCTGGCCCGGTAGTAGTTAGGCGTTGCTGTTGTGGTATTTTTTACAACAGATGTATATGAATAATTATGTAGCTTGTATTTTATGTTTGTCGAGAGCAGAAAATATTGCGCTATGTGAAGCTGTCAAAAGCGTTTGTCCACGAAGGCGAGGTATAAAGGCGAATTGAATTCCTGGTGTTTTTCTATGATCTGGTTTAAAGACTGTAGGTGGTCAGCAGTAGAAACGCCTCGGCGGAATCCAGCCTGTTCTGGAGGTTGGTGGAGGTCTAATGTTTCTGATATGCTGTTTACTAGGGTTTTAATGAAAATATGCCTGTTTTGAAAATGGTGTTAAAAAAGTTGCAAATTTAAGGCAGTAAGGTTGGTTCTCCAACTCGAAGAGATTCAGTAATGCCGTCCTCACCAAAACATCGGTTATAATTCATGCCACTAAGAGCCCGATGCACTTCAAAACCAGTAATTACTGGAATAAATTCAAATTCAAAATATTTATTTCAGATAAAAAATCCATATTGTGTTAGTAGTAATAAAACTTACCCTAATGTTAGTATCAATTATGTTGAGTTAAAAAAAACAATAGATTATTAAATGACTAATGAACCATTGAACTGCTCGTTCAATGGTCCATCAGTTCATTTGTCTATGTGGGTCTGGACTCTGACCCACCTTCGTAGGAGGGGAGAGTCCCACCGGTCTGAGAACACATTTAGAATGCCATTGGAGGAGGAGCGCAAGCGCGCCAACATGGACGCGCAACGCTTTCGCATGATCGCTGCGAACCCGTCTACGCACGTCTCCGCGAACATCCCTGACGCGCTATATCGCCACGGCAGCACCAAAAGCACCCTGAATGCATTATTATACTGTACGCGCAAGTCGCTGTATGCCCGCAGGGTATACTTGGTCCACAGGCTGCACGTGTAAAACGACTGGCAGAAGGCCTTAAAAAGCGTTATTTTAACAGAGTCAGTACAGCGTGCAAACCTGCGTGCCAGCATGTTGCCACGGACAGCCAGCGACCTGCGCTCCCTGTCTAAATCCAAATTATCTTTTAAGTCCTCAGTGACCCAATGACCCAAACACTTAAACCTCGGAACCCGACCCAAAGGAGTCCCAGAGAGTGAGAGCTCAGGCAGCTGTTTGTAGGATAGGTAAATCAAGGCATGTTCAGCTGCGAATTGGGGAGTAGTATTATCAGAGTAGGACTGAGTGCATAATTGAGTAACTTTAGTCCTATCTCCTTGCTTCACACCGTAACTGTCTCTTATGTGTTATTGTGGACCTGTCTATATCCACGCCGTGCATGGCTGTTCTTAGGGAGCGGTAGTTTGTGTTCTATGTCGCGTCGTAAGCTTCTTTATACTTTACGATCGACTTCTCTGTAACCGACTGAAAGTTCTTAGTGTGCCGTTCCTCGATAAGGTGAATTGTGCTATTGGCGAGTTTATTTGGTTTTTTTTTATGGCTCTTGATATTTTGGCTAGTTGCTAGCTACAACAGTACCTAGTCTACATTATATAATAATTAAATAAATCCATGTCTGTTGGTACCTCATAGACTCTTAAACTACTGGAATGATTTTGATGAAATTTTGCATAGTTATTCTACATATATGCCAGGGAAAGTTTCTCAGTCATTTATAAAAATCAGTTCAGTTTTTCTCAATATTTACTCTACGCAGCCAAATAAAAAACATTTTTTATATTTCAACCGAAACGCAAAATAACAAACGGTGCGTAGTAGTGGTCCAATGGCTTAGTTTATTTATTGTGACGTACATTTGTGTGGTAATCAGTCGCCGGCGACTTGTACCGCCGGCCGGCGCGGAGAGTAATAATAATAATAATAATAAATAATAAGCCCCCTAAACAACCACACGTCCTGATTGACCATCTAATCACGTGGGGGGCGGACACACGAATAAGAAATTACTGGCGTGGCTAACGTGGCTCTGGAAACCCACTTCAAAATGGAGACTCGTTCAAAGAGAAAACGTATAGGACCGCTGCCCGGGGGCGATCGCCGGGGCGCACCTGGAGCTGACGCTGGGTGTCACAGCATGCGAACCGTCAGCGGTGGGGAGTTGAACAGGCGGGCTCCCACCGACAAAGATACTACAGCCGAAATCATTGAAGATGGTGACAGACTGACGGACAGGACAGATACCCCTGTAGAACCGTATAGTCCAAGCACAGTCTCATACACACCTTCTAGGCGATCCTCACCATCCATACCATCGTCACCTACACCATTATCACCTCCTATTATTAGTTTAAATACTGTTTCACCCACTCCGACCTTGAATGCTGCGCGGGGGGTATCTACCTTTTTGCCCGCGTCCACCAAGGCTGGAAAAGCAAGAGTTCGCATGAAATGGAGCAAAGAAGTAAACACATTTATCATGCGAACTTACCTACACATCACTAAATTAGAGACTGACATGACCACCTACAGACAACAACTACATGAACTTTTTACACGTCGATATCCAGAAATTACCGTTTCTGAGCAAAGGATTTCGGATCAAAGAAGAACTATCGTTAGGAATAAACTGTTGTCACTAGAAGAAGTAGATAGGTTAAAAGAAGAAGTGCGCACACAATTACACCTAGAGTCAGTAAATGAGGAAGACACTAACAATATCCTGGTAACACAAAACACAATCGAAAACATTCAACAAGAACAACCACAGTCGTACGTTCAATCAGAACCTTACACACAATCTCAACCAAATGATCATCTATCATCACAGACATATTTACAAATCACGCATACATCCACACAAACCGAAAATGTGACCATGATGTTAGAAAATGACATTGAAGTTCTAGCAAATATAAATCAAAACCCGCCCACAGATACGCGTATACAAGAAATACACGACAAATTTAAAACAGCTCTCACTCAATACTCGGGGATGGACCCGACCGCTCGACCAAAACTACCCAAGCTCAGGTACACACCAAAACTTGTTCAGCTCGTTCATTTATTTAATAAGAATATTCTCACTCAGTATATAAGCGAAGAAACTCAACTCATAGACGTGCATACCCTGGTATATTGCACAGCATTAGTTATTTCCGAAGAACTCAATTTTAAAATCACAGAATACACAGGCAATACTAGACAATCAAATGTTAACAAACCTGCATGGCAGCAGAGGCTTGAAAAAGATATAGAAAAACTTAGAGCAGACTGTGGTAGACTAACCCAATATATAAACAACAATAGGTCAAACAAAGTAGTCAAAAGAGTAGAAGTAATTTTCAAAAACATGGCTGTTCATACTAGACACGAAAACAACAACAGAAGACCAGAAGAATTTTTAGATACAATAAAACAGAAATTAGCCCTAAAAGTCCACAGGTTGAGAAGATATAAAAAAGCACAAGAACGTAAAAATGATAACTCTTTGTTTGCTGCAAACGAAAAGAACTTTTACAGAAAATTACAGACACCACAAACTGATACCAACACAACCGGAAACAACATAGAACTACCAACAACGGAACAAATAGAAACCTTTTGGGGTGGCATATGGGAAGAACAAGTGCATCATAAGGAAACATCTGAATGGATTCAACACGAAGAAGGTAAATGGAGTTCACTTGAAGAAATGGAATTCATCGAGTTATCTGAGTCTGATATAAGTAATGTTACAGCGAGACTACACAATTGGAAATCCCCTGGTATTGATAAAATACATAATTATTGGTATAAAAAATTAGAGTCATTGCACAGCATTTTAGCTAAAAATCTAACAGAAATTATTTTAGGAAAACAAAACATTCCAGAATTTATTGCTACAGGAATAACTTATATGTTGCCAAAAACCCAATACGCACCCCAGCCATCCCAATATAGACCGATTACATGCCTACCCACAATATACAAGATCTTAACGTCAGCAATTACTTCAAAAATCAATAAACACATAGAACAACACAACATAATAGCAGAGGAACAAAAGGGATGCAGGCGAGGACACATGGGATGTAAGGAGCAACTAGTCATAGATTCGATCATACACAAACACGCGGCCACACAAAATAGAAATTTACACTGCACCTATATAGATTACAAAAAAGCTTTTGATAGCATTCCACACTCTTGGCTTATCAAAATATTACATATATACAAAATAAACCCAAAAATAATAGAATTCTTGCAAAATATTATGACCCGATGGAAAACCACGCTTCAATTAAATTATCGCGATAACGTTGTCACAACTCGCCAGATTGCTATAAAAAAAGGTATTTATCAGGGAGACTCCCTGAGCCCTTTATGGTTCTGCCTCGCTCTAAACCCCCTCTCTCATCTACTACAGCGTTGTCAGGCTGGATATTGCCTTAAAAAAACTACAGAAGAAACAACTATCTCTCACCTTATTTATATGGACGACATTAAATTATACGCAAAAACAGAAAAAGAGATGAAAAAACTAATAGATATCACTACCGAATTTAGCAAAGACATAAACATGCAGTTTGGACTAGATAAATGTAAAACAGTACATATAATAAGAGGTAAAATTAAACCTGGCGACTATGCAATCAACACTATTGACACAATTACAGCTATGGAATCCACCGATTTATATAAATATTTAGGATACAGGCAGCTCAAAGGACTAGATCACACAACAATTAAACAAACATTGAACACAGAATACAAGACAAGGGTGGGCGCAGTATGCAAAACTCAACTCTCCGGAAAACATTTAATAAAGGCATTGAACACATACGCGATCCCAATATTAACATACTCGTTTGGAGTGATCAAATGGTCAAAAACTGACATCCAACAAATAGAGAGAACGACACGCACTACACTTACTAAACACAATAATCTACACCCTAAATCTGCAATAGAAAGGCTTACTATCAAACGGCAAAACGGAGGGAGAGGTCTTATCGATATCCATTATCTTTGGCAGAAACAAATAACTAGGTTAAAAACATTCTTCCACAGTAAATCTCACACAAGTAACATACATAAAGCTATAGTAATGAACGACAACAACTACACCCCACTAAACCTAAGCGATCAGACAGATACACGAAACACCAACAACGAAAACCCACAAAAACAAAAGTTAGAAGATTGGAAGAAGAAAGTGTTGCACGGACGACATCCCCATGATCTTGAACAACCTCATATAGACACAATAGCGTCAAATAAATGGCTTAAAATTGGTTCTTTATTCCCGGAAACTGAGGGCTTTATTATTGCGATACAAGATCAGATCATAAATACTAAAAATTACAGGAAATTCATCATAAAAGACCCCACGATAACTAACGATAAATGCCGCAAATGTCACACTCAACCAGAGACCATCCAACACATCACAGGAGCTTGCACAACACTCACACAAACAGATTATACTCACAGGCACAATCAAGTAGCAAATATCATCCATCAAAACCTAGCACTCAAACATAAACTCATTCAAGACTCAAACACTCCTTATTACAAGTATGTACCACTACCATTTCTAGAAAATACCACTCACAAACTCTTTTACGATCGCGGCATTTTAACGGATAGGACCATTCACTACAATAGACCAGATATAATCCTTCTAGATAAAGTAAATAAAGTCACACACCTCATAGATATAGCCGTTCCTAACACACATAACTTACAAAAAACAATTTGTGAGAAAATTAGTAAGTATGCAGAATTGAAAGAAGAGGTGACCAGAATCTGGAGGCAAGAAAAAGTGTACGTAGTACCAATAGTAATCTCCACTACGGGTGTTATACCCAACCACCTCCACCATAGCCTCAAATTAATAGACCTCAAAGACTCAATTTACATTACACTCCAAAAAGCCGCGATTTTAAACACCTGCAGAATAGTAAGGAAGTTCATGCAAATCGAGGAAAATGAAATTTCTCCTCACAACTCACACACACACACGCTACGTTGACTTGGTTAAGACCCGTTAACGTAGCTTAAACTAGCCAAAGAGCTAAGAAACAGAACATGTTTTCCAAAATAATAATAATAATTTATTTCAGGTCCGTGACCCATATAAAACAAAAATAAATAAAAATCCAAACACATAAATTATTCACACACAAACATAAATTATTGGTCGGCTTGATATTCTACATTTCAAAGTTAAATTAGATAAGTACATTATTGAATTTAATTAAAAAGTAGATAGTAAAATTAAAAATAAATGTCAAATTAGAATAAATGTCAAATTACAATAACTGTCAAATTAAAATTAGTTTCAAATTAGAATAAATGTCAAATGAAATACTCATATTATTAAATGAAAATGAGAAATTACAATTTAAAAAGAGAATAATATATAAAATTTCAAAACAATTAAATTAAACTAGGTAATAGCTAGTCGACCTTAACAACATGCCGGATACAGCAGTGCCTCATATAGGGACAATCAAGTCTTCCCGCAATCATTGCCAGGACAGCGTTGGAGCTGGCTCGCACCCTGCGCACCAAGGACGCGCACCGCTTGCGCATGGTGGCGTGGAAACAGTCGGTGCGCGCTTCCGCAAACATGCCCGAGGCACTGCAGAAACGAGGCAGCCCCAACACTGCCCTAAACGCATTATTATACTGGACGCGGAGGGCATTGTAGCTAGCTTGTGTGTAGCGAACCCACAGACTGCACGTGTATAAAGAGGTGCAGTACGCCTTGAAAAGGGTGATTTTAACTGGATTAGAACAACGTGCAAACCTGCGGGCGAGCATGTTTGCTCTTTTCGACAAAGCCCTCCGCTCCCGTTCGATGTCAGCATGGTCTCTGAGATCAGACGTGACCAAATGCCCAAGGTACTTAAATTGATCCACTCTATCCAGAGGAACACCATACAGATAAAGCGGAGGTACCGCTTCTGGGCACTTAGCACCACTAGTCGCAAAGACCATGCATTGGCTTTTTGACACATTATATTTTAGACCATGCTCACCCGCGTAATCCTCACAAATCTGTACCAACCTCCTCAGACCACAAACCGACGCGCTCAGCAGAACCATGTCGTCAGCATAGCTTAGATTGTTGACACATACACCGTCAACATGACAACCAACATGCTCACTGCTGAGCGCGACGATGAGTGCATCCATATAGAGGTTAAAAAGGGTGGGTGAGGTCAAGCCGCCCTGCCTCACACCGCACTCCAACCGATACGGCTCTGACACTGCCTCCACCCACCTGACGCTGTTGACCTGATGCGTATACCAATACCTGAACATAGCCACAAGATCGTGCGGCAGATTAATGCTCGCGAGCTTATCCCACAGGATATCATACGCAACCAGGTCAAAAGCCCTGGATAAGTCGAGGAAACACGCGTATACGGGGGTCCTACGGTCCGTATAGTATCTGACGGTGTGCTTAAGACACAGTATGGCACTCTCCGTAGACAGTTGTGGTCTGAAGCCAAATTGGTTATCATGTAAGTTTACATACTTCCTCAACTGTGTATTAAGCAAACCGTCAAACACTTTGGCTATGATGGTGGCCAGTGTGATAGGCCTATAGTTAGCTTTATCAGCAAGGTCACCGGTTTTATTTTTCACAACAGGCACCACCACAGCCCTCATAAGATCCATGGGCAGGTAAGAGTGGCTCGCGCACAGTGAGAAAAACATCGCGAGGACTCGATTAATATGTGGGCCAGCATGTTGCAGGTGCTCAACGCTAAGACCGTCATGCCCAGGCGATTTGCCTCGCGTCATATTCTTGATAATTGAGGCCACGTCTTTAGCCAAGTATCGAACCCCAACAACCTCATTAGACAACCCAGCACTGAACACTCCACTTGCCGCACCCAGTGGGGATTGTATGGAAAAATGCTCTTTAAAAACGTTCGCAATTTCCTTATGGTCACTAACTCCATCAACGCTCACAGGAAGACTCGGCCTACCGTTTGCTTTGCTCGTGTGTTTCCAAAACCCACAGAAGTCACCACCAGAATGCTTCTCCGCAAGGGTGTCCATCCTAATCTGTACTTCACGATCTTGACATGCCTTCAATCGTGATTTAAATACCCTTCTGCTCTTACACATTTCTGCATACATGATGCCAGACCTAGGCCTACCACACGCAACCCACTCTGAAAACTTCAACCGAGCCTTTCCGTGAGCCTCTCTGACAAGCTCGTTCCATCCCACTACACGCGGACCACTACCACCCGCCCTAGTGCCCCCTCGACTCACCAAAGACGCACCACGAAGGGCAGACACAATGTCATAGTACAAACTGTCCAGAGTACGCAAGTGACCATGGTCATTACAATGTTTATCCGCACAACTCACACACTCGGCAGGAAAATCAATTAAATTAAGTCGTTTATAAATAATGGCGGCCAGATAAAGCCGGCATTAAGAGAATATTCTAAGGAATTTATAATGCTTTAGCGCCCCAAAATAAAAACATAACCCCGAGGACCGCGGCCGCATAATTAAGCAGTTAGTCCGTGCTCGCGGATTATCAGTTTACAACTTTGTATATGCACTCACTACCACCCTTATTGGAAGTAAGTAAGGTTAAAAATATTTCGATGGAGCTACTAAGTGGCGTGAGTAGTGTGACTGTCTCTCTGTGTATTATGTTGAACGGGTGTCCGGCGGGTGCAGTGCCGTCCCGTTGCCGTGCCGTATCGTGCCGTGCCATGGCATCGATAAATAACCTCGTCATTGGCACAGCAATAAAGTTGTCAGTACATACGGGTGTACTACATACGCGTGCGTGAGGCTACGTCGACGCCATGCCACTAGATGTTTCAACCCTCTTGTTAGAGCGAATAATAGCTCCTAGCTTCTGTCTGACCACTTCTTTAGACTAACCTGAGGTAGGATCAGAAACGTCTGATACTAATCATATAACCAACTGAGTTATTCTACCTAAGATACCTATCTCATTTTCAAGAAACGCTAACGTTTTATCATTTTCAGTAGTTGCTATTGTTATAAACGCGGCGATTTTTATTTGTTTTGTTAGACATTCGAAACAAGAACCAATGAAATCAGTGATTCTTTTCCTGATAAACTGACCGGGAACTAACTAACCGCCTTGTATCACTATTAGCACTACTTGGCACTACCTGGCACTACTGCCCGCTCCTCGGCGCATCCCCGCTGCGACTGATAAAGTGTGTCAGCCACAGCACTGCGGGTGCCCGAGCGATATTATTGTAATAACATTATCGCTAAATATCTTTTGTTTTAGCTTCACTTGTGTGCTGCCAAGACACCTTCAAGCGGATGACATTTTCTGATCTCGCAGTTGACTAAAGTCAAAAGACGTCTCAATATTGTGTTCCGTGCAAAAGGTGAAAGTTTTCTGCATATTTTGGTTTTTCTGTACCTCTAATGATTTGTACGAGAAAACTAACTTAACAGGAAAGAAACTTCAAAACCTCCAAAGAAACTATTGGAACTTACCTATATTATGATACGAGGATGACTCTAACCTACTAGGAACACAATATTACAACAGAAGTATAGTATTACAGGAGAACAGTAAACGCACCTAACTGATGAGTTCACGCGATTGTGCCTGTGTCGCAGCGCAGCAACACTGCACGGAATACTCTCGTTGAGTCGGCGCGGACGCGGATATCCTCACTATAATAAATAAGCTTTTGTGAGCTTCATTCTCATGTCGAGTTTTAAACCAGTTTCCAAGACTCCCTAGTAACTCCCTAGTAACAACTACTTACGAAATTATGTGTGTAAAGTTTTTAAGTGTGACGTGTGTCATAATCTCACAAAAGGAAAGCGCGCAAGTTAGCGAGTGAACCGTTTTTGTGTAACACTTTGAGTAACTAATGGACGAGGTAAAAAGTTGAGTTGGCAGCAATCGGCTGGCGCGGTGCCAGCCTCGGCCTTCGGCTGTCGGCCTCGGCGGCGTTCGGCAAATCGCGGTACGTCGGCGTCGTTACGAGCGTGTAATGTCGGGCAGTTCGACTCGGATCAACGCAGTTAGTGCGTTAACGGCCGACTGTTTAGGTAGCCATTCTCATTACTTTGTATGGACGCTTGTAAACTGTCCTGCTCAGCGCTCCATCGTCCTGACGTTCTGCACGTCGTCACTGTTATTGCTTTTTTTCTAGTAGTGACAATTACGAGATAGATACGTGTTTCTCTCCTCATTTACATTCACAAAGCCCCAGCTGCATGCTATGATATTGCACAAAAGAACATCATACGGAATCCCAAATTGTCAGATTTCTATTATCGTCCAGTATATTATTGTCTGACTGGCTTAAATGGCCATCGGCACTGCTTCAGTTAATTCAATCTTTAGCTCTACCCAGGTAAGTTATGTTCAGTAGGTAAGTACATATTAAGTGGAGTAACTTAGTATTTTCTGGGCAACAACATAATAATATGAAATATCAATGTTTTTCAAGAATTATCGAAAATCCTGTGGTTAACTGGCAGTACAGGAATACCCGTGGCGCTTCATAACAAGCGCGGGTTAACTTCGCGGTTGAACTATAAGAGGCAATCGCGCGGCTTGTATCCGCAGCTTGCAGCACTACGCTGTACCACTTCACTAATTATTGTGTGCACTATATTTTGTGTCGAAACACGAAAATTCCTTTCAAACCAAAGCTGTACCATTCGGCAAGCCTTTTGGCAGCGTGTCATTTAATGCTAATCAACTTTTCTATTATGTTCTATTCAATATATCTCTAGGTATAAAAAAGTGACACAGAGTTACAAAATTGGGAACGTGAGAAACTAAAAGAATTTACTCTGTGAGAAAAGAGATTTAAAAAAAAAAATACCTGCATCAAGACATCAACCATCCATGCACACCAGTATATCTATGAACAACAACAGCACTTGTTAACTAAACTTGTATTAATCACGAATAAGCCGTTACTGCTGGAATGTACAGAAAAGTTGGGAGACAGCAGTGTTGCAAGTTAGCACTCATGTTATGTTATTAGCTGAACGTGTAGTTTTGTAACTGGCAACACACTGTAGTAGGCAAGTTTTTCAAAACTTGGCAACACAATTACTTATGTACAATTTGTTCGCAATTCATTATTAATGATCTGTGTTGCATATAGCTATGTTTTGTGGATGGTGAAGTGTTTTGTCGTGATTGCATATTTGCTGAAGCAAAACATATACAGATAGACCGAGCTGAAGGTAGCGGTTACTTGAACTTGAGAAAAGTCTCAGACACACCTCTAATAGGTTCGCCTAATAGTCAAACTTTGTCCTAGGGTGCTTGCAGAAAAGATAAAGGTTTCCAGTACAGATAAGTCGGGTTTACCTGGGTTGAATTTTTCAATGCCACCTGGAGGGAAAGTTTTCTAAATACTGGAGATACCAAGTTTTACTTAAAGAAAACATTCCTTTTATTTTACAAAGAAACGTATCTGCATTCAAAGATTTTCAAAAATTCGCTTGCTACACAGTAATTTAACTAGTTAAGATCGAAAAAAATAACTTTCGATCCATATGGTCAATCATTAGGATCAAATCTCTCTAACAAACATAATAAATTAACTGAAGGGAAAATCATCAAATCTTAACTTATGTTTATTGAACAAAAAAAAATACTTCTTCGTCATATTAATAAACAAATGACATTCAAGATAATTCTTGATTTGGTAGTATTTGAATACAGATTTTTTTTTATAAAAAAGGAATGTTTCCTTTGAGTAAAACTTGCTATAGCCAGTATTAAGAGTACTTTCCCTAAAGGTGGCTTCTTTATGTGCGAGTGCGTACAGCTAGTGCAGCTAGTGTTGGACTGTTTTACCTTCACTGATAGGTCCCGATTTGTCCTTACTGGGAACCAGTATCATAATGCAAGCACCGTTTGTAAATATATCAACCGGAGTCCGTGTATTGAGGGCCTAGTTACCAACATTTTTATCAAGAAAGCTCTCGCTAGAATAATAATAAACTTTATAAAGTGCTTATTATCAAGTTCGGCAGCTCTCAATAGTGTTGCATTTGATCCCCAAAGCAGCATCACCGCGGATTACATAACTACACACGTTCGAGGCGATACCTCCGGTCTGCGGGGTGTGAAGGATGCGGCGGGGGGTGACGGGGGTACGGTAAGTAATCTAAGTTGTTCGACTTAGCGCGAGTTTGATGCGCAGCTCTTTGACGCCTCGCACCGACTCGCACCTCGCGCCACAGGCGAGCCTGTTGAATGCTACCCGCTACTATTTAGGAATTTGCTAAAATAGGACACTTGCTCGATACCTATGTGCAGCTAAAGTAGTTTGATATACGGGATCACTACATAGATAAAATATAAATTTACAGGTCATGGGCAAACTTTAATTAAATTGTACTGTTTCTATCAACGTTTAAACAACGCTTAGACCCTTTACCAATGAATACAATGGACAAAATATTGACAAGACAAATGTTACTAAATTATTAGGTATATTAATTGACAGCCAATTATTTTGGAAACTGCAGGCAGAAGAAGTCTGTAAAAAGTTGTGTATAGGAGCTTATATTCTCTACAATTTGTTGCAAAAAGTTAATATTGACCCCATCACTATAGCGTACCATAGTCTGGTTGCGTCTGTCTTAAGATACGGGGTAGCATTTTGGGGTAATGGCAGCGAGAGAGAAAGGGTATTCAAAGCCCAAAAATATTGCATGAGATCAATGACCGGCATTAATTCAACAGATAGGATAGACACAGACGGCTCCAAAACCATAAACGGTACTGGAGCTGGCGTCTTCTCGAATGACTTAAATCTCAAAATATCAACCACTTTAGACAACCTGAACACAATCTTCCAAGCAGAATGCATTGGAAACACCAGAGCGGCTCAAGCAGTTGCAGCCAGAGACGTCAGAGATCTTAACATCAAAGTCATTTCAGACAGTGCATCAGTGCTCCAAGTGCTACAAAACAATATTTTAACTTCTGCCCTCGTATTGGAATTTCACAGCGCACTCCAACACATTGCAAAAACAAACAGAGTAACTCTGCAATGGATAAAAGGGCACAGTATAACTCACTGGGTAACGACGCAGCAGATGAACTGGCCAAAAGGGGAGCGGAGACAGCATACGGTCCGGAACCACTGCTGCCCATACCCCAAGCCCAAATAAAATCATGGCTGCATAAGAAAACCGAGGAAATACACCAAATGGAATGGAGAAACAGTGTAACCTGCAGGCAAACAAAGAGTGCAGTTCTGGAAGCATCAAAGAGACTTGCCTGCAGCATCAGTAGACTGAAACGGGACAAAAATCGCAAGATTATAGGTATTATAACCGGCCACTGTCCCCTGAACAAACACCTATTTACCATAGGTGAGACGGATAGCCCTCTGTGCAGAGGATGCATGGAGGTGGAAGATACACCACAGCACGTGCTCATGGAGTGCAGAAGCCTGGCAGATCAATGGGCACGGACTCTTCAATCGCCGGCATCGCTCCCGGAGGCCTGCAGCAGCCTGAAAAGGCTGCTAGCTTTCTGGGAGGACCTGGGATGGTTGGAGTAACCAGAAATTTTTTATACGTACAATGGCCCAATAAAGAGGCTAAGCGCAGAAAAAGCCCCGCTAACCTTTTTTTTGTTATCGATGTGGAAATCCTCGATGGATGTCCCCCGCCCTGGGGACGGCGGAGGGGTCTGTCAGACTCGTACTGACTAAAACCACACCGGTGTTCCCTCGCAAACTTGCGTCGGGGGGCAGTGGAAACGAATGTGACTTCCCTTCCTGTTTACTCCTCCCGTTACGTCTGTGAGAGGCACGCGTGGAACACCACGCGCCGCCGTCTCGGGTCCATCCGAATCCGTCGCCCTTGGACCTGTTTAGGGGTACCGGAAGAGGGCGTTATCCGCCCTCTGCCAACGCCCGTTGCGTCTGCTGCGGGATGGCAAGGCACTCGAGATCTCCCTCTCCCTCACCGCAGCTTCATTCTGCGACAGCCCCGCTAACCTTTTTCTTTTTTTTTATTAAGTGGTGAAAAATGCCTAACGCCTACCGCGCCGTCTGGGGAGACGGTTTGGTTATGTGGGGCTTGCACCCACTAAAAAACACCACCGTGAGCCTTCTGTCGCCTTGGTGGATGGGCCACGAGAACTGCTACGCATGACATTCGCGACCCACCCAGCGTAGCCCGCCTCCGGGCACCAACTAACAACAGCCCCGCTAACCTTTTTTTTTTTTTTTTTTTTTTTTTTTTTTTTTTTTTTTTTGTCGCTGGGAAAAAATGCATTACGCATACCCGTCCATCGGGGGATGGGCGGGCTATGTGGGACTCCCCGGTCTGACCCGGTATACCCACTAAAACGACCCAGCGGCATTCCCGCTTCGTCCTAGTGGCGGGGGACTGGGAAACCGGCACAGCCTTTACTTCCAGTCCTCCGCCGACGATGACCCGCACAGCGGACCTCACGCCCTCCCCGTGGGGGGGGGGGCGGGCCCGGGAATGACAGACGAAGGTGGTGACGGGTGCAATGCGGGCGAAGGCGCCCCCGCGCCTGTCGCCCGCCCGTCGCCACCATGAAGAGGGAGAAGACCGCGTCTTCTCCGACCTCTTCTTCTTCTGCGGAGCGGCGCTGCGAGAGGGTCTTCCTCCCGCGCGCGCTCCGCCGCCTCCTTTTGCGAGACTACGTCCTCGCAAAAGGAGGCGACCGCTGACCAGGCCCCCTCGCTCCCCAGCATGGCGTTGACCACACCGGGAAGCGAGAGGTCCTGTCCGATCTCCGCGATCAGACTGCGGCGCGGCTCGGACCAAGCTGGGCACACTTCGAGGGTGTGCTGCGCCGTGTCCTCCGCCGCGCCGCAGTCGTGGCACGACGGGGCTTCCTCCCTCCCGATCCGGTGCAGGTACGTTCCGAAGCAGCCATGCCCGGACAACACCTGCACCAGACGGAACGAGAGGAAACCATGGGACCGCTCGAGCCCCGCTAACCTAACCCAACCTTACCTAACCTAATTCAACAGATAGCTGTATTCCTATGTTTAAATTCCTAAAATTATTAACCTTTTCATCTACATATATTCTAGAGATAGCATTATTTGTTAAAACGAATCTAAATCTTTTTGAAACAAGGTTAAAATAAATATGACATCAAGACCGGCTCTACTGAGATCCCAATACAAAGGTCTATTATATACAGGCAGTTTTAAAACAGCATTATTAAGAAAGAATATTCTACTGGGACCAGCCATTTATAATAAAATACCTAACGAGATTAAAAATGAAGCCAAGCATTTTTTCAAGAAAAAATTAACTAAACTACTAATCGAAAAATGCTATCACGCCGTCAGTGAATTCTTAAATGATAGTATCCTATGACATTGCACAATATCATTCCAATTTATCAATTTTGTTTAATCTATTTCATGTACCCAATATTATTTCAATTAATTAATTTTACATGATTATTGTTGTTACGATGACTTTGAATTTTTAAAGTATTTGATATTAACACCTGACTACCAAATAATTATTGATTTATATAGATTTGAATTACTCATGATTATTATAATACTTATATGTCGCATGCCATACGGTCGAAGGTATCGAATGTGATTCAATTGTTTTCTTTGCAAATAAAATATTTCTGATTCTGATTCTGGAAAGTGTGAAACTAATATCCCACAAGACCGTTTCGTCGCCGACCAACACCGTTGCTTGTTGTTGCCATGCACTGATTTTTTTAAGAAACTGGCAAGGTGATTAAAAATAGCACACACTGCACTGTGCTTGATCTATCTACACACCTGCGCGCTTGACTGTTATCGCGGTATATCGCGATAAACCATCACAAATACTGTGAGACGACGTTAACGACGACGACGTCTTTTAAATAAATTAAAGAACTTTATGTCGGATTGATAAATGTGTTGTTATAATTTGAATGCGTTTTATTTTGTGCCAAACATTTCAGAACTTAAATCTCAAATCTTATATTTTAATAAATGACTTTTGATTTTGATTTCTTTTTGTGTAAGTTTATCTTATCTTTATTAATGATTTACATAAACTCAGCTACATACATACTTCCATACTAATAATATAAATGCGAAAGTCACTCTGTTTGTTTGTTTGTATGTTTGTTTGTTACCTTTCACGACTAAACGGCTGATCGGAACTTAATGAAATTTGGCAAGAAGATAGATTTTAACCTGGGAAAGGACATAGGCTATATTATGTCATCACGCTACGACCAATAGGAGCGGAGCAGCAATGAAAAATGATGTAATGATGAAAATGTTGCGAAAACGGGGAAAATGTGAAACAGACGAAGTTGCGCGGGACAGCTAGTTTTCTATAATAATTTACTGATGATTCAACAGAGGTGCAAGCATCCAAACGCCCATTCAAAATTGAGCATTACCTTTTTCGCCAAGAGCGATTATTTTCCCGAAAACTAGGGTAAATAATCCGATAAAATTCACTTGCCCGTATCTCAACTTATTTGGGGTCGGCGCAGCATGTCTTCTTTTTCCATACTTCTTCTATTACTTGTCATCTCATGAGATACCTCCTCATGATATAACTCGCTGATGAAACGCAGATGCTACGCTTACTCTAAACCCGTTATGCACGGGTATGTGCGCTGTTCGATACGTTCTTAGTTAATTAAGTCCGGTCATGGTATGGTACGGGTGTAGTGGACAGACACCTTAAGACGTGTCGAAACAACCATGGAGAGACCCAATGCCCGACTAACGCACAACATCGTTCAACAGTGCACGTAGGTGAACGACAGTGCTCATGAACCAAAATTAGTGAGCCGTTTCGCCTGCGTGTAATTGAAAGTGGGAGCAGCAGGTATGCAGTGCGGTTGGGACCGGACCAGGTGAACACTGGGGTGAAACCTATAATGATTTGAAACACAAAATAACATTATTTTACGACACAAATACTTCGAAAGTTGGCAAGTGCATGCTATACCGGTAGCATGTACCTATGCCAGCGCATTTAGCTATTCAAACATCCCCAAAAATACTGTAGTTCAGTTCGATCACTGACTCGACAAATATACTGGTATTTACGGTGCAATAGAAAACCCGACCATTTGCTGATTAAACGGGAATAGACGAACCGGAATATTCGACCGAAAGACGTCTACTGCTTATGCCTTCACCTCATATCACCTCCACAACCGATCCTAAGCTGATGTGACCATACCTAGTTATAGCGATGTAAATAACTTTGACCTATTTTATATCGTTACACGTCTTCACAGTTTTAAGTAACGTCAAATCAAACACTCTGTCATCTTAATACTTCCTTTCTCTCTCTCACACACTAAATACTGTCATTCCTATATTCGGTACAGTACCTAAAAATTTCATATAATGTAAGCTCGCAGCAATGATAAGCCAATGGAAGAGCTCTTAATCCAGTTAATAAAACTATTTGATTTCTTTTATCTCCACTTTAATACGAGTGTATTTGAGAAGGAAAAATTCTGTAAAGTCCACCTGCACCCCATTGCCTATAGAACATAAACTGAGGAAAAAATTCAATCGTCCAATAGCGAGGGAGATTCCATAAAGTTGCTTAATCTGTTAATCTGGCCGAATATGCGAGCTAAGTTTGTACGTAATGAGTCCCGCCCGCTCTCTCGATATACCTACATACTACCGCTGTGTATAGATAATAGGGTTTCTTTATCCTCCGTGTTTACCAAGTTATCGTAGAGCTCGTGATCCTGGTCCGGTTCTGGGATTTTAAGTTGTTATTCTGTTTTGATGCCAGAAAATCTGAATTTAGAGGTTTTAATGCTCTGCGCTTTGCTAGTGCTATACGAGACCGCATTATAACAATATGATTGGGAAACTTCTTAAATTAAAAAAAAGTATTGTGCCTACTTGTATACTTGATTGGTCTGTTTGAAAATGAAAGAGTTGGATACGTCAGAAATATCAGTTTATTTAGTCAGGGCGTGTTACATAGGTACATAAGTAGGGTATTGGGTCAGCAGTGCTTGAGCCCGGCCGAGAGTACGAACTTGGGCTGTTGCCACCTTGTGTTTGCGCTCTGATGCGCTTTTAAGCGATATCTCCTCACTACTCGCCCTCGTGTCACACGCACGGAGCGATGATTAGTAGAATGTAGGACAAACACATACTTCTTATCTTACTACTATTAAAATGCAGTAGTTTGTGAGTATGGATGAATGTGGTTCCCTATCCATTTGCATAAAATTTTAAGACCTAATATAACTTAGCATAATGTTGTTGGGAATAATTATATTTTCGCATAATATAATTACGCATATCAGCTAACCATAATAATGATTAAGCATAATATTCTAAAGCATAAATTTATTAAGCATAAAGTTCTAAAGCATAACTTTTTTATAAGCAAGCATACAGCATGCAAGCAAGCATACAGCATGCAAGCAAGCATGCAGCAAGCAAGCAAGCATGCAGCATGCAAGCAAGCATGCAGCATGCAGCATTCAAGCAAGCATGCAACATGCAGCAGGCAGGGTTTCTGTCACGGCTCCGCCGCTGCGGGCCTCCGGCGGCCCCACGCGTGCTAATCGTCGCAGACGGCTTTCGCTCACCAACCCGGCTCGCTCGCTCGCAGTCGCCTGCTCCTCAGCCTGCGGGCCGCCTCGCCCCTACGCGCCTACGCGATTTTAAATTACACTCTAGGGGTAGGACAAACAAGACTACGTGGAGTCGGTTTTGCAGCAATTCGGTTCTGTCACTAACTTTTGTTGCACAGAATATTAATTTTTTTTCAGTTACATTTTTAGGCCTACCAACGTTATGCGAATCAAATTTATGCCAAAAAAAATTAGTCTTTAAGATGATTATGCCAACATAAAATGTATGCCTAAAAAAATTATGCCGAAATATTATCATGCCAAAACAAATTGTGCCAAAATCGTTATGCCGAAGTATATTAGGACAAAGAACATTATGCGAAAAGAAGGGATCCCGATGAATGTTTGTAACTCTGTCACGAAAAAAACTACTGAACGGATTTAGATGACTTTGCACAAAGATAGTTTAAAATCTAGATTAACTAAATATACTTTTTATCCTGGTAGTACAATCCCGTGGGACATTGAACTCCACGTGGGCAAAGCCGTGGGCATGAACTAGTTATAAACTCTTGTCCCTATCATTTGTCACGTAATCAACCTGGCTCTTACAGCTGGAGTATTCCCTGCGGTCTTCAAAAGGGCCCTGGTACACCCAATTTACAAAAGTGGGGACAGAGGCAGTGTCAATAACTACAGACCAATTTCTGTTTTGACTATCCTATCTAAGCTTCTTGAAAAAATATTAAACATCCGACTGCTCAACAATCTCAATGCACATAATGTTCTCGCTGTCAACCAATACGGTTTCAGAGCAGGCAAAAATACTGAAGACGCTGTTCTGGATTTATTGGGCTCAGTGGCTCAAAATCTCAACAATAAACAAAAGACTATTGCTATTTTCCTTGATCTTTCCAAGGCTTTTGACACCGTCTCTGTCCCCCTTTTGCTCAATAAGCTGGAACTGATTGGAGTTCGAGGCCTCGCTCTTGATATTTTCAAGAGTTATCTGAATGGCCGATCACAATTTGTTAAAATAGATAATCTTACCAGTAACGAAATGTTTCTTAACTTTGGAGTCCCGCAAGGCAGTGTTCTTGGTCCCACCCTGTTCCTTATATATATTAACGACCTCTGTAAACTTTCCCTACCTAACTCCAAATTAATTTCATACGCTGATGACACAGTCATACTGGTACGGGGCAAGGATTGGGCTGAGGCACTTTCTGTCGCCGAATCAGCGCTACAGTCTACTATGAAGTGGCTTGCACAGAATTTGCTCACCCTAAACGTGGAAAAAACTGCGTTTGTCACATTTGGTCCGAGACTGACATCACAGCCAACATCCGCATTCTCTCTGACTGCGCATAAATGCAATGTTGTTACGAACGTTGACTGTGGTTGTCCCAAAATCAAGCGTACGGATTCTGTCAAATACCTCGGTATACTGATTGACAGTGCGCTGACATGGGTTGGGCAAATTAATATACTGGTATCTAGGGTTAGAAAGTTAATATTTGTTTTTAAAAACCTTAGAAGTTCAGCCGAGTTTTCTACCCTTAGAATGGTTTATTTTGCTCTTGCTCACTCTGTCATCACGTACTGTGTGTCGGCCTGGGGTAACGCCGGGAAATGTCTCCTACTACGTCTGGAGAGAGCGCAGAGAGCTGTGCTCAAGGTCATGACGCATAAACCTATTCGTTTCCCTACCGACGAACTGTACGCCCTATGTAAAGTACCCTCGGTAAGGCACTCCTTCGTCCTAAACGTAATTCTACGTAAGCATACTGAGCTTTTCTTCGATCCTGATTTGCACAAACATAAACGTAGGTCCGACAGAGTCTGCCAAACTTACTCGTCTAAACTCCAATTAGTACGACGACAATTCGAGTTCATGGCTCCTGTATTATACAACAGAGTAAATAGGGTACGTAATATTTATCCACTCACTTCTCGAGAGTGTAAGCGGCTCACTGACCAATGGTTGTCCACCCTTACGTACGAAGAATTGGAGAATTTAGTAAAAAACTAAAAGAAAAAACCTTATTATTTTCCTCACACACACACACAAATGCAGTTTTGCTGGTAAATAAAAATGTTGGTATCACATTGCGCCAGTTCAGCTGTAATCCCAGTATCCCACATTATCATCGCCAAAATTTACATAATACCAAGTGGGCAGACATTACTGACGGCTTGATTTACGCTCTTCCGGTCCTCGTGACGTCACACCCCACCCCCGGGGGCGGGGGAACGGGGGCAGGGGTACAGGATCGTCATCAACATTGACAAGTCTATTTCCGGAGTAGTCTGATCTGTTGAAGAGTGTGGACAGTCGGCACGAGCGCGGTGCGAGCGTGCGGGTGACTGGTGAGAGGACTGTCTTGTTTTACTTCTTTGTTTTCATTTAAGGCAATAGTTATTGTTTGTCAATATATAACGGGCAGTCAAATATGCAGTAGCATAATATTGTCAACGTAGACTTTCACAGAAGAGTGTGTTTTACCTTTGTCTTGCTGTATGCTATCGACCGCACAGACACGGATGCCCCCCCCTCACCCCTTTTTACTTTATGACTCAATAAACAATCCAAGAACAGTTCGTATACGTATGATAATGTAGTAACAGTGAAATGCTTAATTTGGAACACATTAGCATGTTAGTAAAACACGAGTAACGTTCCCAACTTTGTCTCAGTTGATATGGATGCGAGCTATTGTCGACGCTGAACTAACTCGACTGACGTCCGCCTCGTACTACAACTTATTTACAACTTTAGTTGGGCACTTACAAAATGTTATGACACTGTTACAAAACATGAACAATAAAAAATGTAGGTAGTGCAGAACAAGGAGCATACTTTGTAACATTATGGTAAAAGAAAACAAAAAAATAGGAAGTATGGTGAAAAGTAACAGTTTCAATCAGTAGTAATACTAGTAGAAGTTAGGCCTACTAAACATCAAACTAAATCAAACATGGCCGCGCAGCTGATACAATCTACACGGGACGGCTACGCGTCGTAGCAGCGGCGCGGTGCTACGCGCTACAGCTACGCTTCGTAGCAGCTGGTCAGTAATGTACTACGCGCTACGAGTCGAAATCAATTATGGGATCCTGTTATGGGTCCAGTGCACACAGGTCGGGTGGTCACACAAACAGCTTGTTGGCATCTGTTTGTCGTCTGTCTCAGAATCATCATGTCATAAAGTTGTGAAAATTGTGCGAATAACCAAGAGTACGGCTCGTACATTAACACAAAATAAATTTTACTGTTAATAATACCAATTAAGCCTATACTGAGCTCTTTTTGTTTGCTGATATAGTAACTTATACAATATGGATGGAGCTTGTAACTTGATACTTAATTTTATAATTTTGAACCAACTGACAAAAGCTAATTTTAACCAAATTCAAGCACTTAATTAGTTCACACAGAGCTGATTTATTCCCCTATAAAACTAATAAGAGCATGTTAAAGATTCATTATATTATTCCTTGAGTTTCATACAGACTCCGTGAAGGTACAGAGTGTACCCGGTGGGGCGCTAAACTTGGCGCAAATTATTTGATAATATACAGGTTACGTTCTTATATGATCTATTTGCCGCCACCACGAGATTGGCTCCCACGTGCCTCACTCGACACCTCAAGGTCCACGTCTGAATCAAATTAACTCAAGTATAAAATGAGTGTAGTGTAGGTACACTAGGTACTCAGAGAGTTATGAGTCAAAGAGTCAGTGAACTGTTTCTTGTAGTCATTACTGAGTTACACGTGTTTTCTTTGTAAGGCAACCATCCACGGCGACAAAGAAGCAACTGTTTTTAGGCATTGATTAAAAACGTAGAAGAGATTGACAAACATCTCGTTTTTACTTGCTGGCTCTTCTCGTTTCTTCTCCGTCGGCGGTGGGGCTGATGCCCTAAGTTCCAAGTTCCTCAAAATGATTTTTCATACATTCATTTCGAAGTTCCCCAAAACATAAAAATTTGTCTGTAAAGTTCACACCTGATCATTCCTCGTACTGACGTCTCCAAAAGTGTTGAAACAAAATAAAATCAGTACCTAGTTAAAATTAACTTTATTTTGGAAGATATAATTTTTTATTTATAATTTGTACGGCTCGCGGGGCTTTTGGGACTGGGACCGCGGTCCCGGATTCCCCCTATAAACACAATAATTAATTTTAAGTAATATTATTGCATCAGAATAAAAAAGAAGTTAAAAAACAGTTTACAAAATAGCTGAAATTATATTTGATAAAAAATTACATGAATTATCAGTACCGGTACAAAATAAGGATAATTCCTTCTGCTTCCCAAATGCTGCCCTGCCCAGCTGAGTTCTTCTGTTAGCCTCCTTCTCAAAGTTGTTCTTACTAAACTGCAGCGTTCGTCAGAGGTAAACATAATATTCATACACATTACATTCTCGAACTACCCCTTGAGAGGACTGCCATTGACAACAACCACGAGACAAAACCCACGTTAAGTCACCCCAGAACAACGAGCCACAAGACACCGGATCGCACAAGCAGAAATTGGTAATAAACCAATTTCTGCTTGATGATCCGGTGTCTTTTAAGTTTTGTCCGGAATTTTTTAAACATCTCGCATTCATGCAAACCTAGTGCTTTTTAGATACATATACAATCTGTTTTTATGTAAATAAAGATATTATTATACTTTTTGTAAAATGAAACTATTCATAAAAAATGCGATTTATGTAAGTGCGAAAATAATGCGAGTGCGAATTTTCACTCGAAGATTGCGTCGTAGGAAATTAACATATATATATATATATATATATACTCCTTGTAGTTTGTGAAACTTTACTATCCTGAAAGCCCCACGACCCATTTGTACTATGGGGAAAAAGTTGGAATATTTTCACATCTGCCATCTTGGATTTTCATTTTGACTTCACCTTACCCATCAACATCACCAGCCACAACCCGAATTTCTTTGTGTGGTCGTTTTGTGTTTGCCACATCGCTATGTGATCGTATTTGAAGAGCCTTAATATTGTGATAAGTTTTAAATATGTTTCCTCTTTTTTCAATTAAGTTATTTTTTATTTGTCATTCCAATCAATATTCCTGGCAATTTGTGAATTTGGGCTTAAATATTTTAAAGGACGCTGACTCAAATTTCCATCTTATTTAGTTGCAATATTACCACACAACGATAGGTATAGGTTAGGTATGTCACGTGGACGCTCGTCTAACCAAACTCCCGGCACGTCGGCGCACATTAGCCGTGCGACTCCTTATTATGGTAATGACGACGTGTAGCGGAACGAAGGCTCGGACAAACAACTGCCGGCGCTCCAATCAATTAATTGCCGTTGTGCTGCCGCTACCGTGTGCCGTGTGCCGTTCCGTGCCGGAGTGTGCCGGGCTTTGTGCGTCACACATGGATCCACTTTAATTAGCACAAGGTAAAGGAGGCGTAGTGAATGCGTCGCTTGACACCGGTGGGGCCGGTCCGCGCTGCTGCGGCTGCGGCGCGTCCTATTGGCACGGTGTGACTGTGTGTGTGAGCCCCGACGTGTCCCATCGTTTCAATTAATTCGCTTTACACTGCGTCATACAAGTTCAATCGTCTTTAAATGGATCTCCAGCAGGTTGATCTCCAAAAGGAGTTGCATATTGATCTAACTAAATAGTTCAGACAAAGTGGTGGTCGGTTTGTTATTAATCTAAAAACGGACTCACTGCGTGGCTCCTAATTATGTTTTTTTACCCGACTGCCAAGGAAGGGTTATTACTACATGTATTTTCAATAGGAGTACCCTACAATGTTCTGCCATCCTGATAAATACCACTTTTTAACAGAAAACGCCACTTAAATATAGCTACCGATCCACATCAAAACATTTTAACCTCCACCATCGCTGTCTCCTTCCAAATCATCCCAAAATTACCAATATTATGAGCAGTCGCCCCGCAGTGACCCGCAACGAGTCGCTTCGTCCTCGGTCGGTGATAAACTAAAAAGTGTCAACATGAGGGCGCGTCGCAAATTGCGAGTTATTGCGACCAGTCGCGTAATTATCGCGCGACTAACTACTGGAGCAACGTTTTTGTACCTTCTGTGGACGGAGATAGTTCGAGTTCAGCAAGAGATCTCAATTTCATTCAAGAACTTCTTTTTGATTCAATCTCTGAACATTTATATCAGTTAGACCAGTACCGATACTTTTGAATGTCAAAAAAAAACAAAAGACCAGTCAAAGTACCTACTGTAGTTGTACATTTCAAAGCGTAGATCTCTATGGAGAAAAATGGGCAGAAATTTCCATGGACACTCTTTTACAGCAAAATATTGTTACAAAGTATTGGTTACATCATTCATGATTATTACACAAATATATGAGAACGATGTAAAAATGCGCAAGTAAAGAGCGTGCACAGTAAAACGATAAAATTCAAAAATTATCCATGGTAGCTTAGAGATCACCAGTCCCGTCCCAGTAGGGACTTTTTATTTTATTATCGTTGAGGTACGGGCGCTGTCTGCTGACAGGCAGCGCCCGTACCTATACGATAATGACGTATGGATCAGTACCATTCAGCTCAAGCATTTTACGGAACAAAAAACTTTTTTACGAAAAAATACTAAATATTTTTCAGTTGTGGTATGTCACATAAATGCTAGTCAAGTATCATTTTTACATTGTAACTAGACATCAGCACATCATCCATACATACGACAAAGAACAAAATGCATAATAAAGAAGATGACTCAAAAACTACCTACCTAAGCTTTCTCGACCAAATGAATGAAGAATCATGTAAATCGGTCCAGTAATCACGAAGAAATAGGTGTACATACGTCAAAAATGTACGTAAATAAATAAAAATATGGTCACTAAATAAAAACTACTGGGCCAAACTATGTTTAATTTTTATGGGACCAAATGGCAACTATTCCGCATCAAACTAAAGAAGAATCACGTAAATCGGATCATAAATCTCTGCGTAATCGGGGTACATACATAAAAAATCCTATCGAATTCAGAACCTCCTCCTTTTTGAAGTTGGTTAAAAATGATCTGACATACTCGCCACCATCAGCGAGACATTCGAGTGAGCATGTCATTCTCTCAACCGCCACGGCAGATTCGAGTCAATGAAAAGATGTAGGTAGTTAGTACTCACACAAACATGTGGTATGCAATTATATCCAATATTGAGATCTAATCTGTATTGTATAGATATTTTTACAATCATCTTCAGCTTCCACAATAACTTTACATGGTAATCAATTAGTTTTCCCCTATAGAACCACTATAGAATCTGGGCCTGGTTATTGTTCAAAATAAAAATTAAATATAAAAAACAAAAAAATATTCCTTTAAGGCCCTCTGTAATTTTCACAGAGGTATGTCTTACGACCTCCGGTCTGAGACGTAATCACCGCGAGCTCAGTGTCGCCACAATTAGACACAATCATCCGCGCCCAAATGAGCATAATACATGAAAGGCAGACAAATGGAAGGTCACGCTAATTTAATAATGAGTGCAATTTCAGCGCGAGACCGCGCGGACGTCCTGCGGGGGGTGTGGGGCCGGGGGGCGTGGGGGTAGGGGAGGATAGGTGGAGCAACCCGGGGCAGGGACAGAAGGGCAAACAAGTTTAAACCAAACAGTTCTTGTAAGACATCTGTAGGCTTAGGACCCACTGTGCAGTTCAGTACTTTCATACTTTGTATTGGCCCGTGGTAGCGACCCCGACTTGTGTTTGAGTCTTGTGGCAGACGCTTTACTTTTTGACTTTTTTTACGAAGCTTTACTTTCATGATAAGATAAATTTAAAGACATGTGGCAACCATCAACCAGCATTGGGAGAGCCAGAGCCACGTTGTGGATTATGGCCCACCCCCTCTCACAGGAGGAGTGCGACGTGGAGCTGCTGAGCGCGCTCGCGTGGTGCTCGCGTGTGTCGTCCTAAAACAATCACAAGGCAATTAGCACGTGTACGAACAACTATCGTGCTCCCCCCTCCCTCCCCCACCTCCGCGCTCGCCATGCATCATGCTAAGCCGCGCGACGCAAACTGATTTACTACAAATTATTCACAGTTTTAGTCATTAGAGGGTTAATTGGTAAACAATTGTGCTGCTCAGTATGGATTTATTGTGAGCCCGCGATTATTCAGTGGTGTTACAATAGACGACTGCTATTAAATTAGCTTAGTACCCGCCAGCGCCGCCGCCAACGCCAACGGTTTGAAGGTGAACATGATTTATAAGTTATCTCATAAACCCCGTTTGATTAATGACGAGATATTTTATTACACGAATATTAAGTTACACTGGAATGATTTTGCGAAACTCCTAATCGTAATCGAAGGTAATTTATACGTGTAAGAGAAGTCTAACACGGTTAGCTCACGATTTTAGTCTTGATATACTTACTTAGTAGCGAGAAGCGTATCCTTTGGTTCGCTCGAGGGGGATCTACCGCTACTACTTAAAGTTTGATCATCATCATCATCAGCCTATAATGTTCCCACTGCTGGGACATAGGCCTCCTCTCTATGAGAGGGAGTGGGCTGTAATCCACCACGGGGTGGTAGATGTCCAATGTCTTCTTAGGTCTAGGACATGCCGGTTTCCTCACCATGTTTTCCTTCACCGTTTTTGAGAGCATTAAAGTTTAATATGTGGTAATTATTGACAACTTAGTTCAGATTATAATTGTACACCTAGTAACTTTGGCCTCAAGTGCCAACTGTCCAACCAAGAACAGGCTAGTACCTAGGTCCTTTGTTGCCAAGTACTGGAAGCCCAAGGATGAGCTCTGTGTACCCAACCGTGGAGCTCCCACTTCCCGGATCGATTATATTTAGAACTCATCAACTCCTCAATGTAGAGAGTTCGTTGACCTTGTACAAGTTGACATTATCTGAAAATATTTGTTTGCGCAGGTCTACCTACTGTGCTCGCCGTACATACATTATACAGACGGCTGTCGCAAATAGTGTTCCCTTACACACAGGTCAATGACTCTCTACTTTTGTAACGGATTATGTTTTAATAGGTCTAGATCTTTTTATTTTTATGGAAGCACCCGAAAATGAAAATAACAATAAGTGTGGCAAATGATTGTTTTACGAAATTTCAGGTACAAGTAGCAGCCGCAGGACAATTCATGAAACTTTATAGACAAAAAGAGATTAAAAAAAAAACTGTTTTACGCTGACACATTTTAAGATTATGAGTACCCATCTGACACATTCAGCATAATCTTAAGAAACTTGCAGCAGGTGCCTTACCTTCTACAAATCATAATCATTCGCTGGTTATTATTTTTTGCGAGATAGTTATCGTTCGTCTTAGTATCATAAAGGGTGTAAAACACCTCTTAACGAAGCCGAAAGACACTGGTTCTCCCTGTCATTGCGATCATTTTTTTGTTCTACACCATACCTGGGAACCTTCTAGTTACGGAGATATTAGGGGTCAAAGTTCCAACTTTTTGACAAGTATTTTTTTAAATACAAGTTTTTAATGTAAGATTTTTACTTTAAACACCTCCACGACCCCCGTACTATTCAATCCGTCCATCAGCACAATGTTTTGAGTGCGTTACATTGAGTTCTACCACAAAACATGATTTTACACCCCCCAAAAAAAAGTCGTTTCCCAGCAATAATTTTTGCGTAAAGTTACTTAGTTTCATGTACAGAATACTTGGTTGACGGCTTCGTGATGAGGTGATTTACACCGTGTATAATGTTTATTTTTATAAAAACGTTGCCCCACCCTAGGAATTACTCCTGTATCGTGGGTGCGTTTACAAACATTTGAACTCACATATACAAACAGCCAGACCTGGAAAATCTGTAGGTCATACAAATATTTGTTCCGTGCGGGCATCGAACCCGCGACACGTAGCGCAGCAGTCAATGAATTTCTCTTCACCGACGTAGTGCGTCTTCCGAAGTGAATGCCCTGTGATCGCCACTGTTAAGATTCTGTTTGTCCATCAATGTCCGGAGTCCGGACGGATCGCTCATCAATATTTACATCGCTTCTTGTCGATCGTATCTCAATGGACATCATTCATCCAGTATTATTGATTTTTTTATATTCTATTAATCGCCACCCATGTTTTGAACGCGGCACGTCTGATCCTCGCCCTATAACCAATCACACATACAAACAATCTCAAACGTTTATTCGATAATTACTTATTCCCTAAAGTACGTTAAAGGGGTTATTCCGATATACTGACAAACTTAAACAACCAAAAAAATCATCAAATAAATAAAATTGAATTGGCTGAACCAATTTTGACGGGATTTCACTGGCAGATAGCTGATGTAATAAGGAGTAACTTACTTAACATCGCACGGCAACATAATCATATAATAATCTACTATTTTAAATAGTCATAACTTCTAATTGAAAAGCGCTAGCGGTCCTAAATATTTTTTTGTATGTAGATTCTATTTCCGTCCAACTGCTTTGCGAGACTGGCACTTTTGTACATGTTATGTTTTTAATAAATAATAATAATCATTTATTACCACATAGTTAAGGTACATTGCACTGTATACAAATTGAGGTTCTTTTGTTTTGCTAGAATCTCATTTCTTTTTGTAGGTTGTTATCGTAGTTTAGGTTAATAAAAGGAAACATCGTAATGTGACTTATTATACCTACCTATATCCACTAACTACCTACCTATCTATCTATTTAGTATAGGTATAGGTGGTATAGGTGGCGAAAACTAAAAAGGTAAACTGCAAAGGTACTTTCGCGGCGCCCTCATCCGTGCTTTGGTCGGAAATTATCGTACTGCAACGTGCAATCGTAATCCTATGTTGTAAAGACCTATCCGTCTGTCTCGTTCTAATCTGTTCAG